>OZ030021.1:4480000-5080000 GCA_964023405.1 Apodemus agrarius
TTCTCCAAATGCTCATGATTGCCTCTCTTCATTTACTGGAAGACAAGGCACAAATACTGCAAGTGACACGTTCCAGATCAGATATTATCTGTGCAGGCGGACCCTGAAAGGAGGCTGGGCCTACCTCAGGAAGTCCTTTGCTGTCTCAGCACAGCATGGACGAAGTGACTGTCCTTGCTGGGAATTCTAAATTGATTCTCTATTGCTGATAATCAAATAGGAGGGTCACGCAGGGTCTCCTCTGCTGGTGGTCAGTAGACATTTCCATGACAACCAAGAAACATCATTTAGAGTCTGAATTTTTTTTCTCCTTTCCCTTTACAGTTTTAAAGGCTGTGGCAATTTAATACATGGTTTGTGAGGTATCAAAAGATGACTGCACAACCATGTTTATTGTGATGCTACCCACAGAAATCAAGGTATGGAATCAAACACAGACCCTCAGGAACAGATTATGAATGTGTAAAAACTGTGGTATATACACACAATGGAATACTATTTGACCAGTAAAAAGAAAGTTTTCTACTACTTTGCTCCAAAAAGAATGGAACTGGAAGGCATCGTGTTAAGTTACATACGGTAGAAACAGAAGGCACTGTACATTCTCTCATATGTTGCATTGGGTGATTTTCATTATTTACTTGACAGGATCTGAAGTCACCCAGGAAGAGCATCTTGAAGAGATGGGTTGTCTAGGTCAGATTGGGTGGTCAGCATGTCTATAACGGGTGTCTGGATTATGTTGAGTGGGAGGAACCGCCCACCGTGAGTGGCATCATTCCCTTGGCTGAGTGGGAGGAACCGCCCACCGTGAGTGGCGCCATTCCCTTGGCTGAGTGGGAGGAACCGCCCACCGTGAGTGGTGCCATTCTCTTGGCAGGGAATCCTGGAGGGAATGCGTGGAGAAAGTGAGTTAAACATGGCTCTGCTCTCCTCTTCTGTCTGGGGACAAGAGGTGACCAGGTCTCTCAAGCTCCTGCACATGTAACTTCCCCACCACAATGAAGTGTGATCTGGGACTGTGAGCTAAGACAAACTTCCTGCTCCTAGATTGTTCTTCTCAGAGTATCTTATCACAGCAACAACAACAGCATAATAAATTCAGTTATATACGACTGATATTTTAAAAATCAAGTGATACAGGCATAGTGGTATACATCTTTAGTCCCAGCACATGGAAGGCAGAGGGAGGAAGAGCTCTGTGAGTCTCCTCTACATAGTGAGTTCCAGGACAGCCACACCTACCTGTCTTGGAAAAACAAAACAAAACAAAACAAAACAAAACAAAACAAAGCCAAGCAAAACAAAAATCAATGGAATGTAAAATGGCAGTTATGAGAGACTGGGAAGATGGGGACAGAAAATAAAAACAGAAGGAAGGCTGGATAATTAATATTAAAACATTGCTACCTAGAAGCAATACATTCTAGTGTCCTAATGTTCTAAAGCTCATGTGGATGGATAGAGCTCACCACTGCCTATATTCTTTGTGACCAAATAAAAGAGAAATGTACAAAGGCTCCAAGAAAAAGTAATAAGATAGCAACATAGCAAAATTTAGAGAGAGCCCACCAAGTATGTTCCTTTGGAACATCACACTATCTGATAAATATGTAACATTACTATTTAACCAAAAAAAACCTGCAGAAATAAGTTTCAGAGCTGCAGTGCTAATGGTCTTGGTGTGATCGTTACAGGTGCTCTATTTATATTCAGGTTAGCTCATTGCTTTCTACATATATGAACTCTTATAATGGTAATAAAATAGTGTACGCCAGATGTCAGGTTAATTTGTTGTTCTACTTTGCTCATGATTTACTGGACTTGTTTTTGTTTACTTGTTTATCTGTTTGGGCTTTTTTTTTTCATCTAAACAGTGAACCATTGTTGAGTTCAAACTTTTACATGAGCTTTCCTGGTGTTGAAAGAGATGTTCATATCCCCTGGATGCAGTCTCGACAGGTTCTATCTCCCCTTTGTTGGGTGTTTCAGCTAAAGTCTTCCCTGTTGGGTCCTGGGGACCTCCTGGGTTCCTGGCATCTGGAACTTTCTAATGGATACCCTGAGACTCCCCTCCTTCACTGCTACACACCTACTGTCAAATTCCTGACCCTCTGTGTTTCTCCCCATCCCCTCCCTTATCTGAACTGCCCCTCTTCTCTCTCCCTCCTCTCCCCGCCCCATCCTGCCAGATCCCTCTCCCTCCCTCTTCTCCCTACTGAGTGGGTTGTAGAATCCACACTTTGGTGTGATCTTCTTTCTTCTTGGGTTTCATATGGTCTGTGAGTTGTATCATGGGTATTCTGGACTTCTTTTTTACTAATAGCCACTAATCAGAGAGTGCGTACCATGTGGTTCTTTTGTGACTGGGTTACCTCATTCAGGATGATATTTTCAAGTTCTATCCATTTGCCTAAGAGTTTCATGAAATCATTGTTTTTAATAGCTGAGTAGTACTCCATTGTGTAAATGTACCACATTTTCTGTATTCACTCCTCTGTTGAGGAACACTTGGGTTCTTTCCAGCTTCTGGATATTATAAATAAGGCAGCTATGAACATAGTGGAGTATGTGTCCTTGTTATAAGTTGGAGCGTCTTTTAGATACATACCCAGGAGTGGTATAGCTGGGACCTCTGATAGTACTATGTCCAATTTTCCAAGGAACTGCCAGATTTTTTTCCAGAGTGGTTGTACCAGCTTTCAATCCCCCAACAATGGAGAAGTGTTCCCTTTTCTCCACATCCTTGCCAGTATCTTCTGTCACCTGAGTTTTTGATCTTAGCCATTCTGACTGGTGTGAGGTGGAATCTCAGGGTGGTTTTGATTTGCATTTCCCCGATGACTAAGGAAGTTGAACATTTAGGTGCTTCTCAGCCATGTGAGATTCCTCAGTTGAGAATTCTCTCTTTAGCTCTGTGCCCCATTTTTAATAGGGTTATTTGGTTCTCTGGAGTCTAACTTCTTGAATTCTTTGTATATTAGCCCTCTATCGGATGTAGGGTTGGTAAAGATCTTTTCCCAATCTGTGAATCCAGTGGACAGGCACGGCCTCCAGTTAAGGGATAGGGCTACCCACCCACCTCAAAAATATTAATCCAGAATTCTTCCTGTTGAAAGAAAATGCAGGGACAAAGAATGGAGCAGAAACTGAAGGAAAGGCCATCCAGAGACTGCCCCACCCAGGGATCCATCCCATCTGCAGACACCAAACCCAGACACTATTGCTGATGCCAAGAAATGCTTACTGAAAAGAGCCCAGTATAGCTGTCCCTTGAGAGTCTCTATTAGAGACAGACCAATACAGACGTGGATATACACAGGAAACATCAGACTGAGTGCAGGGACCCCAATGGGCAAGGACTGTAAGAGCTGAAGGGGTTTGCAACCTCATAGGAAGAACAATAATATCAACCAACCAGACCCCCCAAAGCTCCCAGGGACTAAACCACCAACCAAAGAGTACACAGGGGTACCCCTGGCTCCAGCTGGATATGTAGCAGAGGACTGCCTTACCTGGCATCACTGAGAAGGGAGGCCCTTGCTCCTGTGGAGGCTTGATAATCCAGGACATGGGAATGCTAAGCAGCTGAGGCAGGAGCAGATAGGCGGGTGGGGGAGCACCCTCATAGAAGCAGGGAGAAGAAGGAGAGGATAGGAGGCTTGTGGAGGGGAAACTGGGAGGGTGGATAACATTTGAAAGGTAAATAGATAAAATAACCGATAGAAAAAAATGAAGAAGAAGAAGAAGAAGAAGAAGAAGAAGAAGAAGAAGAAGAAGAAGAAGAAGAAGAAGAAAAGAAAGAGATGTTCCTCTGCCTGATTCCTGATGCTTGCTAACTGATTTAACCTGCTGGTGGAAAGCTGAATATCCTATGTAATTGAGGACTAGCTCCATGTTCTCAACTCGGCAAGAAACTAGGAAGCATATTTCGTTTCTTTAAAAGGCACAACATGGTTCCTGTTACAAAGTGTTAGGAGTCTAGCAGACATTAAATGTCTTCTAGACACATTCAGAATTAAACAAGATAAAATATAATTAAATGCTATATGGTGTCTTGTGACTGTCAACTACAGGAGCTGGTGGAGATGACAGTTGGCCGTAGCAACTAGGGCAGGAGGAAGGAAGCTGCTGTTATCTAACCGGGCTGCTTCACAGTCTGGAAGGGGATCCCTGTTGTCACAGTAGGATGCAAATGGAGCTTCCCAAGGGAGTCTAGGGTCTCTAGGGAACATGGAACAAGCCTTTTTTTCTTATAGTTATAGCCAAATAAAAAACATTTATTGCTGTGAGTGTGTGTGATTGTGTGTATGTATGTGTGTATGTGGGATGTGTGTTTTTGTGCACACAGGTATTTGCATGTGTGTGTACCTGCACATGTGTGAGTGTGTGTGTGCACACATATGTGTGCGCATGTCTGCATGTGTATATATATGCATGTGTTTATATGTGTATGCACATATGTGTATGCATGCATGTGTGCCTACGTGTGTGTATGTGTGTGACTCTGTGTGTGTGTGTGTGTGTGTGTGTGTGTGTGTGTGTGTGTATGTGTTTCCAGAGGTCAGAGGACCTGGACCTGGAGTTTCTAGAGGCTGTGAACAGCCTGATGAGGGTGCTAGAAACTGTACTCTGGTCTTCTGCATGAGCAGCAAGCACTCTTGACTCTTAAACAATTCCCCAGTCCAAGGTTTCTTCTTTAGTAAAAGAGGAAAAGGTAATTGTTCCCCTCAGCAGTGGGCGCGAGTCTACTTAATGACAAATAAAAGTTTCTTTTGCAGACTCCCTTCCTTTCTCTCTTTACATTCATTTTCTTTTCCTCTCTATCCCCTTCTCCTCTCCCTCCCCCAACTTCCCGTCCTTCCTTCCTTCCTTCCTTCCTTCCTTCCTTCCTTCCTTCCTTCCTTTCTTTCTCTTTCTTCCTTCCTTCCTGTCTTTCTTCTTTCTCTTTCTTTCTTTCTTTCTTTCTTTCTCTCCTTCCTTCCTTTCTCTCTTTCTTTCTCCCCCTTCCTGATCCCCCATTTCTTTTCTGTATGATTCTTTAATATGATTAGAAAGTAGCTCATCCTTTGATATTTCCAATAAAGACAATGAACATCACAGTGGATTTCTGTCATGAGGGGAAGCTGTAAGTACATCCATGCCGTTCCTGTGCCCTCAGAGGATAACATGAAGAGCAGCACCATTCCTCTTCCCTTTGGTAGAACGGGAACAACCCAGCACAAGTGCAAAACCTCATCGCTACCGCCATGGGAGTCATCCTGATGCCCAGGCCCAAAGACAGCTGGGCATGCCCACCTCCAGGCAGAGTTCAATGCAAGTGAATGGTGGCCAATGACGCTTGGGGGTCATCACTCACCAAACCAAAGACAGTCCGTGTGCTCACCTGTGCATTCCGTGCTCAGAGCATGTGGTCTCCTGTGCATTCCGTGCTCAGAGCATGTGGTCACCTGTGCACTCCACGCTCTGTGCATGTGGTCACATGTGCATTCCGTGCTCAGAGCATGTGGTCACCTGTGTAATCCACACTCTGTGCATGTGGTCACCTGTGCACTCCACGCTCTGTGCATGTGGTCACATGTGCATTCCGTGCTCTGTGCATGTGGTCACCTGTGCACTCCACGCTCTGTGCATGTGGTCTCCTGTGTACTGCACACTCTGTGCATGTGGTCACATGTGCATTCCGTGCTCTGTGCATGTGGTCACCTGTGTACTCCACGCTCTGTGCATGTGGTCACCTGTGCATTCTGTGCTCTGTACATGTGGTCACCTGTGCATTCCACGCTCTGTGTGTGTGATTCTGAGCATTCTGTGCCCTGTTGCAATGCTCATCACACTGAGATGGGAAGGAGGGCATCTCAGTACCAGCCTAACAGAAAGACAAGGCTTCTAGTGTGCCAAACCCTACCATATCCAGTTCTCACATTCTACTCATCCAGTCACAGATAATGGTCTGGGCTAGGACACCAAGCCAAGTACAGCCAATTGATCATTTATTACCAGTCAGAGAAACTTTTTTTTTCATGAAGTTAAAAAAGTATTCACCAAGACAGTGGTGTGCTGACTTGAGTTACTGAAAGAATGAATGGCCCAAGGTGTTTGTCAATGGGACTCGGAAAAGGGGCCTTTAGGAAGAATCGCTGCCACTTCATCTGACTGGTTTGTAATAAATCATCTTTGAATCCAAACCTCAGGTATTCTTCTACATGAATTCAGGTGGCAGAGGGCTCAGTGGCTTGAAATAAAAGGAGAGAGTCCATGCCAGGATCAGCAAACCTGTGCTCAGAAGGAAGCGCTCAGCTGGTTACATCAGCGCTAACTCATATGAGACTGTGGATACATGTCAACTGTAAGATTCAGAAACACAGAATGAGGAAGCAATAGTAACATGCACCCGAGCACTGTGCTTTATTATAACAGTATAGCATATGATCATCCATATTACCTTTATTAAGTCAAAAGTATATACGTGTTGTTTCAGCTCACTTTCCACGGAATTTCTCCTGAATAAACAATAAGGTTTGTTGTATTTCTCAGATCTTACTTCCCTGCACATTTACACTACATCCAATTTGGTGCAGGCAGACGTAAAATAAACATTATTATGACATTAGAAACGTTTATTAATACTTCTGAGTATACAGAATAACTTATTAGAAAATGTATTCCTTATCACTTCAAATGTAGGATTTGAAGCATTTCTAAATGTTAAAATTGAAGAAAAAGAAAATACAAATTGTCAGTGTGTTTGGACTGAGGACAGTGGAGGAAACAACTCCTCGTCTCCATTTTCCCTCTTTCTAAGGACAAGCTTCACGGTCCACCTGCAGACGTGCCTGGTGAGAAGGAGACTGAAGAACAACTTGGTACAAAGCAAGAGGGAACTGGGGCTCATCCCTCAGCAGATTCCCAAAGCACGGCAAATCTGGAGCTCATGGATTCCAAATAGATTAATGTGGCCTTTTCCTAGGGGGTCTCTTTTGAGCCTGGGAGCCCTCTTTGTGTGACTAATACACACAACTGCAAGCCACCTGCAGGATCAGTTTTCCAAAGAACGAGAGAGAATGACGAGATGATCAAACACACCTTTAAAAACTCCCTCCGTCTCTGTTTCATTTCACTGAGAAGGTTTCACAGGATGAGTGCCATTGAAGTCTATTAAGAGGCTTATTTGTTCTAACATAACACACAAAAGCACATTGGTGAATTATCAAGCTGACAGTGCACTTAGTAATGAGTGAGGATTAATGTCTTTGCAGAACTGTGATTCATGAATAAAAACGGGCACAAAATTAAACCACAGGCATACACAGTCATTTGTAATCTTTAAAGGAAGATGGGGCTGAGTTCTGCGTTCTTCTGTAGGGAAGTGCGGGTGAGAGTCCCAGAAATGAAAGGTGACATGAGGCAGCTGGGCTAATCTCACCTCTCTAGGCCCAGAGTCCACTCCACCCACCCCACCTACCCACCCACGGAGTGCCTGCAACCAGCTGCTCAACTTGCTTCGGCCTGTTCAGCCAAACCAGCAGAACGACCCAGGACAGCGCCCAATCCTAGAGACTCTCTTCCCCGGACCTTCCTTCTGTGTTTGCAACGCTCTTCTCCAATGCTGTTTTTACCAGGATCCAGTCTTAATTGTGAGTGACGGTGTGCCTCCCTAAAAAAAAAAAACACAAATGTCCCAACCATCAGTATTGTGTGTCTGGATTATTTATAAGTAAATTATTTGAATATGCTTATATTACGATGACATTGTTAGAGTGACTTGGTATTAGGAGGCCTGTTCAAGATGGAACACTTAGGTACACGCAGGAGGAACGCATGTGAACATTTAGATGCCTGGGTAGGATAAGCTACAAGCAAGGAATTATGGGAAACTGCTCATAAACTAAATCTAGAAGAGTCAAAAGATAGGTCAGTCCTCCCTCGTCCTTAGAAAGAACCAACCCTGGGACCTGTGAGATACCGGACAGCAGAGTGGGTTCCCTCCTCAGTACCCACATAGGGCATGCTGGTGTGTGTCTGCAGCTCCACTGACGAACGAACAAACAGAGACAGGTACGTCACTTGTGTCACTTGTGCTCACTGACCAGCATGCCTGAATCAGTTGAGTCTCAGGACCTAGTGAGAGAGCCTGCCTCAAAAATCAAGGTGGATAACTGGAGGAACCATACCCAAGCTTGACCTCTGACTGCCATGTGTGTACAGAAATGACGATGCACACATATATATATAAGCGTCACACATACACACACACACACACACACACACACACGCATGTGCACGTGCAGATACAGACACATGCATGTACACGTGCAGACACACACACACACACACACACACACACGCACACGCACACGCACACACACACACACACGCACACACACACAGGTGAGTGCACAGACCCTTACTGCTGGCACCTTTATTTCAGCTCTACCCTGTAGGACTCATGAGACAATAAATCCCTGCTGTGTCAGAGGAGACCTCGCCACCAGCGCTGCGCTGCTCCCTGACCCTGTACCATCTTGCTCATTCTCCTTCATTCTCCACGCCTTTAACCCCTACCTCTCCCTGAGGCTCCGAAGTCCATCCTATCACCTCTTACCGGATTCCAGACACTCCCCCTAGCTCTGGCCCCTAGCTTCTCATACGTTTGTCCAGACACTCCTGGCTCTCCTCTTCTCCCTCCCTTTTAGTGTGGCAGGGCAGGGAAGAGTGTATGTGGCCAGGCTCGGGAGTCAGTATCCTGCCAGGTGAGCTGAGCATCCTGAAATCAGATGTCAGCTTCTGATGCCTCTACACAGTGCAGGAGAAAGAGCAGGCATTAGTTTGGCTTCTAGAAGGCATTTTCTATGCTGCATTGTTCAGCAAGCCCCCCCACCCCCCACCCCCACCCTCCACTCCCCACCCCCCACCCCCCATGTATGATGATGGTCAGGATGCAGCTGGTGGATGAAGGTTAGGTCTGACCCTGTCTGTGTGACAAGCAGAGGACCTTTCTATCTCTCAATTCCTCCATCTACAGAACGAGAATTACAACACTTTCAACACCAGAGGGGCTATTCAAGGATTTAAAAGTCAAAAGTCAAACCAAAAGTCAAGATGTGCATGAAGCTAAGCCTAGAGCACAGTAAACAGGACAAAGGTGTGTGTCTGGGGCTCGGCTCCTTTGAAGACTTTATGTCTCGGTTTACTTAGGAGTCTGTCAGTTCATAATTCTGAAGCCACCACCTCTAACCTTTCCCCCACCTCACTGTTAAAAGTCAGCCGCGATTGTTCTGCAGGCCAAAGTCTCTCTGCTCCTGAAAGGGAAGCCATTCCCGCGGCTCCTTTCCCGCACTTGTACATGGGCCCTGCTCCCAGCCAGAGCGAGTGAGTCTGCCTGGAGACAGCGTGGCCGAATGCTGACCATCTTCCCACAGCCCAGGGAACCTACGCCACCGTCTTTCTACTTGTCATTATAGCTGTCTTCACCCACAGCCTCCTGATGGTTTGCCTAAGGACAGCATGAACTACTTCCTTACCAACTGTAATGGGTACACCACAAAGTCCACATGGGTGTTAACTATATAGGCAGAGAGTTCAGGATCTAATGAACAAGCTGTCAGTGTTACCGAATGACTCTTAAAACCTATCCTCCATCTGGGGCTCTTTATGGTGACACCCTCAAAATTCCTTCATTCTCCTTAAGTGACTTTATATTCATTCTGAGGTGTGGCCATGCTCACCTAGCTACACATTCCACACTGGGTCTTTTCTCTCTCTCTCTTCCTCTCTCCCTCCTTCCCTCTTTCCCTCCCTCCCGTCCACCCCAACTCCTTCCTTCCCTCCTTTCCTTCCTTCTCCTTCCTTCCTTCCTTCCTTCCTTCCTTTTTTCCTTCTTTCCTTCTCTCCAATGTGACAGGGTTAAATGTCTCCTTTATAGGAGGAACTCATGTCTGCTATGAGTTTCTAGTTAAGACTCCACTAGCTTAAGAAAGAAGACCAAAGTGTGGATACTTTGGTCCTTAGATACAAAATACCCACAGAAGGAGATACAGAGACAAAGTATGGGGCAGAGACAGAAGGAAAGACCATCCAGAAACTGCCCCACCTGGAGATCCATCCCATATACAGTCACCAAACCCAGACAATATTGTGGACACCAACAAGTGCTTGCTGACAGGAGCCTGATATAACTGTTTTCAGAGAGGCCCTGCAAGTGCATGACAAATACAGAGGGGAATGCTCTCAGCCAACCATTGAACTGAGCACAGGGTCCCCAAAGGAGCAGCCAGAGAAAGGATCCAAGGAGCTGAAGGGGTTTGCAGTGCCATAGAAGGAAGAACAATATGAGCCAACCAGTACTTCCAGAGCTCCCAGGGACTAAACCACCAACCAAAGAGTACACATGGAGGGACCCATAGCTCCAGATGAATGGGCAGCAGAGGATGGCCTGGTCAAACATCAATGAGAGGAGAGACCCTTGGATCCAAGAAGGCTCATTGCCCTGGGGTAGGGAATGCCAGGTCTGGGAAGTGGGAGTGGGTGGTTTAGTGAGTAGGGGGAGGGGAGATGGAACAGGGGGTTTTCAGAGGGAAAACAAGGAAAGGGGCAAAAGGGATAGCACTTGAAATGTAAATATCCAATATCTAATAAAAAAGTAAAAATGAATGAATGAATGAATGAATGAATGAATGAATAAAATAAAAAGAATCCATGGTTGGGAGATCATTGACCACAGCAGTGAGCCTAGTATTTTTGACTTGCTAAATGAACATAGATCAAACTGCTCTCTAAATCTGTGTCTCTCCACCCATGTGTCTCTCTACCCACAGATTACTGCAGCTCTCAGATTTTTTGAAGAGGTTTCTTTGTTCGGGTGTTGGGGGGATGTTAGTTAAGGGAGAAATTCACTACTGGTCAAAGTGCAGAGACTAAGCCTTCTGGAGTACTGGGCCACACATGGCATGGTTACAGCACAGCCACTCACCCCAAGTCTGAGAGACTACGGAGGCAGAGTGCGCGAGAAGGCTGTAAGAGCCAGAGAGAAAGAGCATCTCTGCACAGGCTGGGAGTACTGCCCCCAGGAGCTCATGCTGCTGCCACTGCCTGCACAAGACCCGCCAAAGAGCAAGCCAGCCAGTCTAGCACAGAGGAGAGGCTCACAGCCCCACCTCTAGCTGAAATGCTCCTGGCTGTTAATGGCTTCTAGAGGAGAGAAAGTCACTTTTTTCTAAGGATGTGACTCCTTAGATTGACCACACTCCACTGGATGTCCCCACACCTATGAATAGGTGGGCAACACAAATTGGACTTGATGAGTTATTTTTAAAAAAGCATATGAGTTTGCAGGAAATGGGGAGTATAAATGGGAAGAGTTAGGAGGACTAGGAGAACGTGAATATAATGAAAATACATTCTATGCATATATGAAACCATCAAAGAATTAGTCACATTGCATTTTTTTTTTTTTTTTTTTTTTTTTTTTTTATTTTTATTTTCTATATTCTATGTTTACATTCCAAAGGCTTTCCCCTTTCCCAGTTCCCACCCACCATAGTTCCCATAGTTCCTCTCCCCCCCATCTGTTCCCCAATAATTCCCCCTCCCCCCTCGGTTTCTTTACTAAACTGGAAGCAATCTTTACAGGCCCAGGGTCCTCTCCTTTCTTCTTCTTGGGAATCATTTGACTTGCTATTTGTGTCTTGAGTATTTAGGGCTTCTGGGCTCATTAATATCCACTTATCAGTGATTGCATTTCAGGTGCATTCTTTTGTGATTGGGTTAATTCACTCAGGATGATATTTTCCAGGTCTAACCATTTACCTACAAATTGCATGAATTCATTATTTTTAATTGCTGTGTAGTATTCCATTGTATAAATATACCACATTTTCTGTATCCATTCCTCCTTTGAGGGATATTTGGGCTGCTTCCAATTTCTGGCTATTATAAACAAGGCTGCTATAAACATAGTGGAGCATGTGTCCTTATTGCATGCAGGGGAATCCTCTGGGTATATGCCCAGGAGTGGTATGCCAGGGTCCTCTGGAAGTAACATGCCCAATTTTCTGAGGAACCGCCAAACTGATTTCCAGAGCGGTTTTACCATTTTGCAATCCCACCAACAGTGGAGGAGTGTTCCTCTTTCTCCACATCCTCGCCAGCACTTGTTGTCTCTTGAGTTTTTAATCTTAGCCATTCTGACTGGTGTGAGGTGGAATCTCAGGGTTGTTTTGATTTGCATTTCCCTGATGACTAATGATGTTGAACATCTTTTAAGGTGTTTCTCGGCCATCCGAATTTCTTCTGGTGAGAATTCTTTGTTTAGCTCTGTGCCCCATTTTTTGATAGGGTTATTTGGTTCTTTGCGGTCTAACTTCTTGAGTTCTTTGTATATATTGGATATTAGCCCTCTGTCGGATGTGGGGTTGGTGAAGATCTTTTCCCACTTTGTTGGTTGCCGTTTTGTCCTTCTGACAGTGTCCTTTGCTTTGCAGAAACTTTGTAATTTTATGAGGTCCCATTTGTCGATTCTTGATCTTAGAGCATAAGCTATTGGTGTTCTGTTCAGGAACTTTTCCCTGTGCCCAAGTCCTCCAGGGTCTTCCCAAGTTTCTTTTCTAATAGTTTCAGTGTGTCTGGTTTTATGTGGAGGTCCTTGATCCACTTGGAGTTGATCTTAGTACAAGGAGATAAGAGTGGGTCAATTCGCATTCTTCTGCATGTTGACCTCCAGTTGAACCAGCACCATTTGTTGAAAAGGCTATCTTTTTTCCACCGGATGGTTGTGGCTCCTTTATCAAAGATCAAGTGACCATAAGTCTGTGGGTTAATTTCTGGGTCTTCAATCCTATTCCATTGATCTACCTGCCTGTTGCTGTACCAATACCATGCAGTTTTTAACACAATTGCTCTGTAGTACTGCTTGAGGTCAGGGATATTGATTCCCCCAGAAGTCCTTTTATTGTTGAGAATAGTTTTAGCTATCCTGGGTTTTTTGTTGCTCCAGATGAATTTGAGAATTGCTCTTTCTAGATCTATGAAGAATTGATTTGGGATTTTGATGGGGATTGCATTGAATCTGTAGATTGCTTTTGGCAAGATGGCCATTTTTACTATATTGATCCTGCCAATCCAGGAGCAAGAAATATTTTTCCATCTCCTGAGGTCTTCTTCGATTTCTTTCTTCAGGGACTTGAAGTTCCTGTCATACAGATCTTTCACTTGTTTGGTTAGAGTTGCGCCAAGGTACTTTATGTTGTTTGTGGCTATTGTGAAGGGTGTTATTTCCCTAACTTCTTTCTCAGCCTGCTTGTCCTTTGAGTACAAGAAGGCTACTGATTTGCTTGAGTTAATTTTATAACCAGCCACGTTGCTGAAGTTGTTTATCAGCTGTAGAAGTTCTCTGGTGGAGTTTTTTGGATCGCTTAAGTAGACTATCATATCATCTGCAAATAATGATACTTTGACTTCTTCCTTTCCAATTTGTATCCCTTTGACTTCCTTATGTTGTCTGATTGCTCTCGCTAGAACTTCAAGTACTATATTGAAAAGATATGGAGAGAGAGGACAGCCTTGTCTAGTCCCTGATTTTAGTGGAATTGCTTCAAGTTTCTCTCCATTTATTTTGATGTTGGCTACTGGTTTGCTGTAGATTGCTTTTACTATGTTTAGGTATGGGCCTTGAATTCCTGCTCTTTCCAAGACTTTTAGCATGAAAGGATGCTGAATTTTGTCAAATGCTTTTTCAGCATCTAATGAGATGACCATGTGGTTTTTTTCTTTTAGTTTGTTTATGTAGTGGATTACATTGATGGATTTCCGTATATTGAACCATCCCTGCATTCCTGGAATGAAGCCTACTTGATCATGGTGAATGATCGTTTTGATATGCTCTTGGATTCGGTTGGCAAGGATTTTATTTAGTATTTTTGCATCTATATTCATAAGAGAAATTGGCCTGTAGTTCTCTTTCTTTGTTGGATCTTTTTGTGGTTTAGGTATCAGCGTAATTGTGGTTTCGAAGAATGAGTTGGGCAGTGTCCCTTCTGTCTCTATTTTGTGGAATAGTTTGAAGAGTATTGGTGTTAAGTCTTCTTTGAAGGTCTGGTAGAATTCTGCACTAAAACCATCTGGTCCCGTACTTTTTTTGGTTGGTAGGCTTTCTATAACCCCTTCTATTTCTTTAAGGGTTATGGGACTGTTTAGCTGGTCTACTTGATGCTGATTTAATTTTGGTATTTGGTATCTGTCTAGGAAATTGTCCATTTCCTCCAGATTCTCCAGTTGTTTTGAGTATAGGCCTTTGTAGTAGGATCTGATGATCTTTTGAATTTCCTCTGTTTCTGTTGTTATATCCCCCTTTTCATTTTTAATTTTGTTAATTTGGATACTATCTCTGTGCCCTTTGGTTAGTCTAGCTAAGGGCTTATCTATCTTGTTGATTTTCTCGAAGAACCAGCTCTTGGTTTTGTTGATTCTTTGTATGGTTCTCTTTGTTTCTGCTTGATTGATTTCAGCCCTTAGTTTGATGATTTCCTCTCTTCTACTCCTCCTGGGTGAGTTAGCTTCTTTTTGTTCCAGCGCCTTCAGGTGTGCTGTTAAGTTGCTAGTGTATGCTCTTTCCAGTTTCTTTTTGGAGGCACTCAGGGCTATGAGTTTTCCTCTTAGCACTGCTTTCATTGTATCCCAGAGATTTGGGTAGGTCGTACCTTCATTTTCATTGAAGTCTAAAAAGTCTTTGATTTCTTTCTTTATTTCTTCCTTGACCAGGGTGTCATTGAGTAGAGTATTGTTCAGTTTCCATGTGTATGTGGGCTTTCTGTAGTTCTTCTTGCTATTGAAGACCACTTTTACTCCATAGTGATCCGATAGGAGACATGGGATTAGTTCGGTCTTCTTGTATTTGTTGAGGTCTGTCTTGTGACCAATTATATGATCAATTTTTGAGAAGGTACCGTGCGGTGCTGAGAAAAAGGTATACTCTTTTGTTTTAGGATGGAATGTTCTATATATATCTGTTAAATCCAATTGGTCCAAAGCTTCAATTAGTTTCACTGTGTCCCTGTTTAGTTTCTGCTTTCCTGATCGGTCCATTGAGGAGAGTGGAGTGTTGAAGTCACCTACAATCATTGTGTTAGGTGCGATGTGTGCTTTAAGCTTTAGTAAAGTTTCTTTTACGAATGAGGGTGCCCTTGCATTTGGTGCATAGATGTTCAGTATTGAGAATTCTTCTTGGTGGATTTTCCCTTTGACAAGCAGGAAGTGACCTTCTGTGTCTCTTTTGATGACTTTAGGTTGAAAGTCGATTTTATCTGATATTAGAATGGCTACTCCAGCTTGTTTCCTGGGACCATTTGCTTGTAGAACTGTCTTCCAGCCTTTTACTCTAAGGAGGTGTTTGTCTTTGACACTGAGATGTGTTTCCTGTATGCAGCAAAATGTAGGGTCCTGTTTCCGTATCCAGTCTGTTAGTCTGTGTCTTTTGATTGGGGAATTGAGTCCATTGATATTAAGAGATATTAAGGAATAGTAATTATTACTTCCTGACATTTTGGGAATTGTTATTATTATTTGTATTTGAGTGGTTCTCTTCTTTTGGGTTGGATGAGATGGGGTTTCTATCTTGTTTCTTCTGGGGTGTTGTTTCCCCCCTTGTGTTGGTATTTTTCCCCTATTATCCTTTGTAGGGCTGGGTTTGTAGATAAGTATCTTGCAAATTTGGTTTTGTCGTGGAATATCTTGGTTTCCCCATCTATGGCAATTGAGAGTTTCGCTGGGTATAGTAGTCTTGGCTGAAGTTTGTGTTCTCTTAGGGTCTGCATAAGGTCTGCCCAGGATCTTCTAGCTTTCATGGTCTCAGGTGAGAAGTCTGGTGTAATTCTGATAGGTCTTCCTTTATATGTTACTTGTCCTTTTTCTCTTACTGCCTTTAATATTCTTTCTTTGTTTAGTACATTTGGGGTTTTGACTATTATGTGACGGGAAGTATTTCTGTTCTGGTCCAGTCTATTTGGGGTTCTAAAGGCTTCTTGTATATTCATGGGCATCTCTCTCTTTAGGTTGGGGAAATTTTCTTCCATAATTTTGTAGAAGATATTTGCTGGCCCTTTAAGTTGTAGATCTTCATTCTCATCTATCCCTATAATCCTTAGGTTTGGTCTTCTCATTGTGTCCTGGATTTCCTGAATGTTTTGGGTTACCAGCTTTTTGCATTTTGCATTTTCTTTAATTGTTGAATCCATGGTTCCTATGGTATCTTCAGCATCTGAGATTCTGTCTTCTATCTCTTGTATTCTATTGTTGATATTTGCATCTATGACTCCTGATTTCTTCCCAAGGTTTTCTATTTCCAACATTGTCTCCCTTTGCGATTGCTTAGTTGTTTCTACTTCTGTTTTTAGATTTTGTATGGTTTTGCTCAGATCTTTCAGTTGCTTGTTTGTGTTTTCCTGTAATTCTTTAAGGGATTTTTGTGTTTCCTCCTTTATGACTTCTACTCGTTGACCCATGTTCTCTTGTATTTCTTTGGGTGATTTTTGTTTCTCCCCCTTATTGGGATTCACTTTTTGCTCTATATTCTCCTGGATTTCTTTAAGTGATTTTTGTGTCTGCCTTGTATGGGCTTCTAGTTTTTGATCTATTTTCTCCTCTATTACTTTAAGAAATTTATCTAAGTGATCCTCAATCTGCATCTTTACCAGTGATTTTAGATCTGAGTCTTGTTTTTCTGGTGTGTTGAGATATCTGGGATTTAATTGTGTTTGTCTTGCAATGGCTTCTAGCTTTTGATCTATTTTCTCATGTATTACTTTAAGAGATTTATCTAAGTGTTCCTCTATCAGCATCCTGACCAGTGATTTTAGATCTGAGTCTTGTTTTTCTGGTGTTTCGGGGTATCCAATATTTATTGCTGTTGGGGAACTGGGTTCGGATGCCGCCATATTGCCTTGATTTTTGTTAGTAGCGATCTTACGTTTGCCTTTTGCCATCTGGTTAACTCTGGTGTTAGTTGGTCCTGTAGATACTAGCTGGTGCTTGACCCTCCTGTGGGGTTGTAAGGCTATTTCCCAGTGACTGGGATACCTGAATCACTGTCCTGCGGGGCTCTTGCTCACAGATTGCTGACAGGTGGCCTGAGTCCCCCGAGGTCTTAACCTCAGGATATCCCAGGTATTTGGTTCCGCCTGTTGGGCGGCTGCTCTGCACTGCTCCTGCTCAGGGTTAGCTGTCTGATATCCTGTTTCCCCAGGGGTCTTAAAGTTGGGATATCTCAGTTATCTGGTTCCGCCTGCTGGTCCCAAGCTGCTGGGAAGCTGGCTGGGTCCGGTTTCCAGCTTCCCTGCCACTGGCTGGATGGGAGGCTGGTTCGGCCTCCGGCTGGGTCTGGGTACCTGGCACACTGGCTGACTCTGGCTTCCTCACCACCAGCTGGACGGGAAGCTGCAGGCAATATGGCAGCTGCCTGCAGGGAGCTCGGGGTCCGCCCCGCGCGCGAGTGCAGAGTGCACCCGCTATTCTGTGCCCAATTCCCACTCCAGGCCTGAGTCCCCGAAGGTCTTAAGCTCGGGCTGTGTCGGGTACCTGGTTCTGCCGCCGCCGCCGGATGGTTCTGAGCACCTGGGACGCTGGGTGACCCTCCGGCTTCCCCACCGCCAGCTGGGCGGGAAGCTGCAGGCAATATGGCAGCTGCCTGCAGGGAGCTCGGGGTCCGCCCCGCGCGCGAGTGCAGAGTGCACCCGCTATTCTGTTCCCAATTCCCACTCCAGGCCTGAGTCCCCGAAGGTCTTAAGCTCGGGCTGTGTCGGGTACCTGGTTCTGCCGCCGCCGCCGGATGGTTCTGAGCACCTGGGACGCTGGGTGACCCTCCGGCTTCCCCACCGCCAGCTGGGCGGGAAGCTGCAGGCAATATGGCAGCTGCCTGCAGGGAGCTCGGGGTCCGCCCCGCGCGCGAGTGCAGAGTGCACCCGCTATTCTGTGCCCAATTCCCACTCCAGGCCTGAGTCCCCGAAGGTCTTAAGCTCGGGCTGTGTCGGGTACCTGGTTCTGCCGCCGCCGCCGGATGGTTCTGAGCACCTGGGACGCTGGGTGACCCTCCGGCTTCCCCACCGCCAGCTGCAGTCACATTGCATTTTTAAAATAACCAAATGTAAAAAAAAAAAAGGTAACCAGATGTAAAAAAAAAAAAGTAACCAAATATAAAAAGAATAACCAGATGTAAAAGAGTAACCATATGTAAATTTAAAAAGTAACCAGATATAAAAAGTAACCAGATGTTAAAAAAAAAGTAATCACATGTATATTAAAAAGAAAGTAGCCAGATGTATACATTTTTAAAAAGACACAGAGCACAACCAAACAATGACTGGATTTCTTGTCAAAGCTGCATAATTCAAAAGAAAATGCAGCAATCTCCGCACAGGACAGAGGAAGAAAGTGTCCACGCAGACTCCATCCTAACACAAATCCTTGCAGAAGTGAGATGACAAATGGACACTTCCACACAATAGAACTCGGATTTACCCCTCACCTGAAAGCATCCGCTGATAAATTTCAAAACTGTGAATATTATGAGAGATAAAGGGACCAAGGGGAGTCAATTCATCACTAGAGGAGAGAAGAAACTGAAGTTTGTGTCTCTAACAACAGTTTCATAATGCATAATGCAAAAACAGTGAGCAGAAAGAGAGAAATGGTTAAAAGGGGTATTCTGGACTCTTTTTTTTGTCATAATTTATAGAAGCAGGAGACAGCGCTCAGGAGGGCCTAGAAGTGACAAGCACTGTCAAGGCACTTGACACAATGAACTTTCACAGAATATTTCTCTGCAATGACAACAGAATATAAAAATCTCTTTAATACCTAAGATTCTGTATATCAAAATACATCAGCCACGGCTTCAAAAGAACTTCGGTAAAATTGATAGCAATAAATGCTCAAACTGGAACAGAAGAAACATCCATAAAGTCCATGGAAAAGAACAAATTAATGATGCAAACATCATTATAAGATGAGCTCAAAGTCCAACTGTGGAGAAGACACATCCTGGATGCTGGCCAGAGCGTGTGGCCAGGCCGGAGAGGAGGCCCAGTGCCTCAAGGTTCTTGATGGTTTTGCAGGGGACCCAGATTCAGATTCAATTCCCAACACCTACATGCCAGTCCCCACACTGTAACCCTAGCTCTAGGAGATCAGAGACCTTTCTCAAGCCTTTGTAGGCACCACATAAGCACCCACGATGTGTGCATACATATAGACAAACACACATATTAAATAAAAATAAGTGAATCTTTAAAAAAAAAGATCATCACGAAAATCTGTGAAATGGAAAGACAAAAGCATGATAGGAAAAAAGGCAGCGAACCCGAAGTGGTTTAGCCACGGCAAGTTTTTTGTTGACTTAAGTAAAAAAGAAAACAAGAAGAAATGACTGATATAAAAATAAATAAAACAGAATAAAATGAAAAGGTGGCTTCTGCTGCAGGGATGCAGGGCTGACTCACAACTCAAACAGCGATTCGTGAAACTTGATGAAGTTACATGAAAACTCCTCTCACCATCTCCGAGGTGCTGACAATGACTTAATTTTCAAAACATATTCCCTTTTCATATTTTCTACTTGTCTTACCTATGTGCATGTCCGTAGGTCATGCCACATGCATGGTGCCATCTGCAAAGGGCATCAGACCTTCTGAAGCTACAGTGCAGGAGGAGTGCTGCAAAGTGCCAGTGTGGGTGGTGGGAACTGAACTCACGTCTTTTCAGTGATCAACCACGGAGCCACCTCTCCAGCCTGCTTTAGAAAAGCATTTAAACAGTCCCCGTTTATGATGAAAAGTCTCGGGAAGCACAAGTAGAAAGGCAATAGGGAGCTTCTCCGAAAGCACACACTTGCACCACAGTTAACAGTAACGGACTTGACTTCCCGGGATAGAGGACAGAGGAATATGCCTTCCCATAAACGCCATTTCCCTTTAGTATTGTGTTGGCCTCAACCTTTCTACAAAGGAAATAAATAGAAAGTATACGAATGGAAAAGAAGAAGTAAATATTTTTGTTGTTTTTTTCGAGACAGGGTTTCTCTGTGTAGCCCTGGCTGTCCTGGAACTCACTCTGTATACCAGGCTGGCCTCGAACTCAGAAATCCACCTGCCTCTGCCTCCCAAGTGCTGGAATTAAAGGCATGCGCCACCAACGCCCAGCCAAGAAGTAAATTTTTGAAGAGACTGCATGATTGCTGTGTAGAACATCATCAGAAATTTGGACCTTAGAATACAAGCATGCAAACATACACAAAGCACACGTATTTACAACTCTAAGAACAACTTAATAGAAAATAAATATGGAAAAGGTTTGCCTGTTTTGTTGATAAAATATTTCATATTGGTAAACAGAGACATGAAAAGATGTTTTATGTGGCTACTAACAGTCTTGCAATGCAGATTTTGTCACAGTGTAGCAGTGGCTCATATCCCCCGTAGAATCAGGAAATGAACAAGTTTGACAACATTCGGTGCTTGTTAGGGCTCAGAACATAAACTGGGAGGCACACACACGGTTCCTGGGAATGCAAACTGGCTTGGGAAACATCCGTGAGCTCAGCATTTGACTCCCCAAGTCTACTCTTGGAAAATCTGCTAGCTAGAGGATGAAAACAGAGCAAGGGCACGCATGCGCACAAATGCTCAGAGCTACCATATATTTATCTCTGTTTCTATTTCTCTCTCTCTCTCTCTCTCTCTCTCTCTCTCTCTCTCTCTCTCTCTCTCTTGCTCTCGTTCTATCATCTCTATCTCTAGAGGTCTACTCACCAATATAATGGAGGGAACATAATTGTCGCAACAATTGTACAACTACACTTGCATGCTAAAACAAGTGCTTTCTGGGCCACACACTATTTGTTTCACTAAAGCCAGCATCAATAAAACATATAGATACTGTGTCTATAGAATAGGTACATATATATTTACTGAAAGATGCATTCAAATGTACCTGCCAGTTTTGAGGAATCCTGAAAAGAGCACAGTCTGTCAGAGATAAGGACAGTGCCATATATGTGACATGAGTGCGCACACACTGTCAGATGATGACTATGGGGTGGGCTGCTGCTGCCACTGCTGCCGCCACTGCTGCTGCCGCTGCTGCTAGTAATGTGAGTGACCTGCACGGTCCACAGATTATGAATGGTTTGCTGAGTTCTTGTCTATTAACAAGTTAAATCCATTCATTCCTTTAGTTCACAGAAGTCTTTTAAACAAGCAATTGTCTGAAAGTAGTGATCAAAGGCCGTATCTGCCCTGCAAAATCCATGTCTTATAGACACAAACAGAGAAACAATGCCAAAGTCAGTACAACCCTCAGAGGGATAATTTATTAGATAGATATAACTATTGATTGGTGAGCAGGGACAAGGGAAATGAGTGAATAAATTAGAGACTAATGAAGGCGAGAATCCAGAGGCCCAAAGAAGGAGGGTGGGCGGATGACCAAATGAACCCCACAGTTTCTGTGATCCTAACCGTCTATTATTTTGTCATTTGATGGAGTTGAATGTACAGCCTCAAAGGCTTTTTAATTATTAACTTCAGAAGTGAAATTTGCATTCACAGATATATTAATAAATTCCTTATGCTAATTATGCCAAAATTAACACAGATTAAAAAAATAGAAACATTAACTCCCTATGACTAAAACAACCAGAAGACCTCAGGAAGAGACCTTTCTTCAAGGCAGGAGGCTAGCCTCCAAGCGAACTGCCCCAGCAGCACACACAGATTAAAAAGCCGGTAAAACGGACGCGACCGATGTGACAATTTTTTATGCAAGTATAATTTTATTCTGGATAGGCAACAATTCCTTCTGAAAATGAAATGACTTCAGAAATCTAGCAAAGGAGGCAGTAATGACTGCAAAGCCGCTCATATTTCTTTTAAGAAATTAAATTAAATCGTTTTTCATTTTGATGGAGAGAGCAGAAAGGAAAAATGCCCCGAAAACATGAACATTTTTGGGGTTTTGGAAACAGGAAGCAAGGACTATCTTCTCTCCCACTCAGATCTGCTCCCCAGGTGCAGCTCTGTCATTATAGAGCATACGTACGGCTTTATGGCTTTTATAAACCCATGAATTCCAGGGCTGGTGACAGAGAAACTAAACTGCCTTTAACAACAGTGACATGACCAGTGACTTCAGATAGTATATGCCAGACTGCATAAAATAGATCATAATATTGTCAAATTAGATATTAGCACCGAAGCCTCCATGTATGTAAATATTAATGAAAATGGAAGCCGCCGTGAACGGATGCATGGTGGCGGCTGTGCAAATCAACTTAGAAACTTAAGAGTTGAAGAAGAGATTAGCATGATGCATCTAAAATGCTTCCCTTGTCCCCATGGTGATAGGGGCGGGGAGTGTGCAGCAGGCAGAGGGGTGGGCTTGCAGTAAGCAACTGGGCCACCTCCCTGATTTCCTGTCACCTGTGGCACCTGGCTGGGCCTTTTGCTCCAGCCTACCATGTAACATTCTACAGAATGTGCTTGGCAGGAAGGGTATAGAGGCAATATTTATCAAACCTTAATTGCAATATACAGTGATTATTTTGGAGAAGGTATATTTTTAAGAATTATAAACCATGGCTGGAGAGGTGGGCAGGGGGTGGGGTAAGGAGCAGATGGCACATGGGCGGCGAGGGGTGTGGGGGGGCGGGAGGGGGAATCAAGCTTTCCAACTGCATGCAGCGCTGTTTTGCTCCGTTACCTCCTATGATGAGCAGGACTGTTTTAGGGGCTTTCTTTTTTTTTTTTCTGCAGCAGGTCAATGTTCTCTATAAAGAGAAGCAACAGGAAGAGGGCAATGGTTTTGCACTGTGGGAGAAATATATGGACACCCGTTAAAGAGGAAGACACGGGGAATAATATTCCTTGGGGCTTCTTCTCTCCCGTAGCTTTTCTTTGTACCTGAAAAACATGATTTCAAGGGCAAATGATTGTCTCGTGGCATGAGACTTGTCTAACGCAGTACTCTGAATAGCAGGATAGAGGAGAACATTTAACTTATTTTTCTCTTAGAGTTATCTTTTTAAGTATCCTTGGCTCTACCAACCATTGCTCAACGTTTATCAAATCTATTTGGGACAAAAGCCATTTAGGATATTTAATCACAAGGACATTTAAGTAAAGCCACTGGAAAAAAAAGTCAGCAAGTGGTGATTGAAATAGACCCTGAGGAAGTTCCACACAGATGCATAATCTCAGAGAAGATTCAGGATATAGGATATAGACTCAGGTAATAAAGAAAAGGGTCAGAAGCAGTACAACAGAAGACCTGACTTACACATGCTTGAAGGGAGGGCACTTCTTCAAGGCAGAGTCTGGAGGGCGCAGTATCGCTAACTGACTTTGATATGGTTAAAACTGGGTATTATAGTGGTGGCATTTATCTTCAAAGCGCGGTCTTTCCACCAAGGCTCAGGCTCTCCGTATGCCTTGCATCATACTGACAATAAGATGTTCCCAACAACAGCAACTGTTAAGAATTTGAAACAGTTGCCAAGGGAGTCTGAAGTATGCATTTTAAAGGTCTTCAACATAGGGGTTGCTCATGATTTACATGACATTGTTGGGATCCAGTGGTTTTAAAGATGTTGGAAGGCTTACTACAATCTGGATTTCTAGAGGTTCTGATTTGGTAAGTGGAGTGAGCCATTGGGATTGTTTAGAAATTTTACATTTCTAGAAAGTTCTGAGTAAAGTAGATCTAGGGACTTAGTGTTGAAAATCACGTATTGGACTCCAACTGTTTATACTGTTTTAGACAGATACTACCTTCATCCTCATCATTCTGGAGGCAAATCTGAAGCTGAGACATCCAGACCATCTCAATGCAGTAAGGAAAGGCATCAGGCACATTCAGACAACTTCCTTGAATCCTCCCCTCTTTATATAGGTATATGTACTGATATCTTACTTTTCTATTGCTGTAAATATACATCATAACCAAAGAAACTTACAAAAAAAAGCATTTAATTGAGGGCATGCTATGGTTCGAGAAAGCAAGTCCATAAATATCATGGCTGGGAGCATGGCAGCCAGCAGGCAGGCACGGTGCTAGAGCAGTAGCAGAGACCTGGCATCTAATCCACAAGCAGAAGACAGGGAGCAAGAGGCTGGGAATGGTGTGGGCTTTTGGTACTTCAAATTCCCACTATCAGTGACACACCTCCTCCAACAAGACCACACCTCCTAATCCTTCCCAAGCAGTTCCACCAATTAGTGACCACGCATTAATACACAAATGAGGTTGTGGGGAAGCATTCTCATTCAAGCCACCTCAGCTGATTAGAGGCATGGATGTGATGAACCTATAAGAAATGGTTAGTGTCAGATTATAAGCTACAGAAAGTCTCCTGGGAAAAGTATATGTACACAACCAGAAAGTCGGTGGTTTCCTAAGTGTTGCGGTATTGGGGCTTCATATTGGTAGGAAAACCATACCACTCTACAGATATCTGCAAGATGATACAGAGATCAGAGTCAGCTATTTGATACAAGTCTCCATTCTGGGCTTTTCCTCACTCTTGGCATGATCAGAAAAGAATATGTTTAGAGACAGCACCACAGTCAGATGATGCAGATTTCATAAGAGATGGAGGGGAGGGCTCCTTCCTGAAATTTCTTAATTCCTTCCTGAAAACAAACCAGGTATGCCCAGACACTGGACATTGACTTTATTCCCCTGGATTATGAAAACTCTTTTCTCTTTTAGAATAGTCTCCCCACAAAGAAATGTTTCTATCAATTGCTTGTAATAAAATATTCTCTTTATCATTACACAGGGAACTTAAACATAATCCATAGTAGTTCAAATGGAAGATTTAAACACCCCAGATCTGTACTGTCTTGTGAGGCTCTTGGGTACATAAAAAACATTCAAATTGAGTTGTATCAGAATTGTAAAATATATTTGAATTTCGAAGCTTTCATGTGACAGAAAGAATATACAGTATCTCATTAATAATGTTATATTGATTACTCTGAAATGATACCATCTGAGATATACTGGGATGAGTGGACTCTCTATTGAAATAAATCTGATTGCTTTCTGTTTTCATAGCACTTAAAAGTGAATTTAGCAGTGTGCACATGGCTAGTTTCATATTTCCTCGGACGGCTCCGCTGTAAATCTTAAGAACTAAGCAAATGGACAAGAACAGGCCAAGTGAGGCCGACTTCTCCAAGTCAATGGAGTAAAATGTCATTTGCACTTGCAGAAGAACCAGAGGAAACTACTGTATACTCATCTCCTCATGGCAAATGTCAAAAGCTCTGCTCCTAAGCTGTCGCTCAGGAGGAGAAGGCAACACTGGAGCCATCAGACAAGACTATATTCCAAACATAATTCTCCCTTCTTTATTTGATACAGCTCATGTGTTATGATATTGCATAACATTTTGCAGAATTTGATGAATGAATGTTAATTATCTGCCTATGTTACAAGTACTCGGGTGGCAAGATTTGTGTTTTGCAATTCCCTTTTCTTCACGGTGTAATACCTTATCCACAAGGGCTCAGTCAGTATTTGCTGAAGGAAAGCAACAGGAACCAGCATGGAGCAAGACACCGGGTGATGAGGAAGGCCGAGGTATCTGGGAGTGTTTGGCTTGGTAGGACACACAGAACCATGAACACACTGGAAAGGCTTGGTCCTGCTGTCATTAAAGCTGCAAGCTGAGGCATTTGACGCCACTGCATTTAAGTAATAAACGTGAGATTCGGCACAACATTTAAGGTCTGGAGTAGCTTTCCAAGGTTCGATGTGCATAGTAAGAAACAGATCTGGGGTATGCATGTCCATGAAGGAGTTGAGAAGCTGCCTAAGGGACCTAAACCTCAGACCCTCTGTGAGCCCCACAGTGCTAGCTACAGAGAAAGAAAACCGAGTATTTTGGAATGTAAGGGACACCCACAAACCAGCCCAGGACGAATACAGTGTTTTCCTACATACTTCTAATAACTTACAATCTTTAAAATAAATTTTACTCGAAAACAGAGGAAATGGGGTAAGTACAGTTTGTCCAGAAAAATGCTGGTGAAGCAAACATTTTACAAAAATAAGATTAAAACAAAACAAACATAAACCATAGCTCCCAATCCTTTACTGTGTCAGACATCTACTTAGGCCACCAGAAAACACTGCACAAAAGTCAGGTGCTTGCTTTTAGGCTGTGTTTTTTTCCATATCTGAGTAAAACTGAGGTATAATCATGAGATAATAAAACCCTCACGGGGTTTACTGTTCCTCTGCTGCTTGGAGCAAAACTTGGATTCAATCTGAAAATGGATACCATAATTTAATAACATTTAGATTTTTCTTTTTAAATATTTTGATGTGTATGCATGTGGGCATGTATGTGAGTGCATATACATATGTGTGTACATGCATGTGCTTGTGTGTTTACATGCATGCATATGTTCAGGCATGCAGGTATGGAGATGGGCATGTAGCTTTTGTTAGCTGTTTTCCATCTTTTTTTTTATCACCACCACCACCATCATCACCACCACCACTACCACCACCATCATCACCACCACCACTACCACCACCATCATCACCACCACCACTACCACCACCATCATCACCACCACCACTACCACCACCATCATCATGATGGTGGTGAAATAGGGTCTCTGTCACTGAACTTGAAGCTTACTAATACACTAGTATATATATTTAGCACTATAATTAATAAGCTAGTGAGCCTCAAGGACCCGACTATTTCTTTCCAGCTATGCTGTGCTGGGTTTACAGATACACACAGCATAGCATAGCTTTGATGTGAACACCAGGGATTCTCATGCCCATACAGTGAGAGCTGTTCCCATTGATACATCTCCCAAGTCCAGCCCTATGTTGACCTGAGAGGTCTAATTATGATATAATATGTTTTCCACATTTAGAAATACTGGGAGTCAGGTCAATGCCACAACATATAATATTTAGCACTATAATTAAATGTAACAGTCATCATGTCACCGGATCACCTCAAGGCGTTTGAAGCATGTGAAACACAGAATGTACCAGTCAGGCTGCTGCCTAGTAATACATGATTATGACTGTCAGACAACACAGATTCTCAAGAATGTCTCTTAATGATTTTTCTACACAAAACCAAGGAAACTGAATCAATAAACAAGATTTTGAGACTGCAAGAATATATCAGGCGTGTTTCACTGTTAGTTCCATGAAACTGCTCTGAATAATGCTATTTTTGGTGGGCATAAATGATTAGATATTTAGAAATCCTTACACTTTTGATCTATAAGGGGAAAGGGGAGGGAAAGGGAGAGGGAAGGGGAGAGGGAGGAGCAGGAAGGAGATGTAGGAGGATGAGAAGAGGACAAAGATGATGATGATGATGATGATGATGATGATGGTGGTGGTGGTGGTGGTGGTGGTGGTGGTGGTGGTGGTGGTGGTGGTGGTGATGTGATGACTGGTAGGATGACTGGTAGGAAGGGTCACAGAATCAGGCTGTCCATAGGAAACACTGATTGTTGATGTGTGAGTCCAGAATGACAGAATTAATCCTGGCATGGCCACTCAGATCATGTCCTCAGAGAAGTTGAACATGATGTGACAAGCATAGTCTACAAATCAGAGAAATAATGGCATCTAGATTCCTACTTACACAGAGAAAGGCAGGCTAAGCCCACGAAAGAATCAGATAGTAATAGTCATCCAGGTTGCAAAGAGGAGTGAATTCCATATGGCAGCTAACAGCGGATATCTAACAGCGGATATCTAACAGCGGATATCTAACAGCGGATATCTAACAGCGGATATCTAACAGCGGATATTTTATATCCATTCTTCCAAAGAAATGAACTGAAATACCTGTTTGTACTGTGATGCTGGTGTTGGCAAGTGTGTGTGTGTGTGTGTGTGTGTGTGTGTGTGTGTGTGTTCATGTTCATGGCCATATGTGTACATGCAGAGGATAGGAGGATATTGGGGCTTGTCTTCTATTTCCCTCCACTTTAGTTTGATATAGAGTCTGTCACTGAGTCTGAAGCTCCTCATGTTGCCTGAGTTGACCAGTGAGATGCTTTCTGTTACACACACGGCCATGTGCTAGCTGTGTGTGTCACATGAGCGCTGGTGATGAAAACTCAGGACCTCTTGCCTTCACAGCAAGGTTTCTTACCTCCCGAGCTGTCTTTTCAGCCCCAAATGCTAGTTCCTAAAACTGGTTGTCCGTGAGGTTCTGCATTTTGTTCTTTTCGTTCTGCATTTTGTTTTGTTTCGTTTTTCCTCACTAATAAGATAATCTCAGATAATGAAAGTTTTAGGCTGAATGTTAAGGGAAAAAAACAAAACAAAAACCAAAAAAATGGACTGGGATACAAAGTGACCTCTCCAGGGAAGAGGTCACTCCACACTGCTCTTGAAATAGGCTTCTTAGTTAAATTATATTCCTTTTCTTAGTTGGCTAGCTGACATTTCAGTAACAGAGCCAAATGATTCGTTGGTTAGGTAAGAAGAGTGCTTAAAACTGTCTTTCAAAGGCTCTGCCAATAGTGGTGAAGTAGAAATACATGTGCGTCTTATTTTATTCTATGGGATAAAGCCTGCCAGGGTTTTACAGCACGAATATCTTCCTCAATATCTCCGTATTACATTTTAAATGACCACTGATATCTGTAGAAAGGAATCCTGGGAGTGCCAAGAGAAGATCCTGTGAGCATCGACTAAAAGTAATGAAGACCGATTGTGTCCACGGTTCATTCAAACTGGTTTCTAGGACTTAACCACCCCTTAGACTTCAGATAATGACCTTGCTAATAATAAACTGTATTAAAACCAACAACGAACCAAATGACTTAATCCTCTTGGAAGCAGAAAGTGGGGAAAAGCAACCATTAAAGTAAAAGAAGGCTTGCAGAGAATCAATAAATTAAGAAGTGAAGACTGTGACATTATTACCCTGTAAATACTCCTTAGTGCATCTTCCAGGATCTCTTCAAACAGAGAAATAAGAAACTAGCAGCATCTCGTCCATGATTAGTGCAGAATGGATCTTACAAAGGGAAGACACCATAGCTCTCAGGGCCTGGGGTACATCACCATGTATTCTTGCTCCCTGATATTTTAAATAGAATTACTAATGTCATCAAGGACAAAAGAAGGCTGAGAGGTGTGTCCAGATGGATGGCGCAGTTTGAATGTTGAATGTGGAACACTGTCCCACAGAAAACTCATCTACCAGTCTTTGGCTTGAGAGGGGGCATTGTCAGCATCTTCTCTGTCCCACTGGCCTCTTGTCTGCAGCTCCAGCCACTGCAATCTATGAGCATCAAGGACTTACTGCACCCGAGTAATACTCCTTGCTTAGACTCAAAGATTGCTGGCT
Source organism: Apodemus agrarius (assembly GCA_964023405.1). NCBI lineage: Eukaryota > Metazoa > Chordata > Mammalia > Rodentia > Muridae > Apodemus > Apodemus agrarius. The sequence continues at coordinate 4,509,396 of OZ030021.1, forward strand.
TGCTTTTGTCTTGTGTTCGGACATGACCATTTTAAACGTATGATCTAGTTTGGGCTTTTTTTTTTTTAGTTAAATATTCACAGTGCCAATGTCCTTGGATTCACACGTATGTGGAGATGAAACCTGATGTGTATTAAGACTAGTTGAAAAAGAACTGTAATCTATAATGACTACTGGAATTCAAAGGGCAGAAACGTGGGAAGAACCAAGAGAGGTGGCTGCGGTTTCTCCTTGCCTCTCGCTGCAGTGCTCACATTTCACGGAAAGGAAAACTGGCACAGGCCGGTTAGGTTCCTGCACACTCACCCAGCCATCAGGAACTACTGGTTTGGAATTTAGACACAAGCAAAACCAAAGCAGAGCTTGCTGTTTGGAGATAGAGTCCGACTCCATGAACTCTTGGACCTTAGGTCTACTAAGGGCTACATATGAGCCTTGCAGGAACTCAGTTTTCTTAGGAAGAAAATGGGAGAATTATTTTGTAAGTATGCTGAACAGATGCATATCTGATGCCAGAGCCCAAGTAAGTGTTCTCTTAATGCTTTCTTCACAATCTTCACAATCAAGTCTATGAATCATATTGTCACTTGCATGTACTCTGCTGAAATTCCAGAATCATTTATCTAGTCAACATTATATAAATGCAGGAAGAGTGTGTGTGTGTGTGTGTGTGTGTGTGTGTGTGTGTGTGTGTCTGTGTGTTTGAATCTCTGCAAAGATCTAGTATCTGATACCCACACTGTATTTAATTTAAAACCACAAAGAGAGCTATGGCAGACAGAAGAGGATGTTAACACATTTCTGGGTTTACTGTAAGACCCAATCACCCACCAGTGCTCTGTCAATCAAAAACCAAACAGCTTATGAAGGAAGAGTAAAAAGGAGACATACTCCATGAATGTATCAAAAATCACTTTAATATCCAATGATTTTTTTCTGTATTCATTGAGGAAAAAAATCCAAATAGAGATAAGAGTCAATTAAAAATGTAGCCATGATATCAGAAACCACAACTGAATAATTATGCAGAGCTATGCTGCTGCATTCTATAATCAGCAAGGTTATAATATACTACAATGAGAAACAATGCACATAAAAGTATGCACAGTGCTTCCTTAGAGATGATTTCTTAACATATATTGACCAAGCCCAACTAATGTCAGTAGGATACACCTGGACATTGGATCAAAAATGTCCAATTACTGCTTTGTATGATGCTATTTCTCTTGATAGTGGAGGAAAATACTTAAAGCCCTTTATCTGATAAGCTTTGAATCCACTCACCATGTTAGACATAAAGAAGTGCATGATCAGAAATACAGTAAGATCAGCAAAAACTTTCTTCACACTCTGATGTGTTGCTGGGAAGACAAATAAAAGCACAGTCCAGTTTGCACTGGGTATCCGGGAAAAACATGGAAGGAAATGCCAAGTTAAAGCCTGAAGTAGAAGACTAGGCGATGGAGACAAGACAGGCCTCTTAAACAGCAACAAACGCCCACAGGGCTGTGTGTGTGTGTGTGTGTGTGTGTGTGTGTGTGTGTGTGTGTGTGGTGTGTGTGTGTGTGTGTGTGAGAGAGAGAGAGAGAGAGAGAGAGAGAGAGAGAGAGCGCATGCGTGCACTTATGAGAGAAAGAGAGTAGTAGTATGGAGTTGGAACAGTGCAAAGAAAACAATTAGGTGTGATTAGTCTGCGCTGGGTTGTGGGAAAAGAGCTGAAGAGGAAACACTGAGGCAAAGGCCTGTGAGGAAGATGAGGTGAGGAGCTACAAAGGGAGAGGTCAAGGAAGACACGAGAGCCTTACAAACTGAAATCACGTGAAAACAGACCTTGTTGACTGTCTAAGCCTGGCAGGCAGGGAGGAGGGAATTCGAGACTTTCTCATAGATTCAACACATGGAAAGAAGCACCCAGAGAGCAAGACGTGAACTGTGTGCAGTGATAACGTGTGTGCACCGACCTGCAGACACTAGAAGACAATAATAAGCTCAACCTCAAAACTGCAAGGGATCTTCAATACAGAGCTCACTATACAGCCCTCCTGACTCATGGAGAACGAACTAAAAGTGGAGACAAATTATTCAAATAACTTTTTGAAATAAATGCACATATTGAAGACTGAATCTTTCAGTCTAAAGCAGGTCCTTTGAGCATATGGAGCTGGGGGCATTGGAAGAGCATTCCCCCAAGCAAAACCCTGTGTTGGCACACCCTCTGAGTGAGGAGAACACTGGGGGGGGGGTGGTGGCGAATGATGCATAGGCAGCTGGGCCCAGAGAGTAGACAGAGCCATACGAGAAACCAGGCGCACCTGCGGATGGCATGCAACACTCCAAAAGAAAACAGCAGTGGCTCTTCTCCCCAGATGGGAAGGACATGATGGATGGATGCCTCAAAATTGTCCCTAAGTCTTAACAGTTACACACACACACACACACACACACACACACACACACACAAACTGTCATGTGGCCTAGCACATATGGCCTTTTCATCCCTTCCATATTTCCTTTTGGACCAGCAAGGCATCAATTTCTGAGTCCCTCCAGCTCTGGGAAGAAGCAGGAACAGCCTCATTGGCCATCTCTGAATGTTTCTGGTTCAGACAGCTACGCCATTAGTGTTTCTATAAAGACACCCAAGCTTCCAACATTTTCAAGCTGTCTTCTTCCAGCTTTGAGCACACACATTTCATGAGTTCCTCAACAACAGCTGTGCTTAGGTGCACTGCACCTCTTAGTGCCCCTCGAACCCTGATCCTAGGATTGGGACACGTGAACAAGCGGGGTGTTGAGAAGATGGAAACATGTCAAGGGGAAGGGGTGAAGAGGAGGAAGGGGAGGCAGTGAGATGTGTGGTTTTTCTGCCAGTCACCCTGCCTTACTGCGAATGGCTCAGAGTTACCCCACTCAATAGGGCGGAAGCCAGCATCGTCGGGCAGAGAGGCAGACAGCTCTGGGTGTGTTGATGAAGGCTACTAACTGGCCTTGTGGCTCCTTCTGGATTCTGAAATATGAGTGAATGTAAGAATCCCCCATGTCTTCTGAGGAGCCACTGAATGTTCTGTGCTCATTCTTATTCTCCTGCCATGACAATAAGCAATGTCTGTGTTAGTCGCTCTTTCTTTCTTCTCAGTCTCAGAGAAGACATGGTTTCTTTCCCATCTCACAGGATCCATGGTGGCCATGAGCAGGAATGAATCTTGGTTTTCTTTTCCGTTGGTATCTAATGACTGTTATTTCTATACCATCCTCTTGGGCATGACTGGCTTTGTGACAATGCTTCTATGAACTATTGATCGTCGAGTGAAATACTTTAAAAGGTAGAACTGGCACATTCCATCACTTGTGCCTCCAAGTCTGCCCTAGCAGCCTGGCTGGCCATGCACTGGAGTTTCGTGGAGATTCACTGGTCTGGAGCTCCGAAAACATCTCCAACCAGCTCGCTAGGTTCCCAGTGGCAGGTCACTACCACGCCAACCCCGCACTTCAAATCCCCAATGGGTTTTGTGGTGCATATCTGCCACCACATGAAGGAAAACGCAACACAAAGTTAGTTCAGAAACAACGGTAACTCATTATCTTGTAAGCCTCATTAAAATCTGATGCCTCCATCTACCATGACACCAGGAAACGCTAGCAGCTACATTTTACCCCTCTGCTGTCGCAGTTCCAAAAGGAAGTCACTCTCTCCTGCTTCCTCTCTTCCTCCATTCAACCCAGAAGTCCCACCTACTTGCCCAGTGATTGACTCCCTTATTCATTAGGGGATTGGTTCACAAGAACAGCACCAGGCCCATCCACAACAGTTGGTTTTGATTTGAATGAAATATTTAGTTTAGTGCTATACCTGGTCGTTGCCTAATTATATCAATAGACCCATTTCCACAAATAAATTATTAAAGAGATGATTTAAGATTTTCCCAGTAATGGTTCACTAAATGTTTATTTTGTGCAAAATACTCAAGTAGTACTTAGACACTTGTTCCTAAATGACTTTGCAGTTGCAAAAAACATTTTTTATGACTATCTTAGATATTTCTGTTGTTGTACAGATACCATGGCCGAGGCAGTTTATAGAAGGAAGAGTTTATTGGGATTTACATTTCCGAGGGTTAGAGTCCATGACCATCATGGTTGAGAGCAGGGCATCTGACAGGCAGGCATGACACAAGAGCAGTAGCTGAGGGCTTACATTCTGAGCTGTGAGCCCAGGCAGAGAAGAGACCTCAGCTGAGGGTGGGCGTTTGAAAGCTCAAAGCCCCTTCTCAGTGACACAGACCTTCCAACAATGCTATCCTCCCAGTCCTTTCCAAACATTTCTAACAACTTCACCCGCTTGGGGATCAAGCACTCAAATATATGGAGTCTTTGGAGGCCCCTTCTCACCCAAAAAACCCACAATGACCATCACTGATAAACTGATAGTCTAGAAATCTATATCCAGGACAGATGCTGTATGGTTTCTTTGTGATATTTACTCTTATTCTACGAGATAATAGCTGTGGAAATTATTAAATGAGTTGACTCCGATTAATGGACAGTACAGACAGGTCTACCATTTCTAATTATTTTATATTCAGGAGGAGGTACTAATTTCTCACCACAAGGAGTTGAAATGAGATCTAAACCTGTGATGTAAGAGGCTTGCCTGGGCACCTGTTTCAGGGCTTCTCTAACATACCCACTTCCAGGCTGGTAGCTGCTGGAGTCCCATCACTGGAACATATATCAGTGTGTGCAGCATGCATGCAAGTCAAGTGAACAAAGTTATACTGCATCCACGAAGAACAGCTGTAGTAGGAAATGATTAAAATATAGTACCGCCCTGCCAGGCCTCAGCTCCAAGTCCTGGCAGGTCTCCCTCTCCTGCCCAGCACCCACTCCTTCCAAGTACTTGGCAAAACCTGACTCTTAAACTTGAATAGTTAACCAAATGTATTTATGTATATGAAACCCCCAAGTACATAATGCCAAATTACAATGATAAAGTTTTATCCCAATATTCTAACATCTCAGCACACCAGAAACACGTCTGAGGCCATCTGGATCTGCATCTCCTCCTCTGCTCCCTCGCGCAGCCCCCAGGCACCCTTTCTCCCCGCCCCTCCTTCTTAGCTCCGCCTCCTCTCTCCCCTCCAATCACTAGCCTCTCACTGCCTCAAGGTGAATGGGTAGGAAAGATCTTGCACCAAACAGCTTCTCTTAGCAGCTGTAATTCAGAAACTGGTTAATTCCAGATTCCTGTAGGATGGAGGAGGGAGAGTGAGAAGACAGCAAAGCAGTAGATGTTTCCAGAGAGAGACTTCAGACACTCTGCATGTGATCATAATCCAGATAGTAGATAGATTATGGTGTCCCAAATCCCTCAAATCAGAGAAATACAACTTCGCTGTAGGAAATGCTTAATAAATAAACTACTTTCAAATTGATATAAATGTAAATGACTCACTTAAGACATCTGGATTATGTCCGAGTGCAACTAAAGCATCAAAGAGAGTGGAATGACTTAGTTTAGTGTTGCAGAACCTGGTCCCTACCACTTATGTGCCACCTTTCCCTTCTTTCTAGAACCCTTTGAAATTGATAATTACAAGCTGGTCCTTTTGTGCTCATGTTGATAAGGTTTTTATCGTGATCACTCCTGGACTTGTACATGCTTGCTCATATGTCTGGGTTCTGCTATTCAACATACTGGTTATTGGATTTATCCATGTTGTATATGTCAACAATATATTCCACCCGATGGCTGGAGAACATTCTATTGCTGGCCTGGGCTCCTACTGAACTATTGAAGAACAATGGCTCTGGGTGGAAAAAGGTACTTTCCTCATATGCATTCAGATGTGTGTTTTTATTTCTCTTGGGTAAACATAAAGGCATGATCACCCTCCGGGAAGTGTTTGTGAAGTGATACATGAACCTTCCAGTTTTCCAGATAGTTTTTTTTAACATGCCATTGGTGTTTTGCCTGCATAGACATCTATGTGAGGGTGTCAGGTCCCCTGACTCTGGAGTTACAGACAGTTGTGAGCTAGACACTAAACTTGGGTCCTCTGAAAGAGGAGTCAGTGTTCTTAACCGCTGAGCCATCTCTCTGCCCCTCTTGCTAGTTTTAATATTACACTTCGCTGCGATCCAAGTATGGGAATTCCACGAGGCAGACACTCTCTTTAACGTTTAGCCGGTGGTGTGAGGTTTGGTTTCTTAGGACAAGCTGTGTTGCAGCTAAGAAGGTGATACCTTACTCTTCCGACTTGCATATGAAGAAGCAGATCGGAAGTACAATCAAGCAGATCAAGGAAGCAGTGAGTCTCGGCATCTTTCTCATGTGTTTTGGATACACAGGTACACTTTCGCTCTCTTCAGGTCCTTGTTGATGGAGGGAGGAGTCATCTATGTAGACAAACATGCATGTTTTGTCAGATGGGCTTTACCAACACCTTTCCCTAGTCTGTGACTCACCTGGTCATTTTCTTAACGTTTTATGTGCTACATTTATTATTTTTCATTTTCCAATAAATTGTTTCTTGGGTCCTCATTATATGTTTGTGTTTTCTTCATTATTACAGCTTTCTAGTCTTGTGATCACCTCACATTAATTTTAAATATATATTCCTACTTGTGGATGAACATGCACCATAAGTAAAGAGATTGCATGCATGTATACAATGAGTGTATCTAGTTTGTACCCAATCAGTTAAATGCCAATTGGTCCAGCACAACTTGTTAGAAAACCTTTCCGTCACCGAGCTGACCGAAGCCCACGTGAAGACCAAGCCGCCATATTTTACGGCTGACATCTACATTCTCTGCCCCGCCCTCTGTGCATCCACTTTTCTTCCTGGTGCCAGGGCCACTCCAGTGTGGCTACACTGGCTTTTTTTTTTTTTTTTTTTTTTTTAGGTCCTGAAGCAAGTATTGTGAATTTCCAAATTTGTTATTTTTTGAAATTAGTTACGGCTATCCTAAGTACTTTTCACATGTGTGAGAAGTACAGTTTACCCTCTTGAGAGAGTGATTAAGACTGTGCTAAGTCTCAATGCCAGTTTGGGAGAAAATAACATTCCCTGAACATCGAGTCTTTGGACCCAGTGGGGTGGGCATGTCTGTTTTTCAGCAGTGCTGCCCGTCAGCACTGCTTTACGGTGTCAGCGCTGAGCCCTTACATATTTTACGGCTGACATCTACATTCTCTGCCCCGCCCTCTGTGCATCCACTTTTCTTCCTGGTGCCAGGGCCACTCCAGTGTGGCTACACTGGCTTTTTTTTTTTTTTTTTTTTTTTTAGGTCCTGAAGCAAGTATTGTGAATTTCCAAATTTGTTATTTTTTGAAATTAGTTACGGCTATCCTAAGTACTTTTCACATGTGTGAGAAGTACAGTTTACCCTCTTGAGAGAGTGATTAAGACTGTGCTAAGTCTCAATGCCAGTTTGGGAGAAAATAACATTCCCTGAACTGTGCTGCCCGTCAGCACTGCTTTACGGTGTACAGCGCCGAGCCCTTACACGGTGTTTAACTTGAATCACACTGGATTTCATGCTAGGTATTTGATTATTTTTGCTGATACTATAACTGTATTATTCTAAATTCAGTTTTTTCCAAGTTACATATTAACCATGTGTTTGGCATCCGTGCTACAAAAGCACTTAATAGAATCTTACTGGTCTAGTGTTGAATTCCCTTCATGTTTTCTGTGCATATGATCATGTCATCTACAACAGTGAAAGCTTAATATCCTATTTATCTCCCTTGCTTTAGTTTATTGACCATGAGAGTGCTCAACAGAACTGGTAAGTCTTTTTCTGCGTATGTGCTGAAACCTCGCAGTTCTGTACAGCATTAATAACGCAAACAGCTCGGGAGGGTGTTTCTACAGTGCCATTGTTTTGTGTGTAGGAGATAAGCTGTGTTTTGGGGGAGAATATGACTCTCTAAAGATCTCCTTCCCTGTCTCCAGGTATTAGGATGTTACCTGTGTGCGCCCAACAAAGGCTCATGGGAAAGAGCTGGCAAGTCAGAGATGACATAGTCAGTGCCGGGGGCACTTCTGAACTGTCACCTTCCTATCAGCTCACATGCCACTATTAAATGCCTGTGAAACATTTGCTGTTATATATCAAACTAAAATGAGTCAGTTACAGACTTGCTAAAGGAGTCCCTATTTTTAAAAATAGGGACTGACTGGATTATGTGGACTCAATTATAAACTGAAATTTAGTACATAGTAAAGATGGTATCTCGAGGATATTTAATACCTAAAGCTTATATTCTTTATTCTGAAGAGTGAAGATAAAATGAATTATATCCTCATGTCCATTACTCATGTAATACAGAAAGTAAATTTGAAATGCTCCAGAATTAAAAAATGTAAAAAAATAAAACTATAAAACACACATGGGTTCCTAGACATCTGAGTGGAAGGAAGATTTTCTAACCATGACTTAAAACCCAGAGACAGTACAGAAACACACACACACACACACACACACACACACACACACACACAAGCAAATGTAATTAGAATAATATTGATAATAACAACAGCAAGCTCAATAAGTTTCACTGAAGAGACTATCCTGAAACGTTAAATAAACCGTGAGTCCAGAGTGAGGGCTGCAGCAGCTGGGGGAGGGAGTCCTGCTGATTTATGTGTAGAAGATAGAAAAGGTGCTGACCAAAGATGCATTTTCAAAGAAAAACCAACAGGACCTGCCAACGAATTACCTAAGTAATAAGGGACCTGCAGTGCACTTGAGATGCCATTTCAGGAGAGAGGCACCCCTGAGAATCAGAGACCTCCGCAGGGGTAGAGTGGACAATGGTGACGCTTCTACATGTGTGCGATCCGGAACTGAGCTTCACACCCAGATGGACACAGCAAAGGAACTCTCAGACATCCAAGTGTAGAGCTCAGAGAACCTGTATGAGCTGGAAATTTCAACCTCCTAAAGCTCGTGTGTGTGTGTGTGTGTGTGTGTGTGTGTGTGTGTGATCATGTGTGTGTAGTTACACTTGAACATTAGTGTACATGCACGTATGCATGTTGAGGCCAGAGATAAATGGGTAATATTATATTCAGTTACTTTCTTCAAATTCTGAGATGAGCAGCCTCTCAATGGGCTTGGAGCTTGCAGTTCTACCGGTCTGTCTGGTCAGCAAATGCACGGAGTCTTCGGTGCCCTTCCTCCTTCACAGAGTCATCACAGGTGTGGGCCACTGTGACAGATGGGTGTTGGGACTCTCAGGTCCTCCTGCTTGAGGCCATGACTGAGCCCTCTCCCCTGCCCTATAAAACTCCTAAATCAATGCCTTTCCCATTCCCCACTTTCTCAGAACCTTCTTTATGCTGAGGCTGGGCCTTGGCGTAAAATCTTGTGTAATAGTAATGTTCCAGTTCACGAACCTAGCAAGCTCAAACCCAAGCCCACTGGACTTTGAACCATCTCACTGTACTTTGCTGGAGGAAGGAAATTTCATTAATAAAATACTGCGTGGCAGTGCAGCAGTGTTTGCTCATTGGTCAACACACCATGAGATACTAGGATTTTTGCCACAAAATTCCCAGCTCACATTAGATTTCTCTGGCTCTATCTGGACTGGAGACTTGATTCACCTCTTTGTGGCAGTTGGTAATATAACACCATGAGCAAAAAACGTGGGCAGGCTGAACCAACCAACCAAGCTCTCTGAGTCCCAGGAAATATCAGTATTGAGTGATTAGAACTGGCCATTTGGTCTCTGTGATATGCCCATAAGTAATAAAACCCATCCTGTCTACCCTGTTAAGACAATCAAACCTACAGCCCTCTGGTGTCATTGCATGGCTCAGGAATGCTACATCTATGACCCAATTTCTACCAAGAAAAGAAAAAAGACCAGCATGCTCTGCCTGAGCAATAAAACAAACCATCCAAGGAATCCCCCTGCCAGTTTAGACCCACTTTCTCCCTCCAAGTCACTCTCGCTGGGCTCTTCATTATGTATTTAACACCCTGGTACACCTATTGCCTACTAGGACAGAAGAGGTCATTTCTCTCCAGTGATAAAGGGCAAAACCACAAGTTTATCTTAACATTTTTAAGATCGCCATTTACTGTGTTTGGGAAGAACTCTATTTTCCACCAAGTACAATTATCCCAGAAAGAATTGTGTTCAGCTGCTGATATCCTACAAGCCCCTCACTTCGGTACGGTATTAGGATTAGCAACCCTGAGGTTGTCATGCGGTAATTAAGAGACTGTGAAATGTTATATAAAGGCTCACAGCTGGCTGTTCAAGACAGTGAAATTGAAAGGCAGATTGCTATCACCAGGGGAGATCAACTCTTCCAGGACTGGAATATTAAGCCCTGGTGCTCGCTGGAAAAGTTACAAGTATGTCAAGAGTTAATTTCTGGCCATTGTGTGACCTTCCTAATTTTCCTGTGGTGGGTCACAGTGCTGAAAGAATACTGTTATTACTGAGGTAGCAGTGAGTGTCTACCAAGTGCTATAAAGCACCTGAGCTCCGGTCTCTGGCTTCTGGTTTCTTACGCATGCAGATGCTCAAGGGCTCAGACTTAAAGGCGAATGAGAAGGCGTTCTCACGATGAGAACGTTCTACGCCCACCTGTCCCGCAGCTCAGTTCCTCAGCCCTCAAAGAAATATGAAGTTGCATAGCTGCTTAGAAAGTCAGCATTATGCTCCTTGGGGCACCCTGCTGTTTATATTGTCATTGAGTCCCTGACAGTGTTATTTAGAAATGGAGAGAATCGCTGTCAGTAGACTGCATATGGGATAGAAAACTGTTTCCACAATAAGCTAAGCTAAGAGTCAAAGCCAACATTTATTCCATTTCTGAGGTTGTTTATTGAGAGTAGACTATAAAGCTATAAAGCTTGTTATTGTTAAGAACAAGTCACAGAGGAGAAGTCTCTTCCCTAGAGAGCAGGGGTGTGGGGGTGGGGAGGTGAGGGTGGTGGTGGTGGGGGGGGATGCTTCATGACGCTAATTCCCAGCCCATATGCTCTAGGTAGTCCATGACGGACAGGAATCCAATGAATATCTATTGGTGGCTTTGGTGTAAACATGGTCATTTTCACCAAAGTACCCTTACCTCTAGAGTATAGGTTTCCCTGTCAGAAACCCTATAAAGTGTAGAATTGTCTTGACTTTTATCATTAGTTTTCCCAGCAGCTGGGTAGCAACCACACTTTTTCTGAAATGGCAGAGGTGGAGGGGGCAATTGGTAGTAAAGTGATTCCGTGGACCTGAAATTCTGCGTGTAAGCCCAGCAGTACCTAGGTGACATAAACACAAGTGATGCACGCAAATTAGCCCTTTGCATTCTTGACACATACATTTTACAAGCAATAATAAGTTTAAAACAATGCAGTGAGTTTTAAATAAACTGCAGTCTAGGACTAAAATAATTTGTGTCTATGATCTCTAGACTTGTGTCTAAAGCTGTATCAAGATAATCTTTTTAATTGATGCCTAGCATTGAACCATGTACAAATAGGCATTTCTTAGATGCTTTCTTAAGGGGAAAAGTAATAAAATTCATTTTAATTATAAACTCTGTAAGATAATCAGAAACCATGTTAAAATTATTATGTATCAATCAACAGTTTTAGTTCAAATCTATTTCTAAGAATGAAGAATACTTTGTATGTCAAACCTTTTATCAAAGTCTACTGAAAACTCTAAGGATACATATGAGATACTAATGTCTCTTCTTCCTCTAATTGAAAAGAATGTATCCATTTGAATGTCTTTAATATCGAAAGTAAGATATTAGACAATGACACAATCAAAGAAGGGTGGCAGATACCTTTTATATCGTATGCCAGAGCTGCTTAATTAATAATGCCTGTCTGGGTTAGGAAGTGTCTGTCTTGAGTCTTTACTATTGTTTGTCTACTATGGGCGTGGGCATGAGCCATGAGCTCTATTATCTAAGTTGCGCAGGAGGCCTTTAGTTGGAATTGTTGCCAAATGGAAGGAAATTGAGATGTGATTTGTTATAGACTCAAGAAGCCATTTCTGAAACCTGTTTATATTTTCTGTATTGATCATGGGGAAGAAACCAACATAGAAGCTCTGAAGGTTTGGTCTGACTCTGAGTCGAGTTTAAAGAATGAGAAAGCAAGCAAACATCAAGAATGTCCTGACAAAAATCACGAGGACAGATGACTGTCAGCTAAATGCAAACACACACCGGCATGCATGCATGCACCCACCCACCCACAAACATACACACACACTCACACACATAGTATTTTAATTAACTGATGTAGTGATTAAGATTATTATTAGAAGCAACTGTGAGTGTAGGAGAAAATGTGTTGTGTCATCTTTGAAGCTCTATGTCTTTGAAGTTCAAAACAGAGCTCTAGACTATTGTAATGGTGTGATGGTGGAGAGCTCAGGTTCTGGGTCCCAGTCTTTCAAGAATATTAGCTAATTAAAGTGTTGGCAATTCCGTGTCTATAACATATTGGATCTAATTCACGCTAGTACGTTCTGTTGTTATCTCTCCACTCTCTCCAAACCCCTTCCTCTCTTCCTCTTCACAACTAGTCCCCCTTCTTCTTTGAGATCTCTCACACTCTCTCTCTCTCTCTCTCTCTCTCTCTCTCTCTCTCTCTGTGTGTGTGTGTGTGTGTGTGTGTGTGTGTGTGTGTGACTCATTGAGTTGAGTTAGGGTTGCCTGCATGAGCAAGGGGCAGTGGTGCAGGTTTATTTGCAGGACCATTGGCAACTTACTAGTGTCTACATCACTAAAGAAAATATGTCCTTCTCCCCCAGTATCCAATAACAGCCTATGGATCCCCGAAAGGGTGGTGCTCATTAACTCATTTACTGAGTAGGTTTCTATCAGCTCCATGGGTTTTACCTCTGAAAGTTAATCATATTGATAGTACCTGTCTACAAGACTGCAAGAGCGTCTAAATGACACGTGTGGTGCAGAGCACTGGACACTGGCTGGGTCTTTAGAAACACTACCATTGCCATCCCAACCGGATTAACCACGGGCTCCGGGAAAAAGAGAAGGACAGGCACGTACGTGATGGCAAGGGAGGATTAAGCAGGCCTCATGAAACACCTTCTAACCGAGCAGGGTAAGGAGGGTTGCCTGAAGATGCAGTTTGGGAGAGTGGGCTGAAATGGAGGCAGAGATTTCCCAGCAGACGCAGTTGAGCCCTGACCTCCTGAAAGCGCATGCGTGTTGGACACCATGCTGGAGTTGAGCCCTGACCTCCTGAAAGCGCATGCGTGTTGGACACCATGCTGGAGTTGACTCCAGACCCTGAGGTTCCATCTGGTCACTACCCAATTTCTCAAGCATGAAGATGTCATCTTTTTTTTTTTTAATTGAGCTTCTACTTCCAGGATTTTAATCATTTAACTCCCCTTAAAGTGTCAAGCTCACTTCTGTACACAAAGAGGATAGGCTATTTTAGAATCAGTTTTGTGGATGCCCTACGCTTGCCTGTAGTCTACTCTGGACCCTAGCTTTTTAGGAGTTAGTCAACGACCCGGGCTCTGCCTTGACATTTTGAGCTCATTTATCCTTGCTCGCTGGTGAAGTCCTTGTTAGGTGAAAACTGCTGGGCGACCTAGGAGGACAGTTCAGGCTAGAAACAGAACAACTCGCGGGCCTGACGTCCTGTGGTGGCATGCAGACATGGAAGCCATCTAAAACGAGGTAGCATTCAGCTCGTGTGCCAGGATCACTCCCTCATCCAGAGATGGTGTTCTAGAATGTCTCATCGGCTGGATTCTCCCTGGGAGACACGTAAGGAAGGGGGCTGTCGTAAGGACAAAAGCCACACACTGCAGCTGAAGTCACGGAACTGCTTGCAGAAATACCTTGTTCTCAGTGTGCAGGAGTGGGGAGCAACTTCACAAGACCTGGGCAAACCCTCTGGCCACAACACCATTGTACAAAACCACACTCTGGAGGGAGGAGCAGGCCCTGAGGGGGTGAGAACAGAACACAGGTAAGAACTGAATGGCTAAGGCACAGGGCTAGAGCTAAGTTCTGGCTTCTGAAATGTGCCCGCCCCACCCCCACCCAGGCAAAGCGCTGCCACAGACAGAATTAAATGCAGGTCTCCAAGGGAGTTAGGAACTATGCAGACTAGAGTGAATCACAATCAGAAACAAGGATTAAGTTGTTTAATTCTGAAGAGTTCTCTCCTAATTTTCTGAAATAAATGTCATTTCCAGTGATCCCTGTTCTGAACATTAATATAATAAGCAAGCCAGCTAATAGAATCCATAGTAATAATGGAGTATTTCAGCAGCGAGTGTATCTAAATATCCATTTCAGGAAATAACATTTGTTAAAATGTGAAAATGGATAAAAAGAACAAAAGAAAAATATTGCTTTTTCTATTGTGTTTGATGGAGTTTCATTAGGCTGACTACTTAGCGTGATCAAACGCTCCCTGGGAATTAGCAGGCTCAGGATTTGTAATCATGCTTCCAGCACCAGAACGCTGCCACCCTCTGCTGTGGCGACAGGAGGCAGGGCAGCAGCAAGGCCACTGGCAGTGGACTGACACCCTGGTGCCCTGAAGTAAGCCCGGTGGCAGCCAGGAGGTGAGCACTCTTCCTTGCCTGTGGTATAAACTCTTCTGTTTGTTAACTTTCATAGATGTGCACTGTGCTCTGTCACTGTTGGGAGAGAAGGCACAAGAGACCCACACGGCATTCTAAGCCTTTGCCACTTATTAAAGGAAGGGATGTCATGGTGTGATTTCTTTCTCTTAAAAAAACAAGCAAACAAATAATCAAACAAACCCTCATTCTCAAGACCAGTAGCAGCAATGACATAAAGGAACCACATGGCCACAGTGACATGTCATAGCTGTCTGTGATTAAGGGATCATCTGGTGTTCACTCTGGGCTGGTTATGTGAAGGCAAAAACAATGGGGCAGAGGCCTGTGCTTTTCCTGGGGTTTCTGTAATCTGATAGTGGTAGAGTACAGGCAGGGCTGGGAGAGGCCGATGGCTCAGGGTTGGAAGGTTCCCTAGACTCTAAAGCTTGGAAAGATTTGAGCGAATTGGAATGAGTTAGAGGTAAGTAGACTAGGCCAGCTGATGGAAGGTTTCTACACATGCAGAGTCATCTGGCCTTGACTCCTAGTCAAGCATACACTGTTTCTGTTCATGTTGGTCCCTGCAGAGTCACTCCCACTTAAGACACATCTCCTGGAATGCTGAGCTCATAGAAAAGAGATGCCACATACTTCCACTCCTCCCTGCTTTGGAGTGACAAAAGATAGAATCCTGTCACTTCCTCTTTCCTGAGGCAACATTTACATTTTGTCTTTCCCTAGAGCAATAAGCCTATGGCGGCTTAGAATCATGGTTCATAGAGAATGGAGTATGTGTGTGTGTGTGTGTGTGTGTGTGTGTGCATGTGTACATGAGTGCTTGTGTACATGTGTATACATGAGTGTATGGGTATGTGTACGTGTCTGTGTGCATGTGTGTGTGCAGATGTGTATGCATGTGTACGTGTATGTGTGTGCACACACATGTATGCAGATGGAGACCAGAGGGTGAAGTCAGTACCTGTTTTCGCTCTTTAGACAGGCCTTGCACAGAAGAACCTAGAGCTCCCTGACTGGCTGGGCTGGCTGGACAGTGAGTTCCAGGGATCCTCCTGGTTCCATCTTCCCAGTGCTGGGATTACAGATGTCTGCCAACACACCAGGCTTTTTATATGGGTTCTGGGAATCTGAATATAGGTCCTCAACTTTACACAGCAAAGACTTGATCCACTGAGCCATCTTCCCAGGTCCCAAACCCCAAAGTATGAGATTTTTTAAAAAAAAATCTATATTTAATACTGTCACATAGTATATTTAGATGCAAAATTATACTATGATAATAAAAACCATGATGATGGCTATTTATGGGCAAGATGAGTGGGGGAGTGTATTTTTAATATTATAGGATTAAAGAATTATGCTATATGTTGTAAGCATGTAAGTTACACAAATGTGTGCATTTTTGAAACTCAGAAAACTCTATGCTAAAGATTTTAGTATTTTACTATAAGCAAAGATTTGAATATTTTACCATAAGCAAATCACACCACACTAAGCAACATTTAAAAAAAATGATGAAAATTAGCAATGTTACCCTCATCATTTAATTTAATTAAATCTTTGGATGTGTTCATGATTATTACATTATGGTAAAAAAATTCATGAAGAATTTGGGGAATATAAACATATTTTATAGCATCATATAGCTGGGCAGGTGATAGGGGAAATCGACGTGCTCCACAGCAAGCAGGAAGCAGAGAGAAGGAGCTTACGACTCCCACACTAAGCTGTGACTCCGTAAATAGACTAGCCAGTTCATGAGTCCAGAGCTTTAGTGCTTTAGTTAGCCTCTGACAGCCTACCACTAAGCGTTGAGGACCAACCTTTTGAGATATCTTTGATGGGGTAGTTTCTATTCAAGCCAAAGCATGCTTTCGAAAAACAAGCACGCCTATCACGGGTTCATCTGGTAGAGTACACATATGATGGCGTGACTTACTTCAAATGCACAAAGCATAGCTGACTTGAAAACGGCGAGAGCAGCTCCTCCACAGCAGGGAGACAGTCAGCCTGGCTTCTTTCGGGAGTTTTTCCCTGAACACCTTGGGTAAGGACAGAGCGGGACTGCTAGGCGCTGGAGTGTGCCCTTTACTCCACAATTCTCCTTTTCACTTTCCCTGGGCCACACAGCTTTCCAGGCTCAGTAACTGGACAGCATGTCAGGGCCATGCTGTGAGTTCATGCTCTCTTGCCAAGACACACCACACAGACACGTCTCTGAGGACTACTGTGTTCTAACCTACGGGAAGGCATGCCTATATCTCCCCCCACCCCCATGTCTCTCGCTGTCTCTCTAACTCTCCAATGCCCATAAATCCCCTTCCAAGGGCTGAGGTTTTGAACCTCATAAGCCAGAGAGACTTGGAGAATATTTCTGTTTCCCACCATTTCCATGACCAGAGCAGAAAGGAATGTTGAGACGGCCAAAACACAGCCACTGCCTATATTAACATACCTGAGTTCAGATGGCTAATAACGAGGTGCACGTAGATCCTAGTGCAGAATAACATTCTCAAGATGGGCTCTATAAACTGAATTTGTACAAATGCTACTTTATGTCGGGCCACAGCTGAGAGCCCAGGAGACCCAGAACTGATCGGATAAGGATGACACCCACCTCACTCTCCCAACTACCAGCATTGATGCATGCTGGGAAGCTATTGACATGAGGCATTTGACCCTGCCATTCTCAGTCATCTGTGTAAATGGTAACACTTGGGTCACCCTGGGCCTCAGACTCTAATCCCTTCCGACCAGGAACCTGTGTGTGGAGTGTCTGCCAACTTTCAGGGCTGATTGGAGCCCAGCCTCCTCTGCAGCTCTGTCCCTACTCTCTGGTGGAAGTGTTAATGACAGGGAAATAGATGCCAGCAGGAGGGACAGGGCAAGCTAAGAAAAAGCCACCGATGAATGTGCAAAAGCCAATAATTAGCTCTTGGATAATCACAATTTGAAAGAATCAGAGTAGTTTCAGGACGTGGAACTCTCAAGGGATAATTGTCTGAACAGAAAGAGGGAAAGGACGACCACCCAAGCTAAAAGAGCCAGAGACACCTGCTGCCTCAGTCCAGTCAATGACCTCATCTCTTGTCCCCTTCTATCAGCACTGTGAACTTGAGCTCTGGTGGCCCCTGTGGTCACACAGCCACATAATTGGGGAGATGTGCAACATCTTGTACCACCAATGCTCTTTACACAGTGCTGGTTTAGAGTAGCTTCCTTCCCCTCCCGACACACATAACAGGAGATCACAAAGTTCAACTTGGCATAACCTCGATGAATCCAATACCACGCCTGCTCCTGGCTACCTCCTACTCTCTTCTTTCCGTTTTAGAAGAAATTACCTGGGCGAGGTACTACATGGGCCACCTCGCAAAATATTAAAAATATACTTGTCACACTCAACGCCAAAAAGAAGGCAGTCTGTTCTGTTATCTTGATCTGAATCAAATTCCCTTATTCTGTCTACAGCACTCTTGACATCCGGCAGATGATGGCTGATCACCCCACACCCTCAACACCCCTGACTCTTTAGTTCCCCAACTTTTCCCAAACGGAACTGAGTTCAGAGAACGCACTCCTTTGCTCTTTTATCTCTGAGGGAAGATGAAGTCCCTGGGAAAGCAGAGGTATTTGAATACAATTACAAGGCCTTGATTCTGCCTGATGATCAGATTTCCTTTCTGAGCCTAATGCTACTTAGTGCCTGGCCATGTGGGCAGCGGGGAAGAGACACGGAGAGACAGTAAGGCCTGTTCCTTTCTGGTAATGCCCAGCAATTCTTAGAGAAAGCATTATGGCACAGCAGCACTTGAAATGAGTATTATTGACTCTGAAACCCATTTTAAAAATCTATAGTTACCAGCAATAATATCGATGCTTTTGTCTATAAAAAAAACCTTTATCTCATATCTGGCTGGCTATAAAAGAGGCGTGTGACTTTAAATACTCTCTGTCTCTACAAGGTCAAGCTCACTCACAAGGTACGGGGAATGGGAAGAAGCTGGATGCTGGAGCTCACAGACCCTTGTGGGGATTCGCTCCCCAAAGGCCTTCTGCCACTGCTGCTCCCCTGAATGACTTACAGCACCTGTCCTTACCGTTAGACAGGGGCTAACCATGAGTGGATTCTCCAAATTCTATCTCGTGCCCACTGGGTCTGACACTAAATGAGTCACAGGTTTCCTTTTTTCATATCACATGATGGGTGATGCCAACAGGATGATCATTTGTGAATAAAAAATCATAAAGGAACAAAGATCACTAGGAGGGACTCGGATTCTAGTCTCTGATGCTATCAGTTCCACAGACCTGAGTCTCACTTTTAGTCTCCTTGCTTCTGAGGTGTAGCTAAAGTCTTAAATCTTCTTAGCTTATAGGACTACTCTTTTTCCTCCCTGTGGAGACTCTGCACTCTCAAATACCTCCAGAAGTAATTCTGAAGCTCATGCAAGTGACACTTCTACCTGTGTCAGGGCATCTTGGAGTCTCTATGGCAACACCATTGTATCCTTCCTCTGATGGTGCAGTCAACGAAGTTCTCTGCTCCTGACTGCCACTTGAAGATGATAGTGTCTGCCACATGCACATGTGCACACACAAGAGTGCATGTATGCCCCCCCAACAGGCATGGATACATATGGTCATGTATGATACAACTTAGCAGTTGTCAAAAGTGCTGGCTGGGAATGGTGGTTCAGATCTGTAATTCTTGCTACTCAGGGTCTGAGGCAGGAGGATAGAAATGCTCAGCACCCGCTGCAGCATCATGGTGAGGTCAACAAGGGCAAGTGAGCCCCTGCCTCAAAATAAAAAGTTAACATAAAGAGTTAAAACAGACCTAGGGCTAGGGCTCTGTGGTGGATCACTCCTTTGCTTCATACGCACAAAGCCCTAGGTTCAGTCTCCAGCAGTAAAGAAATACTTTCTTAAAAAGTTTCTGGCACTGAGTCACGGTCAGCTTCGTGCTGACGCCCTTCCTGCATGTGTGGGGTCAGTGCCGCTGGCTCTGCCTGGGGTGCACTTGCTTTAGCTTCCCCTTCTGCTACGGCTTAGCATCATGGCTGCTGCCTTCAGTCAGCTGGGGTCAGTGCCACTGACTCCAATCTTAATACATGGCCTCTGGTCTCTGTTCCAGTCCAGTCCAGACAGGAGCCTCCTTGTGGCATGCTAGGTCAACCGCTCTACAATCCCTGTAAGCTGAGCATTCTACCTCATCATCCCCCAGCGATCGATGTGTATCTTTTAAAGAAGTCGTGAAGATGTTACCTCTCCTGCTTGGTGCCTCCGTGGTCAAGGACTTGTGATAGGAAGCAGACAGTGGTGGTACAGGACTTGCTCTATCATCTCTATCATTGCAAGTTCAAAGAAACTTGGGCATACGTGGACTTCAGAATAGTTTCCTATGGGTTAGAGAGCTGACTCAATGGTTAAGAGCACATTCTGTTCTTGCAGAAGACTTACATACAGTCCCCTTCGTCCTTATAGGGCAGTTTACGACTGCTTGCAATTCTATCTTCAGGGAATCACATGACTTTACCTATAGTCATGTACATATACCCACATTGGCACACACATCCACATATCATCTTAAAATGACAAAACAAATGTTTTTAAAAACGTACCTTAGCATATCTGACTTTGACCATGCTATTAAACAGCAATACATGTGGCTAAGGTTGGTTCTCTGCTTCTCTTTTCACTGGCTTCCATCTTGATGCTCACAGCACCCTAGCCCCACGGTTGTTTTTGGATCTGACCTCCTTACCTTTCTCAACCCTTCCCATATCCTGACAACATCAGAACAGAGATCCACATAGGCCCTCTCACGAGCAACTGAATCCTACTTCAGCATGACCTGAGCTGATTCTGAGCAGTCTAGAGGCTCTATACTCCACTTTTCTCTTTGAATGCTGACCAAGATAGAACTCTCTGGAATACTCTTTACCTCTCATTCCCACGAGGACAATAAATGGCTCCCCAGAATTCCCAGAGTTGTTCATTCATTTAGCCAGTGCCCTGCTAGCTATCTCTTAATTATTTAAGAGTCTGTTTCCTTTTACAGAGTTGGTACTTCTCAGGGCCATGGAGTCCATTTTGTTCAGTATACTGCACACAATAGAAAGCATGTAACTATGTGAATACAAACATATTTGTCCAACATAAAAATCTGTTTCATGTTCAGCATTTCCCTTTCTGTTGTACACAGCCATCTATATACTAACCATACACACACACACACACACACACACACACACACACACAAATGCTTAGTGTATTTATGGCTGACCATGTGTACTGCACATACCCACATTACGAGCCCAATCTCTCCTTGTGCTCCAGGTGAGTATTTTATGTTTTCTTACTCTGCCTGGCTTTTTTTTTTCACTGCTTCTACAGTGAGAACAGGTGTGTTTTCATTCCCCTCCAAATTCCATTTTCTCCCTTTGCAACTTTGTTCTAGAAGAAATAGAAGTAGTGCTAACTAAGGGATTTCATTTGGCACCTGCTGTGTACCATTTATCTTACTCCCAAAACTCATAAGTGGATGTTGGATCCTCTCCCTAGTAGAGAACCAAGAACCTCAGGCAAAGGACTCATGCATAGGATTGTGACCTTGTCGAAGAGACCCAGGGAAGCTTTTCCCTTCTACTACATGAGAAGACAATTGTTTAAGAACAACAAAGAGGTCCTCATCCGTCTATGAACCGGAACCAGAGAACAGACATCATTGGGTATTATATCTACTGCCTTCTTCGTCTCAAACTCCCAGCTTCTAGAATTGTGAGAAAATGAATTTATGTTGTTGAGAATTTAGTTTATGGTATAGGAAAGATGAAGGTGGGACAGTCTGAAGGCATCAGTGAAGACTTCAGAAGTCTAGACCAACAGTGGTCAACTGTTCAGCTAAATTGGTCCAAGGAACTAAAGATGAGAACCAAGAAACCTGAAATTGGGTGTGGTAGCTCAAACTAGGGGTGGAGGCAGGAAGACCAGAAGTTTCCGGTTATCCTTAGAGATGAGGATGGTCCAAGGTCAGCCTGTGTTCTCTGAGATGGTGTCTTTAAAAAGAAAGGAATAAAAGAGGAGGAGTAGAAGGAGGAGGAGGAGGAGTAAGAGGAGGAAAAAGAGGAAGAGGAGGAAGGAGAGGAGGAGGAGGAAGAAATGAATTGATTGGAGCCTGGGGAGACTGCTGACTTTTCATGGAGGAAAGCTTACATGTCTCTGGACCAGCTGCTTCTGCAGCGTGCCATCTGCATGGAGAGTGCATGTCCTTCCCACTCCCACCCGGTCTCTGTGCAGCATGTGCATTTGTGTAACTAGTTTAATATAAATCTGCGTGGCATATTGGCTGCAAAAAATGATCTTATTGTGACTTCTTTTTATCACTATGATACACGCATGAGTCATTGTCCTAAAGGAAACTTGGTGACTGTTCCTAATCATGGCCGACAGTTATTTCACCACTCTGTAACCACTAACTTCTCTGACTCCTGATATCCCTCTCAGTTATGTTGTCTTTTCCAAGAGAACATAATCTAATTACATCATCTGATTACATTACATTACAGCCCAAGAATACTTAAAACATTATGGAAAACAATTTTCATACAAGAACCTAAGGGCAGCCCTGGCCCATCGGGGGCAAGAATCAAAGGACTCGCTTGAAGGGTGCCTCTCTCCACATTTTTCGTCATTGTTTTTTTACTCACTGCTGTATTCCTTGTTTTTACACAATGTAAGGGTGAAGTGGCTTTAGGGTTCTCGCTGAAACATCTACGAGTAATTTTAACAGTCTACTAGTTCCCCAATACAAAATTCCCCCAAAAGAAATCCAATGCATATATTAATTGTAGAACATAAGTTAATCAATGAACAATCATCGGTTGTAGGCTGGAGGATGGAACAGAATTTGGAAAAGCCCATTCAGGAAGGTCTGCAAGAGAGAATAGATTCTTCCAGAACTTGGATGTGGTGGGCAAAAGCTAAGGAAGTTCCTTTAGGGGCCAATCAGGTACAGGCACCGCACTGTCTCTGTGCACTTACCAAATTCTGTCAGTTATAGAAAAGCTCCAGAAAAGAATGTGTAAATCAATGAACATGACCGTGTTAAAAAACAAAAAACAAAAAACACTAACTTTCCTTAAAGAGGGCAGACTGGGACCATCACACAGACTGACACTTCTAATTCTTCCTCAGTTAAATATAGGGATTATTAGCCATGGTATTTCACAATACTGGAACTTGTAAAACATCACACTTCAAAACAAATACTTTCTGCTACTAAAGTATCACATGTCTTGTGTAGAATGTTCGTATATGTTAAAGCAAGAGAATGAACACATTTACTCTGACCACTAAGAAATCAAAACATGGTCTACAGTTCAGTCTTTGTGTATGAGGATGCAAATAAATATTAGTTTAGAGTCTAATGTTACAACACACCAAACAAACAAAACAAAACAAAAACCTCTCGCTTTCTTTTGCATTTGCTGTGATACAGGTACTGATAATAACAAGTGTCAGGCAGGCGTGTGCTGGCAACTGCTTATCCTGCTCTCTGGAGGGTGTGAGCAGCCTGGATTTACAGAATTTTCCAATTTCCATGGTGTAGATATTCCCACCATGGCTGATTTCAGCTCTCTACAGCCCACCAGATGCCTTGTAAAACTCAAGTTTTACCATCTGACACTTGCGGGTCAACAAGAATTAGCTTCATCACTGACTGAATGTGACCCTGGTGACCACAGTAAGACTGGGTCACTCCTGACACATGCAGGTTCTCTCTCCCTCTGTTGGTGGTGCACATGGAAAAGTCTTTCAATAGACTGGCCTATCCAATGGACTGGAGTGTCTGGTCAAGTTTTGTTTAGCACTTTAAGGCTTTAAAATCTATTGTCCAATGTATACATAAAAACATTGCCAATCTTTGTTCTCTTGGATAGTGAAAGGAGAGATAGTTTTGTTCAAAACTGGATTGAGGTTATCATTCATCAACATGATAAGCTTCGAAGGGTCTTTCCTTATTGTGAGAATTTCATTTATTCACTATTTTATCTGCAGAAAGTCTTCGTATGTTTCAGTTAAGTAGCTGTAGACTTCTGTGTGAAATGTACTCAGTTCTTTCCTCATCTTCACGTCATGACGTTCATGCTGTTTGGAATCTGAACTTCAGGAGAGCTATTCTCTAACACAGGGATTGCTTGTAGGTTTTTTTTTTAAAGTTATGCTTTATTAAAATATAGCTCAGCCAGCCAGCCATTGAACTGAGCACAGGGCCCGCAATGGGGGAGCTAGAGAAAGGACCCAAGGAGCTGAAGGGGTTTGCAGCGCCACAGTAGGAACAATGATATGAGCCGCCCAGTACTCCCAGAGCTGCCAGGGATAAAACCATCAACCAAAGAGTGCACATGGAATTACCCATGGCTCCAGATGCATAGGCAGCAGAGGATGGCCTTGTTGGACACCAAAGGGAGGAGAGGCCCTTGGTCCTGGAAAGACTTGATGCCACAGTGTAGGGGAATACCAGGACAGGGAAGCAGGAGAGGGTTGAATGGGGAACAGGGGGAGGGGAGATGGGTTATGTGATTTTAGGGCAGGGACAACATTTGAAATGTAAATAAAGAATATATGTAATGAAAATATAGCTCTTAAAGGTTTTATTTATAGTGGTTTTATCTTTATATGTAACTGACATGACTCACCTTATCTTTTAAAATCTGTGGTTTATATCATATTTACTTGTTATTTTAAAATAAATCTCATAAATTTTATATATATTAGTGTTTTTCCTTTTATTTCTTTTTTATAGTTGATTATTTAAATTGTTTGAAAGCCATTTGTCATGTCGCGCAATGCTCTAACTTTGTTTGTTTACCAAACTTCCTAAAACACAGCTATTTGGACAACTGATCTTTTACCAAGTCTTTGGAACATTGAGCCTATTACATTTTAAATTTTATACTCCTTATCTTTGCATTGGGGGACGTCAGATTTATAGTCATATATTTTCTGGTTTCAGATACTTTGAAAAGTTCTCTTAATATAAAGTGACTAAATTCTAGATATACATAAAAGGTCATATCTTGGAACAAAGAAAACAGTCTTAATTAAATTTTCTTTGGTTTTTGTTTTTGAAAACAAGGCACACACACTATGCAGCCTTGGCTGGCCTAGAATTGGTAACATAGACCTGGCTGGCCTTGACCTCATAAAGGCACATCTGGATCTGAAGACTGAGGTGAATGTCACCACACCCAGACAGTAATTACATTTTTAAACAATCCATGTTTTCATATTAAGTTCTTCCCTCTATTTTTAGAAAGTGATTTTTCTTCTTTTTAAGTGTTTGATTCTCTCTGAATTTCACATCATACACTCCAATCCCACTCATCTCCTCATCTTTCCATATCCATCCTCTGCCTCAAAAGAAAGCAAAAAAATATAAATGAAGATAACAATAAAAAACCTCATAGTGGAAGTTGTGGTGTGTCACAATGTGTCCCACAGTTATCCTTTTGTTCACACATCTTTACCTACAAATGTTCATTGCAACAACTCGTTGATTTGGTTCAAGGTTGCTGGCTTCTGATACACTATCAATACTGAAACCTCACCAAGACTCCTCTCAAATAACCTGCTGTTGCCTTTTGACGAGGAGATCCTGCAGCTTTCATTCTGCAGGACTGACGCCGTCAAGCATTCCTGCAGTTCATAGATGAGGTGGATGATGAGGTGGGCCAACTCAGAGCTCTGGATCTAGGTCTGGGTGGTGGCTGTGGTGCTCAGTCTGACAGCCCTCCTGCTCCTGAGCTTCCTGGGCCTGCTCTCCAGCACTACCCAGGATGAGTTCTCCTACAGGTGGCAAGCAGTGGGACTGACTTCCATGGAGACAGCTCTCCTGAACCCAGATACCAGGGCCTGTTTTCCAGCACTGTCCTTGCTAGCTCATCAAGCAAGGGGCAGGATCAGCTCTCCCTTACTCACTCCCACAGAAAGCTCATTCATACCACCACGGCCAACCTATTATGCTTCCTAGTCTGCACAATTTTTAAAGCTAGTCTTGAATTGTAAGCAAGACATTTCTAAATCTCTGAACATTTTTAGGAACAAATTCTATTACATTGATTTTATAAATTTTGTAACACTCAACTCAATACCTCTTTTTTCACTTATAAATGTTCCAGTGGTATATGTGTGTGTGTGTGTGTGTGTGTGTGTGTGTGTGTGTGTTTAATTATTCAGAACTTAAGAGTGAACCTGGGATGTTGGGCATGTTAGGCAACTGATCTACCACTGAGCTATATCCTCCAACCATTAAAAAAAATAGTTTTTAATCTAAAGAGGCCTGGTTACAGTGCCTGGAAGAGGCCTAGGCTGACCAACTGAGCTGCCATCCTGACAGCTTTGAGTCGTTCCACCCCAGCATGGAAGAACTGGTCCTGTAGGGTATGGGTCTGACGCTAAGGTCCTGTTTCTCAATTGGTTCTTGATGCCAGAGGTCAATTGCTGGGCAGAAGGATAGGCGGGACTTCCAGGTCCCTGGAGGGAAGGGGAGGAGACACGAGGAGAGGAAGGGAGATTTTTTGCCATTCTTTGGAGAAAGAAAAGGTAACCATCCATTTGAGATCTTGGGCAGAGCAGCCAAAAGGCTACTTCTCTAGGTGGGAGATCAGGGTGTTAATCTGGGACTAAAGGTAACTAAGCAATTTAAGTTGAGGGGAGATTTAGGGTGCTGAGCTAAAAGTATTGGGAAGGGCACACCAGCCATGGGAGATTAGTAGCTGTCAGCAATTGAGCTAAGAAGGCAGGTTGAAATTGACCAGTGTGTGTGTGTGTGTGTGTGTGTGTGTGTGTGTGTGTGTGTCTGTGTTTTTCATCCATGGATCCGAGGGAATATGGGTGGGGGGCTGGTAGCGCGGCCATTCCCAGAGCTTAAAGCAGGGTAGCAAAAGCTACAACCTACAGGTACTAAAGAACCAGATGGCATTCCTGAGTAAGGTCATTCCTGCCCAACTCCAAGGTGCAACCTTCCCTGCCTGCCCTGCTAGGATGCAGAGAGCCTGGGGCAGTGGTTCTGCCTGAAGGCTGAGCTAGGTGAGCCTCAGGGCAGCCAGCATCAAGGGTGGGGAGGTTTGTCAGTCTGGGGATTTGTAGAGACCTTTCCCCAGATGGCTTGCCTAGCCATAAGATCACCCTGACTCTAGGCAACAAACAGCAGGATATCCAAAAGGAGTCCCAGCAATGGTCCAATATTTATAGTGTGTCAGAAACCAGAAACCTTGAACCATACCAACCACTGGTTGCCATGAATGCTTGCATGTAAAGCTGTTTGGACAACAAAAAGACACACCATGTGGCACAGGCCACTATGGCAAAGGAATATGGCATGGAGAAGCGAGAAAGGTGGAGGAGCTGAGTGGTGGTAAGGGCTGAGCTAGAGACCTGACAGAGTCACCGGGGTGAGAGGAGCCTGTGTTACCAGGGCAACATGTGGTTGCCAGGTAAGGTCAGCAGCGTGGGATGTAGTGCTGTAGACTGGAGTTAGGAAGATTACACACTGCTAAGCCAGAGCACCCTAGCTCCGAGAAATGTCCAAAATAAAGATTGGTTCATTTCCTGGATTGGACCCCTTGAAAGACCTCAATTGTCTGCTTCCCCAGAGGCTATGCTGGTATCCCTGGCCCACTGTTCCAGGCTGTGTTGAAGCCCGAGGTTCATTTAGATGTCTGTTGTCTAGGGTGCCACTGGAGGCTATGTGGATATACAAAACCTCTGCTACTGCTGGAGGCCAGGTGGACATTCACAGGCCGTGTTGGAGTTCATGATTCTGCTGCAGGCAGGGCCCTGCTGTGCACGTATGACTTGTGCTAGCATCAAAGGCCATGTGGATGTCTGTGCTTTGTGCAGCCACTTGAATCCATATTGATATCTGTAGTCTGTGCTGCTATGGAGGGCTATGTCTGAGTCAGTGACCCTACTGCAGATGAAGGCTGTGTTGATATCCATGGTTCACGTTACCGGCAGAGGCCATGTGGTTGTCTGTGCTATTTGCTGCAACCTGAAGCCATGTGGATGTCTGTGGTCTGTATTGCCATCAGAGACCATGCTGAGTTATGTAGCACAAGCTGAGACCAGAGAGCATGTGCAAGAGGTATGGTCCTTGCTGTTGTCAGAAATGATGTAGAAGTCCACGATCTGTGCTCCTGCTGAGTGTAAAGGACAAGGAAGCTACTTTTTCGGTGGTATCAATGACTGTAGACTCACAGTTGAGAAAGGGTCATAGAAGGCTCCTGTGACAACCCCTCCTCTCACCCCATGATGCCTGCAAAAGTAACAGCCTAGACAGAAAACAACTTAAGAGAACTCTTAAAAGTTGTGATAAGGATGTTGAAGTGTAGCTCTCCACAATTGATGCCTTCTGGCAGAGGTGAATGTAGAAAGGACTCGTTTTTTCTTTAGGGGGCTCACCACTGGGAGGTTTATGTGCTTCAGTGAGTATATGGGCAGCACAAATTTGACATGTTTTTTTCTATTGTTTTTTTAGAGGGTCACAAGGGTTGGGGACCAACTTAGGAAGACTGGGAAATGAGTGTGGTCAGATCACATCATGTGAAATTCCCAATCAATAACCATTAAAAGTATCATTTGAGGGAAAATGGAAAGAGCAAGTATATTTGAATACTAGAATCTGTTCATCACAATCTTAAAAATACAGAGGCCCAAAGCAAACTCTATCACACCTTAAGAAAGAGCTAATCCAGCAGCAAAGAGACAAAACTCCTTTCTTTGGCCACTCAGTCACATGCGAGTAGACTGTGGCCCTAGCAATAAAAGAGGAAAGACACTGTCAAACAACCTGCAATTTAGAACCCATATTCTTCTGTCACTAGTGGTGGAGCTGTAAGTTTCTCAACCTCTCAACGCCTTTATTTTTTTCATCAGTAAAGTGGAAATCCTGATCCTTAGCGTCACAGTGTGAAGTCAGTCAGTTAGCCCTGTAAACAGGGCACTTCAGGTTAGCCAATGCATGGATGGGACGGAAAGATTATTCACTACAGGTTTCTTTCCCCCTTTCTCTCCTCCTCAAATACAACATGTATTTGAGGGGTGCTTGGTCAGTTACCATTTGGCTTAATATCTGAAGTATCACAAGGAGTAGCATACACCTGCTGCTCAACAAACCTGCCCAGTTTATTCCGTATTGCTTGCTTACAGACATAGCCATGCGCTACCTCTGTTTCTTACAACTCTTCTTTCTTTTCTCTTCTCTTCATTTCTTTTCTTTCTTTTTGTAAATTCACGCACAGTAAAATGCATTCTTTGTGTATGGAATGAATGTATCCTACTGAAAGCCCCCCAGCACAGCACAATCTTGAGTCTAGTTTTCTCTCTACTTTTTCATTATTTCTCCCCATCCATCCCCAAATGTCAGACGAATGGGGTCATTCAGGGATGATTAGGTTTGACTATCATGTGACAAAGTTGAGAATTATCAATACTGTTTCATCCATCGATGACCTATCCTTTTTATTAGCTCAGAAATCCTACTCCACCATACTGACCGCTGTTTGTTCACTGGGCAGGTGAGGGACAGCCACCTCCCTCTTCCCAATCCTGACTGATTATAAAGAGACCTGCTGTCAACGTTTCAGTAGGTTTTCTTGTAGCTGTAAATGACCATTGCTCGTGGGTAAATAGCTAGATATGGTATTCCACATCACAAATATGTGAACATTTTGTTTTACAATAAAATGCCAATTTATTTCCAAAGTGCCTGCACCACCTCTGCCTTGGTGCTGGTAAGAGGCCGCTAGCATTTTATTTACCTCTGCCAGCACCTGGCACATGCACCAGGGACTTCAGGTCATTTGTTTATTGCTCTAATAGACACACTGTGCTAGTTCCTTGTGCTTTTAATTTGCCTGCTTTAGTAGCTAAATAATAACTGAATTTTTCTGTGCTTTAATTTATCACTTACATATGTTTTCAGAGCCGGGAGCATTCAAGTATTTTGTTAGTTTTTCTGTGCTTTAATTTATCACTTACATATGTTTTCAGAGCTGGGAGCATTCAAGTATTTTGATAGTTTTTCTTGGGTTGCTGGTCCTCTTGAGCTTTAAGGTTTTATATATAGTTTAGATTTAACTTTTTGTGAGATGGTTGTATGATTTGTCTAAAAATATTTTGGGTATTTTTATTTTCTTAACATTGTTCTTTGTAGAACGATAATTTTAAAAGTATATGTGTGAGGTATGTGTGTGTGTGTACCTGTGTGTGTGTGTATGTGTGAGGTATGTGTGTGTGTGTACCTGTGTGTGTGTGTGTGTGTGTGTGTGTGTGTGTGTGTGTGTATGTGTTTGTACTTGGGTGTATGGAGCCCAGAGACCACTTACTTGACTAGACTGACCTGAAAGCACCAGGAATCCACCAAATTCCTGGATAATGAGATGAACATACCTTTAAGATTTTAGGTCTTATTGGACCTTTTACTTTTATAAGTAGTAGTATCCCTTATGATACCTCTACTTAATCTGCAAGCTGCTTCTGCTGACACTAATTAGCGTGCACATCCTTCATTGGGTAGGATTAGAATGGTATTGTTTTCCATTTTTTCATCCTTTATCCACTATGTTTTTCATTGCTTACATGCAAGTCCAGTTGAGTCTTACTTTTTAAGTAAGCCTGATGATCTCTGGTTTAGGTGTTATATTCTGAGACAATATAATCATTGGTTTGGCTGACTGTGAATCTGGAAGGGTGTTGCCCTCTTTTGATGTGCTCATTCAGTTTTTCCCTTTTCATCCTTCTCTGCCTTACATTGCTTAATTGATTGTTTTCAAGACATTCACTATATTTACAAGATGCTACAGGATTCATAACGTGTGTTGAATTGATCAAATCAGTCTACTTTCAAATAGTATTGTATACATTTGTATATGAACATTAAAAGAACATATTGTATTTCTAATTCCTTGTTTCTAATATATTATTATGATTTTGCTAAAGATACAGAATACATTATGACAAATAAGGAACCGTTTAAATAATATCACAATACGAATTACATTAGTAGTACTAATATGGTTAGTAATTCAAAGAGGTGAGATGGATTTTATAATCTGTACTCATCTCATATCTGGCAATCTTTATTTTCTTGTATAAATTATATTTCTTTCTGAAATTGTATTTACTTGCCCCAAAGAATTTCTATTATTTCTTTTTAAAATGTAGATCTTTTGGAAATTAATTTCTTCAATTTGATTTCCTAAAAAATCTCTTTATTCCTGATTTACTTTTAAAAGAGCCTTCTCAAACATAGACTTCTAGGCCATCTTTCTCTTTCTCTGTCTCTCTCTTTCTCTCTTTCTTTCTCTTTCAATTTCAGGACTTAAAAGATAGCATTCTATTGTCAGGAAACAAATAAATTTGTATAATGTCTGCTGTCATTCTTTAATTCCTCTTAATCATCTTTTAGCTACTTTAAACCTTTGTTGTTGTGAAGTTGAAATATGAAATTTTTATCTTATAAATTTTAAAAAGGTTGCATATTGAGGTTTCTATATCTGAGGCTTACTGGCTTCACTTAATTTTGGATATCTCTCAAGTCTTTCTATGTTTTCAGTCATTTCTATTGTTGACTGGTTTTCTTCTTGGCTCTGTGACTACCATTGGGCCTGCCAAGCACAGTCTTCATTTGTGTTCTGTACTGCTTTGTTTCAAATATTTCTATTTTATTTTTTCTTTTCATTTCTATTCTTCTATTGAAGTTCCCTAATTAC
The DNA here is from genome assembly GCA_964023405.1 of Apodemus agrarius. NCBI lineage: Eukaryota > Metazoa > Chordata > Mammalia > Rodentia > Muridae > Apodemus > Apodemus agrarius. Next base: position 4,540,788 of record OZ030021.1, read on the forward strand.
TCTTCACCTTTTCTGTACTTTCTCCAATGACTTTTTAAGTATTTATCAAAATTACTTTATACTTCTTATCATATAGTTAAATGTTTATGTCATATTTGAGCTCATGCCTATTGTTTGATTTATGTGTTGGGCAACATTTTTTTTCTTTTTCCCATATGCACAAACATTCATAAATTATTGCTGAAAACATGGCTTCCTGTACACGGAAGTACATATTCAGGTAAAGTAAATAAAATATTTTAAATGGAAAATAACACATTTTATTTTTGTGAGGGTCTTAGTGTGGGGATCTGAGTCAATGTGGTTAGTAAGCCATGGTGTTTAGAACGCCTTTGAATGCGCTCTGGGAGCCCGGCCTTCAATGCGCTACTCTAACCTTGTATATTTCTCCAGGGCTGGAACTCTGCTCCATCCTCAGCATCTGCTCATGTTGTTTATTTACATGTCAGGCAATCTTTACATTTTGCCAACACTCCTACAGTATTCATTGTTACTTGAACTCAAATCATCTTCGACGGACTATAGATGGGAGGGCACTAGTTAGTTTTTTATCACCATGTCAAGAATACCTAGACTACATGGCTGAAGAAGACAGCGTTATTTTGGCCCCAATGCCAGAGGGTTGAGTTAGGGTGGGAAAAGCACCATGGACAAACTTAGATACATCGCGATGGGCCAGGAAGCAGAGAGAAGAATGTTGATCTGTACTGCCTTTCTCTTTACCCTCCTTTGTTTAGCCTAGGCCCCCAGCCACTGGGACAGTGTGGTTCTCAATCAGAGTAGCTCTTCCTCCGTCAGTTAGTTTTCTCTGGAAAAGCACACACTAACACAAAGATGTATTTCCTAGGTGATTCTAAACAGAGTCAAGTTGACAACAAAGAAAGACCATCATATGGGTAAGGGGAGTGTTCTCTTCTGCGCTAACTGAACTACAGTCCTGTATAGGCTGTGCATATGGAGTCCCAAGAGTGTGTTCTCCTCAATGAGCTGTGCCCTCTTGCAGGTACAGAACTGTGCTCAGCCCCTCACGCTTCCTCCTTCCCAAGAACAGCAGTTCATAGTCCATTCCTTTCATTTGGAACTGGAACTCTCAGGTTGATGACGCGCCTAACCTCCCTCCCTGGAGTACAAGGCTTCTTCTTGTAGCAGATGCTTCTCTTTTCTCTACGCCACATCCCATAGGGATAGCTTTCTGGAGTTCTCCAATCTATGTCTGCGCGATCCACAGAAAGGAGATTAAAAGCTGGAGCAGATGTAGTCTGTTTCTGTTGTCTTTCTCTCTTGGTCTGTCCACCTCAGTTGTCCATGATATACTAATACTCATTATGAATTTCGGTATTTGTGTTTGACTACATCTGCCTGGAACACGTGCCAAGTTCCCATCTTTCTTGAAAGTCTTTGATTATCATTTGCTTTGAGACTAGGTGGATTCCAAACTTTGACCTTAGCTTGCTCACGGATTTTACAAAATTATCAACTTGAGACGTGTCCAGCTTTTGTGTGTGTTGGTCACGAGTGTGCGTGAAGGTCTTTCTGTCTCTTTATGTTCTAAGTAGAAAGTGGGACTGGCTTGTTTTTAATTTATTTGTCTTTCCCCTACTCAAACATTTTTAGCTACTGGCTGTAAATATTTCGGAATCCTCCCTCTTTCTGATGGAGAACGATGACCCTTCGTCTTCCCTGCTCATGTTTTGCTTTTGACGTTAGACTATACTGCCATTAATTGACATTTTTGAGCTTCTTCCCTTATAAAATATTGCAGAAGTATTTCAGCAACTATCTCCAGTCCATTGCACATTGCTAATGAGCAGCACTGCCCGTGTTTGGAAGATAGAATTGAAACAGGATGATGTTGCCATTTGCCTAGGATCAAGGCAAGGCCATCTTCACAGCTGAAAGCTAATGTGTTAGTTATTTTGAGCATCTACTCTGATACTTCATTGGGGCAAAACTGCTGGAACATTCTTCCACAGAAACACTGGGAGGCACCGTGCCTCACTGGAGTAGTTACAGCAGTAAATTTTAATGTGCTGTGAGCATTAAATTTAAATCAACCCAAATAAAGTATCTCTGTGGTTGTAGAGAACTTTGGTAGTCTTTGCTTTGATACTGTCTTGAGAGCAGGGCAGGCTGTGGAAGATGGAGAAAGGCTTCAGTCTCTTCTTACCTTTGGGGCCTAGTGGAAAACAGATGAAGAAATAGAGCCAAGAGGGACCAGAATAGAAGAAAGAGTTCCATGCTGGGCTAAAAACCAGCTTCTTTATTTTACCCGAGGGAGTATACTCCTTCAAAGCCATGGGCATTCTCTGTAATCAGGGCACCTAGGCTCCTGCAGCTCTTGGGTGAAACACCTTGGATTCCAGGCTCTGCAGTTCCAACTGTTGGTTTTACTTTGAACTCCTTTGTAGTCTACTTCTCAGTGTCTTACTAAGATTACATTTAGACCAAATCATGTCCACAACAGAGAAAACAGGTACTGAATCCTAGGGACTGAGAGAAACGGAAGCAGGCAGTAAAACTCTTCAGTTATCCAAGATCAATCATTGCTTTCTAGTGCATTTTTAAAAAAGTTTTGGTTTTAAATAAAGTAAAATGAGGGTTGAAATAAGAAGACAAGTTGTCCTTCCAGTTCAATTCTGCCTGGGGCAGACCAGGTGCTCCAGACCCCTTCCCTCACCCAGAGAAAGTCTGACTTCTAGGATGTTGGTCATAACCAGGCTCATATGTGAGACCCTGGCCCTGTGCCCCAATACCTGGCCTAATTGGGACCCCCACAGGGCCCAGCAGAGACAGGATGTATCTGCCCTGAGATACATTTTCCTTCCAGTCCTAACTCCACCTGAGCAGATCAGGAACTCCAGCCCCGACCTTCCACTTCCCGCCAAACAACTCAGCCAAAGACAGCCTGCTGCCCAGGAAGTCAGCGGTAGCCAGGCTCATAGCAGATCTGCCATAGCCGGTGTCACAGGAGCCCTGACCTAACTAGGGACACAGGAGGCTCCCATAACCAGAGATAGCACTGTTTGCCTCCCAGAAGGCCTGCTCTAACCCAACTCCACATTCCTACAAGGAGGGGCAGGTTCAGTTAGAGACAGCAAGCCCAGTTAACAACAGTGAAAACCAATGGCCCGGGTTCTATGATCAAAAATTGATAAATATGACCTCATGAAACTAAAATCTTCTGTAAGGCAAAGGACACTGTCCATAGAACAAAATGACAATCTACGGGTTGCGAAAAGACCTTTTTCAAGCCCATATCCGATAGAGGGCTAATATTCAAAATATACAAAGAACTCAAGAAGTTCGACTGCAGAAAACCAAATAACCCAATTTAAAAATGGGGTATGGCTGGGGTCCAGGAGATGTAGTCTGATTTCTAATGGAATTCTGCCATGCTCAAAGCTCAGAGGAGCCCGGTCAAGGCAGGACAGTGCTTTTGCCTCCCGGTCCCAAGGCGGACTCCTGCCCAGTCCTCACCGTGCCCCCTCAGTCCTGACAGCATGTCTGCTGCAGCTGCCCAGAATGGACTCACAGAGCGGGTTCTAGAACAGTGTCACTTGTACCTCAGCTTGCCACTTGCTCCAGGCGTGTCTGCATCGAGCGTTCCAGTCTCATGGATTGGATTCCGAATCAACGGACGCCATGAACGTCCTTCAGACATCAGATCACTTACTATGAACTGCAGTGTCTAATCAAGACTCCCTATTACCTTAAACACATGTATTAGTTGCTAGCTTGCATCTGTTACTGTTATCAAATTCCGGACAAAGGACCATTTAAGAGCCTCCAGAGGGCTTGCCCAACCATATCACCACAAACGTTTCCCGAGGGATCTGCTTCAACATATATATTTTATGTATTTGATAGGGAACAGCTTCAAACACATAACTACATTTAACATGAAGGAGATCCCTCCCCACCTTGGGAAAATACATGCGACATCCTCTTTAATTTCCCTAGCAAAGCAGTCCTAGTGGTTCTATGGTTCTTTCCCCAATGAGAGTATTGTGGGCAGATCTGTCACTTGTCTAGAAGCTTTGGACAAACTTGCACCATAACATTCGGCTAAGCAAAGTCCGAGTGCTAAGCTTGAAGACAGTGCCTCCCTATCATCATGCAAGTATGCGACGGCTGAGCGGAGGTAGTGGCCCAAACTTATTCTTAGGCTTAAACTACTGCCCAAGTCAGTTTCCAAGCATTATCTCCAGGTTGCTTTCAACTGGATCTGGGTGTTTCCCTTCAGTTAGAATATCACCCCCTCCACTGGAATCTTTATTACATCACACTAATCTAATTTAAATGCATTTTTACTGTACTTGGCTTAATGAATGTGGAATGTGTCACTATGAAATTGCACCATTAATTTGATAAATAGGACTTGAAGGTATAATTTTTTCCAGCATTGCAGACTAATGAAGCTAAAATACATATATAATAAGAAGTGTAAATAATAAATTATTCTTAGGAGCAAAAAAAATTAATTAGATCTTACCGCAAATTGCATTTCAATGTCATTCCCCCAAAACAACCAACTTTGAAACTATTCAGAACACTATTGTAAAGCTTGGAAAGTTTCTCAAGTGACTTCTTTCCAACCAGGGAATCTGCTTTAAGAAACTGCTATTGTTCAAAAAGTCCTTTTAAGATGCCAGCGCAGATCCCCTGTTGTCTTTTCTACTGGGCATTTAGAATATCTAGATGAATTAATCTCCTCTTTAACTTTTGTGGTTTTATTTATCCACAAAGACTCCTGGAATACTTTCAGATATTATATTGTGGGGATGGAAGAAAGGGGGTGGGGGCAGAACAAGAGAGAGAGAGAGAGAGAGAGAGAGAGAGAGAGAGAGAGAGAGAGAGAGAAACTCCTATTCCCACTGACTTCTGGGAAAGTTGTTCCAGAAAACTTGCTTTTCAGCAGGAGCAAGTCCTAGTCTCCCAGAGGCTACAGGTTGCTTAGCAGCAGAGGGTCACACCCATTCCCTTTCAGGTGCACATACTGAGGGAAGACAGGCTGGGGATCAGCTGACTAAGATGAACCCAGAACCCAGAGACCAGAGACTGCTCCTATGAGAGTCCCTTCCTTGGGTGGAAAAGAGGGCATTGTGGGGTTAGCTAGCACACCTGGATTTGGTTGGGTCTGGCCCGAGAATGGTGACTGTCCAGTTGTCTACATCAGCCAGAAATCCTCAGAACTACACTTAAAACCTTTGCAGAGGAGATTGGATGCTAACTGTCAGTTGGCTTGGGCACACAGAGACTGCAAAAGCTGAGATGCATGACACCAGGCTGCCCGTTTGGAGCCTTTGATTTTAGCATCTCAACATATGTAATTTTAAAACCAACTGTTGTCACACAGCAATCAAGTTTCTTAAAATTATCAGATGAGGAGGCTTTAGCTTCATTGTCAGGCAGATAGTAAATGACTCCTCATGGAAACATTCCAGAGAGAAGGAGAAGCAGCCGCTGGAGCTAGAACGAGCACTGTGGGGTCCAGCACCCCTCTTTTGGTCTCCAGGTCTATGCAATCACAGACAACATCATCATTATCATCACGCTGCTCCTTCCCAGGCCAACAGGGGACCGTGGGCCAAACACTGTCTTGGGTCTTATTTTCCATTCCTAATGTGTAGTTTAACAAGCAATGTTTTCATTCCTTGTTATTTGATTTGGAGCCAAAATTCTGACGTGGTTATCAGTTTGGTTGCCAGATAATGCATTAAACCTTACTAGGGGTAAACATAATGATCTTCATTAAGCCTTTCAACGAACCACCTCCTGTTTCTTCAGGTCGAGAAAAGCATTGACAAGGAACGCCGTGGAAGCCTCTTGGAGCTATTTTCTTCTTCAGACCGGGGGAGGCAGACATGAGTGGCAGCTTTTAGGGGGCAAATGAAAGTTAGGTAAACATAAAAGGTTTTGTAAGATTTCCTCTCCTAATGGCAAAGTTTTCCAACAATAAATCACCATTCAGTCAATACCATTACTTTTGGAGCATTATATCCCCTCATTAAAGTGCATAAACAATTATATTTATTGAAGGTAATGTACTGTGTAGTGCATTATAACGATGCTCATTAGCATATGTAATCATCATTTTGAATGGGCTTTACTACAAAGTAAACTGATAATGGCCTGATTACACATTGGGTTATTAACTTTTCAGTCTTAAGATAATAAAAGGTGATATAAGTAACAAAAAGCACACACACATACACACACACACACATACACACACACACACACACACACACACACACACACACACACGGCCCTCATCTGTGAGCTATGCATTTCTGACTGGAATCTGAGCTCGGGTACTCACAGTAAGGAGACTGGAGATGTCTCTTTATTGCCTGTTGTCTTGACAGGAAGCTGAGCATCTCGCACTGCTTGAAGGGAAGGAGAGAGGAAGGCAGGAAGTGACTCAGACCCAGTTCTAAGGTCTACTCCGCAGGTGACTCTTTCTAGCTGATACGGTGGCTTCATCCACTCACCCTCTGGAGCCCGGACCTCTACATGAGATTCTGGCAATATTGTTCTCTAAGGAAAATGGACAGATTCTTTCAAAACCGTGCCTTGGAAAATGCCCTTAAGAGACATTTTGCTTATGGGAAAACAACGAGAAAACCCTGAATCAAAGGACAGCTTACAAAAGTGATAGCCATCAAAAATAAAAGATAAGAAGATGAAAGCCATGTGTGGGGACTCATTCTTGGAATTCCAGCACTTAGGAGGGTCTGGCAGAGGGGATTTCTAGGAGTTCTAAGCCAGCAGGGCTATGGAGAGAGATCTCATCTCAAAACAAGACAAATCAACAAAAATTCTAGGACCTGGAGAGAAGGCTCAGCAGTTAAGAGCACTTACTGCTCTGCCAGAGGACTCTCAGGTTCAGTTTACAGCACCCACATCAGACAGTTTAAAACCACCTGGGACACCATGGACCCAAAATTTGTCCTGCCTACAAGATGCTCTGGGATAAAGATGGAGCAGAGATTGATGACCAAGCAATGACTGGCCCAACTTGAGACCCATCCCATGAGAGAGAGCCAACCCCTGCCACTATTAATGATACTCTGCACTGCTTGCAGACAGAACCCTAGCATAACTGTCTCCAGAGAGGCTTCATCCAGCGGCAGATGGAAGCAGATGCAAAGACCCACAGTCAACCATCAGGGGAAGCTCAGGAGTCATGTAGAAGAGTGGGGGATAGGATTGGATGATCTGAAGGAGCCGAGGACACCACAAGAAGACCTACAGAGTCAACTAACCTGGGCCAGGGGTGGGGGTGGGGGCTCATAGCCACCAACCAAAGAGCAGACAGGGGCTGGACCTAGGACTCTCCACATTTGTACCAGAGATGAATCTCGGTCTTCATGTAGGTACCCTACAATTGAAAAGGGGGGGGCTGTCTCTGAGTCCATTGCCTGCCACTGGATCCCCTGCCCCTACCTGGACTGCCTGGTTGGGGTTCAGTGGGAGAGGAGTGCTTAGTCTTTCTGAGACTAGATGTCCAAGGTTGGAGTGTTACCTAAGGGGGGGCTTCCCCTTTAAGAGAAGGAGAGTCAGGGAGGGATTTGTGAGGGTGGGACTGTGAGGAAAGAGGCTGCTGTTCCCAGGAGGTAAAGTGAAGAAAGAAAGAAAGAAAGAAAGAAAGAAAGAAAGGAAGGAAGGAAGGAAGGAAGGAAGGAAGGAAGGGACAGAGGGAAGGAGGGAAGGAGGGAGCGAGGGAGCAAGGGAGCAAGAGAGAGAGAGAAAGAGAATGAGAGAGAGGGAAGGAAGGAAGAAGAAAGAAAGAGAGAGGGAAGGGAAGGGAAGGGAAGGGAAGGGAAGAGAAGAGAAGAGAAGAGAAGAGAAGAGAAGAGAAGAGAAGAGAAGAGAAGAGAAGAGAAGAGAAGAGAAGAGAAGAGAAGAGAAGAGAAGAGACCGCCTGTAACTCCAACTCAGGAGGTTCTGATGCCCTCTTCTAGCCTGGGGACACCTGACATATGTGGCAAGCAAACACACACTTGCATGTATACACACACACACACACACACACACACACACACACACACCAACATATCTTCAAAAACAATAACAATAATATAAAGACCAAGAAACTGTTCTTAAAGATACATAATAAGTATGCCTAGCACAGAGTCCACTTCCCTTCTGATGTGAAGGTTTCAGTGATGTGATGTGACAGGAAGTTACAAAAGTAGAAAGGTGTTTTCAGAACTACCAGGCAAACAAATCAATAGCTCTCTAGCAACAAGAGGAGGCGTGCATCATGCATGGACTTTAGACAGATAACTAGCCTTGAGGGCTACATCACCTGGGTTAATGTTTTTATTAAATTATATTCTTGTTGGCACAATCGTTACTGTTATTATGAACACCAAGGACTTTTATTCACTGCAGGGTATAGCTTTAAGAAGTTTCCAGTTGACTGACAGCTGCTTGTCAACATCCAACTCTGGAGAGATTCAGGAACTCAGCTCGTAAAGCTCCAGGGACTCTGAGATGGTTAATGGCTGTCCATTAGCATGAGACCCAGTGGAGCCCAGCAGAGCCCAGGAGTCTGTTAAGTGGGAAACTCTTGTTGTAGAAGGTTATATATTCCCTCCCACCATCTGCGAGAAGTGGGAAAATTCAACCTGAAGCAAAGACTGGGGTGCTATAAGTTTACATACTCAGGGAATCACTCCATACAGTTTGGTCTTACCATAGGCCATGTTTTATTTATATTCTATACTGGATGTGAAATTGAATACTCCACTATTTTTTGGCAATGGAAACCTGCCTTTTCTCCCAAACTGGGCACAGCATCAATACAGCAGCTTGCAGCCTTTTTGACTATGTATTACAGAGCGGCTTCTGTGCATTATATATTAAATCCGATATGCACTGTGAGTTTATATGCCACACACACTACATTTTTCTATATTACGTCCTGCAATCTATCATATTAAGTGAGAAGGTGATGGAGTGAGCCTCAGGTAATGTAAAGAAGATTGCTAACAGCTTGCATGCTGTGCTGAGAGGAGGAGCGTGTTTCTGCAGTCACCTCTGTGTACATTCTGAGTGAGGACACGGAAAACTGACCATGTAGACAGTTCAGCAGGCTTGGCGATGGAATTAGCCACCTATATCCTGCTAAAATGACTTGCTAGCTCCAAACACCATGGCTGCCTCGTTAACAAAGCCAGAGAGGTTTCAGGAACCAAACTGTTTTTCCCATAATAGGGAATCCAAACAGGAAGTCTGTCTGTTAAAGGAAAAGCCAGCCCCACAAAAGCCCCCAATCCAAGCTAACAAAAGGCCCAGGAAACACGAACAAGCAGTCAGCCATCACTGCCTTGAAGCATCCATCCGTACTTGGATTGCTTTGATAAGACAGGATAGTCTTCATTGTCAACTTCTCTGAACTTACAATCACCTAGGAAACAAACTCTCCCTCAAGGTGTGTCTGCAAGGGAGTTTTCAGAGTGGCTGAACTATGCCGTGGGTGCGGGTCCTGGACAGAGTAAACCCAGTGGACGAGCTGAGCTCTCGTGTTTATTTCTCTGTTCCATGATTCTAATGTGAGCAGCATCCTGACAGCTGTGCTGTGGCGCTCCTTCCTCTCTTTGATGGACCACACCTATAACCCATGAGATGAAGGAACCCTGCTTCTGTCAGGAGTCAGTAATAGCAATGAAAAGAAGGTAGTTAGCGTGTGTGAGTGTTTACCTGAAAGACCCATCTCAAACAGGCTGAACAGAGAACACCAAACCCACAGCTAGTGCTGACTGATGAAGGGGAAAGCACTGACTGCCCTTTTAGAAGTAAAAGTGGACTTTCTAATGGTCTGCTTTCCTGCACTAAGAGTTGTGTTCCCTCCCTCGGGTAAACTTTCTTTTTGGAACTTCCTGTGGTGAGGAGATTCTTGCAAGCTGTGCTGTTGCTTTTGTAGCATGTTTATGACATGCTGGAACCCCACTGGGCAGTTTCTTTTGTGTGACAATTATAGAGTTCTGCTTACTCATTAATGTAAAGGTGTAAGTACCTTCCTGTTACCCCACAGCTAGGTATGTATGGGGGCCTGTCAGGACACTGGCCTCGTGTTCAGCCACCGTGGGCTCGCCTGACTCACTCTCTGAGAGCCTACGGTCACTTTAATCTATAGTTACTGATCTTGGGATTGCACCTAAGACTAGAAGACAAGACTTGCTGTTAGATACCCATGACTAGGTGCCAGACCCTCCTGCCTCCTCCGTGTCACTACAGAACCCGTTTCTGGGAGCGCGGCAAGTATTCATGTGGGTAAAGAGTCTTTGCTCCAGATCTCAGTGAAGAGGGGAACCACTGAAGGTGTGTGTAATCACTCTTTGTTTCTATTCTTCCTGTGCTAATATGCTTCACGCAGTGAGGGGATTGTATCTTTTGTGGAAGGAGACATTTGGCCTTGAGTATCTGGCTCTACAATACATCTCTGGTGCAATATTATCAGGTGACACAAATTCATCCCAGAGCATTTTACAGCTTAACAGAAGGTTCTGATTTCCTGGTGGATTCTTAATTGATTCTGAATTCTTTAGCATTCAACTTTCCTCGTGATGACTTATAAGGTTTAATACAGGAAATATTAAGTTTAAACAAAGAAGGCCCAGAAGGGATACTTTTGTAGACTGTCAGAGATATTTTTCATTCATAGGTGGATGCATCTAGTTAGGCAAACTTGGGTTTTGTTTAAGCCCACCTTACAGATTTTCCTGGCCAGCCCTGAGGGAGCGAATCCAAACTGTCCATGATCCTTCTCTCCTGCTCAGTAGTGTCTGGAGTGACAGTGATGAGGCCGGGGAAAGGTAGCAAGAGTTACTTCTAGCTTTCTTCCACAGGGAAAGCAGCTGAAACTTAAAATTCTAAAGATGCAGGCCAGCAGGGAAACAACATATCTGGCTGGCTAGGAGAGGCCCAGGAACTGCATGCAAATGGGCTGACTCTGAAACCTGATTGGCCATCAGATTTGCTCCAGATGCGTTTCCTAATACAGCAGCAGCAAACCTTCCTGTCTTTAGAAGGAATGACTGTAAGCAAGAAAACATGCATATATAAAATCAACCCCGGTGGGGCCAGCACTCCCATGGCGAGACTGAAGACCTAGGGATCCATCCCGTACACAGTTACAGAACCCAGACACTATTGTGGATGCCCACAAGTGCTTGCTGACCCGAGCCGGATATAGCTGTCACCTGGAAGGCTCTGCTAGTGCATGACAAATACAGAGGGGGACACTCTCAGTCAGCCATTGAACTGAGCACAGGGTCCCCAATGTAGAAGTTAGAGAAAGGACCCAAGGAGCAGAAGGGGTTTGCAGTGCCATAGGAGGAACAACAATATGAGCCACCCAGTACTCCCAGAGCTCCCAGGGACAAAACCATCAACCAAAGAGAACACATGGAAGGACCCATGGCTCCAGACACATAGGCAGCAGAAGATGGCCTTGTTAGACACCAAAGGGAGGAGAGGCCCTTGGTCCTGGAAAGGCTCGATGCTGCAGTGTAGGGGAATACCAGGACAGGGAAGCAGAAGAGGGTTGATTGGGGAACAAGGGGAGGGGAGATGGCTAATGGGATTTTCGGGGGGGTGCACCAGGAAAGGGGACAACATTTGAAATGTAAATAGAGAATATATCTAATTTTAAAAAAGGAAAAAAGACTCTGTGCTTCTAAGTGCTCATCGATGGGTGGGACGGGCAGTGGGATTCTTCCCCTTCCTTCCAACCAGAAAGAACTCCCTCGCTCCTCCAGCACACTGATAGCTGGGAGCTCAGTTTTCTTTTCTTTTCTTTTCTTTTCTTTTCTTTTCTTTTCTTTTCTTTTCTTTTCTTTTCTTTTCTTTTTCTTTCTTTTTTCTTTTCTTTTTTTTTCTTTCTTTTTTCTTTTCTTTTTTTCTTTTCTTTTTTTTTTTTTTTTGATTTTTCGAGACAGGGTTTCTCTGTTTAGCCCTGGCTGTCCTGGAACTCCCTCTGTAGACCAGGCTGGCCTCGAACTCAGAAATCCGCCGGCCTCTGCCTCCCAAGTGCTGGGATTACAGGCGGGCGCCACCACCGCCAGGCTGGGAGCTCAGTTTTCTAATCACAGAGGAAGAAGGACTCAGTAGGAAAGTCGATCATTCTTTAGCTGGTAAAACAGAGTCCTCACGTGCTTTGACTTTCTCTGGGGTGATGCAGATGACAGGAGATAGGGTTGCCATAGCCCGGCGAAGGCCAGGGCCATAGTCTTCTCTGTGGTACCCTACGAACCAAGCCAGGGTCACCTGACTCTTGTTCTCTGCTCCCCACAGCCCACACACAGGCATGGTTTCCTAATACACAGCCTTTTACCATTTTTTACATTTAAAAAAAAGTTATGAATTCAGCAGCTGTCAGAGAGGCCTGGAAAAGCCCAGGCATTTGATACTGAAGGTGCTATTAAGCTGGGAACGCACCAGGGTGGCCACAGATGGCTCATTTCCACAATGGACCTGAGGTTGGAAAAAAGTAAGACTTGTTTTGCCTGCAGCATAAACAAGACATATTCTCCTTCAGCAAGTAGAACTGGCTTTGCAGACACAGCTCCAACCTGCTGCACTAAATCCACACACACACACACACACACACACACACACACACCTCTAGAGATGTACCTAAGACAAAGATGTGAGTGTGAGACTGAGACCATTACCTCTGGGGCTTGACATTACAACAGTGCTTCTCATGGGAGCCATAGAAGAGTTTTAAAAATTAACGATGGTATTTTATTGTAGAAGCAACACATGTTCATTCTGAAAATTTGCCACCTAGTGAAAAATTCTCTCATAATTTTGCTGCCCATGGATATTCACATATTTGGAAATTATACTGTATGTTATATTATGTAAATAAACAAAACTATGCCAAAAATCATTATACACAATGAAATGTTAATAAAAAGCATGGTCTATAAATAAGCTTTTATTACATCTACATAGATACACATATAAATTCATGTGTGTATCACACACACACACACACACACACACATATATATATATATATATATATACATATATATATACACTATCATCCCACATTTTTTACTGAATAGTATATTAAAAGAGTAATTTCCTATGTTTGTTTCACCAAACATCTTTAATGACCACATACTATTGTGCAATTTTTCCTCAAGTCACCCACTATTATAGATCTCAAAAAAAAAATGTTTCCAGATTTCTTTGTTTATTTTTGCTTTTTCCTTCTGACATATTCACTGAAGGTAAGAACTTCTTCTGTTAGGCAAATAACAAGGTTCATCGTAAATGGGCCCATGTGAGATAAAGGAAGTAATTTCATAAGTTTCCATACTTGCTGGAATGTGTCTATTATACTAAACTCCATCAGAGACAGAGCTGTTAAATCTGAGATGGCTTTGTCCCAACTCTTGGCTTTCACAGGCTACTACCCCAACCCATTAAAACTGCAGTACAAATTATCATTAGGGAAACAAGATGGAAATCTGCCCTCCAAAATCTCTTAGGTTGGGGAGATAGTCCAGTGAGTGAAGGCTTGGTCCTCATGCACATGGGCCCAGATCTGCCCCTGGTCTCCACGTCAATGCCAGCAGTGTACCTCTATAACACCAGCCAAGGGGTAGGGGGATTGGTGCATTCTGGGGCCTCAGTAGCTCTCCTTGGCTAAAATGCTGGACTCCAGGTTCAAGGAGAGACTCTGCCTCAGAAAACAAGGTAGAGAGTGATAGAGAAAATACCTGAAATAAATCAACCTCTGGCCTTTTCACGTTCATATACAGGAGAGAGTATGTACACACATGTGCACATGTATGCATGTGCACACACACACACACACATACACACACACACGGTTTTTCTAGCTGACAATTGTAATCATAATGATTATGGAGATCTTAGAAGACTCCCACCTTCAGAATGGCCTGGAAATGGCATTCAGTGGATAAATCACTGACTGTAGCTCCAGATGACCTGGCTTGATGGTTTGATTCTTAGCACCCATATGGTGATTGTGGTGGATTGAAAATGTATGGCCTCATAGACTCATGTGTTTGAATTCTTGGCCCATGAGGAGTTGCACTATCATGAGGTGGGGCCTTGTTGTAGGAAGTCTGTCACTGTGGGGGAGAGCCTATGCTCAGGCTCTGCCCAGTGTGACCCAGGGTCCTCCTTGCTACCTTTGGATCAGGCTGGATCAGAACTCTCAACTCCTTCTCCAGCACATGTCTGCCTGGATTCTACCATGCTTCCCATCATGACCACCATGGACTAAACCTGTGAAACTGTAAGCCAGCCCCAATGAAATGTTTTCCTTTATAAGAGTTGCTGTGGTCATGGTGTCTCTTCCCAACAATAAAACCTTAACTAAGAAGCAACTTTCTAGTATACCTCCAGTTCCAAGGAATCATCCAACACCCTCATCCTGAGTTCAGGCCCTACACACATGTTGCTTACAGACACGCAGGCAGGCAAAACATCTATGCACATAAAATAAAAATGATTAAGTCTTAGTGTTTTGCTCTTGTTGTGACCACCGTCTTTCCTTCAATGTATATTTCTACTCCTTGCCTTGTTATTTCCTGACCCCTTTCTCTGTCAAAGAATCCACACAGCCAAACAGTTTGATTGGAAGGCCATAGGAAGAACCTTTGTTCACCACAATGCATAAAGCATTTTGGTTCAACCCAAGGAGAACAGTTGCCTTTCAGGAGACCATGTTAAATCCTTTTGTATCTCCCACCCACACTTAAGTCTCCTCTGAGACTCAGAATAATCTGAAAATTGGGGAGAACTGCATGTATGTGTCTACTGTTAATCACAGGATGCCATTTTTATTTCAATTTTGTGGCACTAACGTCTATCATCTATGTAAACCTCCTTCCAGGCAGGTCCTCTGTTACTGATTCTACCTTCATTCGAGACACTAAAGCTCTGAGCAGATGGCAGATCCAGCTCCTTGTGGCCCTGCACAGAGTGCAGAATGGAGCCCAAGTCTCCTGAGCTCACTTCTAGCCCCTCCAATTTAACCCCTCCCCTACAGCATAGTCTAGGTTCTTTTGTGGAAAGTTTGATGTATGAGGATAGCTAAGTCACTAACCTGAAGCCCCAAATCAATAAATGTATGAGGACTGGATGCTCACAGGTGGGTAGCCATTTAATTTTCTAGCGACTAATTTTTTCTTTTCCAACACAGTCCAGGATATAGTGCGTGAAGTCATTAAATGACAGCTACCGTGTTCCAGACCTTCAAGGCATCCTGCTAGACTGAACGAGGGTCCTTTCTCATCGAGTACCTCAAGCAACCTTCCCACCATGTGTTTATTTAGAAAGACTGAGACAAGACTCTCCCTTACATTAGTTAGTTATTGTCTATGAGAAATGCTATGTAGTGTTTCATCAAAAATCTATGTATTACAGATATTTCAGGTATATTTAATGACAAGGGCGTGATAAATCCTTTTATGCTTGTCTACTCTGCTTTATTTTTACCCCATTTGTAGCACCGTAGGGCTATTTTGTTGTTATTAATGCTACCATTTGTTTATTCCTTTAATTTAAGAATCCTGACTGAATTTATGGGGGGAAAACGGGTCCCACCTGATAAAATCAGTTCAAAGACTCTGGTGTCAGGAACATTTTTTTTCCTGAGATTTTCCTCTTTTTGCTCTGAGATTCATCCATTCAGTGTGCTGAGGTAAAATGTCTGAAGCCCTTGTAGTCATCCTCTATTGAGGACATCCACCCACCTGGGTCACTTTACTCCCCAGTGTGTGTCTCCTGTCTAACCATGTCACCTTCTTCCAGGTAAAGCCGTGTGTGTGTGTGTGTGTGTGTGTGTGTGTGTGTAGGGGCATCTCCCTTAGTTTTTGAGACAGCCTCTCGATGAACCTGTAACTCACAGATTAGCTAGATGGTCTAGCCAGCAAGCCCCATGCATATCCTGGGTCTACTCACCCGATTCTGAGGTTACAGGTTCATGTTACATTACTTGGCTTTTTATTCAGGTTCTGGGGCTTGAACTCAGGTTATCATGGTTGCATAGCAACCACTTTATTGATGTAGATATTATTCAGCCCTACAGTATCACCCCCTGCTTCTGCTCCCTTTTCCAGCTCCACCACACTCCAGGCCTCACTAGAAAACAACAATCTATCATCTCCCTGCTTGCTCCAATGGCTTCCAGGTGAGCCCCCCAGTGCCCATCTCTACTAACTTCTGCTATAGAATGTCATCTTTCACAAACACGAGTAGGCAGTGCCATTTTCTTTCTGAAAGCCAGACAATGGCTTCCTGTTGTACTTAGAATTCACACTCCTTGACCAATACCCTGTCCACTCTGGATGGAAGCAACTTCCTGTCTATCTTCATCTTGCTCCTTCTCCTCAGCTCTTCCTGCTTGTCCACCTCTGCCCTCCACAGCTATCGTCTCCCTCAATGGGTGTCCCATCAACCCAGCTTCCATAGCGCCCTGAGGAAGTGGGCTGGCCTGGAGGCTTGATTAAGATCTGATCTCCTATTGTCTCCTCCTTCCCTTCCAGCTGCACCAACAGCTCCGAGGAAGAAGGGATGGCTTCTCTTTTGCTCGTCTGTCTGTGACATTCTGGGACAACAAGTGCAACAGAAACTATAAAATTGTATCAAAAGAAAGACTGAGTGTATCACAAGACAAGGAACAATATAGTCTTATTTTAAGAATCTTATAAATAGAAGACACTTTTCTGAATGATAAAGATAAGTCTTACAAAAGGGAAAAATTATAAAAGCTCCTTGGGGCTTTGGCACGTTGTGTGAGACTCTGAAGTATTCTAGGAAGTAACTATATCGTGCAGAGTCAAAGTCAATAACATAAGTTAAGTAAGACCATTGGAAGGGTTATTTGTATTCACAGACTACCCTCTCTCTGCCTGATGTTCCACCATCAGCTTCATGGCTTTGGATGAATCATACATACACGTCCATGGCCCACCAAACACAGAGGCCACATCTACTACTCCCTAGTAACCTTCTGCCATGATTTGAAAGTGAAGTGTTCTCATAGGATAGTGGGGCTTAGCTGGAGGAAACAGGTCACTGTGGGCAGTAGGGCTTGAACCCTACAGCACGGAGCTCCTTCCTGTCCCATCTCTGTAACCTAATCTGTCCATATGTGAGGGAGCCTCAGGACCCTACCCCCACGCCTCCCCAACTTTGGTGAGCTAGCCCTTCAGACAACGAGCCAAACCAAACCACCGCTTCACATTGCTCCTTGTCAGGCATTTGGCCGCAGGGACAGGAAAGGAGCCATTGACCTAGGCCTTAAGGCATCCTATGGCTTCAGCTTCTCCTCCCCTAACCCCTGACAACCCACTTCCCGGGGTCCGTAGACACTGACTCTCCATATCTGTATTGTACTTCAGCTCCAGGTCCAAGTCTCAGCCTCCTTGCCTTTGGCCTCTATGACTGGCTTCTACCTGCTTGTGAAAACCCACCGCTTCCAGCAGCTTCCATGGCATTGACCACTCCCTTCCATGTGCTACCTCTTTGTCCCTGACATGTTCCAAGCATGTGCTTTACACTGTCCATGCTGTGTGACACCTGTGCTGACTATAAGGACAGTCCGACGGCTTCTACCATGTATTTGGAAGCTTAAAATGAATTTCAGACATTCAAATCAAAACTGATTTCATCTTCTCTCCAGAATCGGGTTTCTGAACCAATGTTTTCATTCCCATCACTAGGTCAATGCACTTACATTAAAACAAAAAACAAAAACAAAAAAACCACCTTAAATGCTATTTTGGATTTTTTTCCCTCTTCTTCCAATATTCACACCAGAGGTGTTCCATCTTGATGTTATTGTATTTTTCCTCTTATTTTATTTCTATGACTAACAATACCAAGGGATTCATTCCTTCATGAACTCACCTTCCTTACCCACTCCAATGATCCAGCCAAACCACTCTACAACAGCACTTTCCTTAGATCACCGCAGCGCTCGGTCCCCATTTTTTAAACTCTTCTTGGGCAGCCAATAAAGTCTGACCTTGCTTCAGAAGGGTACGGCCCTAAAGCTTGAGTTCTTATCCTTCACTAATGTCACTGTCTTTGCTCCCAAAGTCAAATTTCTGCTTCCACCGAACACTTGTACAGTGTGGCCCTTCTTCCTTCGTGCGGCTCCCTGCACTGGACGACACTGACACACTAAAACAGAGAGGATCTCGTCTATGACACGGTGAGCGCGGAGAGCCGTGCTGTCCGGCATGGGAGCACCTGTTCCCCCAGTCGCACGGGGCTTGGCGGGAGCACTCTGTATCTAAGGGCTCGTTCTAAGGAAGGGCAGCACTGGAGCCAAGCAGAGCGGCTGTCAGGAAGCCAAGGAACAAGCCAGCTGAAGCCACAGAGCCAAGGAACATTCTGTCCGGGCTGCACGGATGTTAAGATTCCCAGAAAGAGAAAGGAACCCTGGATGGAAACTGAAGCAAGATGCACGGGGCTCACATGAGGCATTCAGCTTTTCGGTTGTTCTGAAAATGAAATAACTGAAGCAGAGAACAAGATCCGCAGCTGCTCGGGCTATTCATGCCATAAGAGATCCCACCAGACCCTCTTTATTGTTGCAGTTTTGGCAAATTATTTTCTTATCACACACAACCTCCTCACTTCTGTTCCCTGGTACGCACTTGGGCTCGTAAAGCTGTGGGTCAGCCACAGTTGAGTGTCCAACACACAGAACAGGCAGCCATTGGGAGTGCCAGGGGCCCGCCCCTCTACAGAAAGCAACTGGAGTCCATAAAAATGCTGGCCTGTCCTTGCTTGTTAACTGGCTGGGGTTTGGAGCTCTGGCTTAGATCACCTGTCTCCTCTGCAGATCCTCACCTTGTGGGAGACCGCCCGGTGAGTGAGGGCTATTCCTGGGTGCTGAGCCTCTGGTGGGCCCAAGGGTAAGGGGCAGGTGCACAGGCAGGCCCCTCTCCGCCAGGCTTGCCCCTCTGTGGGCCGAGGGGCCGGGTGCCCACCACACATGTGTGCTGGACAAATGCTCTGGCATCTCCTGCGCGGGCAGAGAGCATGCCGCTCCCATTATCTCAGCCCATTAGGGAAGCAATTGGAAAAAAAACATTTAGCAATTTGGACAGAAGCAGGACTGCAGAATGGCTCGTTTTTTTGCCATGACAGCCTGCCACGTACAGATGAAAGGGAAGGCGTATAGCAAATTTTCATTACCCCCAAATAAAAAAGCAACAGCAGGCAAAGCAAGGGCTCTGAGGCTGGGAGGCGGGGCCAGAAACCCACCCAAAAGACCACAAAGGCGCCTCAGCAAAACAAATCAATCAATCTCCTCCGTCACTTGTGCTTGCCTAGCTCTGTGCATGCAAATGACGATCAGGCCTGTCAGACTGTCAGGCTTCTCGGCCTGCAGTGCTTGCCTCCCGCTCCTCTCGAGGTGCACCAAAACCGCCCTCAGCAGCTTTTGGTGAACGGAAACAGGGTGGGGGTGTCCCCCACTAGCAGCAAGAAGGGTCTTTGCGATTTGCTTGGCTTCCAGCTTTACTGAACACCCACAAAAAATTAAACCTCAGATATAAAGGGTGAAGTGCCCCCGTGGGACTCCCAGATGCCCCTGGGGCTTCTTCAGTGTTCCTAATACCCCCCCCACTCCTTCCCCAGTTCAGATTCTGTGAAGAAAGCCCAGGACACCCACAAGGCACAGACCCCAAATGAAGCCCTGCCTCTGAATCTCCCACACAGGCCCTACAACCCACTCCCGCTCTAATGAGCCTGGCCACACGCAGAGCTGCATAATACATTGCGCCTTTGACCTTATTAGAAGACAACTGCACAGATCTGCCTTTTCCTGGCCTGGGTGTCTGTCCACAGGTAGCCCCAGCACGGTTACCTTACCACTGCATATAGAAGCAAACTGCAAAAGGGGGCTGCAGCCGGATACAGAGTGGAATGGCTCTTGCTTCGTGATTTCTCTAAACCCCCATCTTCTGAGCCACTGCTTCCAAAGCAGCTATTAAACACGAGGGTTTCTGTGGTTCCCGTGACTGGAATAAAGGGGATTTGTAAGGGACTCGGTATTGTTCCCCCTCTGGGGTCTCCTGGTCACAGGCTCACGTCAAAGCAAGGACTGATGTTACCACATCGTATCTGTGTGAGTTCTTGAAGAACAAGGTAACATCTATGCCGAAATGCACAAAGCTTCGGTTTTCCTAGTGAGGCGTTGTGAACTGTCACGAACAGGTGACCTTCATGGTGCCCATACACAGATGACCACTGAAACTAAGGGTTGAAAGAAGCACTCCTTGCCAGCTGGGTTGTTGGGAAAGTATGCCGTAAAGATGGGGGGAAGATTTGCTTGACTCCTGGTAGCTCTAGCAATGGAGGCCTCCACATGGAGGAACAGCACAGGGAGGAGGAGCACAGCTTAACCAGAGTCAAAGCACCGAGGTAGAAATCCAGTTCCAACCAGTTGCAACCAGTTCCACTCGGCTCCATGTTAAACACCTGCCATGTTCCCAACACTGCCTCAGATGCTAGGGGAAGCTGCTGTGTGAAGACATGCCGCCATCCTCCAGGAGCACGGGCCTCCAGGAGCACACTCAGGACTAGCCTGTTGTAAAACACAAGCTGAGCAGTTGGGAGCCTCACAGAGAGCCAAGAGCGTGGGTGAGCGAAATTATTTGGGAAGCTTGTTTGAATGAGGCCCTTTCCAGAACTGTGTCCCTTTCTACCCGATGGACTCCTTCATGGGCCCTAGTTTTCTTAGTTATCCAAAATACAGAGACATCAGCATGGAGGGAAAGAAAGGAGGTAAGGGTGGAAGTGAAAAGCTGCCTCTCAACTTACACTACATCTTCTTCTCAGGAACTGAACCACTGTCTGCCTTCCCTGAGGTTTACAATCTCCATGGACAGGCAAGACAGCTTCAGGAAGTTAATATATTAGCAAGTCCAAACTTTAGTGATTTATAGGATGTGAATTAACTGATAGAAAACTCCAATGCTAAAATGTCCTGGCTTCATTCATAGGCAACATCTTTATAGAGCAGCATTTGGTATTGATGACTTAGAGATCACCCAAGGAGCATACTCTAACGTCTTACAAGCAATCTTCAGGCCTTGGATTCCACACAGCTTTGTCTCTCTAACCCCACTCTTCCTGTCTGGGGTACACAAAGGAGATTCAAGCTCATCTTACAGAACCGATATCCTGAGGGAGGGGTGCAAGGATTGCCTTCAGCTTAAACTGCACACTGACGATCAGGTGAGTCAGTATTGTCAATGTGACAGAATCTAGGATCACCTAGGAGACAGACCAATGGGCATAGACATAAGTGAGCTCTGGATTCAGGTGAGTGAGGTGGGAAGAGCCTCCTTGGCTGTGGACGGCACCATCGTATCTTCCGGGGTCCTAGACTGAAGGAAAAGGAGCATGTCAGCTGAGCGCAGGCATCCGTCCTTGTCTGTATCCAGACTGTGGACTCCACAAGGCCAACCCCTGCTCTGCTCTGCTCTGCCTCCGTGGCTTCCCCACTATGACAGACTTTGTCACTGTGAACCATAAGCCCAGACTAAGCCTGCTCTCCTTAACTTGCTTCTTAAAAATTCATTGAGATGGGCAATCCTTAACGTCTTAGCGATGCCTGCCAGTGGATGCTATCAGACTGGATTGTCACCTCTGTGCCCCTTTACCACTTGAACAGAGTGGGCGTGGCTCTCCTCAGGTCCAAGATAACGACATAAACTATCCATTGCCATGCAGTTGATAAGTGGCAAAATCCAAACCCTGGTTTTTTAAAATAATTTCAAGCAGGAAGTTATAAGGATAAAAGAAAATAGGTGTTCAATACTTTGAATATTAGACAGTCAAAAAACACCAGACTAATTTTTCTGAACCTTAAGTTTATATTTACCCAGAAGAATTCAAATAGATTCACATGAAAACTTGCCCTTGAGCTTGACAGCTGTCTGATTCATCCTGGCCTAGCCTAGAACTAAGAATGCTGTGCGGAGTCCACGGAGAACAATATGTACTTATCATTGAATGCTTCGAAGATGTGGGCTGTTGAGTTCTCAAAAGCATGGAGAAAGCTCCTTGAGAGGAGCCTCGGAGCATGCTATAAAGTGAATGAAGAAAGCTACTTTACATATTGTAGATTCTAATGACCTTTCATTCCTGGAAAAAAGATAAACAACAATGTCTTAGTTACTTTCTCATTGCAATAACAAAATACTTTGATAGATGAACTTAAGAGAGAAAGAGTCTAGTTCAGCCCATAGTCCAGAAAGGGTACAGACCTTGTGGAAGAGAATCCACAGCCGCAGACAAGGCAGGCATGGTGGCTAGATGGTCCACTGCATCCTCACTAGAGAGACAGAATGTGAGCAGGAAGTGGGGCTGGGCTAGCCCCACCCTCAGTGACCCACTTCCTCCAGTGAGATTCCACTTCCCAAAGTCAGGTACGGAGTGTGTGACTGTAACCTCAGCACAGGGAAGGCAGAAGCAGAAGGATCTTCATGACTCCACGGAGCCTCAGCCAAGCACACTGCACTGGGTACTAAGGATTTTGCTCAGAGGGTGGATTATAGATGCTCTTACCACCAATAATAATAGTCATAATAATGACTTCAAAAGGTGGCTTCTGGGCATGACAGAAAGAAACTGCACTGGTGGTGGTGGGATGTGTGTGTGTGTGTGTGTGTGTGTGTGTGTGTATGGGGGGGGTGTCCAGGTAGGTTCTCATCTGCAAACGTTGTGTGTTGTGAGCATTGGATGCTTTTTGTATGCCAGTCACACCTCAACAGGAGCTGTATGCGAGTCATATCTTCAAAACTGTGTTTATTTTTTATTTTATTTTCAAAAGAAGTATCTTCCTGCATAAAATATTTGCCTGCACTGTGGCTCACGGTGGCATTGTGTGACCAGATCAGCCTCCAAGAGCAGTCTAGTATGAAAGGAGGCACATAAGGAGTCACTTGGGACAATATATATATATATATATATATATATATATATATATATTACATTAAGTAGCTAGCAGAAGTGAAAAGAACTGCTTTGAATTTTCCAGAAACCACACCACCTTTCCTCTTGCCATGGCTAAGAGACCCCCATCCTGAAAGGTCTTCTTGTAGAAAGAGCTGAAGCCTCCAGTGTCAAAGTAAGCGTGGTGGCTCGTGAAGCTTCCGTTGGGGGGAGGGGGCATGCCACTGACTCAGCACTGACATACTTCTGCTGCAGGATCAAGCACTGCTTCCCTGTGACTTTGCTCAGGACAGGCTGTGCTGAGAAAGTCATTCTACCAGACTTACTCTAGGGAGCAGACGAAGAAACTCTACCAAAAGTCTTCAGGGCAGAAAAGAATTCTTTCTCTTGTGAGATTTCACCTGAATTACAATTCACAAACCAGCGCTTTTTCAAAGTGCAGACTATATTATTTTTGGAAAACATCACTTGGAGCACTGGTGAAATGTTTGGGTTCCGTTGACTCGGGATCTGCAGGGTGGGGTTCCAGACTCTTCCTCTTGACAAACTCCCCAGGACACCCGGATGCACACTAAAATTTGAGAGTTGCTGTTCCAAACAAAACAAGCCATTCCTATATCTGCGATGCCCCCTTAAACAAGGATTCTAGCCAGCTAAAATAATAAAATAAAAACTGTACTTATCCCGGGACACCCGACTGCCCCCCAGGGAAGGCAGCTGGCAGATATTCCTGCTGATGGGTGGCGGCTGAGGCTGCGGCAGCTATTTCCAGGCAATGGACGGTTCTTCCAGCCCAAATAAAACTTAAGCTTAAAATAACAGCAATGCCTTTGTGCAACAGCAACGAGCCTTCCCACTCAGCGCTGCCCAAATTCACAGACTGCACCAAACCATCAGGCCTGGTGGTGCTGTCCACAAGTAGGAGGGACTTTGATTTAACCACAGATTCCAAGTCCAGGATGGACAAACAGCCGTCCAGAGGCAGCTTTCCGCTTTGTCCCTTACAGCTACTCTAAGGAGGGATGGCGCACGCACTGCTAGCCACACCTTATTGTGCATTTGGGCTCTTGTCTGGTTTTCATATTCTTTTTAAAAATGTGTGTGTGTGTGTGTGTGTGTGTGTGTGTGTGTGTGTGTGTGTGTGAAAACACTTAAGGAAGCCAGACGAGGACATCAGAGCTGGACTTAGAGGCACTTGTGGTACACCAGCTGTGGATGATGGAAACCAGGTCCTCAGAAGAGCGGAACACACTCCCAAGCACTACCTACCTCTCCAGCCTATGTTAGTTTGTTTTAAAATTATTCTCTGAAAACTTCACACGTTTACACAGCTTAGTTTGAACATATCCACTGCTCGGTTCCTTATGGACTTTGTTTTGATGATTCTTCTTCAGACCTGAGGAGCATAAACACATCTCGGGAAACACTCGTGGGCAGGGAGATGGCTCGGGTGGCGAAGTGTGCGTGCGTCTTGCACGCGGGGGCACCAGAGTTTGATCCTCTATTTTAAAAAACCTGGAAGGGCAGCACTCACTCACATTCTCAGTGCAGGGGAAGCGGAGTCAGGTGACTCCGTGAGATTTGCTGACAAGTAGTTAATCTTGCAGACTGGTCTGTTCTCAGTTCAATAAGAGAGCTAGTCTCAAAACATAAGATAGGGGTGCCTGAGGAAGACAATCAGTGTTGACTGTCTGATCTCTGGCCTGCACACACACACACACACACACACACACACACACACTCACACATTGTTGGTATCAGGAACCAGCTTTTTGGTTGCAAATCACCTTCAAACCCAGGGATCATGGTGTTGTCACCCATAGGCAACAGGGACCCGTGCATCTGTTGCCAAGGCAATTGTCATACATCCCCAGTGCCCATTTGGTCTACCTCCCACATTGACATCACAGCCTAAATGAAAGGCAGACCCTCTGAGCTCCGCTAGCTTTCTTCTCTCTTTCCTCCCCTCATCTCTGTCACCCCCCTTTTGCCCCTCACAACAAACCTCTCATGTGGAACTGCACAGGCCTGGTGTGGTCTGTCTAGATGCCAACCGCAATTCCAACACAATCCATATACACACTCACACACAGACACACACTCACACACACATGCATGCACACACTCTCACACACAGACACACATGCACACACACACACACACACACACACACACTTACACACGTAAACAACACAAAACCATAGCCCTTTGAGCCCAACAGAAGCTGTCTACAGCACCTGAGAAAAGCATTCTTTCATTTTCCTAAATTTCCGTAGGGCTGGGGAAGAGCATAACAAACAAACTTGGAAATGAACAGAGAGCGTATGTCAGCATTCATCACCTTGCTGAGAACAAAGGAGGATGAAATCTTTCCTGTGAATTCTGCTTAGGTGAGGGGCTGCCATCAAAGACCGGGGGACACACTTCCCTCCGCTCGCCCCTCTGCTTTCTGTCTGACCCACAAAGGGCCAGAAGCACACTCTCTGCATAGGAAGAAAACCTACTGGGGCATTTCCTCTTTACAACCCAATGCAAAGCTGCCTGCTGTGTAAATACTTGGAGCTAAGAGAGTGGCTGACACCATTCTCGATGCAGAGGTTAACCCTAAGTTATCACAGCACTGCGCTGGGATTCTCAGAGGCCCGGGAAGGCCCACAAAGCCCTCAGCAGAAGTAGAGCAGCCTTGCCTGGGAGCCCCAACAGCCCCCTCCAGCTCCACCGGAGGAAGGGCGCTTGGTGTCAGCAGGACAGAGAGGCTCCAGGTGGGAGGGATGATGGCTTGGGTCAGGTGGGTTCTTTGTACCAAGAAAAATTGGTCAGACATGTCTGTGATTCTTCTAACTGCCCCTCGGTTAGCAGAGATTCCTTCTTAGAGGGAATTGCTACACTGTGTCCCTTGTTCATGTGGCTTACGCAGTCTGATATTTAAGACTCTCCCATTTTTCATACACGCAGAAATCCTGGGAGTCTGCCCTCCCAGCCTTGACACATCAGCCACTCCCTTTGCAGTAATAAATGGTCTCAGTCACCCAGAAAAGACCAAACTGCAACCTGTTGTTTTTCTGAGTTTTGTGATTGCATTGCCCTCTTTCTGGTAGAAAAAAAAAAAAAAAGATATATCCCGCCAAATATTAAGGGAGCGGGTTAAAATAGTGGGTTACATGCCCCTGGCTGAGGAGAACATGGTAGCACGCATGAAGAGGAGATTGGGGCGGGAATCTTGGGGAAACCCCCTCCAAGGTTCGTTTCAATAGGTTCTCTGCCGCCAGCAGGCTGAACCCCTGCACTAGGCAGAAAGGGGTTCAGCCCAGCACAGAAGATAGTCTATTGAAGCATTATGCGAATTGCTCCCCTACTGGCTGGAAAGTGTTAACGTTTATCTCCCCAAGTGCCTACCTTCCTATTTGGAAGGTACCGCACCCTGGGAGAACTGGGCTCCACAAACCCAAACTTTGATAGGAGATGTCAGCAAGACTGAGGAGTAGAAAAGGAGGGTAATTATTTTTTTAATTATGCATGACCGCTTCCCTCTGGTGGGTATTAACGCAGTCATTTCTAGTTGGGCTAGGAGATTTTTAAAAAGAAAAAGAAGAGAAAACGATGGAGGATGAAAGAGACAGCGATCGGAAAAGAAACAAAGAACAAGTGAAATGTATAGAATTTTTTTTTTGTCCTGACCGTGTTTGAAATTTCCAGGTTGCAAACACTGAATCGGCTGTGTCCCAGAGCCCCCCAGGTAGTGGAGGCAGTCACCACCAGCTCCCAGAGGAAGGTGGCGCTTGCCTTTCATCAGCTACAGCAAACTCAGTCTTAGAATATGTTGGTTGGTGGGATCAGAATTCCCTCACTGGAATGATAGCTTAAGGGTCTGTGTATCTCCATCTTGGGCAAAGAACAATAAAAGATCAAAAGATCGTGGCTTTGTTTGTTTGTTTGTTTGTTTTTGTGTTTTGTTTTTTAAAAAAACTTTCTATATTGAACTAAACCTTACTTTTTAAACTCCTAAAATTGCTGCTGAGATTTATGTAAGAGTTTAAAACGGGAGCCCCTTTGAGGCCCGTAGTTTTGAGAGGTCGCACCAGCAGCCATTCTTAGAAGGTGACTGCATGTTCTTAGAGGGTGGCTGCATGTTCTTAGAGGGTGGCTGCATGTTCTTAGAGGGTGGCTGCATGTTCTTAGAGGGTGGCTGCATCTTTATCGATGCATTTGCTTGATGGCAGACATTACATGGTACGAATGGCAAAACAGCAATACTCAATAATAAAACATTAAGCATCTATGTATTTAACTTCCACATCTTCTGTGTATTTAATTTATCGTATCTGTTGTAGGAAACTTAAAAGGCACAGATATAGAACCAAAACAAAATTCTCAGGTGAAAATTTTCATATACTTCTCCCTATCAGATGTAACATTTGTACATATATGTTGTGTGTAAAATGTGTTCAGTTTATAACAATGAGTCATTTCCTACAAACTATAGTATAGTACATTTAATAGTCATTGTGTGTGGGTATGTACACGGACATATTGTATGCATGTTCCATAGCGCATGCGCGGGATCAGAGGACAACGTGTGAGCTGTTTCTCTCCACCCATGTTCTCCATGGGAGAAACACCTTTACCTACCGAATCATCTCACCAGCCTAGGCCATGGCTTTTTTGTTTTCGTTCTTCTCTGTTTGTTTGTTTGTGTTTTTGTTGTTTAAGGACATACTTGCCAGTTTCCATTTTGTTAGCTATTATGTAAAAGCTCCAAATTTATTTTTGATCATTACATGTCTTGCATTAGGCAGGAGATAAAATTACTTAACTAGTGTGTGCATATGTGTTTAAAATGTCACTAAGGACACTCAGAACCAAGTATTGATGTACATTCAGAATTCTATGACATGGAATTATACAATCTAAGGATCTGGACTTCTAAAGATCCCTGTTTTATGCTGCTATCTCCACCCTGATATCAACTGCCTCTTTCAGCAGCAGTCTGCATACACATATATCCAAAGTAGAGACAAACAGCAGATCCTATCCAAAAGCAGTTATTTAATTTTCCTGACCCTAACATGAATTTATGGAAGATAATAACAATTCTATTGTAATGGTGGCAAAGATTTATTTAACATACTTCTTTAATCAAACTTTTTAAACTGTATTTTTATTAATTGATACATAGTATCCCTATATACTCATGAGGTGCAGTGTCACATGTAACATGTAATGCTCAGGTTAGAGGAGCTGGCATTTCTGTACCTTGGACATATTGCTCTGGGTAAGAACATTTCACACTCTGCTCACAAGCTAGTCTGAAGAAGTTGTCCAAAGGTTTAGAGGGTGTGTGTGATGGCATTCCCAGAGACAAGGGCATCTTGGGACTCTGATAATGTGTCAATCCCCTGTAGACTCCAAATATCCACGTATTGTGGAGATGTGGTTAGAGGTAAAAAGTGGGTCCCCTTTGGAGGAAGCAGATAACTGAGGGTGCATCCTTAGAGGACAGATTTTGACCTGACCCTTCCTCTATTCCCATCTGCTTCCAACCTACTAAGAAGTGAAGTGACTACATATTCATGCTTCTGTCACGTGTTGACTGGTGTCAAGTGAATCGAGACCAAATTCTCTGAGACTCTGAACTCAAAAGTACAATCTTCCTCCCAGTGGTTTCTATTGGATATTTGGTCACAGATAAGCAAAAGAAGCCAGCCCACACCCTGTAGTACGGAAAGTGTGTGCCCCTGAGCAAGGTCAAGGATTGACTTTACTCTGAGCCGTGTGGTCCCTCAGAACAGCGAGAGCAGACCTGAGGCCAGGGCTCCTATGGAGGAGACAGGAACTTAAATAAGGGAAAGAAAACACCCAAGTATGAGCTCGGGACCGGAAGCCAGGTGAGGGGGGGCACGTTGTTTTCTTAGTCCCAAATTGGGAGAGTAGAGACACCCTAGGAATATCTATCCACCTGTCAGGGACATGTCAGGGGAACGAGGAGAAGGCAGTTAGTTCCAGAAACGCTGCCTCACCCAGGTTGCCACATGCAATATAAAACAAGTCCAAGGAGGTGGAGCCTCAGCGTCAGCCAATAGGGAAGCAGAGAAGGCTTTAGAGGCCAGAGGTGCTAGGGTGAGTCTGGATTGAGGAAACTTGTTTGCTGAGAGCAAGTTGGGGTTGTGCTGTAGCCAAAAGGTCTGAGTGGGAGAGGGGCAGGTTAGCAACTGCCGTGACCTCCACAGTATGAGGCTGCTGCGATCAGGGCACAGGGGTCGTAGAGCAAGATGGAAAGTTGGGGGCGGGGGCAGCAAAAAGCTAGGAGAGCCAACCGGTGTGGGGAAACCTGTGTGTGTGTGTGTGTGTGTGTGTGTGTGTGTGTGTGTGTGTGTGTGGTGGGGGGAGGGGGCTTCTTTGTCCTTCAGGCGGCTTTCCTTTGTATGATCAAGTTAAAACACAAAAGGATGGGTGGAGATGGCCCTTGGTGTCTGCCAGTGTTCCATTTCTACTGTGCTTGACTTAGGGACAGACACCCTGGACACTGAGCAACTGTAAAACAAGGTCTGGGTTTCTATACGTATCGTTGGAGATGGTTTTGCATAAAACAATATCCCCTCACCCCCAATATCTTTAAAGATGGCCATCTCTTTGAAGGCCTGGGTTGTGTGGCACTCATACATTGTGAGTTGGCTTTATGAATCATACATTGCACACCAAATTTCAGGCGATATAAAGTTCGTAGTAAGCACCCGATGCTTGGAAGTGTTGGATAATTTACAGAAGCTATCCCAAACCCTCTCCAAACAGCTCAGAAGTGTTTACGACAAGAACTGCATCTTGCCGAAAAGCATGCATTGTCTACCGTCCTTATTTTTTTTTCTAATGAGAATTTAAGAATGTTTATTAAAAAAGAAATAAATTTTCCATTTCAGCTCATTTGGCTTCATGTGCTATTAAGGACTACATATACCCAGGAGCTGCACTGATGTACTTAAATATTGTCTCTGCACTGAGATTGCCTAATGAGGCAATTAGCAGATCTCCTCAGATGGCTGGACCCAACACTCTCAGCAGAGAAAAGAGGTCCACTCAGGCAACAGCTCAAAGTGCTTACGCCTCCGCCCACCGCACTTGTGGGTACCGCTTAGCTAGACACGGCAAGGGGCAATCTGGGGAGGCAAAGAGACCAAAACGTGGTGCACTTTGTCCAGGTGCCTAAGGGAAGAGCCACAGGGTTGTGCCTTTGTGTAAGTCAAAGCCATCTAAATTTCCCTCTTCAAGAAACTACGTTCTTTTTAATGTTGTTTGATTGTTTTAAAACTTCTTTTCCAATTAGCCTTCGTGGGCTGAAGAGATGGTATAGCGGTTAGGCGGTCCTGCAGCTCTGTCACAAGGACCCGCGTTCAGATCCCAGTTCCCAAGTCTAGTGGGTCACAAACACCTGGAACTCCAGCTGCGAGTGGTCAGACGCCATCCGGGCCTCAGTGGGCCTGGGCACACAAACCCACATGTGCACACTCTCACACAGACACACAGACGACACACAGAAAAAGAAAAAAAAACTTTAAAAAAAGTAAGTCAGCCTTCTTTAAATTGATCAGAACTCTGACTAAAGTTAACTTTAAAGAAAGGTAAATATAATTGCCATGCCTAAAGTATGGAGAATATCTGACACACACAGCAGATAACTAAAAGGTTAACAGGCCAGGCCTCATGGGGCATTTACAATCCCAGCCCTCAGGACACTGTGAGGAGAAGAGCTGATGTTTACAGTCAGCTGTGCTACCCAGGGAGTCTCAAAAAAATCAAATCAAAACAAAATAACAAAACGTGGGTGTAGGGATGGGGGTGAGGCTCAGATAAGAGAGAGCTTGTCTAGCCGGCACAGAGCCCTGGCTCAGTCCTCAGCAACACACAAAACCGAGCACCTCTCGCCCTAGAATTCAGGGGTAGAAGTAAGATGATCATCAGGTCAGACTCATTCTCACTACACAGCAAGTTCAGAGCCAGCCTGAGCTACTGGAGAACTTCAGAGAAACCAAACTGGGATGGAGTGAAGCAATAGTAACAGAATGAAGGAAGAAAAGCAGCTATAAGATAGAAACGTGTGCCTGCATCTGCAGCCTATCTTCTAGGGGAGCTGGGAGCCTCAAGTACCTTTTTCTCTTACCAAGACACTAGGTAGAGCAATGATAAAGTCAACCTGGTCCCAGGAAGGAATGGTCCTCTTGCCTGCAACATTAGCACTGACAAAAAAAAAAAAAAAAAAAAGTAAACTGTGGCCTCTGGGTTATATATGTATGCATGTATGTATGTATGTATGCATGTATGTATATAGGTATGTATTTATTTATTTAACAAACACACACATGGCTCTCCCCAAGTGCCCACTTGCTCTAAGAATTGCTCTATTGACTTCTACCGACTTCTCTAATTCTCATATTGACCCTGCAAAGTAAAGCTCTTGATTCCCACCCATTCTACAGATGAGGAGATTTAGGCAGAGTTCAGGTCATTTTGTCTAAGAACTGGCAAGCCAGACTCCAAGCCCAGCACTGGCTGGAGGTTTGTCTCTTGAGAGAACATCACACGACCTGTGAGAGGGGCTTACGGAAAGCCAGGAGTCACCTTATATCACGGCACACACGGGGAGATCACCTTGGATTTGACTTACTACCTGAGTTTGCAGAGGCTCTCTCCTACACTGTGGGGGCGGCTGCATGCCTCGTTTACGCAGCCTCCCTCCTGCGTCTACGCAGCCTCCCGCGTCTACGCAGCCTCGAGAGCTTCAGTTGTCTCTAGGTCACGTGCACACTGTGTTCCGTAGAGTGCATTGATAAGAAATCGGAACAAGAAAAGCATCTCTGCGTGTTCGCTACAGATTCAGTGTCTCAATGCTGCAAACCCACAGCTGGCAGAACCTGTAGACCCGGGACCCGAGCTCTGGAGCCCTGGCTGCTGATGCCCTGCCCTGAGAACCCTGCCTCACTACGAGTTCTCAGACTCCCAGACCAGCCTCAGAACCCAGTCCTCAGAGACTGCTTTGTCCCCAAATGCAATGGCCCACTCTTTCCTGTGACTCTTATTATATCATTGAAATTCATGACCTTAAATGGTTACTTGAAGTTTTAATTCAAAAAATTTTAAGTTAATTTTTATTAGTTATTTAATATTAAATAATACTATAGTGGCACTATATTGTACCGTGGTAAATTACTAAATCTTTTAATGGAAATCTTCTTTTTGTCTTTCTGAAGCAATCATTAAACATACTGAATGCTTTCTAAGTGAGTTAAAGACGGTCATCACACCCACATATAGACTAATCTTCGAACTGTATAATGATATATTTATACATGGATATTATGGTAGGCAAGATAATCATGTATAAGTTCAAAAGAGAATAATTAATATACCATGTAAAAGTGCAATTTTCACGTGGCTTAGCGGGATAACAGAGGATCATGCATGCTGTAATTTATTGCCTCCTAGAGTTTTTGTATGCGACTGGCAGAGAGTCACAAGCGTCTGCATTCAGAATTGCCTATAGCAAATGGTCTTCTGCCATTGTCCCCGAAGAGAAGGCTGACTTCCTATTACCTCATGTCACTTTCAATACCAAACATGCCACTTAAGTATTGGCCTTTTTTTTTTTTTTTGTTTTTTGTTTTTTTTTTTTTTTTGCATTGACTTTCCTAGAAAGACTAATTTTCTTAGCGCACCATCCCTAAATTCTGAGACCCATCAGAACACGAGGGCTGTTTTAAGTGTGTCACACACAAGAGCACAGGGGTCAGTTGTGACCTTGCCTATGAAAATATCCAAATGTGTTACTGTCTACACTGTTTAAAATAAAACCGTTTAAAAGCCCATTACTAGTGACCAGTTGCTTTGGTGCCGTCATGGGGGAAGCACGGGGCAGCCTTGAGTATGAGCTCAGCACAGCACCGCTCAGCGCTAGCACCTTCCCATCCGCATGCCTGCAGGCCTGCAGGCCTCCCCTGAGCCCTCCCAGGCCCCGCCTTCTCTTTTCCGTTGCTATGCGCTCAACCACTTTGGATGGGCCTAGACGGGCCGGTCCACTCATGAGCCTTCTCTCCCTTCTCCCCAAGTCCCCCTGTTGTGACATGTCACAGAACGTTCTTCCGCTGGCTGTGTGCGTCTATTCTCACGCACTCTTCACTGAGTTATGGCTGCTTGTATCTGCTGCGCGTTAGGAATGATGCAGGGGTGGACACGAGCCTGCGAGTATCTTGGCTTGGATTCTCTTCATAGACATCCCAACGTACGCTCAGGGTTGTTTCTTGATTTCTGATTATTTTCCTTGTGCGGTATGCCTATACACTCTTAGAAATATTTTACTTATTTTTCTGAGAATGTCATACGCACAATGTATTTAGACCATATCTACCCCTGACCTCCAAAGCCGCCCAGACTCCTCCCCTCATCTCCCTCCCAACTTCATGTCCTTTAAAAAAAAAAAAGATTAATTTTTACTTTAGGGGTAAATATGCTTGCTGTGTGTATACATGTGCATCATGAATGTGTCTCAAGAGGCAAGAAGAAAGTTCCAGACTCGAGCTACAGACAGCAGTGAGTCACCACGTGGAGGAGGATAACTAAACCCAGGTCCTCTGCAAGAGCTGCAAGTGCTTGCTAACCACTGAGCGATCTGTCCAGACCCTCGTGTCCTTTCCTACGGTTATCCACTGAATACAATGAGTACTGCCCCCTTGTTCATGGATGTAGGCCATGGAATGTGGGTAGCCTTCCCATAGCCACAGGACTGTTCCTCACCCAGAATCCACTTACTGTCAATACACTCTTTCCAGCCCCTCCGCAGCCCCGCCCTAGCCCCGCCTCAGCTCCGCCCAGTCCAGCCCAAATCCCCTCCCCCAGGCCCTCCACCTGTTGCTACTTTGTTTCCAACCCAATTACCCCGTAAAAGAAATCTCAACTCAGTCAGTAACAATACAAGCTATAAGCCTAGATTGGGCAGATCTCCCACTACACCACTCTATTCCCATCTGTAGTATCCCATATAACTTATGGTTTCTCCAGACCAGGAGCTTCCCTTCAGCCTCTCCGTAGATCCCCGTAGCCCCCCCCCCCCCCGTAGCCCCCTGTAGCCCCTCCCCCTTCCCGTCTATCCTTAACTCCTCCCCTTCCCATCGATCCTTGTTAGCTCCTCCCCCTTCCCCTATGATCCTCTCTAGCTCCTTCCCCTTTCTTTCTCCTTAGCTCCTCCCCCTTCCTCCTGCCCAAATCATTGGCTCAAGCCTTTATTTGAAAAGTTAAGGTGAGGAGATGGTTCACCAGACAAAGCCTCATCTGCAGCCCCTCTGAGGAGTGGAATTAGCATCAAAATACAAGCCCAACGCTATCCACCACACCTCCCTGTCTCTGGCTCTTAAAATCTTTCTGCTCCTCTTCCTCAGTGACCCCTGAGCCTTGGCGAGGGGGAAGGGATGTAATATACTCGTCTCATATTCCTCAGTTACTTATGTTCTGCAGTTTAACTGATTCCACGCCGCGGTATTAACCGGAGGAGCTTCTGTACTGCGGTCCGAAGCAGTAATCTATGGCGTTAAAGATAAGTTATCTAAAAGGCCATTTGATACAACGTCCATTTAGCAAAATAATAGTAGTTCTCCCCTAAGGCTTAGGATCTACCCAGGTTAGAGTCCCAAGAGCATTCCATCCTGGAGAGTGGGGCTTAAATCCAGTTAGAAAGCTGTCACCCCATGTATCTTGAATGTGGACTGTCTCCCATAAACTTGTATAGTTGAACATTGGGGTCCCAGTTAGTGGCGCTGTTTGGGGAGGTTTAAATACCCCAACTGTGCTGAGGAGGTACATTCAGCAGGGATGGGGTTAGAAATGGTATATCCTCAAGCTATGGCCAGTTCCTTCTCTGTTTGGCGCTTCTCCTCTCTGCCTCTTCCTCTTGCTGTTGGGCTGCTGCTTGCTTCTGTGCCTCCTCACCATAGGTCAAAATAAACTCTGCTTCATTGGTCGTTTGAGGTCTTTTTTTTTTTTTTAAATTTTCACAGCAACAGAAAAGTAACTGACACACCCTATAGCATTCCTGCCTCCCTTGTACCGATGGACCCATCTTAGCGGGCCGGTCATTGCTGTAGATCACAGGGTTTCTAGTGTGGTAAGATGGTTATGACTCTTCTCCCCCAGTAGCCTGCACAGCACCTTCTGGTCCCATGAAAACTAGTCATGATGGAAAGAAGACTAAACACCACCATTTATTGGAGAGACCTTCCTTCAGCAATGTGCATTGTGAGGACTCTTGTCAAAAGTCTGTGCCCAGGGCTGGAGAGCTAGCTAGGTGGTTAAGAGTCCTGGTTGCTCCCGCGGAGGACCTGAGTTCAATTTCAGTAGCCCCGATGACACACAACAGTCTTTCTCTAGCTCCGGAGGATCGGCTGTCTCCATCTGCACGCACATGGTACACATACATGCAGGGAAAACACTCATGTACATAAAATAAGAATACATTACATACTTTTGATCTTTTGACCAAACGCACATAGGCTTTCCTGCTGGGTTCTCCTGAGCATTTTTGGTCTTTATATCACTGTGGTAGCTTGGTTGCCATCCATCTGTAACATGTTGTTGTTTTTGTTCTGTTTGTCAATAATTGATTTATTTACTTTACATCTCAATAGAACCTTCCCCTCCCTCCTCTCCTCTTGGTCCCATCTTACCTTCTCCCCTCTCCCCACCCTGCCTTCCTTTCTCCTCAGAAAAGGGAGGGCTTCCCGGGAAGGTCAACCAGCCTTAGCAGTAGCACTACGTGCATCTCCTATGGGGCTAGACAAGGCAGCCCAGCTAGAGGAAAGGGATCCAAAGGCAGGCAACAGAGTCAGAGACAACCTCTGTTCCAGCTGTGAGAAGGTCCCACATAAAGACCAAGCTGCTCATCTGTTACCTCTGTGTAGGGAGCCTGGGTCTGTCCCATGCATGCTTTCTGATTGGTGGTTCGGTCTCTGTGGGCCCCAATGGGCCCAGGTTAATTGATTCTGTAGGCTTTCTTGTAGAGTCCTTGACCTCTCTGTCTTCTTCAATCTTTCTTCCCCCTTTCCACAGCAGCCCCCCCAAGCTTTGCCTAGTGTTTGGTTGTGGGTCTCTGCACCTGTCCAGCAGCTGCTGGGTTAAGTCTCTCAGATGACAGTTATGGTAGCCTCCTGTCTGCAAGTACAGCAGAATACTATTAATAGTGTCAGTGGTGGCCTCTCTCTCATGGGTCTCAAATTGGGCCACTCGTTGTAACATGTTTTGAAAGCAGGAAGGGTGAAGCTTCTAGATTTATTCTTCTTTCTCAAAACCACTCTGATTATTTGGCATGCTTCATCTTGGCTTAAGAATTCTAGGACGGTCTTCAACATTTTCATTTAAAAGCAGCTGTAGAATTGCTTTGGATAATGGGGATAGTTTTCATATTACGCCTCTGATTTCTGGATAAGGCTATTGGTTTTTGCATCTTATTGAGTTTCTTTCTGCAATGTTTTCTCTTTTAGTAAACAAGTCTCTTACTTCCTCGGTTAAATTTGTTCACAATTATCTTAATTTTCTTTTAAGGTTATTGATGATTCATACAAAAACATAACAAGTTAGATATGGCAGTTTGTGTAAGAGCACTTAGAAGACTGAGGCTGGATGATTCAGAACTCAAGGCCAGCTTGAACCACTCGAGGACACTGCCTAACAAGCAGCAGCCCACAATAGAGGTGTGTGTGTGTGTGTGTGTGTGTGTGTGTGTGTGTGCTGTGTGTGCTTGCTTTGGCACATGCCTGATTTGCATCTTACAACTTCACTCCTAAGTGTGCAGATATGTGTGTATTTGTATGTGTTTAATGTGTATGTATGCACCTGTTTCCTATGTAATATCATGTACGAACAGAGATCACGTTATTTCTTCCTTCCCTTTGAATATGACTCGCTTTCTTTCTTGTCTGATGTCTCTATCATATGTAATAAGCGCCACACTGGATAGTAAGAGTACTCTTGCATTGCTTCTGATTTTACAGAAAATCATTTTTGTCACAGCAGAGTGGAACATCACTTGAGCACTACACATGCTGTCTTTGTTAGGCTCATCTCATTGTCTGCTCCGTTCAGTCTGTTTTGATAATGCAAATGAGTTGACACTTGTCAAATATTTTGCACCAGTTGAAATGTTCATATTCTTTTTATCCTTAGTTCTTCTACTGTGATATGTTGTCTTCATTGGTTTTTGTATGATGAACCATGCTTACAGCCCAGGGATATATGCCATTGATCTTGATGGATGATCATAAATGTGCTGTTAAATTTGGCTTATGACATTTGGCTGGTGATTCTACCCTAATCCATCCATGATATTAGTATGAAGCTATCTAGTAGTGTCTTTTACCAACACAGGCATTGAGGTAATCCTGATCTCAAAAGATGGTTTTTAAATGCTGCCAATAATGATGCTGTTCTTCTTGTGATTTATTTTTATGTTCAATTATGTGAACAGGGGTGTGCGTGTTTGTGCATGCGTGCATGCACATGCATGCAGTGGCCAGAAGAGGGAGTCAGATCTCCTGGAGCTGGAGTTACAGGTGGAAGAGCCTTTCTTACCAGCTGAGCCATCTCTTCTCAGATCCCCCCCAATTCACCAGTGCAGCCTCCACAGCTTAGGCTTTTCCTGTTTTGAAAAGTTTTTGGTTTCGGTAGGCAGAGAAGGAGTTTCTGAATACGATTCCATCTCTTACTAACCAAAGTTTCCATTTCTTCATGATCGGTCTTCAGGAATGTCTTCCTGCTTTTCTAGGTTATCTAATGTGTTGGTTCATAATTTTTTTTATAACAGTCTCTTATACTTCTTTTTATTTTTATGATTTCAGTTGTTAATATCTTTCTAGTCTGATCCTTTCTCTTCTTTATTCAAATAATCCTGTGAGATTTTGTGATATTTTAGCTTTTCACAAAAATATTCAACATTAATAATTGTTTTGTTTTCTCCTTCATCTATCTCTCCTCTAGCCTAACCATTCCCTCTTCCTGTTAGAATTTGCTTAGCTCTCTTTCCTTGATCTCTGAGATGTACTATCTGTTAAAGATATTTCTTATTTTTTTAATGTATGAATTGTTACTAGAAGCTTTTGTTTTATCTGCTACACTTTAGTGGAGTCTCTGCTGTTTTTTAGATTTTAACTTCTCTAAAGCTAATTCCTATTTTTTTTCTTTGGTTATTTTGACTGATTGATTATTCAAGAGTGTTGTTGAACTTTAGCACACCTATGAATTTTCAGTTTTTCTCATTGCTCTGATTTTTTTTAACTTCTTGCATTGTGATCAGAAAACATATTTGATAGTGGATCAATGAACTCTTTAAAGGCTATTTCATGACCTAATGTATGGATGCCATGGGAATATTCAAGGACACACACCCCTCTGTTGTTAAAGGCTGTGTGGTCCTCAGTATTATTCAAGAACTCTTTTCCTTGTTGATTTCCTATTCATTACTGAAAGCAAGGTATTGGGATCCTCTTCAATTGTGCTACTAAGCACATCTCTTCTCAGTTCCGTGAGTGATTACTTCATGTGTATTGTTATAGTCTAATACTGAGTGCATGCGTTTTATAACGGGGCTCCATGGGGAGGAAAAGGTTAAATTGGCTTATATATCCTAAATGACAGTCCACTAAAGGAAACATGCCAAGGCAGAAATTCAAACTGGGTAGGAACCCAGAAGCAGGAGCTGCTGCAGAGGCCATGGAGGAGTGCTGCCTACTGGCTTGCTCCTCTTGACTTGCTCAGCCTGATTTCTTGTAGCACCCAGGACCACCAGCCCAGGGATGTCTCCAGACACCATAGGTTGGGTTAACTGACACATCTGTGTCTTCTGACAGTTGTTAACTAAAGGTCTATCGGAGAGAAGTATGGATGCTTCTGCTCATGTAGTTGACTCTCCTAGTCACAGAATATCTTTTTTCACCCTTTCACTTCAAGTCTCTGAGTTTCCTTAAATGTAAAGTGAATGTCATCTAGGTCACAGAGTTAAACCTTGTTATTTTACACATTAACTGTGTTGCTTGTGAATCTCTCTTCATTTCCAGCTTAAGATAACTGCACATTCACAGTGCCCAAGGTTATTGAGAGTCAACAGTCATTTTAAAAAGAACACACACACACACCTAACAGTGTTTCTTGAGTTACAATCTCAAATAGACAGGATTCTGTGATAAAGAGATGAAGAGTTGCCAAGTTTGCAATCACAAGACTATTGCCTACGGAGGGCAATACAGAGTGTTGTCTTTAGGTCGATGGCACCTTTCTATAACTTAATTGTGTTGGTTACTCCAATCTGTACCTATGATAAAATTTCATGTGGTTTTTAAAGTTCCTGAAAAGACCTGGGCAGTGCGAGCAGCATACAATATCGCACTGCTTGCCACTGCCTGGGTTTGGTGTGCACTGTAGCTCTCTATGGCTGTACAAGAGCCTGTCAACGAGAGAGCCTGGGTGGAGCATGTGCTGGAACTCTATACTATTTTGAAATAAAAAGTACTATACACAAACATACAGATATGATTGCACTGCTTCCTTTTCTCCTTAACCTGAAAGACTACCTGACAGCCATGGGGAGAGGGAGGGAGGGTTGTCTGGACCCCTGGGGAGAGGGAGGATTGTCTGGACCCCTGGGGAGAGGGAGGATTGTCTGGACCCCTGGGGAGAGGGAGGATTGTCTGGACCCCTGGGGAGAGGGAGGATTGTCTGGACCCCTGGGGAGAGGGAGGATTGTCTGGACCCCTGGTTTCGAAGGCATTGTAGCCATTGACCATGGGCAAAGGCAACAACTGTGGTTTTCTTTCAAC
This sequence comes from Apodemus agrarius, assembly GCA_964023405.1. Taxonomy (NCBI): domain Eukaryota; kingdom Metazoa; phylum Chordata; class Mammalia; order Rodentia; family Muridae; genus Apodemus; species Apodemus agrarius. The sequence continues at coordinate 4,580,609 of OZ030021.1, forward strand.
GGGAGCATGCGGTTTAGCAGGAAGCAACGTGTGTGTCCAGAGTCACGGCAGGTATAACTCAAAGCCACGCTCTTCGGACCCTGACTCATCAACATGCCATACCCTTCAAAGCAGCCCTGTAGACCAGAGGTCAAGTGTTCAAAACAAATGGCTCTCTTGTCATGGCCATTTTATGTCAAATTGACACAGGCTAAAATCATCTGAGAGGAAGGAGCCTCCACGGAAAACGTGCCTCTGTAGATCACATTGTAGGCAGCCAACCCTGCAGGGCATTTCCTTAATTAATGACTAGTGTGGGAGTACCCAACCTATGGCGACTGGAGCCAGCCCTGCGCAGTGGTCCTGGCTGCCACCAGAAAGCAGGCTGAGCAAGTCAAGAGGAGCAAGCCAGTGAGCAGCACTCCTCCATGGTCTCTGCAGCAGCGCCTGCCTCTAGGTTTCTACCCAGTTTGAATTTCAGCCTTGGTTTGTTTCCTTTAATGGACTGTGATTTAGGATGTATAAGCCGATTTAACCCTTTCCTCCCCCGGCTTCCTTTTTGTCATGGCGTTTCATCACAACAATAGTAAATCTAAGACCTGTGTCAGAAAATAAGGGAAGGAGCTACTGAGGAAGATGCCAGATGATGACCCCTGGCCTCTTCTCTCTCTCTCTCTCTCTCTCTCTCTCTCTCTCTCTCTCTCTCTCTCACACACACACACACACACACACACACACACACACACATGTCTAGCCACAAGATTACATATGTACACACACCACACAGAGAGAAAATGGCTCGATGGCAGGTCACTGCTGGCTGCCGAGGAGCATCTGGAGTGGTCAGCCTGGAGCCTGGATCGACAGTATCTTGCCTTCAGTGAATATGTCAAAGAGACCAGTTTTCCAGAGGGTTCTCTCTTCCAGTGCATTTACCTGCATTTTCTCTTGTCTAGGATGTTGTTCAGTTTGTTCTTTCTGTGACGTTGTTTTGTACACAAGCCTCAGAGCCACAGACAAGGTATCACCCATGGCGCACTGGCGGAGTTCAAGTCCAGTAGATTTTCTTTCTAGCGTTCGGGTCTGTGTTCACCAGGGCAGCGGAGACACATCCATTTTTCTCGTTCAGCACCGAGACTTCATTGAAACCAGGCAGTGCGCTGTGTTAAAGTTTCTTTCTTTCTAACTAGAAACATGCTAGCCAGCTAATATTAAATTTATGGCTTTACAGAATTCCCCAAGAACAGGAGAAGTGAAAAATTGTACCCACGTTGTCAACAAATTCCAAGAATAACGTTCCTGTCTATCCATCCATACCAGGAAGTTTACATGCCGTAAACATATGGATAAAAACTGTAATTCACGGGCATCACAAGAAGGTGTTTTTTAAAGTATGGAGAAACCACAGTAAATTTTAAAACCTACTTTTAAAAAGTAGGATCTAACTCCCTGCCCCATAATTTTGCACCCTATTCCTTACTCATGTGAAATACATTCAGAAAACCCAGTGTAAAGTGTACCCTGTCAAGCAAAATTTGTTAGTTTCATAAAACAGTGAGATTTATAAGCTTATGCAGTCTAGCAGAAGGAAGGCATTACATGTGTGTTTATTCATGCCTGGGACTTTGTTCAATAGATTTTCCACACACAAAAAAAAATCTTTCTAAAAGAAGGGTTTTTAATTATGTGTATGCTGTGTGTCTGTGTGGGGGTGTATGCACGTGAGTGCGGGTGCCCACAGGGATCTCAATCCCCTGGAGCTGTAGATACCAGAGGTTGTGAGTTACCTCCTGTGAGTATTCAGAACCCAACTCAGATCCTCTGCAAAAGAAATGTTTCTTAACTTCTCTCTAGCAAGAGTCTTTTTAAGGAGAACATTGCTATCTATTGTTTTATATTTTAAAGAATATGTGAACAAGAAATTCTAACTAGAGAAGGATTCCCAAAGTGTCTTCTACATGAATCTTCTTGAGTAACACTCACTCCTAAAAATTCTGGATATACACGACTCAGCTTTCCAGGACAATAATTTTCCACGCCTATCCAAAACCACAAAATGGGACTTAAAAATTGTTACCAATAACTAGAAGACAGGAAGACACCTAAAATGTTTAGCGCATTTTGTGTGTGTGCATTTCTCCATATAGTCTAATTCGGAGCCACAGAGGGGAGCAGCCACTAAATATTACCTGTAGTTAATAACTGCATGCATATTCAACACTTCCTGCTGCCCTGCCCTCCCTCTGCAAGGAAAATGTTGCAATTATTTGGGGACCTGCTTCAGAGAAGAAACGAGAGAGGAGACACAAGCTTATTGACGTCACCATCTTCAGGATCCCAGGAGGATCATGGGACAAGAGGCATACATGTACGAAGCCATCATCCCGAAGCTATACAGAACTCCAGCTTTTCCTGTCCCCATTCCGGCTGGAGAGATGACTATTTAGCAAAACTAGGGAAAATAATAAAAATGATAACTCATCTTATTTACAAAGCATCTATCTGTCATTCCCACACAAGGGGGTCTGCCTTGAAGCACAGCTGTAAAACAATTAACTTTACAGCCCGGTCTGATCCCACCCAGGCATAACTGCTGGCTTGCAGGGAGAAGGCTCAGGAGTTCTCTGTACACTACCTGCTTTTCCACTGGAACCACTGTTGATTCTTTGTGTATCTCTAATTCCTTTTCTTAACATCAATAAAAGAGAATATTGAGGGGAGAAAGGTCTCTTCTAACCAGGGGGTCTGACTCTTGGCTGTGATTTGCTTGGCAATTGGAGATTTTTGTACACAGTGTCTTACAGCAAAAGGTGAGGACTGCAGAAGCAATGGCTTTTAAAAAAAACAAGGAGGACTGCGGGAAGCCCTCTCCGCCCAATTACAGGGCGATCCCAGTTCATTTTTACGGTTTGTTTCTTTCTTCCTTTTTTTTTTTTTCTTTTTTTATATCACATGTTTCTCAACACAGTCTTGATATCCTGCGGGGCTGTTTTTGTAAAGCCATAGCTTCTGATTTAAGGAGCTTCAAAAATAGCTCTCTGTTTCTTCAGTCTGAGAGAGAGCAGTCAAGTAACAGCACATTTATTCTCCTGGAAAAATAGGAAGATGTTGAAAGCAAAGTTCACAGAGAATTAGCCTGATTTGTTTTGTGCTTCTGTGTGATGGCTGTGACAAGTAAACATGGAGAAAAAAAAAAAAACCTGGCGTGGCTTGTTTAATAAGCAAAACTGTGATTAAAATGAATCTCTTACTCAGAAACACATCCTAGTGGGAAGACCGTTGATATACAAGCTTTGAGAGCGAAGCTTCGGGAGATCAAAACCTGATAGCCACAGTTTCCACATTATCCCGTCATCTCACTCTCCAACATGGTACCGTCAGTGCCCAGGTGACAGCAATGCCACTTCTGTGGCCCCAGCACAGCTTCGAGGCAGGAGCCATACTCCCATCCTTGGCATTCTAGGCACCTGCGTGCAGGGTCCCACATGAATGGTGGTCGCAGCTCTGACCTCCAGGGAAACAGCTGCAGATCTCTTCCTGGACTCCTGCAGCTGATACCATGCTTCCAAAGTGATAGAGGTTCAAAGCTAATTCTAAGTTCTTTTATGAGAAGTGAAACGTCACGTCTGGTTTTAGATAAGATATACAAGGCCGTATTGAACTAGATCGGGGCATGCTGAAAGCCTGAGGTCTGAGCCCTTCCTCTTCATTTTTATGACATCATCCCTAGTGGCGGGAAGTGAAAATGGGTATAGTGAATGTTCTCAGTCAGGTTCTGTGATGCTCTGGGTCTGAAGAAAGCAGGTTTTTTGAAAGTCTATTTTCAAAACTACGATATTCCATTGCTAAGCCGCCTGGAAAGCCCTTGAGCCCCTGCATACATACAGCGGCTTTTCCTAAACAGAACTTTCTGAAGTGCATATGGGTGCCTTCACTGTTGCCAAGGGCACTGACCTCTGCACACCACAGGGCCGCTGCATATGTTACTCAGGCTACACAGGGCAGGCAGCACTTCCCTGGCAGCTCTTGATTTGATGTCATAGTAGCAATGCCCCACCCTTGTTACCACTGGTCACATGTATGATTGTACTGTGTGTGAGTCATTCATCCTTTGTCCTGACATAAACACACAGGGATTACATGTACAGTATGCACATGGCTGCTTTCTGGTCAGTCAAGGGTCACAATTCATTTACTCAATCATACAGCCGTACGTAGCAACTCAACCCATGGTCAGTTCAAAGCCCACCTCCTCACTACACTTCATCTTTCCTCATGTTCTCCTACACTGTACAGTTCTAAGAGCGACCAAACGAACTCACCTGTCCCCTTCCAATTTACCATACCAATTCTCTCAATGAATATTAAAACTGTCATCACCAGCAGCATCAAGTAGGAAGTTCCAATGGTCCAATGGTGAGGCAGCAATTGAACCAACAGCCAAGGGTGTGCGCTAAGGTTTACACCCTGGATTTCTGCGGCATGCCATAAAAAAAGTTTTGTAGTTTTATTTCCTATCTCTAGCTCTACTCTTCAGATAAGTGTGTGAGTACCCTAGGGTCCTTTTGTTTATTCCTCTTATAGATAAGTAGAGGGATAAGCAATCAGATGATAGACCCAAAGCCAAGTTGACCTACATCATATACTTTATGCAAATTTCTTCACAAGAATAACTTGGTCAAAATTCTGAACTGTTCTCAAACACCTCCATGATCCCTTGAAGCTCTCATGTGTCTCTTGGCTGGGCCTCTCCATTTCCTCCCACCCCACATCCATTTTTAGACATACCAATGCCTGGCATTCCCACCACCGGCTCACCTGGGGTCATCAAATTGCTTTCCCGAGTACGACTTTTTTGGTGCTACTGTTATGAAGCTGGGAACAGACGGAGAAACATTAGCCACTGATGCAACGGGCAGTATCCGTAGACCACTCTGGTGGTCTGTGTGGAACTTGCTCAGCCTCTCCAAGAGCTAAGAAGCTTTGAAGATTGGAGTTGTAAACCGCAGAGTAGTGAGGAGGCTGGCCGGAGCGCCACGATGCGAAAGGCTCTCCATGAGGCGAAAACCCATCCCATTTGTGGCTTTCGCTAGTTTTACGCTATCAAGAGGAGTATTTTTAAAAGTCCCTTTCTGCAAAGCTAGCAAAAGCCACAAATTCGATAGCTTTCGTTGGTATGCAAAATGTGATGCCCGATCCTGATTAGGTTTTTGCACTGCATTAGCTAATGTACTAAAACTTTTCCAAGAAGTTGCGGGTTGACCGGCTTAACCTCCGCATTTCAAACACAAATTGACCAGAGACCCCAGTGAAACATCCACAGCGTGCTGAATGGTAACGTAATTGTAGAATTTCAACCTTAAAATATTTAAATGATCCGTTGCCACAACGTTATACTCCTGATGGGCTCTCATGAAAATCATAAGCCAGAGTTGACATTTGGCTCCATTAGTATAACAGACTCAGGTTTATATCATAAGAAGAAGAAGAAGAAAAAACACACAAGTTAGAATCATTCACTCAGGGGTGACATGGGAAAGGGCATACAGCACAACCCAGGGGCAAAACAAAGACGACCCACATGTGCTACCATGGTTGGAGGATTTATATATTACATGAAGGTGTCAGGTTGCACATCTTACAGTAAGAAAACCTGTAACAGGTCTCCAATATCAGGCTCTGAAGCTTAGACTAATGGAGGTCCTCCCCCTGCTCTCCTAGGTGAGATTCACTGTTTAAAGACTGGCTTCAGCGAGATTTGCTGAAGTTCTTGCTTTCTTCATGGACCTCAGTGCTAGCTAGCCTGGGTCAAATGGCGACCTCCTTGTGCCCTGCAGTCTTGGCGGTGATGACCTCTGTGGGGTAAGTAGAACTGTTGTCATTGTCCCTTAGATGATGGGCGACATATAAGTGTTGAGTGTTTGGTATAAAGTTTTAAGGTATCTTATTATTGTTATTAGAACACCATAATTAGGGAACAGATAAGAAACACCTAAGAATTTACTGGTCTTTCCCTATTGACTCAGTTTTTATTATTCTATGATTTTTAAAAAAAAAAAATGGTTGAAAGAGTAGAGGAATTTAAAAAAAAACGTGTATCTTTTTTTTTTTTTTTTTTTTTTTTTTTTTTGGTTTTTTCGAGACAGGGTTTCTCTGTGTAGTCCTGGCTGTCCTGGAACTCACTCTGTAGACCAGGCTGGCCTCGAACTCAGAAATCCACCTGCCTCTGCCTCCCAAGTGCTGGGATTACAGGCGTGCGCCACCACGCCCGGCTAAAAGTGTATCTTTTATCTCCTAACATACCATTAAGCTTTGGAGTCACAGAAACAAAATGGCGTGAGTTGATGAAGATGTACATTATGGACTGAGGGCTATGTAATTAAATGTAAAATATCAAGGTAAAGTACCAGAATACATAAAGAGGATAATTTCTTTAGTCAGCAAATGGGCAATAACAGGGAAAGAATTTTTGTCTTGGGATAGTGAGCAGTTGTATAAACATATGATGCAAAGGCTTTTTCAAATAGACGTAACACTACCATATGTTCCATCCCAGATCTGCAGAGGAACTTGGGAAAATGAGAATGATTTAAGATCGCCTATCCACATCTCCACCACCCCTTGGTTAGCCGAGCCCAGGCAGCAGAAAGCAAGAAGTGTACTTAATAGGGACATGTTGAGAGACCATAGTGTGCCCCAGAGATTGTTGTGCTGGGATAGAGAAAGCCATCAAACATCACCGACAAACTGCAGCTCCTCTTAAGGCATGGTAGGACCTGCGTATTACTTCTCTTACTTCTCAAACCTCAGCTCTCTCGCACTCTCCCAGGTTCAGGCGGGAGCTGCTTGGTGTGGCAAAGGAAGTTTAGACCATGGGTAACCTGTGGATGTATCCATCTTCAGCCAGGAGCTGTGAGAAAGAGACGCAGCCACCAATGTGGCAGAACAAAGAGACCCTGTGTAATAGGAGGGCAGGCAGAGGCAGGCACAGCGCAAGCGCAGCCTTGGTCTGCACACTATCGAATCCACCAACCAAAGGGGGAAAGCGTCAACAGAAACTAATGGTTTGTATATGTAACCAAGCTCCTATGTTTGCTTTCTTTCTGTGACGAGGGTGAATGATTGTTTAGGGTACCATGTAGGCACTGCCATCAGGCAAAATCAGTCATCTGAAGGGAGCCTCTCAGTGCTCTTGGGTTAGACCTCTGCTTTCCATTATAGAGATGAAGGAGTGGAGTGGGCCTGGTGAGGGAAGCTAGCAGCATGGGTTGCAACAGCCCATTTGCTCCCGGAGCTGGCTTCCTTAATCTCGGCCTGGTCCAATTAATCAGTAAGATGAACAGCGCTTTCTTTTAAAAGCTGGTTTTCCACACACAGAGGATCAGATCCTGTAGTCTCCACATACATTAATTTTTTTCTTACCATTCAATTCTTTTGTAGAAAAAAAATAATGTGGGACTTGGTAGCCAGAGTTAGTCAGATTTCCCTGAAAGCCTTGGCTTACCCACCCACGACTTGAGCATTCACTTCAGACCACCTCTGTTTCTACGGTCAGCTTCCCTCAAGAATCAAAGCAAAATCTTTGAAAACCACCCATCCACATGAACGTGATGTATAGATAGTGCCATGGTCAAGCCAGGCTGCTCAGTGCTGTCCCTAAAATGTATGCGCATCAGTGCTGTGGAAGTTTTAAAACCCAGTTCTGGGTTTGGTTTCCTTCTTCCTTATCCATGTCGGCATTCTTGCACCTTCAGGGTGAGAGGCAGCTTACTTTCTCGCTACATCTCTGCCCAAGTCTCCCCTTACATACAGATCAGTCATGCTGAATTAGCATCCACTCTTATGACCTCATTTTGGCTTAATGTCCTCTCTAAAGACTTTATTTCTCAGTTTACTTACCTTGTAAGGTTTGAGTGGTTGGTAGTTAAACGTGGGGCTTAGGCGAGGGATACCAGTCAGTTTATATACACAAAGACGGAGATTTCTGCAGATAGAATCTGGGCTCTAATGGAGTGGTAGAAAACTTGCCTAGCAAAGGAAAGACCCAGGGTTTGATCGTCAGTCTTGAAAAATAAAAGAATTCTTCAGATTTTATTTCAACATTGTTCAAAGACAATGAAACATCATTGTAATTTCCACTTCATTTTAAATAAAAGCAGTTACCTTGTCATGGACTTTAAACCATGACATTTTCTCTCTTTGACTTTTAGTAGAAAAGTACTTCTTTTAGAGATTCCTTTGAGTGTGCAGAAAGGAACACAAGAACACACAATGAAGTGGCGGGACGCACCTCTAGGTCAAATCAAAACACGGGAAAAACTTCTGAATGCGTGACATTTTACAGCTTAAGCGAAAGGGGGAAACTGTTTTAAAATAGTTTTTAATTTATTTTTAAAAATAATACATACATATTGTTAAAAATTAATCAAAGAGTTCAAAGGGATAGGAGTATAAAGCATGTCTTCCCACCTCGTGCTCAGTCCCCAGCTGTCCTTCCCAGAGGCGACCACTATCATCTGATTCTTAATTATCACTCCAGAGATATTCTATGGGAATGCAAACATGTATATTAATGCATCTTTTCTTTCTTTCTTTTTTTTTCTTTATTAAGCTGGGCTTCACTCTCCACATACTTTGCATTGTGCCTCTTTCTCTTAAAAGTCTTTGAGATTACTCCATATCATGGAAAGAAGTGGCTAATTATTTTCAAAGACCACCAGGTGTTCTGTTGTATGGACACTTAAACGGTGCCCCAGTTACAGACTGCGACCAGTGAGCTCTCAATTTCTTCTAGCCCCTTGTTTCCATTTATGGTAAGATAGCGGAAGCACTCATTAAATGACTTTGTGGAGACACATAAGTATTCCTAAGGACAAAATTGTACTGGTAAAATAGCAAGTTTGAAGACTCCCCACATTTCCAACTTGTGAGTCATATGGAGAAACTTTTCTCCAAAGATTTCACCACACACAGTCTCTCAGCAGTGGAGGTGGTACCAGCTTTCCCCATCTCGACAGAGCATCATGAATCTTTTCTCATAAGATTCTATATAAACTATAGTCTATGGTTATTTTAAAAACTCAATTTTTTTTTCTATTTTGAGGAGAAATTTGACATCTTTTCCTATACTTCAAAACGTTATTTTTTTCTATTAAAAACTTCTGTGCTCATAGTCTTTGTCCATATATTGTGTTAGTTTTTTAGTTATAAAGTAAGTTTTAAATAATTCCAGGGGAATATCTCTATTTATTTAGTTTGTTTGTTTTTCATTCTCAAATTAGTATCAAATGAACAATATAAATTCCTCAGTCTGTTTGGGTCTTAAAAAGCAAATGAGGCACAGTGGCTGCATCTCTAGATAAATATTTTATGTTTTTCCGCTATTGATAACATATCTTCTACAACATATCTTCTACATGTCTTCAGCAATTCCAATAAAAATCCCCAGTAGGATTAGGAAGGGTTTTTTTGTTTGTTTGTTTGTTTGTTTGCTTTTGGAGGGGAACTCTGAAAATCCATTGTGTAATGGTTAAAGAAGGATAAAAATTACAAAGAAACCAATTGATTTTTAAAGAGAAGAACAAAGATAAAGGAGAAATAATATATCTGATATTTTACTAATTAAAATATAACAATGACAGAAACTTGATTAAAAGAACATAAAGTAAAAAAAATGAGGAAAAACTGTTTTACTCTGTAGACAAAAATAATCTTGAACTTCTATATTAAAAGCAGATACTAGACTTAGATATGCTGGTGTATGTCTTGAATACCAGCACTCCCAGCACACTAGAGATGGAGACAGGAGGATCACACATTTGGAACCATCCTGAACTACAGACTAAGTTCCATATCATCCTAAGATACATGGCAACTAACTCTTTACCTCAACTAACTAACTAACCAATCAACTAAATCAATCAATCAATCAATCAATTAATTAATTAAAAAGTGAATAACAGATGAAATGAACATGTAAACAAGATAAAATTATAAAGCTAGTAGAAGAAAATTTCCAAAGCTTACTTCAAACTTCAGGGTAAGAAGATACTTTCTGAAATAGATGCCCAAGGCACACAATGTCTAGATGTCTATAAGATGTGGAACACTGTAGACAAAGCCTGCAAAAATATGATGGCTCCAGACAAGAAACTTAAAATGTCTGAAACTAAGTCAACTATTTAGAGACCATCTATACTTCCTGCTGATGAATAAGAAAGGATCAGAGACACAGTAGAAAAAAAAATGAGCAAAGGGTATGGTCCTGAAGCCCACAGCAAGGGTGGGAGAAGGCTCCATGGTTATTGAAGACCAGGTTTCCAGGAAGACAAGCCAGGCAGAGAAGCCGATGATGAGAAAGGGAAGGAAGAAGGGACTCAAAGGAGGGGCTCACCCTGGTGTGCTCCCAGGGAGGCTCGTTCACCTTCAGAGAGCTCAGAAGCCAGGACAGTATCCAGCTGCATTCCCTGGACTCACTGTATACCACCTGCTCTTCTTACAATGTGACCACGACATTATTCCAGAGGGACACAGAGAGGGTCTCTCTCTTCTTTCCTTAGAGTTTCAGAATCCTTTCTTGCTATTTCAACCAGCAGCAGATGATAAAAAGTGGCGTGTGCATTTCAAGGTCATAAAGGCTGACACTCTTTTATGTTCTTCACTTGAACACTTATTCTTAAGATATTCAGTTGCTATAGAAATATTTAGAGTGGTCCTAGATCACTCTGCTCCGAGAAAGCCCAGGCTAACCCTCATGGAGAAGGCGGACGCAGAGGCCCCATGGAATGGGGAAAGATCATCAGCTTGACTCTGTTGTTTTAGATTTAGTTTATTCTAGTGGGAGCCATGTAAAAGACCTCAAGCCCCGACTTTCTTCCTGATCCTGCCCCAAATTCCTGACCTACACAAGCATTGTAAAATAGTCAAGTCATTCTTCTTTAAATAACTGACTTTTGGGGTGACTTGATACATTGGGATGGGTAACTAGAATGTCTGGCCTTTCCTCTGTATTAGGGCCCAAGACTAAAGTTCGGATGCTTACTTCTACTGTCATTGAATAGCAGCTGACCCAAAGGCAAGAGTGATCTTAAGCAAAATGGATATCTTCATACAAGGGCAGCTTCTCAAAGGGGTTGTCAGCGAAAGGCTGACAAGACTTACAGACGTTCAAGAAGTAAATACACCCTTAGCCTTGCGGGATCTTTAGGCAGAACACAGCATCCTCCAGTTTCTACCTGCAGCATTTGTGTCCAGTCCTTATTGCAAGAGGCGTCAGGCACCCCAGGTGGGTAGGACTATGTCATCTCTGTTCCTCTGCCACACTTTCTAGATTGCTGTCACCCACAGGACCTCTTCTGACCTATGTGACTGTAAGGGTTGGTGTCTCCCCGAAAGTTCATATGTTGGAACTCTAACCCCCAAATTCATGTATTTATAGAGTTTAATGTGGTACCTTGAGAGGTGATTGGAATCCAGTGAGGCTACTATGGCTGCCGCCCAGATCATGGCTGACTTGCTTCTGGCTGTTCAGTGCAGACATCTCAGTGTCTAGTCTGGGCACCTTGAACCTAGTTCTATAATGTGTTGCATTATCAATATGTTCATATTGGCACAAACCAATACTCATTCTGTCTAAAGATACGATAGGTTAGCAACTCAGGAAGGGCTCAGCTAGGCCATTCTATCTGAGTGGTATCAGTTGGGGTCACTCAGAGTCATTCAGCTGGCTGCTGAATACATCAGAGTACAGGGTCATACTACTTGAATGACTCTATCTCTCTGTCTCTGTCTCTTTCCCTTCTCTCCCCTTCTTCCCTCCTCCCCTCTGTCCTTCATTCTTTCTCGCTATAGTGTGTTATCTCACCAGTAATAGCTGAACTTCTTGCATGATTGCTCAAGGTTCTACTAGGCCCCCAACAATTGTGCAAGGTCTCTTGTGATCTAGATTCATGACATCTCAGAACTTCCTTTGCCCTGCGTATGAAATGTCAAGAAGCTCGCTGAGTCCTGTCCAAATGCAGAAGGGAAATCAGTCACCAGCTCATAGTCAGCGGATAGAGCACTTGAGCCCAGTCTTAAACTATCACAAATGGAATCTCGCTATCAGTCCGAGATTAGTGAAGAATGCTGTAGGGGAGAGTTACATCATCTATTGGTCTCTTGAATTTCTGAAGTGCTGAGTGACTTTGTTCCTGACTCTTTATGGGGGTGGGCGAGCAGTTATGTGTGTACTAACAGCCTTACTAAATATAGCGTCTCTTTCTCTAAGGAAAAAGTAATACAAGTTTATTGTGCATTAGAAAGACGAGCTTTAGGGTAAACTTCGTCTCCTGCAATGCAGCTTACTGTAGGCATAGGTATCACCTGGACCTCTTTGCTCTGACACAATTGAAGCTAGAGGAGCCAATAGGAAGGAGTGTTAATACACTCACCACCGCTGTTACCATGAGTGATGAAATCCCCCCTCTCTGACCTAGGCAGCACATATCTTTGGCAGAATCCATGACACTATGGTAGCTACATTGGTAGCTGATGAATAGCATGAAATCTCAAAGTCCCTTAAGCTTCTTGAAACCACTTTTGAACTTTCCAAAATGCTAATGTTACTCTAAACAGCATTATTTCTTGCTGCGTAGTTGGATATTCTCTGGGTCTATAGGCTTGTCAAATCCTTCAGAGTCCAATACCCCCCCTACATTTTTAAATCTTCTTTAAATCCCCACAGTAATTCCAGTGTTTAAACTCTGTATACTCTGGGCCATCATCCCCTAGAAACGTTAGTACTGCATTAGAGCTAATTCCCATTCTTGAGCGAGTATTACAGTTCTTTCCTTGAGAGACCACTCCATGCTGGTGAGTCTCCCTTATCCAGTCTATATCCTGTCATCCCAATCTCATGAGCAATCCTGCATGACCCTTCCCATGTCCTACTCTCGTGTGTTGACTCAAGCCGCCTCTCCTTTACAGCACTTGTCCAGCATTTCTGTAGCTAGGCTACGTCTTATAGGCAGAAAGGAGCAGAGGGAACTCCTAATGAGAGGAGGTTTTAGTTGTAGGCTTTGAGTAATCTCCAGAAACAGGGAATTACAGCATCTAGCATATGGAGTGGTCATGGCAAGATCTTCAAATGCATCTATGTGGGCAGTTCAAGGTCCTACTTTTTCTTGACTTGTGTGCGGGTCTTGAAGTGGGAAACCTACTTAAGTTGAGAATGAAAATTCTCCTGTGGTATTTTTCCTGCCCTTATACTTGAGTCCCAGTCTTAGAATTTAGTCTCTTTTTACTCCTGAGTAGCCAAATGGGTTTTCTTGATTTCAAATTTAGCTATAGCTGTTTATCAACCCCTGGCCACTAGCCACTATCTTTTCCTATAGCACACAATTCCCTTAGAAACAACTATCTAATACCATTGCCTACAAGTTACCTGTTTCCTAGTGTTGCTTAAATGGTGGCATATGGCAGTCACTAACATTCTTTCATATTTTCAGCATTTTGGCATATGACTAGCGGAACTTCTAACATCACCGGTACCTTTTGTGGGTGCTAACTATGTTTTCCTCACCTCTGGTGTTAAGTCTCTACCAGTCAGATGGCTAGAGGGTTCTTGAACTCTAGGCTCCTCCCTTAACATCCAAAGATTAATATGAAGGAAGTGTTTTAGACACTATTCCCAAGATCAGTCCTTGTGAAGGAAAGGATGTGATCAGATTGGACAGAGAAGATGAGCGGCAATTTAGTCTCAGCAAGGTTCTGGTTGACCCCACAGAGAATGCCCTCAGTCTGACAGCCCTGGCTTGGCATGAGTAAGGTTGACAGAGCTGGAGAGGGTGAGATTTCTCTGAAGATGCATAAGCCAGGCAAAGGAGTTCTTGCCCCTGTTCTTCTTAGAGAGGATTCCTAGAAAATGCTCAGCCAGAAGTATCCACAGCTCCCAGAGGAACAAGTTCATTTCGAGAGAAAGGTCTGTAGTATCTGTTATGAAGTAGAGAAAACACACAGACCTATTAACACTTAGAAAAATACAAATTTAAACCATTAACTATCTCTTACAGCCATATATTACAGAGATGTAGAAAATCAGGAATTCCCATGCATTGTTGATAAAACATATAAACAGGTAAAGCATCTAAACAGGCAAAGGTGTTCTAGAAGGTACCTGGAAACACATTAAGAAAATTAAGTAAAATGTAAAACAAAATTCAACAGTTCTACAAAGCTTCCCTCTCTTGAAGAATTCTCAAGACCTTTGGTTTGGCAAAGGAATGTGTAGGCATATATCGTTAGAGAAGCGTGGGAGCCAAAGAGAGCATTGCAACCACAGAATCCTATAAAGCCCTGAGGAGCCCCAGACTGGATATACGCGCAGAAGCAGGAGAAGATAGGAAAAAGAATTCAGTGAAAATATGTTTAAGATCAAGACCTATAGTATGACCACCACTCAGTAAGTAAAACACAAAGTAATTAGCATAGTTAATAGTACATATTCCATATCACACTTCACAAATTTTATATGTGTGACCATGTATATGTGTGTGTGTGTGTGTGTGTGTGTGTGAATATGTGGGTGTGATGTGTGTGCACATGTGCATGCACATATGTGTGTGTGTGAGTATGTGGGTGTGATGTGTGTGCACATGTGCATGCACGTATGTGTGTGTGTGAGTATGTGGGTGTGATGTGTGTGCACATGTGCATGCACGTATGTGTGTGTGTGTGTTATGGGAGTGAGTGAATGGTAGGACAAATAGAAAGAAATAAAGATAAAAAATATAATTAAGCCAAGAGGTATCTTGCACGAACCAGTTCAATCTTTATACCTGAGATCCAAGTGAGAACATTAGAAGCATTTGAAGTTGGGGCAAATTTGCTTTTACCTAATTTAGAAATTATAACTCTAATAAGTCTATAAGCAAAGCAATGAACAGTGTTCCCAAGTGGCGAAAACATCTCTATTCAGAAAGTTGCCCCGCAAGGCCTACACTTTCCATGATGACTTTCCCTGTCCCCTTTAGACATTGCTCCCCGAATATGGCCGGCGTCCTGCTGTTGCTGAGAGAATGCTCCAGGGGAGTGACTCTCTGAATGGGGGGGGCATGACGTCAGCGAGCCTTCACGGGACACGCGGTGAACGAGGAAAGGGTGGACGCGAAGCACCACGCTTACACGGCGTGAAGAGCTCACGCTAGGGTCTGAAAAGAAGGGATTTCTTTAAGAAAAAGGCATAGGATGAGTGAGGGATTTAAGAGAAGATTCCAGGGATTTTCTTCATTTTATCTGAGATCCTGACCAAAATCAGTTATAAAAAGTATGCATTTGCCTGTCTGGTAGACTCTAAGAGTCTTATCTCTATTTCATAGAAGAGAAAGGAACTGTAGCACCCATTTCCCCCATACTCAGCCAAGAAGAGAAGGATCTTTTGCTAAATAACACATTTACATCTTAATATTTCTATTATTTTTGAGGTTATAATTACTTCATGTTCTCTCCCTTCCTTCCTCTCTTTAAAATCCATGGTGTCTTTTTCTACTAATTGTGATGGCTTGCACATATATGTGTATATTCACATATATTTCTAAATGTAACCTGTTTAGTCTGTGTAACATCATACAGACTTTGTGTAGTGTTAAGGCCTGTGGGCTCTTCCCTATGTGCTTTGGCATGTCCATTGTTGTCCTTATTCAGCTCGGGTTGAAGCAGCCCTGTTGGTAAGACTGTTTTAGTGTAGCGGCAGGCATTAGTAGGAAACACAACCTCACTGAAAACTCCCAGATCCTCCGGTGCTTAGATTCTTTCTTCCCCTTCTTACTTGATATTCTGAGATTTAGGTGTGGGAGTGTTTTCTAGATATATCCACTGAGGCTCGTCTCCACACCTGGGACATAATTAGTTGGGGTTTTCTATAATGGCCTCTCTCTCTGTTGCAAAGAGAAGTTTCCTTAATGAAGGGTGAGGACTACACTTACTTGTGGTCAAAAGGACAATATTTAGAGTGTCGTTAGTAGTTGTGCTGGTTTAGTAAAGCAGTGGTTGTAGTTTCCCCTCCAAGATCCACAACTTCACTAGCCCTGGGTAGTTGGATAGGTTTCCAGTACCAGGAATGATGTCCCTCATTTGGGTGGGTCTTAAGTCAAATTAGAGAGTTAAGTATTGGTAAGGTATGCATGCCTTTACTGCCCCCTTGGGGTTACAATCCCATTCTGGTCAGTGCTGTGGTTTTTAGATGACATAGTTGGGTAGGACTGATGGCTAGTTGCTTCTTTTGGAAGCTTGCATGGTTCTTTCTGGAACCATGAAAGCTAATCTTAAGGAAGGAAGATTTCAAGTCAGTTCCATATCAGGGGACCTCTGGGCCCTATGTCTAAAGTGCATGGTATGTTCATCTATAGGGACTTACCTCCCACCTCCGGAGGGCAACCAAGAACAAGTATTAAAACTCTTCAACCCTTGATGGATCCTAGGATCCTAGGAATAGCAACCAGATGGAACATATTGACATCATCTTCTTAGCCTAATTAAGGCCTTAGAATCCAAAACCAGCAGGCAATGAAGACAGAAATTACCACCTAGCCCTACCTTCTAAGGGCCCAGCCCATGGTGATTTCCCTAACAGTTCTCAAGGGCTCCTGAGTCATTTCTCTGCTCCTCTTCTGATCGCTTCACTTGCCTCTTCCATGTTAAAGGTCTCCAAGGTAACGAGCAGTCTAGAAGAAGATAGAAAGTTCTTTTGCATCTAGTTTGAGGCTCTTTACCAAAGGAAAAGCTCTTTACTTGTATATGTCTTATATTTACATAATGCACTGTTGCTGTGCTAAGAATGTATAACTTTTTAGCACATACTTACAATACATGCATACTAATGCATATAAGTGCAACACACTCAAATAAGTTCTGCCTTTGGTCATTCCAAGATTGGACAGGGCTTTACCACAACCCCCATTGCAGGTACCCCAAGCCCTTCTGACGTGCTCCTGACACCTTCATTTCTACAGCTTTTTATTGTTTCTCTTTGCCTTGATTATGTATTCTTTAGAGTCTTCCTGGTGTGTCCTAGCTTGCTTCTCTGATGCTATGATAAAAGCCTGGCCCATAATCAACTTGGGAAGGAAAGCGATGATTTCTTCTTACATGTTGTAGCCCATCCTCAAGGAAAGTCAGGCAGGAATCTGAAAGCAGGGCGTTGGAGCAGGAGCTAACGCAGAGCCCATGGAGGCCCACTGCCAACCGGCTTGCTTGCTTAGGTTTGCTCATCTACTTTTCTTCTATAACCAAGGCCCACCTGCCTAGGGATGGCGCCGCCCACAGTGGGCTGGGCCTTCCTGCATCAATCAGCAATTAAGAAAATGTCCCTACAGACACCCCCGCTGGCCAATTTGATGGAGAAAATTTCCTCAGCTACAGCTCTGTCTTCCCGGGTGACTCTGTCAAATTGACAAAACTAACCAGCACACTGTTTCTGATGCATTATCATGAGCCTCTATTATTAAAACTCCAGTTTCTTACTCTGACCGAAAGGCTTTTGGTTCTCAATATTCCTTCTGAGACTACGTGCACTTTTACTTCCTCTTTTGGGGTTTGGCCTCCAATCTATGGCTGGGTTGGTGGGGAAGTCTAGGCAGGGGGAGCTCTCCCTAATTTTCTTATGCCTCTATAGCTTTCTCTCTTTCTTCCTTTATTAATTCCAAAACTGCTGAAAGGAAAAATCCTATAGCTACTTCTTCTGGGAAATGCTCCATATATTATTCTAGAGGTGCTCTCCTTTCCAGACTCCCTGTGTTTGAGCAGCTTTGCCAGAAGACATCATAGGTCAGTTACAAGAATCTCATTTCCAAGGCAGCACAAACCGAACAGGAGAGTCACTCACTTCTGTAGTACCCTATTCATTATACTTACAGAAATATTCCATTTCCAATACTTGAAAGGAGAGAACAGGTAGAAAACCTAAAGGATGTAATAATGGCTGATAAGTGCCAGCACCAAGTATTGCAAACTGAATCAAAGCAAAACAGCTAAATGCTAGCACAAGCAGAACATGAGAATCGGAACACGGTCCCTTACCATAATAGGTGGTCAATAAGATTGATTATTTATGATTGAACATTATTCATTCAAAGCTGGAAAATAATCTTTGCCTTCATACTCTGCCTCTGACTGTGTTTTCATTTTTTTTTAAAAATCCATACATATGTCTCCCGTGATTTTCTTATAATTAGGCCTGCAGCACAGAGCAGAATCAGGGTCTGTGAATGGATCGTGTTCCCACCTGAGCAGCAAGAGATGAATTTTGGAAGAAAGTAGAGGGAGTATAGCATAGAAAACTGTTTTATTTTTCTTTCTAATAGAAACACATCTGAGAGTAAATGTATCTAGTAATAACAGATACAATGGGGTAACAAATATGGTGTGATCATCCTGGGGAAAACAGACATAGTGTGGTCATCCTGTGATGAACTGTGCAACAGTGATTGGTTTAAGCCTGGTCATATGACTCATTGTCACCTAACCAATGATAAATGCAGAAGGTTATCAATGGTTGGTCAACATCAATTGGGAAATAAAGATTTAAATTTGAATAAATGCCCAAAGTCACCAATAATGCTTCATTAGTATTTAACGAGACCATTTCTCACCAATTTCTTCTCTAAGCCAATTGCCCACTTTGTTACCAGAGATGCTTGCTGAATTTTTGCAATTACTTGCCCATCTTTCTTTTCTTGGCCTCCCCAGCATTAGAAATTAACAATAACTCATACCTTTCAAATTACGGCATCTCTATTGGTTTTCAGTACCAATGTCCTGTCCCTGCCCATCTCAGGTTCTCACTCTTTCTCCATCTGTTCCATCTCTTCTCATACCTTGAACCCTGGGAAGCCCTCCTGGCTCTCCAGCTGCACTGCTGTCTACCTACAGCTGGCTCTCCAGCTGCACTGCTGTCTACCTACAGCTGGCTCTCCAGCTGCACTGCTGTCTACCTACAGCTGGCTCTCCAGCTGCACTGCTGTCTACCTACAGCTGGCTCTCCAGCTGCACTGCTCTCTACCTACAGCTGGCTCTCCAGCTGCACCGCTCTACCTACAGCTGGCTCTCCAGCTGCACCGCTCTACCTACAGCTGGCTCTCCAGCTGCACTGCTCTCTACCTACAGCTGGCTCTCCAGCTGCACAGCTAACCACCTACAACTGGCTCTCCAGCTGCACTGCTGTCTACCTACAGCTGGCTCTCCAGCTGCACTGCTCTCTACCTACAGCTGGCTCTCCAGCTGCACTGCTCTCTACCCACAGCTGGCTCTCCAGCTACACTGCTCTCTACCTACAGCTGATTCTTATCCTTTCTTCCTTATCAGCACCTCTTCTTTCCCAAGCTGTTTACTTGATGGCCTTGACTTTCTCTCTGAAATTTGGAAAATACCAAACACCAATATTATCAATATGTTCAAATCTATATTCACCCTCAATAATGGTCCAATCTAATCTCCTTCAGTGTTTTCTAGCAAACTAAGAGATACCACCATGAAATTGAAGCTACCACTTTCTCTGGCTCTGTATTCCTTCACAGATATTGGGTCACCATGCTCTGCTAACTCTATTTTGAAAACACCCTTTTCTCTCCATCTCCAGCAACATACAACATCGCAAATCTGATGCCACCTCCCGTGTGTCTCAACAAACAACCACTCCACTGTCAGACATGCTGATTTCTCATCTCTTTGATTTTGCAGTCAGAGTAATTTTCTACCAAGAAAGCTATATTGGTTTGGTTTTCTATTTAAAAGTTTCCTGGTTTTTAGACATAGCTTGTCATTATTCCTCCACCATCTGTCCCTGCCTTCCTCCCAAGGCCCTTCCCAGGTGTGGCCTCCTTCTCTTGTACCTTTGATGGTTAATCTTGATCATCAATTTGATAGACTTTAGAACTGCCAGGGAAACAACCCTCTGGGTAAGTCTTTGAGGGAGTTTCCAGAATGGGTTAACAGAGTAGAAAAGACTCACCCTGAATGTGAGCATTTTCATCTCATAATCTGGGGTCCAGGACTGCATAAAACGAGAAAGAGAGTTGGGCAACAACCCTTCATCTTTCTCCCTTCTTGATCATGGCTGCAATGTGACTCGCTACCCCATGTTGGTGTCCCATTTCCTGCCTGCCATGATGGACTATACTCACAAAGTGTAAGCCCAAATAAACCCTTCTGTCTTTTCAGTTGTTCTGGTCAGGCATTTTGTCATAGCAATGAGAAAAGAAACAAGTACAGCACCTACTGTAGAGACTCCTGGTGTGATCAGATCTCACTGTTTTCTGAGCTGGACCACATGCTGGGACTGATGCCTATTTCCTGCTTTTCCCTCCTCCACTTATTGGCTAACATGTCATTCCTTCCATAATTATTTGCCCATATAACAACTCTCTTTGTATTAAGTTGAATCACGTGAAATTAGCTTGTTTTAAGGAGTTAAGAGAAGTCAAATAAAAGAAAATTCATACCTGTCAAGCCAATGCTTGGCCTATTAGACATGAATTTCCTCATGGAAGGAACTTTGATCTTTCACACTGCTTCACACAATTCCTGGCAAGCAGTAAATATTTAATTAACATTTACTGACAGAATAAGCCTGAAACTTTGTTTTCTCACAACAGATTATTTCAAATTGGCCTAATTTAAAAATAACATTTTTCATAAACATTGACATATTTTCTTCTGTTAGAAAAGTGTTTGCCTACCTTACCTAGTGTGATTAAGTACTGACTAGCTATAGTTTGTTTTGTTTTGTTTTTTGCAGATAGCAATTATACAAAGAGATAAACAGTGTCTTGTTCTATAGTGCACAAACTCGAAGTTGTTTTTCAAAGCTCTTCTTTCTTGATGAAAAGAAAGGCAAGCAGAGAATCCATGGTAAACTGGACTCAAACTCTAATGAACTCTGCAACCGTGCAGTCCCTGTAGAAAGTCTTACAGTGACACTTCTAAAACCATGAGTCCCAGGGTGCTGCTCAAAAGGGACCATAAGAAGAGGGTACTTCCAGTAAATGACATTCAACAGGCCTCTCACTTCGAATATTGCACAGCCTCTCCACAGATGAATAAGGGCACACTAGCGTTTTGCTAATTCCCATTAACTACGGCAGCCCTTAGTGAATTGCTGCGTTAATGAGGAAGTCATTGCCGATACAGTGCCTGCAAACAGAAGAGGATGTATTTGCGTCTGTTCTTCTGACGAGCATAGCTCTGCTTTAATTATTTATGTACATACCCCACAGCACGAGAGAGCTCACGAATATTTTGTATGAGTAATGAAGTTTGAGTAATACTAGCCTTCACTCCATCTTGCCGCTGTTAAAGCTTACAGATGAGAGGGGTGAGAATTTAAGGTTTTTGTGGATTTGACAACTGGGAGTTAGTAGGATTCCCTACGATAGACTTGTAAATAATACAATGGAAATAAATATCTACTAGTACGATTCTTATTCTTTCAAGCTCTTTAATAGCCCTCAGAAGACCCTCGATGAACCACAAGGAAAATGCTAAGAAATGAAGCAGCTAATGATAACAATAATTACAATAATAATATTGCTTATATAATAACTCTTTATGGATATATCTCTGTCAACATAGGAGATGGATGTTGAGACAATTTCTAAATAATTCAGAACAAATAGCTGATAAGTATAGGCGTAGAGACACTGGGAAAAGGAGGGCTCATTTGGTCAGAATTCTCCAGCCTATGTTGGTCAGACTTGCTGAATGATTTATTGTAGAGTCCGCAAAACCTCCAACTCTACTATTCAATCTCACTTCTGCACATCACTTACTTTTCACTGAGGCCAAACATCCAGAATCTCCGTGAATAAACCTCCTGACGTTCGGCGAGGCCGGAGGTTGTTGAGATTGCCAGCAACACTCGTCCACACCCTGGTGTGTTTCGACTAGCCAAACTCACAGCTGTCTCAGTGCCATCTATTCTTTGGATGTCAATTTCTTTAGCAGCACCTACCATATAACCAAGCACTTCATTCACAGAGTTGCCTAAAGACATTAATAATTGGTCATGACAAAATCCTTCCATATCTCCAGGTTTATGTCATACACATGCATGAGAGACTACACACACACTAACTGTAAACAATTATATTTTATTGTTTGATATATGTTTTAATCAAGATCACAGAGCAACTTGAAGAGATTTATAAGGTTTTGGCAGGCCCAAGAATAACTGAAGCACAAGGTACATATCATAGTCCTTCTGTTTTGTTTGTTTGTTTGCTGTTTTTGTTTGTTTCTTGGCTGTTTAATGACATCATTGACGAATAAAACTGGTAGCCATTAAAGGTATATGATTAGTGTTTTGGTATTCATAAAACTTATAAAATAATCACACTACAATTCTGTGTTTGTTTCTTGGCTGTTTAATGACATCATTGACAAAACTGGTAGCCATTAAAGGCATATGGTTAGTGTTTTGGTATTCATAAAACATAAAATAATCACACTACAATTCTGTTAATTAATATATACAATCCACACAGTTGCCCCCTCTTTCCCACATGTAGAAGAACCCGTCTTAGTTCCCCCTTAGTGGATTTTGTTTGCTGTTGAGTCACCACACTGCAGATCCAGCACTACTCACCTTGCACATATGAGGTCTGAGCCTTTCTGTTCCACTTCCCCTAGTCCCTGCTACACCATTCGATGACTTCGGCACTGTACATGTCCACTGGTGAGTGTCATTCCATGACTGGCTTGTTTCACTTAGCACAATGTCTTCCAAGTATAGCCATACTGTTGCAAATTCTACGTTTCCTTCTTGTTTAAGGCCAAAGGTATGCATTTATCCCTCAGAACCTTTTTATACTGCTCTCCGAAGCTGTGAATGATACTGCAGGAATATAGTATAATATAGTATGATATACTATACTATAGTATAGTATAATATAATATAGACATCACTGAGATCCTGATTTCATTTCCTTCCTATATTTGTCTAGTTACAGACAGAACTGTTATGTCGCACACATGTTAGTAACAAATGTGTGTGTGACACAGAGAGAGAGAGAATCAGAGAGAGACAGAGAGAGAGAGAGAGAGAGAGAGAGAGAGAATCAGAGAGATGCACCTAAGGGAAACACTTAAAAGGCTTCATGGAGTCTGAACAGAGTGCAGAGGCAGATAGGACTGGTAGAATGAAATTACTCTTTTTGTGATATCCAGAAAGAAGAGGTAGTGGTGGACAGAGAACAGAGGTACACTCCTGGGGGCCCAGTCCTTCCGACCCCAGGTCCAAATGTCTCCATTTCTTCACAAGAATACCATCAAATGACAACTCCATAATTCAAAATTCATAGGAAATAGCTTAATTCACCCATTAAGTCAGACCCCTCATAATTCAATCACTTCACAAAAATCTTAGTTCTAAAGCCTTTTTGCAACAGGAACCAAGCAACAAATACACTAGTCTTTTGGGAAGGGCACTTGATATCCAAATCATCTTGGTGGAGTACTAGAGTACACCCATTCCCTCTTTCCTCAATCCTCATAATGATGCCTGATTTCCCTTCTCCCAGCCCTAAGAACCGTCTGCTATCCTCACACACATGCTCAGATGACTGAGAGCAGAGAGGTTTGAACTAGTCAAATAGGCGGAAACCACTGGTGCTTGTTATGAGTACTTCATACTCAAGTGCTGCTGACTAACCCTAAAGAGTGAAGGGTGAACTAAAGATGCTGAAAGGTAATTAGATGACGTAAGGATGCATTGAGGAATCTTTGCCACATAGTAAGAATGGCCACCCAAAGCTCCCCAAGTAAAAGAACAAATGACCTTTTATCTTGGACAATACGATGAATAGAAAATGTAGAATAAGGAATGATAGTGTAGATTCCTGCATCTGCCAGATATTGTTCTTTAACCTTCACCCAGATGAATAAGGACACAGTAACAAACAGTTTCACGTTCTTTTCTGTTTTCAAGTCCTGGAAAATGGTGAAAATCCTTGCTCTCAGGTAAAGAACTTAGGACTTGAGTTAATACTACGATTTTTGGCCTTTTCTATATTGTTAGGTATGCAAGCCCTGGCAATTTAAAGCAATGATGATCTCCTAAGCACTGAAATACTCACTCTGTGCCTGGGAGGAGTCAGAGGAGTGGCACCTGCTGCTGGAGCATTAAAGACACGCCCTCACTGAAGGTGACACACCCTCACTGAAGGTGCTCAGGACCAAGAGAGAAAGTAGACCCTACACAGACACACATACACATGTATATGTACATGCACACAAAGGATTAAAACCTGGGTTTTCCAAAACAATATGATGGGTACAAGAGTTGGGAACATCTAACGAAAGGCAGCCTTCCTGGAGGAAGTTACAATTGACTTAACACCAAGAACTAAGGTGGAGGGGCCAACTGTGCTTGCCTCAGAACATCTTGGGCTATGGAGAGAGGTAGCCGTGTGCGCAAGTGGTCATCCCCACTTCCAAATGCTACTTGTGCACACAAAAGGGAAATGGATGCTTGATTTCAGACAGACACACACTGGAGAGGTGGGAATAACTGACAGCAGTCACAGAGTCCAGATTATTGTTAAGATTAAATAACTCATCCAAATGGCATGGTCCTTCCATCCATCTGGGTCTTTGTCTCATTTTCATGCTTAATTTTAAAATTTACCCACAAGTCTCTGGAGAGTCTCTCTAGCCTTCTTTAGCCACCTTCCATGCTGCAGGACTGTTCCCCATGCCACCTTGTGTCCTCAAAGTGCACCGTCATGGTTTGGTTTGCGTGACTGGAATAAAACACTAACTAAAAGCAACATAGGGAGGTAAGAAAGGCTACTTAGCTTATGGGTTACAGTCCATCAGACAGGAACTCAAAGCAGGAAGCAAAACAGAGGCCACAGAGGAATCCTGCTTATTGGCTTGCTTCTCTGGGCTACCTCTCTTACATAGCCCTGGTTGGCCTGCAGAGAGATGGTACTTTCCACAAGGGCAAGGCTCTCCTATATAAATCAGAAATCCAGAAAATGCCCCACAGACATGTCCACAGGCCAATGAATTCTTTAACTGAGATTTCCTCTTCCCAGTTGTGCCTAGATTTGTGTCAGAGTGTCAAGAACTGATTTTAATACAGCTACTGTATTGTTTCTTACATATCTCTTCAATAAGGCTATGCCTGTGATTATACACATGTTTGTATAATAAAATATGGCCACCAGCATGAACGTGTTTGCCAAAAGACTATGGAATAATTTAGGAGACTGTTAGTCAATTCTCTCCCTCTTCCCTGTAAGCTACCTTGTGTGGTTTCTTAAGAATATATAAAGCTAGTCCAGAGAATTTGCCTTGCTTCTATTTCAGCGATAGTTAGGAAATTATCATTATATATGTTCACATGTACATGTGTATGTATGTAGTTAACTATGTATTTATGATGCTGAGCCAAAGTGTAAAGCAATATGATTGTTCATATTCAGCCTGAGCTGTGAAATGGGTGCAAAGCCAACCCCTGTCTACAAAGCATCTCCACAAAAAAGTCATCGAGCACCCCTGGGGGGCTTTACTGCTTCTCTTAGAAGTTTCTCTGGGCTATCCTCTCTCTTCACCCCCCTACCCCACATTCTGCCACACTTCCACCACCAGGGGTCCATTGGTAATCCTGTTCTCTCTTCTTCTTCAGCATTTACCACCACAGGCTCTCAACATTTACATTTTCCTCCCATAGTTATCCATTATCCCTTCAATGTCTCTTCTTTTCAAAACTGAATTCTTGACCCGAGGAACAGTAAACACAGCAGAGGTGTCGCTGAGTGCTGACTGCCGCGTGGCCCTGACATAATTATATAATTGCATGTATGTTGCATTTGTGATTTCTCTGTGTTCATGTGCCTGCTCACTTCCCACCTGGCTTCTCCATTACTCTCTCCATGCAACACACTCATAAAAGCTGTCAAAACAACACGACATATAAACTCTGAACAGATTCAATGAACTGTTCAGCTGCTTTTTCTTCTCATTTCCTTCCACTCGCTTCAGGAATCCTTGGGCTTTGACAGTGGGAATTGAAAAACCCTCAGGGCAAGTCCCTTTGTGGCTTGCTCTGCATCTTATTTAGTGCTGGTGTCCAGAGGCTGTGAGTAATGCTGAACGGGCGGTGTCATGGCAGCTCAGGTGACTCGCAACATCATTCAAATTTGTCAATAGTCTCCCCTAACTCTGCCAGAATAATGTGTCAGCCACCAGGATGGGCATGGCGCGCGAGCAGGTCTGTAACCCTGGGGTTCAGCCCCACCCACATGCTGGCACGTCCAAATGTAATGAGCCCAAATGTGGGGCTCTGAGGAATACACTCCATTCTTCTCTCTGCAGAAAAGAAATGGTTTTCGGTGCGGTAGGGTGGACACAAGTTAGAACAAAGATGAATCCCCTGAGGACTGTGGGTTAGTAAACACAGGAATATGTTACCAAAGGCAGCAGAAGAATATGTTTTCCCTAGTGAACGCTCGTTTATTTTCCTTAAGTACATTTCCCAGCGTCTGGACTCGCTGACAGATGGTCCTACTCGAATCCAGGAAAGCAGCCTTGGTGACCTTTGATGTAGACCTGGCTTGCCCAGGTCTCTCCTTAAATGTCACTTCTGCTGAGAGGACCTTGCCTCTAACCCGCGCTAATTAGATTCCCCTCTGCAGTTCTCTCACTCCCCTGTTATTTTCTTTGCCTTCTCTTTTAGCAAATTCTAATTCTGTTTGTTTGCTTATTTTTGTCTTTGCAGAGCCGCCGGCTGTTAAACATTTGCCAGCACACCAATCCGCCTGTCGTACAGCCGACTCCCCCCTTGGCGCCCACATTGGCCAATGCGCTCCTTTAAATACGTGAAGCTGTGCGAGCCGTCCCCTCTACTCAAGAACTTCCCTCGGCTTCTCAGCCACTTTGAACACTAACTAAATTCTCCCCGTGACTAGATGCAGGCACCCCATGCTCCAAGGCTCATTCCTTCTATATTTCTGACCCTATTCTCTTCTCCAGCCATACCTCAATCACGCAGTCACCAAAGCCACCCAAGCAGTCTCCTCCCTCAGCACCAGGCAGCGACTTCTCTACCTGGAAAATTCTACCTAAAGAGGAGCAAAGTTTGACTTCATTTTTCATATATTTATTTCCTTCCATAGGAAGGAATTGCTCAAAGCCATCCCCGATTCTTGTCTGCAAAATCGCAATGGCATCATTTTCCACTCAGTTTCTCCTGGGTTTTGTTGTCTGTTTGCTCTGATAGCATGGACGTTGTTTTCTTCTATTTAATTGGCAGATAACATTGTGTTATGCCTGACTTAAGTATGAAATAGTCCCTACAAGTCCCGGTGTTTGAACAGCATTGGAAAGTCACTGAAACTCACGGGAGACAGGGGCTAGCTAGAAAGGTGTGGGTTGTTGAAGGACAGGCCTTGAGGGTTGTAGGCCGGTCCTGCCTCTTGGCTCCTTACTCCTGGTCAACAAGTAGCAGCTACTTAGTGCCCACCACACATTTGACTGCCATGGCCCACACCATGCCAGGTGCCCTGCCCTCTCTGCTGCACTGACTGAAGGCCTTTAAACCATGACTTGAGAGGAATCTTTCTTTTTTAAGTTATTTCTTCTAGGTATTTGTCACAGAGACAGGAAGTTGTACATAAAGTATGGTCATTGCTCAGACAAGTCTGCTGTGTGGTTCCTAGGCCTTTGGAACTGGTTCGCTGGAAAAATGTGGAAGACTTCAGAGCTGTAGAGAAGCCCAGAAATTCTGTGAGCTGAGTAATGAGCCATTGTGATGGGAGAGTGAGGTCAGGGATGCCAGCGGACCCGAAGCTTGTGAGCACCCTGCTTGCTCGTGAGGCTTCAGAAGGATACAGGCTATCAGCAAGTCTAGTCTTCTTTCTATTAGATATTTTCTTTCTTTATATTTCAAATGTTATCTGCTTTCCTCATTTCCCCTCCAAAAAACCCCCTATCCCATTCCCCCTCCCCCTGCTTTCTACCTTCCTCACCCCCCACCCCCACTTTTTTGACCTGGCATTCCCCTACACTGGGGCATTGAGCCGTCACAGGACCAAGGTCCTCTTCTCTCATTGATGTCCCACGAGGCCATCCTCTGCTACATATGCGGCTGGAGCCATGGGTCCCTCCATGTGTACTCTTTGGTTGGTGGTTTAGTCCCTGGGAGCTCTGGGGTGTCAGGTTGGATGATATTGTTGTTTTAGAGGCTATTCTTGAGATATTCTGGGGAAGTATCCGATTCAGGACTGATTGTTTGAGTGAGCCTTCATTTAAAGGTAGTGAACTAATTTAATTAACAGAGGAAATTTCAAAACAATAAACCACTCAGAATGTGGCAAGGGCACTCACCACTCTCAGCCTGATTTGAACGAGATGCCAACTAGGCCAGTGAAGACTAAACTACCACAGCAGTTAAAGAGACTGTTGTCATAAAGAGAAAACCCAAATGTTACCAAAGTACAACAGGAAAGATTCCTTCGGGGCAATATTACATCCACCGAGGCCTTTAGGGAGCAAAAGTGAAACCCTAGTTGGGAAATATTCATTTACAGGATACAGGGTACCTTTGCCGGGAATAAACTCCTAAGGAAGTGTTTTCCCTGGTTAAGCCAGGCAGACATTCTGAGGCCCACACTGTGAGTCCATGCTCTAAGAGGGTCAGTTTTCAGCTCCGGTTGCAGCAGAACTTAGTATTACCAAGGCTGGTTACACTGTGTTGGCTAGGAACACACAGGTGCAGGATACACGAGTCCTGGATCATGGAGGCTTGCACCCTGCTTCCAGAAATAACCCCATGATGCCAGGCAATCTGTAGAAGGCAGGGTCCTGAAGAGAAGACCTGAGGGACGATGTGTGCATCTGCGAATACAAAGCATAAGATGCACTGGAGAATCCCAGGAATGTAAGATACCTATCAACAATAGCTGTAGGCACTGAGGAGAGAAGGAAGCCATGGGTACTTCAGGCATTAAGTCTGTAGGAATGAGGGCAACCAAGCCTCCGAGAGCCTAGGCAGTGTGACCAGGAGCCCTGGATGTCAGATGTAGAGCTATAGTTTGGTGTTTACTATACTGTTTTGGGACCTCATTCTGTTCTTACCTTTCCTTGATACTCTCCTCTTCCTTATTTCTGAAATGAAGTTTATTCTGTGCCATTGTATATCAGAAATATGAAACTGGTTGTGGATCTTTCTTTATTTGATGTTTTTGTTTGGTTGTTTTTCATATTGCAGGGATCCACAACTCAGAGTTTGCCTTGAGTCTCAAAAGAGACATGAGTCTATTAAGATTATGGGGACAGGGCTGATGAGATGGCGTAGTGGTTAAGAGCACTGACTGCTCTTCTGGAGGTCATGAGTTCAAATCCCAGCAACCACATGGTGGCTCACAACCACACGTAATGAGAAACAAACAAAAAAGATTATGGGACCATTTGAAGTTTGAATAAATGCATCTTGAATTATGTGATGACCATGAGCCTACACAGGCCAGGGGCAGAATGTCACCTCTCAAATGACAAATGTCCCCTGCAGGCTCTGTTTGCATATGTCTTGCTAGGTTGCAGACCATTCAGAAAATGAGATCTAGCTTGAGAAGGTGAGTTGCTGAGGGCTGTGCCTTAAGGGTCCTAGCTTTTAGCCCAAGTCACATGTTTCCTTATCAGCAAAAGCAACACTTCTGAGCTCCAATCACCGTGTACCCAGCTGTGCCAACTGTGATTCCTTCCCTGCCTTAAAGTCTATGAGCCAAAATAATTTTTTCTTCTTTCTTTATTTTGCTTCCATTAGGATTGTTTCAAAGCAATTAGAAAGTTCTAATGTGCATCCTGTTTTTATCACATATAATATAATGTTATGAAGTACACACATTTATTCTATAGAGAGGATGGATATAGCTAATTAACATACCTCCTCCAATAAGACCATATTTCCTAATCCTTCCCAAATAGTACCACCAACTGGGGACCAAGCATTTAAATATACGCCTGCAGGGGCCATTCTCATTCAAACCGCCACAGTACTGAACAGGAAAGACAAGATTCACACCATAGCCAGACAGGCAGTGGGGGACTGCTATTATACAAATAAATAAACAAATGAATGGCTACTAGCTGCTAGGCAATGGAAGCATCAAGGAAATAAAAGAAAGATGTAAAAAAAAAACAAAAAACAAAAAACAAAAAAACAAAACAAACAAACAAAAAAAAACATCCTGGTGAGGGCTAGGAAAAACGCTGAGCCGGAAAGATGAAAAGTATATCATATTGTTACCAACGGCCCCCATAGGCATATCTATTTGAGTATTTGGTTCCCGGTTAGTGGAACTGTTTGGGAAGGATTGAGAGGTGTGTCCTTGCTAGAAGAGCCATGTCACTGAGGGTAGGGTTTGAGGTTTCAAAAGTCTACATCTCCCCAGTTTGTGTGCTCCCTCTCTGTCTATGTCTCTGTTTGTGTTCCTTTCTCCCCTTCTCTCTCTCTCTCTCCTGCTCCTTCTCTTTCTGTGTGTCTTTCTCTCTTTCCCTCTGTCTGTCTTTCTCTCTCTGCTTGATGATTGTTGTCTCAACATATAAGCTCCCTACTACTGCTCCAGTATTGTGTCTGACTCACCCTGGAAGCAAGCACCCAATAAAATGCTTCCTTTTATAAGTTGTCTTTCTCGTGGTGTTTTAGTATGGAAGAGAAAAGTAACCAATATAAACATATTTCCCTGGCTCTTGTTACCATATCCATCCCATATAAGGATGATCTGTAACTATGTTTGCATTCAAGGGAAACTGAGCCTGGACTGCAAGCTCACAGGAATCATTCTAATACTTGGACCTATAAAGTGCTCAATAAACAGTTACAGATTTGATTAGTATATAGGGCTCTGAAAAAACTGTCAAGGCTTACTAGGATACCACGGTTTCCCATCAGTTCCAGAGGTTGTATCTTTCAGAATATTTTCCGCTCGTGAGAATACTAATTTACACAAAATTGTGTGTCACTTCAAGAGAGCTTTTATTCCCAGAATGCAACATTAAAACAAATGAAGCAAGGTGTCCGAGGATGTAAGCCCATGTGTGGTGGGCACAAATGGAAGGAGTTAGTTATCTATGTACAGATAGACAGCCTTCCCATCAAGATTCATCCTCTCACTGGCTTTTGGTTATTTTTGTCTTTTAAAGCATTCTTGGTATTTTGAAGAGATAGGGTGTCAATTTCATTTACTTTTCTCTAAAGTGGACTAAGCTATAAAGGGGAAGACCAAATTAGAACATGACCTTTTTTTTGTTGTTTAAAATAGTTGTCATGTTTGGGTTACGGTATAGGTGTTCAACCTGCACTTCAGTTGGTCTTTGCTATGCTCTGTTTCTACAGTAAAGAGAACACCTCCCATGAACACAGAAAAATCTATCGTGCATCATTTTTTAAAACTTTCCAATTTCTATTTGCTGCTTTGTTCTCCATACCTCTCTGTCCTCTCTTTTGTTTAAAATCTCATTTAGCATTCTCTTGAGGGGAGAACACAAGATTACAATCTAATGATTGTAATGGGAACGGGTTAAGTTGGTACCATTCCCCGTTTTCATTACAATCTTGGTGGCAAGGATAATGTAACAGAATTTTTAATGCCTCATATATTACATGAACATTTTCCCGTGAGCACCAGCTCCTGGTCCACGGACAGCACTGTGGCTGTGTGCTGTAGGACTTTGATCTTTTTATATTCTGCATTATAATCAATTGGCCATTTTGCCCCTTCCCCATAGGTTCCAGTCAAACAAGTAAAAAATATTTTGATCTATAGCCTACCCCAACATCTCATGTCTATAAAATCCTATCAACCACAAAACATCAATGGAAAATCTGTGCGTCCAGGCATTCACAGCAGAGAGAAGGCACAACCCAGGTGTTCTTCTGGACAGTCACTCATCTGAAAAGCATCCTGGGAATTGTAGTTTTGTAAGCTAACATATAGTTTGTTCCTTTCAATAGCTCAAGCTCTTGATGGGCTTGGATCTTAAGCTATGAGGTGTTGCTGCTAGGAGCAGGAAGGCTTGCAGATCCCTGTTCCTCTAAATGTGTTCTTCTGGTCTGCAGGGCATGGGTTTTATCTGTAAGCATATTAAATAGAAATCTAGATTTCCGTTATTTGAATCTGCATTTTACTAAGATCTTCCCATGGTCACTGCAGAGAAAAGATGTGTTATTTCTTTCAGGGCACACTTGTATAAATAGTAGGATGCAGTTCCCTTAGGTGTGAATGACCTCTGATTGCCACTGTAGGAGCCCAGACAAGAGTCACAAGGCACACTCCAGAGCACCCCACCCTGGTTTCTCAGAATCACCCTGCACGCTATGTCAGTTCTGCATGGTACTCTGTTTCCCCTACTAACTTTTTGGGTTCCAAAATTTAAAGGGTTCAAATCTTTTGATAAACTAATTCTCAAATTGTCCTTCCAAAGGAAATTTGTCAATCCCAATCTCATTTGAGATCACTACATTCAAAATCATTTAGCTTTTCTGTGCATCAGTACCTTTGTTTATAACCCCAAAGCTATAATATTATTAATAAATACTAGGAAAATGATAACAAACTACTAGAAATGGGAGATCCCCTCCTCTGAACAAACAACAAGGACAAACTGAACAAAAGCATCTTTCTTCACAGAGCAGCCTTTGTGCAGGAGGGCTCTACCACCCCCACTCTCTCAGAAAGTGAGTTTCTCTCCAGCCCAGTTCACTGGAATTCCCAGGGTACTGTCCCTGTCTGCTCCACTGAAGCTTCATTGCCACAGGCAGAAAGGGATTAAGGTCCAGATGGGTCCTACCTTAGCAATGGATGTCACCCAGCTGGAAGAGACTGGGAGTGTGGTCTCTATCCAGCTGTCTCACTGCACTGCATGACTTTGAAATCAGATTGGGCATTTGGGTGGCACCAGCAGACCCCACTACACTCATCCACTCTGGTTATTCTGTGAAGTAAAGGCATTATGGAGATAAATAATTTAGCCTCCAACCAATACACTTAAGCTACTCAAGGTAGCTCTTTCTTTCTTTTTCTTTTTCTTTCTTTCTTTCTTTTTTTTTTTTTTTGAGACAGGGTTTCTCTGTGTAGCCCTGGCTGTCCTGGAACTCACTTTGTCGACCAGGCTGGCCTTGAACTCAGAAATACGCCTGCCTCTGCCTCCCAAGTGCTGGGATTACAGGCGTGCGCCACCACCACCCTCTTTCTTTCTTTCTTTCTTTCTTCCTTCCTTCCTTCCTTCCTTCCTTCCTTCCTTCCTTTCTCTCTCTTTTAAGATTTATTTATTTATTTTATGTGTGTGTGCATACACTGTCCCTATCTTCACACACACACCAGATAAGGGCATTGTATACCCATTACAGATGGTTGTGAACTACCATATGCTGGCTGGGAATTGAACTCAGGACCTCTAGAAGAACAGTTAGTGCTCTTAATTGCTGAGCCATCTCTCCAACCCAGCTGTTTTCCTTATCATCCTATTTTTAGGCTTCTAGTCACTATGATATCTTATCTCTGTCATGGCTATTCAAAACTTCAATTCATAGAGTACAAAGTCATGAATTTCAGCCAAGTTTACCTGGGGTGTACAGATAGCTCAGATCAAGCCACAATGGTAATGTGAGTTTGGTATGGTGTTAGCACCAAGAGATCTTGACTATACCTTGTTTTTATACCATAGTTGGTATACCACCTATACCCTTGGAACCTGCATGGTCCTTAGAAATTTGGGTGTTCATGGCCCACCAATGGAAGGCAGTTCTTTGGAGAAAAGTATGAGGGAGTCTGATGTCACAGTGAACTGCACTGAATTATAGCAGAGAATTAGCCCCACCCTAAGTCTCTCCCGCGGGCTAAATGAGGAGAGCGAGGCAATGTGATAACCCTAAGCCATCACGTGACTGCCCTGGCTGCTGCTGGGGTGCAGGTCGGGTCTACAGCTCTCATTCTCTGTGGGTATCTGCTGTTTTAACATAACCAAGAAGTAGATGGAGTCACAACAGAAGAGAACTTCTTTGTGTGGGTGGATCAGCAAAGCTTCTGATCTCAGGGACAGACTAAACTTGTAACTACAGCCAGCATTTAGTCACAGGGGAAATCACAAAAAAAAAAAAAAAAAAAAAAAAAAAGGAAAGAAAGAAAGAAAACAAACAAACAAACAAAAAACCCAAACAAACAAAAACCAACCAAACAAAAAACAACAAAAAAACAAAAAAACTGACTCATTCAACGTCATTTTTACCCTTGCTGGAACAAATACACATCCAAGTTACTGGTTATTTGACTTCTGAAAGCAGTATCTCTTTTAGAGACATCCTAGGCCCTTTAAAGGAATTTTATGTCCCTAAGTAAGAAGATGAATTGGTCCAAGTCTAGAAAAATGAACACAAAATAGAAATAAAGTTTGGGTCCTGTAAGGAATTTATTACGAAGACCTCAAGATACTTACAAACATTATGTATTATCTGCCTTCTTGCACAGCATCTCTTCCACCCAGACTCTAGTCCCGATCCACGATCCAATGCCTTATCACTCCACATGTAGATCACACGCTCCAATGGGGTCTCTCTTGCTCCTGACTCTAGGGTGAATCACACATGGTAGCGTTACCTCCTATCACCCTGACCTGGGACCCTGTATGGTTATTAGTTTGGCTGGTTGGTTTTATATTTGTCCTTGTATTCTTTTGAGACAGGGCTTCTGGTAGCCCAGGGTGGCCCCAAGCTTGCTGTGTAGTCAAAACTGACTCGGAGCTTCCATTTCCATCTCCCAAGTGCTGGCACTGGAGGTGTGTACCAACCAGCAGGCAGTACTGGGCAGAACCCAGGGCTTCACACGTGCCAGATAAGCAATCTACTAAAGGAGTCCAGACCCTGGGCTTTGTCTCGCCATTTTGTACAACTGCACTGTTTCTAATAGCTGCCTCAGTGCTTCTCTCCACAGCCGTATTTTCTGCTCGATTCCTGACTTCCTGCTCCAGGTCCCTTAGGACTGGGTCCTTGTGTCCCTGAGTCCATTCAGAGATTTGCCTGATCACCAGTCCTGTGACTTCCTGCTGCTTGGTGACAGATTCCCCAGGCCACCTGCCGCCAGCCTGCCCACCTGCCTGCCTGCATCTGCACCTATCGTCTGCTGCCAGACAGCCACCCTCCCTATGGAGGGGTAAGAACAGATGGAATGCTCTTAACAAAGCACTGTAACGAGAGAAAATGCCAGCTAAACTGCTAGAAAAAAAACGAGGGTTAAACTCTTTCATTAGGAAAAGGAAGTTGCTTTAGATGAAGGCCAAGGACACGGAGAGGCTGCTTTTTTACGCAGTCTGGACAGCAGTTGTTCACAGACTTGGCAGAGCACAGGGGTCAAACACTGTGTTCTGGAGCTGCACTGGCTGAGCCTCCCAGTCCACCTTCACTAACAACTAAGAGGGGACAAAATGCCGTCTCTCCCAGGTTCACAGTCCCATCTGCAAGACAGTGACACCACCCTGTGGACTGCCAGTATTCTTACTGATGGTGAAAGACTATAGGCATATAGTTTCTTCCAATGGTTCCTTAAGTATGGGTCTGGATATAGAACTATCAGTCAGTTTTCAGACACATCAATTCTAGGGGGATGGTACACACAGTGTAGATTTTGTCATGGGATGGGGGGAAGAAATATTGTACAGAAGAGCAGGAAAACCATGGCTGGATGAGTCACCAATCTGAAAAATGTCAATACATTCAAAGAAAGTGTTAAGTGATAGAGCCAGTGAGGTGGGAACCAACCCCAAAGTCTGAGCATGGCAGAGAGAGAAAAGCACAAATGACCACCCTGGGAGACAGAGCACTAAGGCTGGGGGATGAGTCATAGTAGAAACCTTTCAAAAAGAGAGAGTAGGAGGGAGGGGGCACCCTGCATTTACAGAAAGTAGCATAAAAGCAATGCTTCCCAAAGTATCGGAAGAAAAGTAGACGGGGCTTGGAAGAACAAGTGCCTGGCCGGGCAAGGGAAGTGATACAAAGTATCTGTAGCAGCTCCGATAGGGAAGAGCGGAGAAGTGATACAAAGTATCTGTAGCAGCTCTGATAGGGAAGAGCGGAGAAGTGATACAAAGTATCTGTAGCAGCTCTGATGGGAAAGCAGGGTAAGGAAGCCTACAGAGGCAGAGGTAAACAGGCAGTCAGCTGTGACAGAGGGAAGAGGCAACCAAGAAACACAGTAACAGAGAAAACTGCTCCAAACAGCAGCTGGGAATAGGGAATTGATAACAAAGCAATAAAATACCAGCAATGAGGGAGCCGGATACCATTAAAGTACGCAGTAGTTAATAACAAGGAGGCCAAAGTCAGGAAACAATTAATAAATTAATAAACAATAGCGAGGTTTAAAATGAATGTAGACAAAAAGGAGGTTATGTGGGGTGATCTGTTGAGTGCGTGAAGCAGGGGCTGCGGGACGTGATGCTGGCGTGGTTCAGGTGCGTTGCCGGGTCCATGCTGCTGGCTCCGGGTCCAAAGCTAGCCCTCACTAAAGCAAGAGAAAAGGCCTGTGTTGTTCTCTGCTGACTCCCCGAGTGACTCATATTCCATTAGAATGGGGAAAATGGCCTCAGAGATGCCTGCCTCGCTGATGCTGACCGCCACTCCGACATAAGTGGAATATTGTTACGAAGATGCTGGCAGAAGGAAGCACTAGAGAGCCAGCCTTTCTCAAAACGTAAGTCCAGGGCCAGTTAGAAATCCTACTCTCAGTTTTCATGCCCTGCCATCGACATCAATACATTGTCTGGGGTGGTATGGGAGATCATCAGAAAACTATAAGCCAATAGAGTCTCCATGGCTGCCCATCAATAGTAACTCCAGCCCTAGACCTGAAAGCTCCCACCACTATAAAGTGCCTCAGCTGAGGATATCTTCTACAACATGGTTTGCGTAGTGGAGTACGAGAGATGAGTGAATAAAAGTACCATAATAAAACCCTCCATCTTGTATAACAGATACACACTAATTACAATTTAAAGCGCCATTTTTCTTTTTCCGAACGCAACGATGGCACTTGGAGCTGCAAAGATCGAGGCTTCGGAAGCCTTGGTTGGAGAGTATTTTCTGATCCTAGGAACATCGTCCAAGCAAGACTGGAAACTGCTAAGTGGATAGAGTAGGCCAGTCCTCCCATGGCTTTTATAAAAGCTGCCCCAGCTCTGAGTCTGGGTGAGATTGCTACTCCATGTGCTTTCCCCAGAGATGCATCCAGAAGGTAGGGTCCCTGTGTCAGCCTCCCCTGCCTGGCAGGTGGTTCGTTTCTGCACATTGAATGTCTCTTCCTCTCCCTACACCTATTTGTTCTGTGCTCGGGAGTTGGCATTGTAATGCTGGCTGTCCTGTGGACGTAGACACTTGATTCTCCAAAATACCCAACTGAGGAACATTTTCTACAGAGATATTGCCCGCTTGTCATCCAACGATGAGACTTAAGTGCGAGGGAGAAGGGAAGAGAACTAGAGGCAGCAGCTCATTACGGATAACCCAGGCTTATAGAAAGGATAAAGGAAAGAGGCAGAGGAATTGGGAGTGACTGATGTAAAAAGGCAGGACGGTGAGGAAAATAAACAAGCAAGAGATGAGAGGAACGTGTGGACAGAAAGGCTAAAGAATCGGCTTAGTGTCGCAAGATGATATGCCTTCCATATTGTCATAAAAACATTGATATGATCAATATACCAAAATCAATAAGAAAATCTCATTACATGGCATGTGTAATATATAGTACATTATATTACATATTATATGTGTAATATATGATAAATGTATATATCATATTATATGTGTAATATATTACATATTATATGTGTGTGTGTCTACACACACACACACACACATATAGGTCGAACTTAATAAGTGTGAAAGTGTTTTCCCTGAGTCTGATGTTATAAAACACACATTTCTCATCTTAAATAATGTTAAAATAATTGATTAGAAGAACACTGGGCTGAAGCATCTTGAAGCCCTGGAGGCCTACATGGAAGCTATGGGTTGTACTCCCATCTGGAGGGCCACACAAAATATTACAAGAGTAAAAGGTTCACATTAGAACTTAATTCAAAACCAGAAGAGTAACTAAATGGAGGTGATTCTAGCAGCGTGAGCCTGTGCTGTATCAAGTGGATCACTGCTGCCTTGATTCGCAAGACACATCATAAGAATCTCACATAGCGTGTGCTGTGACACTACGCCCTTTGGTGGCCACTGCCTGGAACAGCTCCGATCTGAAACTGCAGTATGGGAGAAGACCCAGGGTTTTTCACGGTACATAGCAGGTTTTCTGCTCTTACAGGTATAGAATGGTTTGACTGTAATACCAAACACTTCTCATATTTTCCTATCTCTCCTTGGCAGCTAAGTATCATATTACTATACCATGTTAAAATGCTTGTGTTTTTAAAATGGAGTTGTTAACTTGAGTCTCAGTTTTAAAAACTCATTAAATGAGTTTTGGTTTAAAATTGAAACAGAATTTTCAACCATTTCCTAAATGACTCTAGACTTTACTTCTGTCATTTTATACTACGCATTTATGCAAAATGACAATCTCAGCAATGATACTTTAAAACCAAGTAAACAGATGCATCTGCATCTCTCTTACGAGCATGGAAGTTCTCTTTCGTCTTTAACAAATGCTAAAATCATGGATGTGCCCAAATATGGTCCTGTGGACAAAAACACAGACCAGTTCCATCGGAAGGGGGTTTGTTTTCTGGCCTCTGACATCTCTTTAAGCAACTTGGTTGATGAAAGAGAACATCAGGGTCACCGGGTCTGGTTCTAATTCCATCACAGAAGGATTTTTAAGTGGCACAGAGTATGCTTTGTCCTCACCTGTGGAATACAATGAAGACACACATACTGTGCAAAGATTACAGGAGATAATGAAGAACATACACTGAAACTCTTCGAGGACTGGGAAAATGGCTCTGATGGTCAAGGGCAAGCATGACACCTGAGCTCCCGCCTCCTGACGCCATGGGGAAAGCTGGGCATACATGTGCCAACTCCGGCACACCATGCCCAAGGAAATTGTTATAAAAGAACCATTTAATTGGGGGTTGGAGGGCTTGCTTATGATTTCAGAGTCTTAGTACATTATCATCATGGTAGAAAATATGGCAGCACACAGACAGTATCTGAGACCTTTACATCCTGATCAGCAGGCAGGGCGAGAAAGACACTGGGCCTAGTGTGGGTTTTCAAAGTCTCAAAGCACATTTCCAGTGACACTGCCTTCAACAGGGCCACCCCTCCTGATCCTTCTAATCCTTTCAAACAGTTCAGTTCCTGTGACTAAGCATTCATATATTTGGTCTATAGGGCCATCGTTATTCAAACAGCCACATGTGCATATAAGTTGAAGTAGGGGCACATGGAAACTATAAATGGAACAATTTTTAAAAAATGCGGAGCGATTTTCCATAGCAACCATAGCATCTTCATCCCACTATCAAGAATATTTGAGGGCCTTTCATCTCAACCTTACTATACTTTTGATTTTAGCCACCCTAAGGGACGTGATGTGATATCTCACTGTGGGTTTAATTTGAATTTTGCTAATTATTCAACATCTTTTAAATAACTAAGTTGTTATTTGCTTAACATTAACAAAATAATTTATTAATATGAATTAAACATTAATATTTATTTTCAGTGAATCAAACATGAAAGATGCCAGTTTCATTTGCACACAGCAGAGTCTCCCAGGGGCTGGAGAATATCTCAATCAGTATGGCTTGCCATGCAACCATGTAGATCTGAACTGGACCCCTAAGACCCACAGAAAAAAAATAAGTAAATAGAGTTATCATGGTTGATAACACTTACAATCTGAGTTCCACAAATGAGGTGACAGACAGACCACTGGAACTCACTGGCCAGCCAACTAATCTACTTGACAAGTTCCAGAACACTGAGAAACCTGTCTCCAAAAACAAGGTAGAGAGTTTCTGAGGAATGACACAGAAGTTGACCTCTGACCTCCACACACAAACACACCGTCATCTACACACATCAGAAAAATAAGGGATCTCTGACCGCCACATGCAAGTACACATGCATCTATACATATCAGCAAAACATTCCAGTGCGCTGATAAATGTTTCAAAATTACAATGTAATTTTCGGAGCTGGGGAACCTGTCAGTGGGTAAGGTTCCTCACCTGACATTATGAGAGACTGGGTTCAGGTCCATCGAAGGTTTGTCAGGCTGGATGCCTGCTACAGTAATGTGTCTGTGATCTTGAAGCACCAATTGTGAACCCAGAAGGATTCCAGAGCCCCCATGCCAGCTAGCCTCATATACAAGCAGCAAATAAGAAGTCCTGTCTTAGACAAGATGGAAGGCAAGAACCAAGACCGGGAGGTTGTTCTCTGACCCCTCCACCTAATGTGCACACACCAGTACACAAACTGCAGTACACACACACACACACACACACTCATGATATAAAATATAGCTGTAAATTTAGAAACCAAATTCAAATGCAATTTAACACTGTTCTATTTCTGGACTCTGATGTCTGTAAGTTTTAAAAGAGTCTATGGATTGCTTGGCCTTAAAACAGGGTCTCCACTCTTAACTGGCAATGTTCATTTAATTTATTGAACCAAATATAAGAAATATATTTCCTACTCATTCACTAAGACTTCTTCCTCAATAGACTATATTTAAGAATGCTGGAGGGGCTGGAGATGACTCAGCAGATAAGAGCACTGGTTGCTCTTCCAGAGGTCTACATAGTGACTCACAAGCATCTCTGCTGGAATCTGATGCCTTCTTCTGTTATACATGAAGACAGTACTCATACACATAAAATAAATAAGTAAGTAAAACTCTGTGATCCCCCTCCCCGTTTTTGTCTTTATCATCGAGACTCAGTATCT
This sequence comes from Apodemus agrarius, assembly GCA_964023405.1. NCBI lineage: Eukaryota > Metazoa > Chordata > Mammalia > Rodentia > Muridae > Apodemus > Apodemus agrarius. The sequence goes on from OZ030021.1 coordinate 4,621,518, forward strand.
TATTATAGTTTATTTGGTAGTATAATACTTTTTCAAATAAACAAACATTTTTAAAAGAAAAGTATTTAATTTTTTAAATACATTTGAGTGCGTGGGTGTGACACATGCCACACATGTGTGTGTATGTCCTAAGATTTCAGAAGAGGGCATCAGATTCCTAGAAACACTGAGAGTTACCCAACCTGGGTGCTGGGAACTGAACTCGGGTCTTCTGGGAGAGCATCTCTGTTTAGTTCTATCTCTCCAGCTCCATAAACAACCATTCTTCAGAGGAAGGGACAGGAAGAGTAGGTGATAAGGTGGTAACATGTTTGTTACATGGCTGATGGAGGTGATAACATGTTTGTTACATGGCTGGTGGAGGTGATAACATGTTTGTTACATGGCTGATGGAGGGGATAACATGTTTGTTACATGGCTGGTGGAGGTGATAACATGTTTGTTACATGGCTGATGGAGGTGATAACATATTTGTTACATGGCTGATGGAGGTGATAACATGTTGTTTGTTACATGGCTGATGGAGGTGATAGCATGTTTGTTACATGGCTGATGGAGGTGATAACATGTTTGTTACATGGCTGATGGAGGTGATAACATGTTTGTTACATGGCTGATGGAGGTGTTTATTCCTGAGTTGGGGATAAACATCCTTAGTCTCTGTAGTACTCTGGATAAAGGACAACTGCAAATTTTTTGCACACCAGAAGCTTTGTTTCAAAATCAAATAGTGTCAAACCCAAAAGAAAGAGGCTCATTCATTCATTCCTTCATTCACTCACTCATTGTACAAATAAGAATCAAGAATGAACCATGTGCCAGGTTCCAGATACGGATCTGCCGGCCCTCATAGCTTTGCCTAATACGAGCACACACTCTGATGACGTGGTTCTGCTCACTAACCTTTCACTGCTGTCCTATGAGGATAAAATGTCTGGCTCTACAGCAGCCATTTTGCTCCTCTGGGGACAAAAGCCAACTCACTGCAGATGACAGAGCTTCAGAACAGAAAGAAAGGGTTTAAATGAGTGTGAACAGCTCAAGGCCCCCAAGCAATTCCCATGCAGTGGCCAGGGCTATTCTATTTCTAATTCTCAGAGCTTACTTTCAGAGCACTGACGTCCACAGAGGAAAAAACACTGAAAAAATAAAAATAATAAAAATCAAATTCATTCTGACTCTCCGGATCATGGCCCCAATTGCTGGCTGACACATTTCTGAGGAGGCAGAGGGCAGAAGGGGGATTTCTCCACTGGAAATAGCCAGCTTCTAGAACAGTTCCTGTCCCTTGAGAGTAATTCCCACAACTGCAGCTCTCCTGTTCTGCAGACCCTCCAGCCAGGCAGTCTAGGGTCCTGGAGGCACTGCAAATACCTCAGAAGATTTCTAAAAGCCTGCGCCCACAGGCTGAGTCTCCAAGTGTCTGTGCTTTCTGGGCAGAAACAGAGTAAGACCTTGGGGATCTTTAATCTGTGACCATTTTTTTTCTGATGGGACCAGTGGGTAGAAACTTAAAAGAGGGGTTGGGGGGGCTTTAATGACCTACCACAAGCACAAAAATCCTAAAACCTCCAGACCTAAATAGTCCATTCTCAGGAACCCCTGGCTGATCGCCTCGGTGGCATTTGTCACCGTTGGTTGCTTGTTAGTATTTGACCTGTGAAGAAAACAACCTGCATTTGTTGTTCTCTGGGTAACCATGCCAGTTGTATAGAAAGCTGACTTGTTTAGCATTTTTCCATTAAGGACAGAATTGTGACATTATTAAGCAAGTTGACTTATCACCCTATGGCTGGTGGTCATTTATTTGATGCCTGGGGTCATCATGGGCAGACTAATTCTAGTGATACATGGCTAGATCCCTCCATATCCGTGGGGACTGGTATCCTGGTTGGTCCTGGGGTTAGGCTCTGTCTCTTGAATAAGCTGCCATCTTTGCATGGCTCCTCCCAGCCAAGAATTACCTTCCCACCACTTTAAGACAGTAGGCAGGCAAGTCATAGAGGAGGAGGAGGAGAAGGGGGGAGGGGAGGGGGAGGAGGAGGGGGGAAGGGAGGGGGAGGGGGAGGGGGAGGGAGATGGGGGAGGGGGAGGAGAAGGGGTAGGAGGGGGAGGAGGGGGAGGGGGGAGGAGGAGGAGGGGGAGGGGGGAGGAGGAGGAGAAGAAGAAGAAGAAGAAGAGGAAGAAGAAGAAGAAGAAGAAGAAGAAGAAGAAGAAGAAGAAGAAGAAGAAGAAGAGGAAGAGGAAGAAGAAGAAGAGGAAGAAGAGGAAGAAGAAAAGAAGAAGAAGAAGAAGAAGAAGAAGAAGAAGAAGAAGAAGAAGAAGAAGAAGAAAAGAAGAAACGAAGAAGAAGAAGAAGAAGAAGAAGAAGAAGAAGGAGAAGGAGAAGGAGAAGGAGAAGGAGAAGGAGAAGGAGAAGGAGAAGGAGAAGAAGAGGAAGAAGAAGAAGAAGAAGGCTGTTTATGTTAACTGTTTTAGTGGCATACTTAGCTTTAGGATTGGTAGAAGCCAGTGTCTGTTGAATTATCTTATTTTAGAAATTTTATCCTTTAGTTGAATGTTTGGTCAGCTCAGAGGTGGACACAGAATACCCCCAAGGGAAACAGGAGTAGACCATGATACTTTGGCTTGGAATCTGTAACATTCCACCACCACAGAGTTCTAATCAGTTAGACCTATAGACTCTTCCACACAGATGTGGGTTTCTTCTGGGTGCTTCAGTTCACCCAGAAGTTGAGAGGTGATGCTTCCAGTCATACACTATGCTCCGTTTGGGTTTTGCTCACTTTCTAAAATTAAAAACAAAAACAAAAACAAGAACAATATTAATGGTGTCCAGATCATCTGGGAATGTAACATCCATGGTGTAACATTCAAGAACATGGCTTCCTGTGCTTATCAAAGAGCAGCTTAAAATGTAGGATTTGTTCAACATCTGGATTTGGATCAGTAGCAGCTGAATAGATAGTGGTGATGTATCTTCTTATCCCCCACAGTCTTCAGGAAACACAAACCGGTCCTGTTCCCAGACTTGGGTCCAGCTACACATAGTGTGAGCATGTTTGTGTTTTCTCTTTTCCTTTTAATCTTCCTTTGAACACACTTTAAGCACCTTCATCTTATTTTCCCAAGAAACTTTCCTTAAAATCCAGGTTAAAAAACCTTAAATTTAATCCTATATGGTGGTCCACACACATCCATGGGTGGTATTCATGGATTCAACCAACCAAGAAAATAACTACTCAGAAAGAGAAAAAACATTGCATCAGCATTAGATAGCTACACCGTCTTTCCTTGTCATTATTTCCTAAGCAATGCAAAATAAAGACTATTTGCATATTGTTCCATTGTATGAGATTTTATAATTACCTACAGAAGGCAGAGAGTACACAGGGTACGAGTCAATCATAAGCTACTGTAGGCCGTGTTACTTACGTATTTGAATAGCCTGTGATTTTGGTTTTGGGCGTGGGCTTGAAGCCAACTCTCTTTAGATACCAAGGGACAAGTGACAACTGCACATAACACCAGGGTTGAATCTTTGTCCAGGGACAGTCTAGAGATTCTTTATGGTGGAAGCAGATTTGGTTAAGCTCAGAGACCATTCATTACACACAGCTGATTCCAGGGCCTTCAGAGGTCCCTAGCAGGTTATTAACAAAATAACACACATACACGTACATATATGTATATATATTATGTTATAATATATATAATATAATATATAAATAATATGTGAATATATGCATATATACTAAATAATATATGTATATGTATATGAATATATACATATATAATATATAATATAATATATACATAATTTTGTAAAAGTACAGTATTTGTGTGTTGTTCTATCACCTCCCCCAGATCATAAGCATGAGCCAAAATGGACCTAGAAAACCCTGACAGGGATCCTTTTACTATTTATTTTTGACTTATTCTTGGAAAAATTTTATAAATGATACAAGGCACCTTGGCCACACCCATTTCCCACTTCCTCTAACTTTCCAGCACTGTCCTCCAGGGGCTCCACCTCCCTAGTTCTTTTTGTCCTTATGTTCATGGGTATGGGCTCATCCACTGAGGCATGGTCACCCTGTGGCCACCCACCTCTCCCAGCAGCCACCAAGTAGAAATAAGATCTCAGCCAGGCGTGAGGCCTAATGAGCCCCTCCCCTTTCCATGCTGGGCTTGTCGCCTTGCTTCCGTCTTATGCAGGCCCTGAGCCGGTGGCCATAACTACAGTGAATGTTTATGACAGCCATGTCGCATCCAGAGAACAACACTTTTCATCCTCAAAGGTTTGCGTGGCCCTGATCTTGGTCTCACAATCCACAAGTGGCTTCCTCTCACTGGGGAGCCCCACCCGTGTTATTGTCCCTGTCACTAACCAGACACGGTTATGCAACCAGACTCTACCCAGGTTCTTTACAAAGCCAAAGTGGTCTCTGGATGGTGCTGAACGAGCCCCCGAGAGCTTTTTCCTCATGGACATACACCTTCTCTTAATAATAAAAACCAGCAGAGGGGCTCTTCCAGATGCCCAGTCCAAAATCAGCCTTTGGAAATAACGGAAGAACTAACATACTGATTTTTAAGGATATACAGGCCTGGAGACAGCTCAGTCAGTAAAGGATTTGTCTTACAAGCACAAAGACCCAAGTTTAGTTCCTAGAACCATCTATAAAAACAACAGGTAGCAGGGTGCATGCTCACAATCCTCATTCTGGAGAGACAGATGAAGGGGGGATTTACTGGCCAGCCAACCTAACCTATTTAGCATGTTCCACGGAAGAGATCCTGTCTCAAATAAAGGGGAGTCAAAGAAGTGGACAGTGCCTGAGAAAGGATACTGAGGGTATTCTCTAGCCTTCAAATGCATGTACTCATTTGCACAAGTGTACACATGTACACACACACACACACACACACACACACTACATACTCACAAAAGAACAATAAACAACTTTACAGAGACTTGTACTGAAATAAAATGCATCTCTTTCTTTGTGTGAATATTCAGGCAACCAATGGAACTCGGTTGAAGATGAACTTGGGGAAGAGAACTTCCCATCACCACCAACACACACACACACACACACACACACACACACACACACACACACAAATGTACAATCTACGCATATATATGAAATCTTTAGAAAAGAATGTATTTTGACTGTGGGGATGGATTCAGTACGAATAGAACCCTGAGGCACCTAAGAGTTTAAATAATGGTTTCTATTCCAGGGAAGGGAAAATATTTTTCCTTGATAGCACTTTCTTATATTCACGGCATTAAAATTACTTTTTCAAAATCCTGCCAGTAGAGACTTATCATGGTCGACGCTGCTGTACTGTAAAGATAAGGATGGAAGCAAATGCGACCCGCGAGCCGGGAGCCTGCAGATTGGTACTATCCTTCACCACACAAAGCACTCCACCAGCCTGGAAATTCGTTCTTCAAAGCCAAACAGAAGTTTTCTCCTACGGCATTTGTCAGTGCCGTGGACCGTTTCTGTTGCTTGAAACTTACTTGTTCACAGACTGTTTAAGGAACAGGTAGTGGGAGCAGCAGACAGCAATTCGGTTGTAGAAAACATAGAAGGTAGCCTCTGGTTAAATTTTCTTATATAAGTTCTGGTAGACGTTAGGACGTTTCAATACAATAAGCATTATTTTTTCTTCATGTGTAGGGAAAGCGTCAAGATCCACACAAGGTCCCATAAATTGTCTCACTGGGGTTTTGTGAAGGGAATGGCTGGGTTTGGAAATGTTTTATAAAGTGAGGGTGTCTGATAAGCAACTCCTAACTCCAAGCTCACGAACCTTCCCCTTCAACATACCACCCCCCCCCCACATACATTCGTATGCGCTGGAGCAACCTGTGTGCTGAATTCTCTCACGTCCCTGTTTCTCGGTCACCCAAAGGCTCCATAAAAGCAGGGTGATCATGTCACCCTGTCCTCATGCTCCCACTGCAGGCCACGTCAGGAGGGTCCGTAAGTGTCTGCCAGGTGTGCGACTAAACAAGCAGGTAACAGAACACCACACGTTCCTTGCCTGCGTCTGCTGTCCTACATCAGGGCTTCCCAGCCTACCGGGTGCTGAGACCTTTTAAGATGGGTCCGCATGTTGTGGCGATCCCACAACCGTAAAGCTGTTTCCTTGCTACCTCGTAACTATTATGAACGATAACGTAAGTATCAATTGTCTTAGGCGACTCCTGTGGAAAAGACATTTGACCCACAGGATGAGAACCACTGTCCTAACTGGTAAAAGAAAAATAGATTATTGATGGATATTTTGCTATTAGGTGCCAGCGATTCTGTCTCTTATTAGACTAGCAAGTTTCACAGGGCTCCCTCACTCGCCCTCTGCCTTCACCTTGTCTTCTGAGGAGGCCAGGGAGTCAGCCTGAGCTAGCCGTAGGTGTTAATCTTACTTTTAAACATTAGGACTATTAGCCTGGGCGTGATAGCTCCGTGGGTGAAGGACTTGCTGCGTAAACCTGGAGATATGAACTGGACCCTCGGAAGCCGCGTGGGGGTGGGAGAAGAAAATGTGTTTCTCAAATCTCCACATACGTGTACCTTAGCGCGCGCGCGCGCACACACACACACACACACACACACACACTAATTGATTGATTATATAAACCATTGCACCGCACAAAGAAGTGTGCAAATGCAGTAGGGAGTGGCATTCGTCTCTTTCTTGCTGTCCCATGTGACCCTTTGGGATACCAGACCTCATCCAAATACTCAGAACTCAAACAGCTTTCTCAGGAAGCCTCCCATCTGCTGCTTCAGAGGGAAGGGTGGATTCACAGAGAAGACCTCAGTGGAGCCTGCTGTCCATACCCACTGGCGCCTTCCCTGTCACAGCTTGCGAATGCACACGCGGGAGCTGCTGCCTCCCTGACTGCGGACAACAGAGCACCCGCAGCCGTCAGCTTCCTGGCACAGCCCTGATGCTGAAATAATTTGGTGCTGTTTTCCTGTTTGTATCCGAACTTTGTTTTATTATGGTTGAGAAGGGGGGGCTCGATATTTCTTTCATAAAGATAATTGTTTTCTTGGGATTTGGGACTTTTCTCCCTCCCCCACCTTGGAGAGACCTATGTGGCTGGGAGCCGATAAGACAGACGCACCTCTTCATTAAAAACTTTAACCTCGCGCTAATGATTATATTAATACCCAGCGTGCGATAAACACCTGAGACGTACTTTGTCCTGAACAACACAGCCTTGGAGAACCTCGCAGTCAATAAAATAAAATACCCCTTTCTCTTTAATTAACATATGAAATAAACACAGCCTGTGACACCTAGCGTGCGGCAGCAATTAAGAGGCATTGCTTAGTTAAACCTCCTAATACCTCATTTAAATATGCAATTAAGGGATAATTGCCTTCAATCAATAAAAAAATTGAAATATTTCGCAGGGGCTTCAATTATTTTTTGCTAGGCTTTCCACTTTATACTTGGCCAGCACTAAGCTGCATGTCTCCCTCCTTTGGTTAAAGTGACATACCCCCCCTTTCTTGGCCTTGGCATTGAAGCCTACTATTAACATTGCAAGAGGCCAACGGCAGCTTGGAGCCTTGGAAATCATCTCTTTTAGCCTCCGTTGAAATTCGATGGCTCAAAAACAGCCTCTTTCTGACTTGCTTTGGGTTGTGTTCTTTGTTTCAACTCAGCCCAAAGGCCTCCATTTTCATCTCCTTGCAAAGAATCTTTTTGGGGCGCAGGGTGCAATTATACAGTCTGCATATACGTTTGCTTCCTCATGGCTGAGCCGCACCCCACACACAAACACACCTCCAGACTGTGGGCATTTTCAGACGGTGGGGGGCATAAAAACATTTCTACTGGGCTCTTCAATCAAGCCCTCCCAACATATGTGCAAAGAGAGCCAGGATGTGTGAAAGGCCACCGGGAAGGACAGAGGGCTGGCTTAGAGGGCAGGTGTGACAAAGCTTAGCCAAATTTCATCCTGGAAGGGGCAGCGGTGGTTCATGTGTACGGTTGACGGGGAGAATGTTCAAGGCACCAAGGGTGACAAGAAGATGGAAACTTCAGCGATGATCTACAATAAACCACAAAATAAAAATCATTACCAACGAACCCGAGGGAAAGGTTGGACATACCCGTTTGCCTTAGGCTACCCCAACAGTCTCAAATTCTAACCTGGGCGGCAGCAGCAGACTGGACTTCTCCATACTGGAAGCCTGTCACAGGCCTAAATGTCTTTTGCACTTTTATCAAGTAGATTTGATCTTAAAAGATCAATGTCACTTTTTTTCTGAACATAGAAAATAGTCTCTGAATCTGTAGGTGGACATATGTGAGTCTTTCAGTTAGGAGGCCACTTCCTAAGAACCTTCATGGGATCCCCCGGCCTCAGATTCATACAATTAATGACTGAAAGCAACTAGGGAGCTTCTAGAAATTCCCAAAGGAAATGTGAATTTCCTGTACTCTGAGGATCACGTTGAACGCACACAAAGCAGTAAGAAGTAACGTGTTGATATTGACAGTCACCTAGAGAGGAAGTACACGGGAGAGGATCTGCGTGGCCTGTGTGCAAACATCGACGGATGACATAAAGGATGCCAGTTTTACAGAAATCACGATGGATTGTGTCTCGGCAGGGTTCTGAAACTCACCCCTAGAAGAAGCCATGCCCAGCTGCATTTACTGATCTTTCAAAATAGCACCCCGATGACTGCCGCGGGGAGAAACAATCGCTTTTCCTGGGAGTTTGCCCACCAGTATGCCGCCTGTGCCCCAGTGGCTGGCTCTGTGCGAGCTCATGTGGGCAGGGTAACTGTTCCCAGTGGTTATGTTCTTCTTAAAAAGACACAAAGTTAGAAGATGTGTCAGGGGAACTCAGGAAGAACTGAAGGGAAGAGGGTGAGGGTTGGATATGATCAAAATACACTATATACCAATATGGATTTTTTTTTTTTAATTTAAGAGGAACAAATTGTGGAGACCTAACAGGAACCTTAGGAACAGTTGAAGTTTGCACACAGGCTCTGGTGCGCCTTCCCAAGCAATCTCTCCTGGTCTCCCTGTGTAGTAACCCCTTTCTGATCTCATTGTCTTTGGCTGACGATGAGTCACTGTGTTCCCAGAAGACTAAGATGCATCAGCATATGCATATCCCTGGACAACCCAACAATGAGGTCTGCCCAACTCTGAGCCAGCCTCGGGGCCACTCCGCAGTGGGACTCCCACTGGGCTTGAAGCAGCTGAAGCTGCTCACGGTCTTAAGCAGAAGTCACTGATGAGGAGGTGGTACTCAGTCCCAAACACTATCTGAACCAACTCCATGGTCTATTTCCTGGAATCCTCATGACACGCGAGATGGGCAAATTCTCATCATTTCATAGATGAGGTGAGTAGCACTGGATGGCTAGCAGCCTCTGACATTCGAGAGACCTTCCAAGAGTAGCTATACTGAGTTCCTATACTATACCTTTGACCAATTCTGTTTCCAAATGCATGATATACATTGCACGGAGAGATGCGATTAACTTGAAACAAGGTAATATCTATCTCTGGCTTCATCTGATTGGCATCAGTGACCATCAGCAAGAACTGAAAGCCTTCCCACAAGTCTGAGAGCGCCGGGGCTTGACCCACCCTTGCTGACCTGCTTTGGTTCCTCCCTGGCAGCCTCCCCAGCCTCCCTCCTTTTCCCTTGTTCCTATAGTGACAGTCCAGTGGTCCATTTCCTGCCACATCTTTGGAGGTGTGTGTGTGTGTGTGTGCGCGCGCGTGTGTGTGCGTGTGCGTGTGTCCACCAGCTTCTTTCACTCTTCAGACTACAGATGACTGCTTTGCCAGGCCCTCAGACTCTCTCTAGGCTTCTCTCAGAGTTGTGTGTGCAGACATCAACTTTCGGACGGAAGAGATTTCCCTCTGGACCAGCAGGCATGCTTGCATATTTCATATTACAAGACAGTAGAGTCCCCAGTTTCAGTGTTTCTTGGCTGCGGTGCAAACTTACCTGAACGTAGGGCGTTGACTCGATGAGCAGGGAAGGCAGATACAGACGCCCGTGCGACACTCAGCTCTTTGACAGTGGCTACCATCTTGCTTTGTTCCCCACCCAGACCTGTGTCTTCCGCATCCACCTGTGAGACAACCTTAGGCAACTTACTAGAGTCAATAAAAACAGGAGAAAATAACCCCTGGAGGTGCTAGTCCTCCACAGGATTCAGGGCAAACATCCATATGATTTCGCCAAGCTCGGCCTACTGCTGCATCCTTCGAACATGACTGCACTTAGTGGTCTCTCTTACCTAGTCGCACTTAACATCTTTAGTATTATTATTTAGAGGAACACAGCCACAAAGCATCAGCATCGTTGCCAGGGTGACGGAGGAGGGCCCGTTCCTGTTTGCACTCTGGTTTTGTCCTGTGAAATTCCCAGAATCTTTCTTGAGCAACTACTGGCCCACCCCAAAACTGTCCGGATCAAACTTTTAACCTCACTAGACTAGAAAAGTCTCCCTATTTGTTAATAGCTCATGACTTAAATTTGTCTCATTGATAACTTTTTTGTTTGTTCACGGAAGGTAAGTTTGATATGGGAATGAGGGGATAAAGTATTTTAATACAAAATTATGTAAATTGGAACTGAAAGCAGGTCTCCTCTCTCAGTCCCACACGGCAGATCACTGCCTTGCAACTGTTTGAATTTCTAACGTTTCCTGTGCGCTGCAACCCCGTCTCTTCCCCTTTTCTCTACCTAACTTAAATAGCAACGCCAGTCCACTAATCTGTTTTCTCCCTTTTATAACAGTGTGGGTGCCTTTTCAAGTCAATACAGATCTCATTATTTTTAATGGCTACATGGTATTTGCTTACTCGTTTAAGGTTACAGGCTGCATAATTTACTTCACTATCCTCCAAAGATGAGCACTTTGGCTTTTCCCCGAGCCTTTTGTTATTTTCAGTTTGCTGTCCAGCAGCGAGCACTTTCACACGCACACCTATGTTTAGTTCTAAGCATATCCTTCAAGGGGAGTGCCCAGAAGTAGAATTAGTCAAGAAAGGTGTATAGATTTTAAGTTCTTATGTATACACGTAACAAATGCTGCTTTGCTCCTATAAAATGTGCCAGTCCATACCCAAGGAGCATGAAGGACCTGTGTGCCCATGTGCTCATGTGCTTATGGGATTGGGTGTCCCTGCATGTGACTGTGGAGGCTGGAGACTTTAGATGGCCTTGGAAATGGAATTACACGCAGTCCTGAGATACCCAGCATGGGTGCTGGGACCTGACCTCAGGTCTTCTATAAGAGCAGCATGCGAGGCAAAGCTCCAGCAGCTCTTCTGGAATTCTCTGTGTATTATAAAAGCCTTTGTATTCCCAAGTGAGTATCTCATTTCTATCAGTTTGAGTGTATTTTGTGTAAATATTGCTATTCGTATTATCATATATGTGAATTACCTGTTGTACTCTCTCAGAATCTGATTGGTTTTCAAGAAGCATTACACAGAAAAGTCGCTCATTCTCACAGGTATTCAAAAAGGCACCTAATCTTTTGTTCTTGATCGCATTTCATTTCTCAGTAGCAATTTTTTCAAACTTCATATTTGATCAAATTTATCTTACCTTTAGATGTCTGTCTTTCGATGCTTATCTACTGTCATGGCAGATCTGTCTACGTTTTATTGAATCTTGAAATGATTTAGAGCTCTGATAGCAGCCAGTCATCCAACTTTGTCTTGTTTCTTCCTAGCTGTGCCCTAGCTGGGTAACAACTCAATATGGCTTCTCAGACAAGGTCACTCAAAATACCTGTGGGTTTTCTGCCCAACATCATTATGAAGACAATGTTAGTGCAGATGTTTAATGAGGAGTGTTTGTGGGGCTGCAAGGGCTTTTGTACAAAGAGCACAATAAAGAGTATTTACTGGTATTTACTGTGGACGTGGAGGAATCATTGCTTCCTGCACAGAGGTCTCTGGTTCCTGAGTAAAACGGAACTAGAAGCACACAGAACCATGGGTGCTACTGCCTGGCCTCTTGGGTTTTTTCCCTACTTTTTGGGCAGATACTTACTTAATAGTCCAGTCAATCCTTCTACCAGTCACTCAAGATGACAGCAAAGTGAAGAGAAAGGATTAAGATCCTGGTTGTGAACTCTGGCTCTGCTAAGGACAGAGCGAGTAGCTTGTGGTCTCAGACATTCTCACTCAAAAAGAACAGTAAAAAGTAGGGCCCAAAGGGACAGAGACTAAATCAGCTAATGCAAGCCTGTAAAAAGAGATCAAATCTAGACAGGAGGATGTTGAGAAACCGTGCGCTAGCTAGGCATGGTGGCTCACATATTTAATACCAATGCTTGGGAGGCAGAGGCAGAGGCAGGTGGATTTCTGGGTGTTTCAAGCCAGTCATGACTACATAGCAAGACCCTGTCTCAATAAAATATTTGTAAGTAATCCTGAGAATGCAGGGCTCTGAGGCACAGACTAAGCTTTCTTTGCTTACCCCGCACCTTTCTGTAAAGACTCTATTCTAGGCGCCCTGGGCACTTGCCTGGGCCCCTTTACCTTCTGACATCAGCTTCTCCGGAGCTTGCCCCAGAGTGCCTCCCGTCAAGACCACGATGGCTTGCTGCTATGCTGTGCACGGCGCTGGGATGGTGCCCGCCTCCTTAGAGCTTCCATCCTGGCAGGAAAGATGCATGTTAAGACACCAATTCCATCATTTATTTTTCATTATAACAAAAGAGAAAATGCTCTGCTGAAAGCCGGGAGATAACTGGATCCAGAGAGAGGCTGGGGAGAGAGCAGCAGCTTCAAACGGGCTGAACTCATAAAGATGAGAGTGAGTTGAAGAGCCGGGGATGTAGAGTGCTCAGGTCAAGCGGGAGGCTGCTGAGGCATAGACGAGGCCAGGAAGAGGCCAGCATGGTCAGCAGGCGTCAGAAAAGGAGAGAAGCACAGGACAGAGGCGGGGAAGAAACAAGATGTCAGAGTGACAGCTTGGGGCTAGAGGAATGCTCAGCAGTTAAGAGCCTCGCCAGTCTTGCAAAGGACCAGGGCTCGGTTCCCTTCACCCACGCAGCGGCCTACCCTGTCTGTAACGCCATTCTCAGGACTCTGACATCTTCCTCTAACCTCAGAGGGCCCCAGGAAGGCATACGGTATACATATACATTTGGCAAAAACACTCATATACATAAACTAAGTAATCTAAAAAACTGCAACTCCACCTTATGCTTATCAACAGATGGATAAAAAGCAGGTATATATACACAATGGCATGCTATTCTGCTGAAAGAAAACTGAAGTCATGACATTTGCAAGGAAAATATGGATGGATCCGAAGAATATAACATTAAGCTAAGGGAGCCAAAGTCTGAAAAAGAAAAATGGCACCTTCTCTCTCACATGAGGATCCCAGCCTTATGGTATACATGTGTATGTAGATAGATCAGATAGATGTATACACACATACATCTAACATACATACATACATACACAGAGACAGATATTAATGTAGGTGAAGCCTTAAAAGCTGCAAGAGAGCCACAGACGGTGAAAGGAGACGAGGAAGGATGGGGAGGGACAAGGAGACAGGGGACAAAGGACACTGAAGAGGAGAAGGAAATGAGGCTTAAGGGTGATAGAGGAAGGGTGGGGTGTGGGCGGGGAGGATTGGGGTGGGGTGATGGAGAAAGGTGGGGTGGGGATGGGGAGGATTGGGGTAGGGGTGATGGAGGGAAGGTGGGGTGTGGGTGGGGAGGACTAGGGTGGGGTGATGGAGGAAAGGTGGGGTATGGGTGGGGAAGACTGGGGTAGGGGTGATGGAGAAAGGTGGGGTGTGGGTGGGGAGGATTGGGGTAGGGGTGATGGAGGAAAGGTGGGGTGTGGGTGGGGAGGACTGGGGTGGGTTGATGGAGGAGGGTGGGGTGGGTGGGGAGGACTGGGTGGGGTGATTGAGGAGGGCGGGTGGGTGGGGAGTACTGGGGTGGGGTGATGGAGGAAGGTGGGGTGTGGGTGGGGAGGACTGGGGTGGGGTGATGGAGGAAGGTGGTGTGGGTGGGGAGGACTGGGGTGGGGTGATGGAGGAGGGCGGGGTCGGTGGGGAGGAGTGGGGTGGGGTGATGGAGGAAGGTGGTGTGGGTGGGGAGGACTGGGGTGGGGTGATGGAGGAGGGCGGGGTCGGTGGGGAGGACTGGGGTGGGGTGATGGAGGAGGGCGGGTGGGTGGGGAGGACTGGGTGGGGTGATGGAGGAGGGCAGGGTGTGTGGGGAGGACTGGGGTGGGGTGATGGAGGAGGGCGGGGTGGATGGGGAGGAGAAATCACTGAAGCTCACTTCTCTGAAATGCTATAAATTTCTAAAACCTTGAAAGTCAATTTTTTCTTTTTCATTTTTAAAAACTTTCAGGCCATAGATATGGACATGCCTTTAAAATAGAGTCCTGCCAAAGAGTGGGGGTGTCCGAGCACATAGCCTGCTGCTCCAGCTTTGGAGTCCAAAGAAGGCTGGGTCAAGACTCCCAGGCCCGGTTTAGTTTGTGAAATGTCAGTATTTTAAGTGTTGTTCAGACTGAAGGTAAAAACAAGTCTTTGAAAACATGCCATGGGCAGCTTGGACATCGGCTGGCATCCAGGCTGCAGGGACAGCATCCGAGGGGCACAAGGTGTTTTCCTGCCTCTAAGTATTATGGTCTGGTTGAATGTGTGTTTCAACTGCTCCTTTGGAAGAAGGAAGCACATGGCTTCCTCTTCCTCCCACTGAGGTGATTTCAATACATGCCATTTCTGAGTAAATATCTCAGCTCAAATTTCTTCCTGGCTTGAATTTACACTGGTTTTTATCAGGCCTCTTCAGTTTATTAAATCATAAAGGTCTCTCAAAAGTCAATGGAGCATATTGGAATTCACAACAATGGAAGCAAGCCTGGGACTTATTTTCAAAAGGTAGGTGACAGGCTGAAGGACAGACAGGTGTAGACGGAAGAGACAGCCCTAAGTTTTATGGAGTACAACCTACCGATCTGACCAGTGTGTTACTTAAGATACAGTAAAATAAATAAATAAGTAGATGGATGGGTGGGTGGGTGGGTGGGTGGATGGACGGACGGACGGACAGATGGACAGATGGACGGACAGACAGACAAAGTGTTAGTTCTGAAATTGTTCTTAAGCTAAGGGTAGCCGATTACCTACCCTTCTACAGTCCGCTGAACTGCTGTTCTGACAGTGTGGTGGTTAACACACTCTCAACTCTTCTCAGCATAGTAACAGTTCAAAGAGTGTGAATGAGTTTGGGAGAGAACTGATGGGTACTTATCACAACTGCTCCTCTGATGTTTAGATGCAGTGTGTGTGTGTGTGTGTGTGTGTGTGTGTGTCCGTCCGTCTGTCTGTCTGTCCGTCCGTCTGTCTATACATCTGTGTCTCCATGCCTGTGTGTGAGCATGCACACGTTTGCTCATGACCATGTGCTGAGGTCTGAGGTGGATGTCAAGTGTTCTCCTCCATCACACTTTCCCCTAGCTTTTGAGACAGGCTCTCTAACTGAACCTAGAACTTGCTGCTTTGGCAAGACGAGCTGGTGAACAAGTCGCCAGGAGGCTCCTGTCTTTCCATTTCACCCTGGCCCTGGGGTTAAGGATGCCCACTGCTGTGCCCATTTTTTCCATAAGTCCTGAGGATCTGAAATCAGGTCTGAGCCATCTCCCTAAGCCTTGGGTGAAGATATTTTAAAAGTATTTATCTAGGGACTAGAAAGGTAACTTGAGAGCAGTGGTTGCCTTTTCCAAAGGACCAAGTCCAATTTCTAGCACCTGTATGGCAGCTTAAAACCATCTATTTCCAGGGGATCTGATGCCCCCTTCTACCCACTGTCTGTACCAGTCATGCACAGGGTACACATACATATATGCAGTCTAAACATCTATATACCTTATGCATATTAAATAAATAGAAAAACAAATAGATAAATGTTTAAAGCATGTTTTCTAATATTTTGATGTTATAAATTTATTATGAAAAATATCCACAAATACAGCTAAAGTGACTCCAAATCCCACAAAAAAGTAATTTGTAAGTCTTTTATATATAAATATACATTCTAAGGACTTCTACCACTCAAACGTGTGTAAGGAGGGGTTTTATCCAATAGGATACATTCTCTAATAGTGCATTCTGTATGTGGAATGTATGTGCTTACTCCCTCGCCTTTGGGTAATTAGATTGCTGATAGTTTTAAACCGCTGTATTACTGATGTATGAAAAAAAATCAATATATCTAATGTCACGATCTTGGAGACAAATAACCAAATTACAGATATGAGGGGCAGATATGACAGAGGGGACTGTGCTAACAGGACCTCAGTGTCAGTGCGTGGAACAAATGCTCTCAGTAGACGGTTTCGGAGAATAGAAGGAACAGGAACAGCACAGAGACATTTCCTAAGTAGTGAGGCACCCGCACAGAAGACGAGCCCTTCTGTAGCTGTGTTCTGTTTTTCTAACCATCTTGAACAAAACCATGCTGGATTCTGACTTTTAAATAACAGAGCCCATAAACATACTTACTTGCACTGAGCAAGACAGCTTCCTGGCTGTTTATGAGCTAGCTGTTGACAAATCATAAAAGATTCAAAGTTGCTTTGTGAGTTGAAAAGCCTCCGGATTAAGTTGCCCACGGTGCTGTTTGATATGAGCACGCTGTCCTGGCGGCACGGCTTGGACAGACTCCCAGGCTCGAGACACACTCTCATGCATCATTCAGACCTTTTCTTAGATGCCATCAAAAATAAGTCTAGCCCCGGACTCTTCCTTGTGGCCTCCTAACCCAAGGGCTTCAAACTCTTCCTCAGTTCTTCTGGGTCTGTTCTTCTACCTGTAATTCATTGGGATCTTAAGCAAAATAGACAGATTTAGATCCTCTCTGTCGACAGTAAAGCCATTTATAACTGCCAATCTTATTTAAATAATAACCTATAGCCAGTGCTGTATCAGCTACTCTTAGCATTTTTAAAACATATTAAACCAGGCAATGGTGGCACATGCCTTTAATCCCAATACTTGGAAGGCAGAGGCAAGCAGATTTCTGCGCTCAAGGCCAGCCTGGTCTACAGAGTAAGTTCCAGGACAGCCAGGGCTACACAGAGAAACACTGCCTTGAAAAACAAACAAATAAACAAAAACAAAACAAAAACAAAAATAAAAACAAAAACAAAAAACATATTGAACTTGGAAGTAATATTTAACATTGTATATGCTTCAAATATGGTCATTTATACAAAAATAATCTTTTCAGGTTTTTATATTTTATGTATATGAGTGCTTTGTTTACATGTAGTATGTTTACTATGTGTACCAAGTGCCCATAGAAGCCAGAAGATTCCCCTGGATCAGGTATCTGTAAGGTTATGAACCTTGAATTAAGGAGTTTACCTTGGATTGGATAAATTAATCCTAGTCACCAGATCTCTTAAAGGTAAAGAGATTTTCCAATTGTGTTAAGAGAAACAAGGTACTGCAGATTTTCAAGATGGAAGACGGGCTTTTTTTTTCTTTTTGGCTTTTTGTCTTCCATTCTAATTCCCTTCTCAGACTGCAGTCCTTATCAATCTCTCTACTTGTTTTCAAAGTAAGACATTTACCCAAATTCTGCTGTGAAATTCAGCATGCTTGCATTACTGTGCAAACCTTAAGTATTTCTTTTAACATTGTCACCATTTACTTAGGGACCTGTGAATTACTTAGTAAAATGATTTAACTTGTAAAGTATGAGATTTTGGACTACTGATGCTAGGTTGTAGTGTAATTTCATTTTAACAATATTATCAGAAGTAATTTGAATATTATTAAATTAACCCCAGTAAATGTATTCAATTATTTTTGGTAAATTTATATAGAGTTATCCATCAGCACAGCAGTCCACCTCTAAGGCACTCTTGCTGCCACCTCCGTAGAGAGCCCTTGTGCCATTTTCAGTCACACTGTAATGATCTCTTAGGCAAAATTTGTGTTCTGTATGGCGCTGACTCTGAAATGCGCTGATGGCTGCTCCGTGGCGCCATCTGTACTGCGCGCTGCACGGTGTATATCCACCCGTGTAACTGTTTAATCTAGCTGAAATCAGCTCCTCTACCTCAGTCGGCGCGTAGGGATGTTCACCCGCTGCATATCACACACGATCCCACGGCACAGCTCAGCACCTCCTACAGAAGGGAAGGAAACTGTGTCCTCCTCTGTCTCCTCATCCTTCAGAGCATGTTATGGGAACCCCTGACTCTGACCATAATCTTAGTCACGCCCCTCACACGGCCTAATCTACCATCTGCATCCGTTGGGCATGTCACTGCTCTGTGGCCTTTAACTAAAAGCACTTAACATTTACTGTGCTTGCGTCTCTCATTTGTGTGTGTGTGTGATTACACTCGCCCACAATAAACACGAAATTCCTTGTGAATTCAACGTTCCATTTCAATGCGTAGAAAACCTATGTGCCTAACTTAGAGACAATTTTCTTAAAAAAAAAAAGTTGAAGTTTTGTTTTTTGTGTTGTTTGTTTGTTTCCCTAAATGTCTCCAGAGAAAAAAAGACCACCTGCTCTATCCTCAGAATGTCAGCTAAAAAATCACAGATCCAGCCCAAACTACCTCACCCTTTATTACCCAAGTCCTGCCTCCCAGACACATGACATACTTCAAAGAAGACAGTAGCTCCTTCCAGAAGTTTTGTGACATTTTAGCCGACCACTTATCTATAGTTGGGTCCCACTGGACTGAATTGCTTCACATAGGACCTTCATACTGCCTGGTCCTCCGTGCCACTGAAATGTATATAGGGTGCGTCTATGAGCAGCTTTCCCAGTTTGCTTTCTTGGCTGGATCAAATATCATCACCAAATGCAACCAGTGGAGGAAAGGCGGGAGGGTTTGTTTTCGTCTTACAGCCTACAGTTCAAAATCAGTGGACGTCAGAACAGGCACCCAGGAAGGCGCCTGCAGGTGGGAACAGAAGCAGAGGCCATAGGGAGTGCTGCTTCCTGGCTGGCTCCTCATGGACCACTCAGCTTTTTTCTTACAGAATCCAGAACCTCCTTCCCAGTGGTGGCAACTGTCCACATTTGTCCGGGTCCTCCCCCATCAATCATCGATCAAGATAATGCTTCAAGTGTTTGCCTACAGGCCAAGCTGGTTGAGACATTTTCTCGGTGGAAGCTCCCTCTTCCTAGATGACCCTAGCTTGTGTCAAGTTGACAAAACCAAGCCAAAACAAAAAGCCAGCACAACGACTTACACTGGTATTGAGAGACTTACTCTAGGTTTATTTCTCTAACAGTGTTTCTCTTCAGAAGAAAATAATCCAGAAAGAACAGCACAGAATACCTTGCAACATTTGAGCAAAATGGTGCCATCTCTTAGGTGGCAGTTAAAGGTCTTGCATCATGTTTAGACTGCGGGAGGCCTTCTGTAACTGAGAGGGCGGGCATGGGGTGGAGGACATACCTTGTGCTTCGGACCACACAGTACTGAACACCATTCTGATACCAGCGGCTATGTGCTTTGTTAGACCATGCAGTTCTTTGGGCAAGCACTTTAATCTGGGCTTCCATTTCCTCGTTTGTGCAAAGACAAATTATCAGCTGTGCCTATCAGAGTCAAGGACAGGTGATGAAGGGTGTGGGGATGATTCCGACAGACAGAATCCGTGCCTCCGCTACTGATCAAACACACTGAGGTGTAGCACAGCTCTGAGATGGGCTTTCTCTTCCAATAAGGAGGACCCAGTGAGTTCAAAGACACTGTGCAGTTCTGTGACATTCTGAACGGCTAGTGCAGGTACCCCCTAGCCTCGACAACAGCCAAGCAGTCAACATTCGCCTGAGTTAGGAACAGAAGTAGATATGGAATGTCAGGTGCCTTGCGTAGCTTCTGGTGGAGCAGGACAAAACTCACGGAGATCAAGGAAGGGGCAGGTGGAGCAGAGGGCCTGTGGGAAATCTTTATGCTTCCCTTCATTCTGTCATAGAGCTTCCTGAAATCCAACGACTCTATACTCGAACCTGATCTACAAAGTCATTAGGAAAGAATAGCTGTGGAGGTAAGTGGCCAAGGGCATATTTTATTTAACGGCGCACTCAGTATTTACACTCTCGCCTGCGGGACTCCATCTGCTCTCTTACTCTTCCCCACAAATATCGGGGTAAGCATAAGTTTGGCGGAGGTTGCTATGCTGCCATGTGCAGAGAGAGAAGTGGTCTGCCCTACGGTTGTGTCACTCCTGACTGGGTGGTACAGAGGAAGACAGAAAGTGGCAGCTGTCCCTCACCTTATGTCACCCCCCACACCCCAATAAAACTTGGACATTTTAGGTTTACACTTCAGGCCAAGGTTCAGAACTCTGTTCGTTCCAACCTTACTACCGGTTGTGACTCAAATTAGAATGGTTCCCAAAGACTCCCACGTCCCCACCTAGTGGTGATCTTTTGGGAACTCTTATTTCAAGTTCTGGTCCAGCTTCCTGCTCCCAGATCCGCTGCCATCAAGCTCCCACCGGCCAGGAAGAAGCCTCCTCTTCCCCTCCATGATGGACGGTTTCCCCTGAAGCCATCGGCCAAACTTAGCCGTTCCCTTTAAGCCACTTGTGTCAAGTGTCCTGTCACAGCGATGAGAAGACAAGGGTAATGGATGCCTTTCTGCCACTCGAGTGACATGAGGGTGGGGTCGGAGTGGGAGCACACGAGGATTCAAATGCTCCAGAGTGTCAATACTTCCAACCGAGTCCAGCTCTGCGGCGACGAGTGGCAAACAAACAGACGGAACTGTTTAAACCCGCAAGTGTCCAGATTTCATCTCAGAAGGACATACCAGGTGAAACTTGAGGGCTGGGTCCAGGTTGCTATTGGTTTTGTTCTTGGACTGTGTATGTGAGGTAAATATTTATGTGTTCATTATTAAACATACTAGGTAATCTAACACAGCCAGGACTAAAAAAGTTGAATTTGGAGCTGAAGAGATGGCTCAATATTTAAGAACACTGGTTTTTGCGGGAGACCAGGGTTCAGTTCCCAGGACCCACGTGGCAGCTCACAACTGGCTGTAACGTCTGTTCTGGAAGATCCTGTACCTCCTTCTGATCTTCATGGGCACTTCACACATGAGGTGCACAGGCATGGACACAGGCAAAACAGCCAAAAACATCTTTTTTTAAAAAAAAAAAAGAATTGAATTCTAATTTTATGTTATTTCTTATGTGCTTAATAAGCCTTGTTTTCTTAGATTTAAAAAACATTTTCATTTATTTACTCTCTCTCAATCTGTGTGTTTGTGGTGTGCGTGTGTGTGTGTGTGTGTGTGTGTGTGTGCATATACATGTCTCTATGTGTGTGCTTAAACACAGGGGTGGAGCTGAGAAGACAACCTGAGGGTTGGTTGTATTCTTCCAGGAGGACTGGACTCCTGGTGTCAAGCTTGATAGCAAGTGTCTTTACCGGCTGAGGCATCTTGTCTCTAGGCAGACATTAAGATCCTGAGAACACAAGTTGTGTTTTATACACACTAGTAACTGCTCAGAATCTGAGCACATGAACCATGTCCAGAAAATAAGCCAAAGAAGCACATTAATTCTGTACTGAATCTTGCAAGGCCAGACCGCAAGTCACCATGCCTGTGTGATAGTGTCACCTCTATCCGGCTGTCCTCTCTTCCATGCCGCACACTCTAGTGCTGTGGACACGGGGGACCTTTTGTAATGTGTGGCATATTGGCAGCCCCAAACTCTACCTCTCCAACAGTCCTTTGTTTTGTTTGCTTGTTGGGCGAAGTTGAAATCCAAATCCAAATGTTCATTATACAAGACAGGGATTTTTCTTAAAACCAATGATTTGTCTTTGGACCACTGGCCGCCCCAGCCCGTGCTTGAGCCGTGTTCATTTCCACAAGGGTTGTTAGAGGCGGAGGAGAGCCAGCTGTGGCTGCCAGCTTTCCGCTCCTGCTCAGGGGTTTAAAGAGGTTGTCCAGAGAGTCCTGCAGCCGTGTCCTTCTTTAAAATCAATTTTAAAAAGCGAAAACATGAAAACCTCATTGTAGCAAAAATACTCTCGAGGGGATCACACCTTCCAAATGGGTAACTGTGCTTTTCTCTGAGCAGGTGGGAGACGATGTCCCCATCTGAGTTTGATACAGGGGGATGATTTAAGACATTACTTAGGTGAGAACCTTTTGTTAACCAGAAAATTGCTCCCTTTTCCTCCCTGTTTTTGCATATAAGTAGGCTTTACCATGTCTGTTTTTTTCCCTACTAAATGATACTTATACATCCAGCTGATTGGCATTTTATTCATGTGGACAAACTGCTTCCATTATGCGAATGTGCACTAGCTGGAAGTCAATGGGATTCAAACCGCTAACGCAATAAGCAAAGCTCCGGAAATTGTAGGACTGATAATAACAACTCAGGAGCTTACCAGACTCGAGACAACTTCAGTGTGGACTGTGCACATTCACCAGCGAGCTCTCGATGTGGGCGTCTCTACCTCTGCTTCCGCGAGCAGGGTGAGGCCATGATCCATTCCAGAGAATGGACTCTTCTCCTCCCCCTGTAACAACGGGAAAGAGAAGTACAATTGGCCACCGGCTCACCCGGTGCCTCCCAGGAGCTAGGCACTGCTGGGCAGGAAGCAATGGTTCAGATAACCGTTGCCTCTAAAAGACCTTTTATGAACGGTACACTTACACCATTCACCTCTAGAGAGCTCAGAGAGAAGACAAAGGATGCAAGTCACAGAGAGAAATAATCCAGACTCACAATATGGATACCTTATTACCTCACAAAACTCCTCTCGACGTGGTACGTTCTGTACGTGTGAGGAAAGGATACACTGGGATGGGGAACACCAACTGGTTTGTAAGGAAGAAAATGATTATGACTATTAAAGACAGCAGAGAAAATTTGGTGTGTTTAATCAAAACGAATTCTGCCCATTTTATTGATAGTCACCATTCAGATTAGTTAAATATATTTTTATCTTTGTTCAAAAATTATAACAGCAGTTGTATCAAAAAAATAAACTCTGAGACATTTCTACCTCTCCCTACCCAACCACCAACCGAGTCTGCCCTGGGTCTGTTTTCCCTGCCTGGCCATCTTTGACGTAGACCCCTGGATCGTACGCAGGTCCAGCACTGTGTTCTCACGGAGTGCCTCTGAATACAAACAACTGTGCTTTTTGTCGGTTAGTTACTTCCCTGAAGCCGAACTGGTTTAAAGCTTAAGTTTCTTTGTTTGTGTGCTTGTCTTTTAATGGCGGCAGGAATTCTATATCAAGCACAGGTTGCTGGAGCATGAGGTGTAGAAACTTATTCTGCTCGCACCATGTGACTTCTATTGTACTAAACATTGTCAGTTGGTTAAAGGAGAGATGAGGTTAGAAAACAAGCTACTAAGAGGATTCATCACAGACTCAGGGAGGATGGGTTATTTAGAGACTGTCTTATGCACATGGAAACCTGACTGGGTGCCAATAATGACTACATCTTTTTCATAATCTTGTTCAGGAGCAAAGGAATAGAAATGAGGCCCACAGGACCAAATTAACAGTAGAATTAAGATTCTGCCATTATGATTTTATTTTGTTAAAGATTATACACATATAATAGGGAGGGAGAGCCTGTGCAAATACATGCATGTAGGTGGTTTAAGGCCAGAAGATGACATCAGATCTCCCAGAACTGGGGTCTCACAGGTGGTTGTGAGCAGTCTGACATGGGTGGTAAGAACTGAACTCTAGACATCTGCCAGCGAGAGCTCTTAACCACTGGGCCCCCTCTCCAACTCCACTATGATTTCGTGAAAATTATAGATTTTCACAGTTACTGGGGTTATCATTAATGTTCCAGGGTGAGTGGTACCCAAGGGGTGTCCCCATTTCTCTAAGGAGAAGAGGTAAAGGGGAGAGGAATTTGTAAGGGAGAGACTGGGAGGAGAAGAGGGAGGGGCTGTGATTGGGATGTAAAGTAAATAAAAAATAAATTGAGTAAAATAAGAAAAAAAATTCGATAAAGATTTACAGGAGGTATGTGTGTCTCCATGCTGTAAAGGCTGTGGGTGCTGATTCCTAGCACCTAAAGAGCATTTAAAACTTCTGGCAAGGTACTGTGCCCACCTGGTCACATCACCACCACACAACCTGGGCCAGACTGTGTACTGCTCTCTTCAGAAGCAGAGTAGTCACAGGACCCATGCACGCATCTGCCAGCCTGTGTGGGAGGAACAAGAATTCTCCAGTCTTTCTCTTCTTTTTCTCTTAGTCTTTCCTTCTTCCTGCGCCCTATCCTGGTTAATTCATCTAACTTCACCAGTCTCCTTCTCAGGCCGATGGATAGATAGATAGCATCTTCAATACCTAAGTAGCAGGTAGAATGTTAATAGGTAGATAAGTTATATATAACTGATTGGCTGATTGATTAATAGGTAATAGATAATAGATATGTAGATGATAGATATAGATGTTAGAAGATAAGATAGAAGGACATATATTTGCTATATATGTTACCTATACATAAGAGAATGACCATGCGGAACCTCACCTGAGCATGCGGTTTCTCTGTCTTGCAGTTGCTACATTACCATCTGTGTGTTTCCTCTCACTCATTCCAATGGTTGCAGTCCTTCCCTCGGCCCTCATTCTTGACCTTGCTGAGCAAGGCACTTGACCTGATGCTTATCTATACAAGATGGCCACGCCTGTATCTTCACTTTCTTGACTTCTTCAAGTACTAAGATGTTCATTCAAAGAACAAAGAGTTCATTTTCAGTATAGCAAGGTCTTTAACAAAACAAAACAAAAAACAAAAAACAATGTCTCAGTGAAGCAACCTATGCTTTGAGGTGTGGAATCTGCTGTTGTGTGTTGTGTTGTTTTATTCTTGTAAGGGGCAGATCATCTAGCAAGAAACAAAGGTAGAAGAAAATAAGAAACGCACCTCAAACTTTGTAGTTGAGTTTAAGCTCAGGTCTCAGAAATAACAGTTCAGGCAAGGCCATCCTTCTGGGTCCCGGCACAGACACAGCATCTCACAGGACCTTCCCTTCAGAAGCCTGGGGTGCCTTTGGTGATAGGATTTCCCTGTGTGCTCCCCTCACATTCCACACTTCTTCCTTTGAAAGAAACTGCAATCACAAACATCGGATTGCCAATTTTCTCTTGCACTATCTTTTATTCATCCCCTGATTTCCAACCAACGTCATCTCCCTTCACTTCAGTTGTCATACACACCACCCCCGAACTCCATCATGATGAGGGACTCTACCACCTGTGATCTGCAAGCTTGGCCAGCTCTCAGGTTCTGTCTGTCTGCCCATTAGTGACTCTTGCACTTGGAACTTGGACTTGGGTCATGGTGTTATTTTTCTAAATGATATTCTGAAAATTATTCCTCATGTTTGATGCTTGTCCAGGTGGGATTATCTATACTTGCCATGGCGAAACAGTCCATTTCTCTTGAAATTGGGTCTCCGTGAGTTTTCCAGCATCTAATAAAGGTCTTCCTTCCTTTCTAGACTCTTCACAACAGGACTTTACCTGGACTGCTCTGGATCTGCCTCTCTCCAAATTTCTCCCCACAATCCTCTTCTAATGAGTCAATCTAGCCCTTAGTGCTCGAAAATCTGAATTCTTGATTCCTTTTTTATGCTTTTCTAGACATGCATTTCCAAGACATTGTTGGCAAACTCAACTTGAAACTCAGTCCAGGATTGTGCCTGGTAAATAACATTTAAGAAGCATTAACTCTCCAGTTTCTGTCTATGCCCGGAACTGACCCTGTGCCATAGTGCTCCATACCCAAAAACCACCAGGAGAGAGCTGGTCTCCCAGGAGTACTAATACACAGACTATCAGGAGGGACAAGCCACAGTCGGAGACAGCAAGACCAGCTAGCACCAGACATATCCAGATGGTGAGAGACAAGGGCAAGAACGTAAGCAGCAGAATCCAAGGCTACTTGGCATCATCAGAACCCAGTTCTCCCACCAGAGTGAGCCCTGGATACCCAATACACCAGAAAAACAAGACTCTGATTTAAAGTCAAATCTCATGATGATGATGATAGAGGTAAGAAGGACATAAATAACTCCCTTAAAGAAATACAGGAGAACACAGGTAAATAGCTAGAAGCCCTTAAAGAGGAAACACAAAAATCCCCTACAGAATTACAGAAAAATACAACCAAACAGGCAAAAGAATTGAACAAAACCATCCAGGATCTAAAAATGGAAATAGAAACAATAAAGAAATCATAAAGGGAGAGAACCCTGGAGATAGGAAACCTAGAAAAGAGATCAGGAGTCATAGATGCAAGCATCACCAACAGAATACAAGAGATAAAAGAGAGAATTTCAGGTGCAGAAGATACCATAGAAAACATTGACACAACAGTCAAAGAAAATGCAAAAATGCAAAAACCTCCTCAGCCAAAACATCCAGGAAATCCAGGACACAATGAGAAGATCAAACCTAAGGAAAATAGGTATAGAAGAGAGTGACGATTCCCAACTTAAAGGGCCAGTAAATATCTTCAACAAAATTATAGAAGGAAACTTCCCTAACCTAAAGAAAGAGATGTCCATAAACATAAAAGAGACTTACAGAACACCAAATAGATTGGACCAGGAAAGAAATTCCTCCCATCATGTAATAGTCAAAACACCAAATGCACAAAACAAAGAAATAATATTAAAAGCAGTAAGGGAAAAAGGTCAAGTAACATATAAAGGCAGACCTATCAGAATTACACCAGACTTCTCACCAGAGACTATGAAATCTAGAAGATCCTGGGCAGATGTTAAAGAGACCCAGAGAGAACTCAAATGCTACTATACCCAGCAAAACTCTCAATTACTATAGAGGGAGAAACCAAGATACTCCATGACAAAACTAAATTTATACAAATTCAGCCCTACAAAGGATAATAGATAGAAAACACCAACACAAGAAGGGCAACCACTCTAGAAAAAGTAAAAAAGTAATCTTTCAACTAACCCAAAAAAAGATAGACACACAAACATAAAAATAACATAAAAAATAACAAGAAGCAACAACCACTAATCCTTAATATCTTTTAACATCAATGGACTCAATTCCCCAATAAAAAGACATAGACTAACAGACTGAATATGTAAACAGGACCCAGCATTTTGCTGCATACAGGAAGTGCACCTCAATGACAGACACTACCTCAGAATAAAGAGCTGGAAAATAGTTTTCCAAGCAAATGGTCCCAAGAAACAAGCTCATAGCCATTCTAATATCAAATAAAATTGACTTTTAACCAAAAATTATCAAAAAGGATAAGGAAGGACACTTCATACTCATCAAAGGAAAAATCTACATCATTTCTGGGACAGGTTCTCAATGATGTTTTCCATTACATATGCCATATGGCTGGATAGAGACCTTTCTGGGATGTCATGTCTGTCTCCCATCTCAGCATAGAATCACTGGGATTATAGACAAGTGTCATCGTGCCCAGCTTTTTGTGAATTTGGGAGTTCAGACTTACATCCTCATACATGCCTTGAATGCACTTTATATATTGAGCTATTGTCCTAGCTGTGCTTCTGTACTTTAATTGCAGGTGCTGCTACACTACCATAGTTGTGTTTTCCCTTTAGTTGAGTGATAGTTCAGTTTTAATCTTTTATTGCAATAAATGATATACTGGCTCATCGAGAACACTCAGAAAGTTATACCCCTAAATAAAGTGTGCATTCTGTATTAAACACATGTGCTGTTGAAAGAAGAAGTTCTGGAAACCCCCAGTACTGTGGAGGATTTACACAGGGTCAGTGCGATCCTCCTGAACACTTTTTCTCTCTATGATTTTGAATATCTAATGCAATGTGAATAAATCTACCAAGAAGAACCCTCAATTCTGAACATCTATGCTCCAAATGCAGAGGTACCCGCATTCATAAAAGATACTTTACTAAAGCTCAATGCACACATTGTACCTCACACAGTGATAGTGGGAGATTTCAACACCCCACTCTCATCAAAGGGCAGATAATGGAAACACAAACTAAACAGAGAGACATTGAAACTAAGAGAAGTTAGGAACCCAATGGATTTAACAGGTACCTACAGAATTTCATCCTAAAACAAAAGAATATACCTTCTTCTCAGCACCTCATGGTACCTTCTCCAAAACTGACAATATAATCGGTCACAAATCAGACCTTAACAGATATAAGAGGATAGAAATAATCTCACACATGCTATCCATTCATCATGGACTAAGTCTGATCTTCAATAACAACAAAAACAACAGAAAGCCCACATACACGTGGAAGCTGAACAACACCCTACTCTATGATTAGTTGGTCAAGGAAGAAATAAAGAAATTAAAGACCTTTTAGAATTTAATGAAAATGAAGGCACAAAACACCCAAACTTATGGGACACAATAAAAGCAGTGCTAAGAGGAAAACTTAGCTCTGAGTGCCTTCAAAAAGAAACTGGAGAGAGCACAAACTACCAGCTTAATGGCACACCTGAAAACACTAGAACAAAGAGAAGAAAATACACCCAAGAGGAGTACACAGCAGGAAGTAATCAAACTCAGGGCTGAAATCAACCAAGTAGAAACAAAAAGAACTATACAAAGAATCAACAAAACCAGGAGCTGGTTCTTTGAGAAAATCAACAAGATAGATAAACCAGAGGGCACAGAGACAGTATCTAAATTAACGAAATTAGAAATGAAAAGAGAGGTATAACAACAGAAACTGAGGAACTTCAAAAAAATCATCAGATCCTAACAAAAGCCTATATTCAACATAACTGGAAAATCTGGATGAAATGGACAACTTTCTAGACAGATATCAAATACCAAAGTTAAATCAGGATCAGATAAACCATCTAAACAGTCCTGTAACCCCTAAAGAAATAGAAGCAGTCAGTAAAATCTCCAAGTAAAAAAAGCCCAGGACCAGGTGGGTTTAGTGCAGAATTCTATCAGACTTTCAAAGAGGACCTAATACCAATACTCTTCGAACTATTCCACAAAATAGAAACAGAAGGAACACTGCCCAGTTCATTCTATGAATCCACAGTTAATGCTGAGTATTCTCCCTCAGAGATGGAACAGTTTCTGTCTAATCAAAAACTTTTCATAATTTCCTTTTATAGAGGACTTCATAAGAGATTTTTCTACTTCTATCATATTTAATGTTCCAAATAGATTTTTAAAACTGAGTGCACATTAGTTTTAGCTTCAGAAGATATCATGTATATTTAAGAGGCATTTAACTATTACAAATTATTCTGATAACTTAAAAATTGTCAATACTGAGTTGTATATTTTAAAATCAATTTTATTAGCTCAATTATAAAAGAAGTATTAACTTAGTTGTGTGTGTGTGTGTGTGTGTGTGTGTGTGTGTGTGTGTATGCCCCTGAAACCAAAGAATGAGGACCCGGACCAGAGTTTATTACTAACTAGTGCCCTAGGAAAAAAAAACTAATTCTAAAGAAATTAGAAGGGGAATGGGCTAAAATTATACCCAGAGTCACATTCATCCTGAAGAGAACCATATACTGTTCACCCATGAAATGTATTCCGACGTTATTCAAGAACACAGCAGAGGATTCTTTAAGAGAAAATTAAGACCGCACAAAGCAACCACCAGTTCAGGACAAGGCCAAGCTGCTGCTGTCTTCTTTAATGAAGCACCCGCAGCACGGCTGTATTCATTCACTCTGTGTCGTCGGATTGACTTGAAGAATCGTGTTCATTCATTCACTTCTGTGTCGTCGGGTTGACTTAGAGAACAATGGCTATGACCTGAACCTCGTGGCTCCAAGACTCTAAAATATTTGCCATTTGCTCCTTGAAGGAAAATCTTTGTCTACGTTTTCTGTCCAGTATGTCAACTCCCACATGCCTTGGTTTAAAAACAATGAGAAGGGTTTCTTTTCTTTTTTCTTTTCTTTTTTTAAGTTACTTTTTGGCTACCAGGCCATGAAATATGTGTGTGTGTGTGTGTGTGTGTGTGTGTGTGTGTGTGTGTATTATAATTGTTATTTTATCTTGCTCTTTGTTTTTCTTTTTTTAAAAAAAATTTATTGAATATTTTCTTTATCTGGTTTCTCCCCCTCCCAGAAACCCTCTATCCCACCCCTTTCTCCCTGCTTCTATGAGGGCATTCCTCTACCCACCCACCCACTCCCACCTCACCTCCCTAGATTCCCCTACACTGGGGCATCTATCAAGCCTTCATAGGAACAAAAACCTCTCCTCCCATTGATGCCTGACAAGGCCATCCTCTGTTACATATGAAGCTGAAGCCATGTGTACTCCTTGGTTGACGGTCCCTCCTCCTAGTCCCTGGGAGCTCTTGGAGGGGGGGAAGTCTGAGTGGTTGATATTGTTGTTCTTCCTATGGAGTTACAAATCCCTTCAGCTCCTTCAGTCCTTTCTCTGACTGACTATAAGAAGAATGTATTTCTAAGTCCCAGCTGAAAGAGACAGAATTCCAGAGAGTAACCTGGGACATGGGGTTTTTAGATTCTAGGCAGTCCTTGGACTTAGACAAGCTGAAGAGCCTGTCCCCTTTCCAAAGCCCCATTTTAACAGCCTTGCGACTTTGAATTCCGGCCTTGGCACCTCCACCTCTAACTCTGCTACTCTGAGTGCCTTCAGGTTTCCTCTTGTAGAGCAGGAAAACAAACGAGCCTTGTGTGTGGGACTGTGGTGGCCATTACATGAGAAGATTCTTCACACGGCATACAGTTCAGCCAGGGCTTCGTCGCCATCGTGTACACCAACACCATTATTCTGTTCCCTTCTCTTCCTCCTCCTCCTCTTCCTTATTTAATTACACCCCTCACAATTTATCTGCTTACGTTTTATTTTATTTTTTTATTTTTTTGGCGTTATTGTACTTAAGACATGGTGAATTGGCTTACCTTTACCTCACAAATCCTGAATTCTGTATTCTTATTTTATTTTTAACTTAAAAATCTTCAGCAAATAAATCTTTAAATGATTTACGACATATTTTATTTAAAGAGCACAAAGTACTGTACAAAGAAGTGAGTCTGACGGAAGAGGTGGGCACGGTAAGTGGACAGACCCCAAAACCACATTTCAGCGCATGTCCAGGAGCGCACGCGCAATGGCGGACTCCCGGCCCAGTACCTGGCCTCAAGCTCCAGCACACCTTTCCAAATCTGTCTCATCGTCATTTATTTATGAGCCTCTCACAGATAGGATACAGTAAACCTATCAGCCCAAACCCTTTTATGAGCCCACAGAAGACTCCTGGGCCTTCTCGACTGTTCCCCACCTGAATGTTGAGGGGGTAAAGGGAGCCTATACCACCTGCCCAGAGAACCCCAGAACGACTCTGCTCAGGGTCACTCCCTTTCTCAGAACACTTCAGCCTCTTCTCAGTCTACTCACATAAGCTCTAAAGCCCACCACGCCCTCTCATCTTGCCACCCTCAATCCCCTGCACTGGATTCATTTATATCCCACCTCTTGGTATCTATCTGAGCCAACAAAACCAGAGCACTGATCTCAACAAAGGCCAGGAATTCATATTTGATCTTAATGTCCATTACAAGAAGAAAATTGCCCTGACAGACACAAATGGCGGTCTTTACCATAGCCTCTTTTGGCCACACCACACTTAAGAAGTGATATGGTATTCCAGGAAGAGCATTCTAAGAGGGGATTGGCAAAAGCAAGTGGTCGCTTGGAGGTGAGGCCATTATGTGGAAAGTGGGTGGAGAGTCCTGCAAGCTTACACTGCGACGGCATCCTTTACATTCCAAAGGGCTGTGAAAAAACCACATGGTCATCTCATTAGATGCTGAAAAAGCATTTGACAAAATTCAGCATCCTTTCATGTTAAAAGTCCTGGAAAGAACAGGAATTCAAGGCCCATACCTAAACATAGTAAAAGCAATATACAGCAAACCAGTAGCCAACATCAAAATAAATGGAGAGAAACTTGAAGCAATCCCACTAAAATCAGGGACTAGATAAGGCTGCTCTCTCTCTCCATATCTTTTCAATATAGTACTTGAAGTTCTAGCGAGAGCAATTAGACAACATAAGGAAGTCAAAGGGATACAAATTGGAAAGGAAGAAGTCAAACTATCATTATTTGCAGATATGATAGTATATGTAAGTGACCCAAAAAATTCCACCAGAGAACTCCTACAGCTGATAAACAACTCCAGCAAAGTGGCTGGTTATAAAATCAACTCAAGCAAATCAGTAGCCTTCCTGTACTCAAAGGACAAGCAGGCTGAGAAAGAAGTTAGGGAAATAACACCCTTCACAATAGCCACAAACAATATAAAGTATCTTGGTGTGACTCTAACCAAACAAGTGAAAGATCTGTATGACAGGAACTTCAAGTCCTTGAAGAAAGAAATCGAAGAAGACTTTTTAAAGTGGCAGTATATGTCCCGACAAACTGAAATCGGATGCCTTGCAGAGTATAGCCCAGTGATGAGCCCAGCCTTACAATCTGTTCTCTCTGGGCCTGGATTCTACTATGTCTACATACACCGTGTTCTGGTTTGAATATGAATGCCCCCCTGTATTTTAACACATAGTCCTGTCTGTGGTCATGGCACTACCCTGGGAGACTGTGAAACATTATGGGCTAAAGCCTGCCTAGAAGAGGTAGGTTACGGATGGGAAGAATGTGGACATTACGGAGCACAACCACTTACATGTAGTATTCTGCCTCCTGGAGCACCAAACCGTAAGCAAGCTGAAACATCCTCCCTTCCTCCTTCCCTCCTTCCATCCTTCCCTCCTTCCCTCCTTCCCTCCTTCCCTCCCTCCCCCTCTCCTTCCCTCCCTCCCTCCCTTTTTCCCTCCCTCCCTTCTACATACTATGAAGCAACCCTGCCATGCCATTCCCTTTGTGATGGACTGTATTCCTCAGACCACAAAGCAACACAAATCCTTCTCCCTTAGGTTGTTCTTGTCAAGGATTTGGTCACAACAATGAGGAAAGTTCACTACAGTTCCTGGTACTTTAAGCCTCTCTATACTTTTATTTTCTTTTGAGGATCATGTTGACTGTTACCCTTACAGAGAAGGGCTAAAGGTTGAAGAACCTAGAAGTTTGCATACAAGCATCACATCTCTGTTTTGTATTATTTGGTGACTACAGGAGTGACCATCCTCTATCCTTATATGAATCAAAGCTTCTGCTGTACTGAATACAGAGCAACAGTGGGCAGTCGGCTTTCCATAAATGCAGTGTCTCCTTCTCCCCAGACAAGCACAAAACACAAACACTAGGGCACAGAAGACAGCATACTCCCAGGGTAGACAGGGCTCCAAGAAATCCTAAGACGAGGCGGGCAGAGTTCTTGGCTCCTTTCTTCCTAGTGTTCTCATACCCAGCAGTCAAGGTGACCTTTCATGTAAAGAGCTCCCATCAAAATGGAGAAGGCACAAATTAGCCAAATGGAAGGAAACAAACCCAAGGACAGGACACTGGAGTTATCTCAGCAGCACCTGGCCCAGGGAGGGAGAGCACCCAAGACACCAGCACATCCATAATTCAGATACATGGCTGGGCATGAGCAGAAAGAAGTAAAACTAAAACCCAAGGAGTCCAGACCAAGCATAAAAAGGAAGTCTAGATAATTGTGGACTAATATTCACAGATAGGAAGACGCGCCGCGCAGGTGCGATGTCCCTGAACGTTTCTGGATTGCCCAGCTCTGTTCTTAGTCTTCTCTTTATTCTCCCAAATCTCCTAATTGCTTATACCACTGGGGCCAGAGACTGTAGGCAAGTTTTGCTTGTCTGACTTTATATGGTGAATACTCAAAGTATGTCAAATTAAGTGTCAAGAAGCATCAAAGAATTCAAAGTGTCAAACAAGTTAGCAGGTATCTTGGTCAAAGCGCTTAAATCTACTCTCACGAAATATCTTCCCAGTCAGCTCAATACTGAGCATAGGCATGCTGAAGGTTAGACCTGCTCTCTGCTGTCTACTGCAAACCTGTATCCTCTGGTCCACTTCTTACCCCATCCCTCTCATCCCCACATCCAGAAAGTACTGTTCTAACTGCTTCTATTT
Organism: Apodemus agrarius; assembly: GCA_964023405.1. Lineage (NCBI taxonomy): Eukaryota > Metazoa > Chordata > Mammalia > Rodentia > Muridae > Apodemus > Apodemus agrarius. The sequence goes on from OZ030021.1 coordinate 4,655,635, forward strand.
CTTCTAATTCTCATTTAGAAAGGTGTGTGATATGGTGGAGATCAAATCAGTCTAAGGCTTTTAAAAGCGGCAATATGAGTCCCGACCAACGGATTTGTTTTAGGTTCAACTCCATTGTTACGAATGACATCATCTTTTGAAGGCTGGGTCATAAATATTTCACTGAGTGGATTGCTCCTACTCTATTGTAGCAACTCCTTTTTGTTCTGTTTGGAGCTAGGAGTTGTGCCCACGAGCTTCTGCATACTGATCGTGTGCTTTGTCACTGAGGAGCCCACAGCCGCTGTACATAATTTTTTTTTATCCATTCATCCACTGACAGGCACATACATTGATGCCATACCATGGCCATTGTGAGGGATATGGGAGAGAACCCGGGAAACCAAATATCTCTGGGAAGCGTTGAGCTTATTTCCTTTAGGTAGGTGCCCAGTAGAAAGATTTCTGAGACATGTAGCTGAGCCTTAAGAGTCCTTCACAGGTTGTCACGGTCCCACCTGTCTTGCTTTTTCTCCAAACCATAGTTCTGGGTAGCCATGGGGACCTACTTTTCTTGCTGGAGAAGACCACACCCTTGACATGTTCCTCCTCCCCCACTCTGGAGCTCTCAGCACTGGGGCTGCTTTCTCTGAGAGTCTCAACTGATGGACTACATTTCCTACGACCTTTGACCATGACTCCTTTTTCTGTGCCTCCTCAGTGTCCAGTACCATTTCTAATATACAGGAAGGGTCAATTTTTTTTAATAGTAAAGGAAATAAGGAATCAGAAAAATGAGGCTCAGTGTCCTGTTAGCCTAATCCCTGAGTCAGTCTTGGAAGTGGCGGGTGTTTTCTCTGTACTTGAAGCTTTGTCTGACACCATGTGCATATAGTGTATGTGTGTGTTTGGTGTGTGTGTGTGTGTGTGTGTGTGTGTGTGTGTGTATGTGATCTACTTTAATGACAGAAGTACACCTCACCCCCTCAATGCAGAAGTCTCCCCTTGAACCCAACAGCAACCTTCCTACTTCCATAAATACTCAGAATTCTCCCTGGCTCGATAGGGCTGAAATTATTCATGGTGTAGCGGTTTCCACCCGTCTTTTGTTTATATTTATTTGTTTGTCCTGTATTCATTACAGTCTAAGTCTCTAGCCATAAGCGTGGACCTCCTTTGTAACTCACCCCAGTATACAAGCTATACATGCTTGACTGGCTGCCACACTACTGAATAATGTTTGATCATTTTATTGAAATTCCTCTTTACCCATGGACTGATTTCTTTAGGGTTTAGTCTAACTTCTTTCAGCTCCTGGTCTGCAGGCCCGTGTTGATTTGCATTATGGCTGCATTAATGCTTTTGAATGCTATCCATGTGCTAGGTGCTGTTTAGAACTAAATAAAATGTCTTGCCCTAGTGATTTGTTTTCTTTCCACTTGGCAGATTTGTGACCCCTGTGTTTCTAGGAGCTGAAATTGTCAAGACTCTTTTAATGCACCTCTTTGTTCGGGCAATAGCACGCCTGGTGGCTTTGAGAATAGCTGTCGTTTTGAGAATAGCATTTGTAGACACAACTGCTGTTGAAAAGAGAAACTATACATGGACTATTTCACTGGGAACAGGCAGCAGAAAGGGCTGCTATTGTTCTTCATTAAAAGAAGTAAATGAAGCCTCGTGCACTAATTCCATCCTGAACATGATGCAGCGTTTTGCGCTAAATCTGTATCTGTATCAACCATCTCAGAGTCATCCACATTCTAATTAGTGTTTGTGAGCAAGCCCCCTCCCCCACCCCGAGGCAGCCAGGATAGAAAGAACTGGGCCCCATTTCCATGAACTTCCAAGATGGCTTTGAGCAAACAGCGCTAGCCACAGCGTGAAACTCCTCCGTTCCTTGTTACACTCTAGAGAATCGTAAGCTCAGGCAATCTCAGCACCGTAAAAGCCACAGACAGCCACATTCCAACAGAACCACAGGCTCAGGGTACTTTTTTGCTACTTGGAACTGTGCCACTTACAGTTTAGCATGAGTCGGAGACAGATAGGGCACATTTGTCCCTCTCCTGGTTGTGAAATGGGGCTCCTGCAAGCATGCCTGCCCAGCACTGAAGGCTCAAAAACTAGGCGTTTTCCACTTGGGTGACACCGAGTCCTCTGGCTCAAGTGACTGTGCCAAGTCCCTCTCTGCACAACACTTTAAAAGTCGAAATGCATCTGCCTGTCTCCCTGTCTAGAGCAAATGTACACGCTAGAAACTTCTTGAGAAGTTCACTCCAAATTCAAATGGCCAGCATGAGACAGACACAGCACAGTATGAGGAAGGGATAACTGAGCCACAGGCCTGCAACCAAGGGCTCCTCAGAATGTCCTGAGTGACGAGAATCACCCCAACTCACAAGGACGTCATCAGGCTCAAAGCCACATGCAATCAGGCTCAAAGACATAGCCACGACAGAGTTAGGAAGAAGGAAGGATGTTTAAGGTTGGTAGGTTTATGAAAGATAAACTTGCAAAGAAGTTGAAAAATTAAACGAAAACAAGTAAAGAACATACATAAATCAGAAGGTCTTCTGAGATTAAAAAAAAAATCAGCAAGTCTTCACAGGAGAGAGGAGTGGGAGAAGCAGTAGTGACTGAGCAGAGCCTGGAGCAGTAGCTTAGCTGTTAAGAGCGCCTACATGGTGGTTCCCATCACCCCGCTCTGGATGACCCGATAGCCTCTTCTAGACTCTGTGGGCACAGACAGACACACTCGAGCAAAGCACCCAATTACATTTTTTTTGAGACAGAGGGTTTTTCTGTGTAGCTCTGGATGTCCTGGAATTCACTCTGCAGTACCAGGCTATCCTTGAACTCACAGAGATCTGCCTCTTCTGCTTCTCCGAGTGCTGGTATTAAAAAAGGTATGTGCTACTATCACCCAGGTACATGTTTTTAAAGTGACAAGGTTTTTTCGGCCCTGATGCCAGGACTTGCTGGTCAGTTCATTCCTTAGATTCAAGGAATCTTGAATAGACCCAGCTCTCAGTGGAAGGAACTATAAAGAAGGTGGGGTTATCATTCATCACAGATGAATCTTGGTGGGCAAGACAGAATTCCTCACTCCCACACTTAAGCGCTCCCTTTTCATAAGTTTACCACAGAAGCACACAAAGGGCTTTGCCAAGACAGCCTTTAAGTAACTGTTCTCAAAACCTAGAAGTCATGGCATGGGGTCTTCAAGAGCTGGGTACTCCACCCCTAAGAATGGCTCACAAGCAGAGTGAGGTGGGCAGTAGGGCACCCAGAGGGCCTTCTGCAAACCAAGAGTCCAGGAGGCAACGGAGGCAGCAGTGAGGTGGCACTTGCCCCACCCCCCAGAGACCTCAGCCACTTGCCATTTTCAAGCCTCTCTCTTCCTGGCTCAGTGGTGAGGACAACAAATAGTGAGCCTTCCCACCCACCGAGTGTCCCAGAAAGCCACACTGAAAGGGATAAAACGCATCGCGGTGCTGGATTGATTCTTAGGACCAAAAAGAGACTAGGGGGAAAAAAGCACTTTAGCAGGTCAACCAGGACTCATACAGCCCCAGTGTTCTTACCTTCCAATTTGGGGAATCACATCTCTGGGGTGGGCTGGATGAAGAAGGTATGGGAACTCTTCAGTCTCTGCAACTTTTCAGTGAGTTTAAAGTCATTCTAAAATAAAAGTTTATTTAATCAAAAAAAAAAAAGAATAAGGAGTATTCTAAAGAATCCATAATATTATTTCTTTTCATTGAAGATAGCAGAAAGAGTGGGAGAAAGAGGTGAAATTCATTCAAATATTTTAAGCTGTATATTCATAAAAGGCCAAAGTTAAAAATACCTCTGCTCTGGTAGTCGTTATTAAGGAAAGATTGTTCCCCCCCCCGGCTTATTTTCTCAGATACTAATACAAATATCATTCTTACAATGTCCACCTGCTCAGGACCTATTTATTACCCTAAATCTCCCCCTCATGCTTATTTTCCTTCTCCTCTTATGTCCCCCTGAACAATTGCAGCAAGCAGGACCTTAACAGGAAAAAAAAACCCATTTCAGCATCATGTGGACAGGAGTTGATATACTTGCCTTTCTGCCCTTGGGAAGAGGTCAGGGTGTGCATCCATGTGTGTGCACACGCACATTTGTGGCTGTGTACGGGAGCCTCTGTGTGTGCAGTCATCCTCTGGCTCCACGGGAGCTAGCCACCTGGTTTTCTGAGACAAAGTATCTCACTGGGAACTAGGGTAGGCTACTGAGCAGTGAGCCCCAGGAATCCTCCTGCCTCTGCTTCCCCAGAACCTGGTTTACAACATGTCCTGGCTTTTATTTGGATCCTAGAACTGACAATCAGATTATGTCTGAACAGCAAACACTTCACAGACTGAACTATCTCCTCAGAGCTGTGCTTTAAAGTTGCTTTTTAAATTTTTCATCATTTCTATTCTATTCAAATACATCCCACCTTCATAATTTCTCAGATTGTTTTCACTTGGATTTTTATAGACAAAAAAAATATCTGAAATCTAATAAAGCCATGCACACATGGTTTGGAATAAACAATAAGCAGCGCACACATTTTACCACCTAGTTATTATTTTGATATAGGTTTTCTCTTAGACATGGGGATAGCAGAGTAGAGAGACAGCAGTGGGAGCCCCTCCCCAGAACACCTTGCCAGGATTCGAAGACATAATCCACTCTGATATTTCTATAAGAGGTATTCATTTGTGTGTCGTGGCGGCTGCAGAGAAAGAGAAAGGGAAGCGGTGTCCGCTGGTTCTACTTTAAGGACAGGAAACTCAAATTGAGTTCAACTGAGCACTCTGAGTCTGCCCGGACTGAGGAAGAGACTTCAGACAAAATCCACAAAGCTCGCTCGGGCCGCTAAGCAAAAGCGGCGAATGAATGCCCACTTCAAGTTGGCACGGAGAGGCTCCGAGGTTGAGAGTTTGCAAATCTGCTTTCAATTCTCTAAAGAAAAAAAAATCCTTTCAAAAAATATAGTTACGGCGTACTAATTAACGCGTTCCACCATCCTCCACTTCAGCCACACCGAGAGTCTAAAATTGTTAGTGCCACTTAGCCGGGCTTGGCACTCCTCGTCCCTCAGAATGGAGCCCTGGTGCTCTTTCTGACAAGCTGAAACAGACAGACTTCTGCAGACATGAAAAGGTCCCTTCTGTGAGCTGTGTGGAACTCTCGGTGTTTTATTAAATGGTCTGAAATATTTTTTTCTCTACATATCTCCTCTTTCCCAGCCACAGTCAATCTTTTTTTTTTTTTTTTTAAATCATGACCACTTTCCAGAGTCATTACCCATCACAAATTCTATAATTTTAAATGAGGGGTTTCTTGTTTTTGCTGTAATTCAAAAGATAACTCACTCCTATTTCCAACATTTAATGTATTTTTCTCTTCTTTTTTTTTTCCCTGAAAGCAATATACGTGTGTAATTAATAAACAATTTAGTGTGTTGAGGAACCTAGGAAGTTGGCAAATGTTCTGGGGATATGAAATCTCAAGAAAAGCAGCACATTATAAGAAATACTAAGTAATTACTTATGTAAGCTTTCTTTTTAAATTCTAAGAACATTAACTACTAATTACCTACTAATTACCAGTACTTCAGCAGGTGTTTGCACTTAACTGTAGGCTAAAGCCCCTGTGAAAACAAGCGCCTCGCAGCCTCTCTCTAGAGCACAGCCAGTCCCGCTGGACCAGAAGCGCACCGCGGGCCTCCACAGCGCTGGTCACAAGCCAACGCCTGCACCATTTGGCTGCCTCAGGTGACAAAGCCAAGCCGGGTCTGTCTGCTTCCCTTTGTCTTCTCCCCAAACGCTACCATTACCGAGGAGTGAGGACAGATTCGGATGGCAGCATCCAAGTATCTGGGGTTACACACAAACTATGATGGAGAGGCCTTCATCAGGAAGACATCCGTCTCACTTCCGGTGAAGCTGTCCTGTGTGGCCGCCTGGCTGGGGCAGTCTTGCCTTCCTCCTTGTGTTTCCTCTGGAAAGGAGTGAGCGCTTAGCTCTCTGTTTATCTAGCTTTGAAAACGATCTTGAGTATCTCTTCCAGCTGGAAAAGGGATTCTTCGCCTCTGTCCTCCTCAGAGCCCTAGAAATGAAAGGTGCTCCACATTCACGAAGATCTGGGAGGGGCAGGTCCTTCTGTACAGAGCCCGCTCTCAGTCCCAGAACTGAGCATTGTGTGACTTACCAGAGCCAAGAGATAGGGTTTTTTTTTTTCCCATTCTGTGTTTCCTTTCCATTTTTTCTTTCTTTACCCTTTCTTTTACGTGTTGTTTTCCTTGGTTTTGCTGTCTAGCCCTCTGAGACAGACACTTTCTGTGCAGTCATGCCTGTGCACTCAAACTGGAGTTCTCTGGCTCCTGCCTGCCCAGCTCTGGAGTCACAGTTAAAATCCACCAGAAGGCGTTCAGCTTTGCCAGGACCGTCTTCCAGAGTACTCCCTGCCTCACGCTTCTGTTTCCTGACGCTGCCATAAGGAACTACCATGACCCGTGGCTTATAGCAATGGAGATTTATCCTCTCACAGTTACAGAGATCAGAATTATGAAATCAAGGTGTCAAACAGGATTCTGGGGAAAGAGTCTGTCTTCCACCAGCTTCCAAGCAGTGCTAGGCCTGTGCCTACGTTTGTACCACCTTTTTAATCAACTTCTATCAAACATTCCATTATGCCTTTTAAAAGATACTCGTCATTAGATTCGGCATCTGCCCAGATAATCCAGTATGCTCTCTGTTTCAGATCCTTAAGTTCATTGCCTATGCAGAGAAATCTCTTCCAACTAGGATCATACTAGCAGATTTTAAGGATTTAGATGTGGACGTTTCTATTAGGAGTCATCACCACTAAACCACTGTCTCTAAATGACCCTTAATGTGTTCATTTATTCAGTTTAATCAAACCCTATGCCCACCCTTTCAGATGAGAGAGATTGTTTTAACAAGATCAACTAAGCCCCTGTCCTCACAGAGTTTATCCATGCTCTCCCAAGCAACCCCATCTACTTTGTCTGCTACCCCGTTTAGATGTCCACCTACCCTCAGAGTCTGTAATCCAGTACAGGCATTCTAAACACATAGCGCTCAGGAAATCCAGTTAAACGATAGCATGTGTGAAGGTTGTGGCACCAGCAGGTGCCCATGCAAACCTTCAAGCTCTCAGAAGGACAAGAGAGAACCACACAGATGTCTAAACTTCATAGAAATCATTGTGTATTGTAACTGAAATGCCAAAAGAGTGAAGAATCCAGTGTCGATGAAGAGGCAGATACTAGTGCCATGTGTACCAGCTCTGTCTTTGTCAGACGGATGTCTTTTACAATCACACGCCGTCACTTTCTGTTGCGTTTCCACTGATTGCAGAAGTTTATTAAAACTAATTATGAGTTCACAGCTTTTGCCTTCCCAGCATTCAAGTGTTCTTGTTATTAAGAAATATGACCCAATCCCATGTTCCACAGTCCTGGCTACTCTGAAATGAGGGAAGAAATGAACCAGCCCAGGCAGGTCTTAGGAGAAATGGAGACAACAGCATTTGAAGGCAACCGTTAGGTATTATGATTGTGTATAACCACAGACATTAGTCAGAAAGTATGCAAACCAAAGAGTAAGACATGCCTGATCATGGCCAGGGGGATGTAGGAAGGCAGGTTGAACTGCGATGTGTCTCTAATGGAGAACTAATCTCCAGTTAAAGGAAGAAAACATAAATAAGTCATCTGTTGCGCATCTGAGGCCAGCCCCATCTGCCCATTATAGGCCTAAGGTCTGCTGGGTCTCGGGGAGGGAAGAGAGTGGCTCTCGGTCTGCCGATGTTGTTCGTGGGTTGGAAGGGTTTGGCGGAGGCTGTTTTTAAGCCTAGAGGCCCTGCTGGAGTGCAGTTCACTTACAGGTATAATGGACAGGGTCGTGTTCGATGAAGCCAAAGTTGGTTTCCCGTGGGAAAACAATGGGCATCTTTCTGCGGCCGGGTCTGGGTGAATACAGGCTTTAAAGGAACCACAGTGGGGACAGTGGGCTCCTGAACCCAGTCATTAGCGCTCGGATCTCCAGCACATTTCCAGCAGCCCTCTCAAGTTCGCTGGACTCTACAAACCACACCCCAGGAGGCACAGATCAAGCCGTGCTCCCTACTCCTCAGAAGGATGGCACGGATTCTGTCACAGGGGATACAGGAGACTGAGATAGGGCCTTGCTATCTAGTCCAAGCTGGTGGCAAACTCACAGCAATCCTCCTGCCTTAGCCTCTAGCACGCTGGGATTTACAGACATGTACCATCACACCAAGTTGTTGACCTTCTTTCGCTGGCATGATCGATTTTGTACCAGGTCTGTGGCATGGTATTTTGGTTATCAGTAGTCCTTAGGAACATTTTCATAAATTGCCAGGGGAAGGGGGAAATCAACATTTGTGGAAAAAAGCAAAAGCAACAATGCCTTGGGAAGCTGTGTAGGTGTTTAGAGCTGGCAAGCACAAGTTCCAGTTACGGAGGAAAATGCCACTTACCCACCACGGTCTTTACAAATACAAGAACCCCAGAGTCAGGAAGGGGAAGGAGGTATGTTTTTTCCTTAGCAGATTTTGATTGTTTGTTAAGAAAATAGTTATTGTGTGCTTTTCCACAGTTAATCAAGCCATCTTGTTCCAATCAAAACATATTTACGTGTCAATTTGAGGGGAGGCACCAAACCCAGGTGCAGCCCTGATCTCTGGTCACAAGTGACATGTTGTTCAGCCCCTCTCATAGTCAAAGCCCTCAAAGCCCCAGCTCTCCCTCCATTCCCTTTCAAGGACTATGCTAACCAAATAAGCCAGTATTTTTAAAAATTAGGATAATTGATCTAAGTGAGCCATGTCTGAATCTCTCTGAACATCGATCTTCTTTAGGCTGAAATCTTCAAAGAAGCAGTGAAGCTAAACGCCAGGTTCCCTTTGAAACAGGGCTAGCCTGCTCTACTGCTGCAGTCCTCAGTCTGCGGTCATTTGCAAATAACCCTGCCTGGCCCAGATGAACATCAGCAGTCAGTCCTCATAGGGCTCAGTGGCCTCGAAGATTCCCTGCTCAGAGACTGCTTTCAGGGTGTTCCTCTGTCCCCCTTCCCAACGGTGGATATCCCCTGCTTAACCCTGCAAAGAACCCACCAAAATGCCCCCTGCCTTTATCTACCTAGTTTACCTCAGTGCCACCAGAAGCCACTCACCCACAAACCTTGCTTTCCACATCATGTCTTCTTTGGAACCCCAGTGTGCTGAGAAGGTGACAGGGAGCCTCTTCGCATCTGTGGTGAGGGCGAACATACCACAGTCTTCTCAAGACCACCAAAAGCTCTGAATACTCAAGGCACAATTAGCAAATCAAAAGATTCCCAAGAAGAAGGAAGGAAAGGACCCTGGTCCTGAAAAGACTGGATCCAGATTTGTAGGAGAGTACCAGAACAGAGAAATGGGGGGGGGGGTTGGGGAATGGGTGGAGGGAAGACGACTTATGGGACATATGGTGAGGGGGGAACTGGGAAAGGGGAAAGCCTTTGGAATGTAAACAAAGAACATAGGAAATAAAGAAAAAAATACCACCAGAAATACTTCAAAAAAACTTCTAAAAGACCTCAAGATCAAGAGCTCTGTTTTATGTCTTCATGTGTATTTTCATACAGTGTTTCATATTAATTCTCCATTAGTTTGCGTATCCTATTATCCCAAGTAAATTATTATTAAGGAACCAGGCCTAATGCTTATATTCTACAGTGTGTGTTGGAACATCATTTGAAATGGAAGCTGACTGGTCTACTCCCTGCTATATTTTGGGATAGTCCTGACTCCTACGAAATGAAGATTGTATGTGCGCTTCCCAACAGAGGTGGCAATGAACATCGGTACCTGGAAGATGTAGTGTTCTTGCTTCCAAGGCCTCAGCACCAGCTGCCTCACATACAGTGGGGCTGGTGTGCCTACCCCAGACCCCAGGCAGTGTGACTGGTGTGCCTACCCCAGGCCCCAGGCAGTGTGGCTGGTGTGCCTCCCTCTGGTCCTAGGCAGTAAGGCCAGTGTCCCTGCCCTTTATCCAAGCCAGTGTACACAGTGATGGTGAACACTGGAAAATGAACAGTTCCTTTTGTTGGCAAAGCTAGTCTTGATCTGGCTGCTGTGTCTACAGATTGTGCCATTTGTGAAGATAGCCGAGGCAGGAGGATTGCCAAGAGGCTAGCCTGAGCTACATAGCAAGACTGTGTCTAAAAAGGAAGCTTCCTTTTGACTCTTCCAGAGTAAAGGGGAATCATCTCCTTCTTTCAAACCTGTTTCATAACAGTGTCACCCTCATTTGAGAATGTCCCAGCTTCTCCCCCAGCCCCTCCCCCAGCTTCTGATGGTGGACCATAGATGGCAAACCCATTTTGCATTCTGTCATTCATGACGTCATGATTGCCAATAGCTGAGTGTTCCATTGTGTCGTCAATCTGCTCACAAATGAAAGGTTGTATGGCATGCAGAATAACAACATCTCCAAAACACCCCGTGAACCTGTGAACACACTGATGATGTGTGACTCAAAAGAGTCTTTGCAGATGGAATTAAGGGTACAGATATCAAGATAGAAAAATCCTCCTAGGCTTCCTGCGTGTTAGTCTTCTGCTGCCATTAGAAGCAGCAGAAGAAGGCTGAAGATAGAGCTAGGGGGAAAACAGGGCAGGGAGAAACCACTCAAAATGTGAGACTCACTTTAACACATCATGTCTGACCTTGAAGATGGATAAAGGAAGCCGTGAGGTAAGGTATGGGGGGGGGGTCCTCCAGAAGTTGAGAATGTCTGTCCAGGGACAGCCAGGGTAAATGGAAAGGTTCTTGTCTTAGAACCACACAGAACCCAAACCCATCTGAATGAGATATCTGTTCCCCTCGATCACCTAGCAGAAGGCAGAACTGCTGAGCCATTGACCTCAGCTATCGTGAAGAGCTCCTGCATTGGACTTTGGTCTGGCAATAACCTTTTGTTGTTTGAAGCTGCTAAGTACATTGTGATTTGTTAGTCACAGCAGAAAAAAACAGTATAAAAAGCCAAGATTCCCGTCGGGCTAGCTTGCATAGCAGGGTATCACAGACGGAGGTCCATTTCTGTTGATGGTTGGCCTGCATGTGACCTGGAGGCCATGTTCCTCAGTTCCTGTGAACATCTGTTTCCATGGCTGCTAACAGTTCTAACAGCGCTTACCACTTACCTGGACCACATGTAAACTAGATCAAGCCTATGGAAACACCTACCAAGATGCTAGGGCTACAATAGAAGTCGGATCAATGCATGTTCAGAAAGAAAACAAAGCATGAAAGCCCTTTGCTAAGGAAAGCACTCCACCCAGCCCACAGAATGGCTCACGTCTGTCTCTGGGAGTCTTCGTTATTTCCCTGTCCCAATGGTGGCTCTGTTGGCTTTGTTGTGATAATCTGTCCAAGAAAAGCAGAAAGTGGGTTCTGTGGGCTCACAGTTTCAGAGGTTTTGGTGAAGAGCTGTTTGGACGAATGGCAAGGCAGAACACCAGCAAAAAAAAGCAAATACTGGAGCAGAAGCAAAACCAGTAGAAGAGGTGGAGTCACAATACACAGTCCAAGGACAAGGCTCCTAATGACCCGCTTTCTCTAACTACAGCACGCCCATCACACCATTGGTTGAAGACTAAACTTTCAACACATACGCTGAGGGGAACAGTCAAGATCCAAAACTCACAGATGCTCTTACTTAAGTAGAGCAAATTCTCCTCTGCACCAACACCCTAAGTGCCATGAACTTGGGTAATGCCCTTGGCTTAGTCTACCAGTCCTGGCTACAGATTAATCATGTCAGCTGCTAAACCACTCTCAAGCTGGTGCAGGCTCTGCTCTGTTTGGCAACGCTGTGGTGCTACGGCCTGGTGGCTCCCTGCTCTCAGGTTCCCTTCCTCACCGCCCACACATGAGAAGTCCATGTTGGGTGGTTCTAACTGGCATGGTCATAAGGAGACCATGACACAGGCTATCAGGCCAGGGAGATGTGACCCATTTAAAGCATTGTGGCATTTGATGGAGTTTACCACCCACACAGTTCCCATTCTTTAAATATCCCTGTTTTGTTTTAACACGAAGTGTTAACCTCTCAGTGTTGCCAAATTTGCAGTGTCCAGAACAGTAGATTGTCTGCCTTCTTTTGAAACCCCAAGATATGAAATGTATTTAGTTTGATATTCACTGAGACTAATGGCCCATGTGTTTATAGCATTCAAGGTGTTATAAATGCATGCACCACGCTGTCAGTCTACACTTATGTAAAGAAAACACTTTCCATTAGGAATGGCGGTCATTTGGTATTGTCCAGTGAACAGTCCCTGTCTTCTGCCTGTAAGTTCTTGGTTTCCTAGAAAATGGAGCCCTTCAAAACAGGACAAGCTTAGGGTTAGGAGTTGAGATCAGCCCTGTGACTGACTGTGAACCTCAAGATAGCTCCATCTCCTTATTGTTTCTCCAAACATATTTTTTTGCCATGAGGTGTGTGTGTGTGTGTGTGTGTGTGTGTGTGAGAGAGAGAGAGAGAGAGAGAGAGAGAGAGAGAGAGAGAGAGAGAGAAAGAGAGAGAGAGAGAGAGAAATTGCCCTGGAAATTATAAGGTTCTGAAAGTGTGAGGGCCCAGTGTGAGCCATCAGATGGTTAAAATAAAGCCAAAAATAAATAAATAAATAAAAATCCCAACTCAGCATTAACCCTTCCTGCCTTCCTCCAAGGCAAGCAGCAAACACTTTATTTATTCACTTACAACCTGTGCTCCCACCCACTCCCCATGCCACCTCTCCCTCCTTCACAGCCATTTTTTTTTTACTAGAAACATTGTAAGATGCTCAGATGTGGCCAGGCCCCTGCCGGGTCCATGCATATGCATGAGGTAGAGCTCTTGCCCCTTGGAGATACTGATGTCACAACTCTGGGGAAATGGCTAAGTAACCATGACAACACGGCTCAATGATGTTGCATCCTGCTTGGAGGGCTCTGGGATGGCCAGCCCTCTCTGCAAGCAAGACAGAGACATTCCCTCAGCAAAGAGTGTCCAGGTGATGGCAGCCAGCCAGACGCGACAGAGGGCCACCCTCGCCTCCTTCCATCTGGCTCTCTCTGCCTGCTCCGGTGACTGGTGAGCAGCCCGTGATTTATCAGGCTGGGCATCCCACTCGGGAGCCATGGAGGAATCTGGGAAGGCAAGGGAAGCTGGGAGAGACGGTCGTTCATCGTGAAGGCTGAGGTCAGAGATTTGATCTTTGTCAATTTCTTTCTCGTCCTAACCAGGTGCCACTGACCCTGGGGTAGCTATTTAGGGTGATTTTCGTATTTTCAAGTCGTTACCTTCACCTTGCAAATTCTGCAGTGTGGGAAAAGATGGGAAAAAAAGACAAGTTATGGATTAAAAAGCAACCAATGTATTGCTAGCTTTGGGATGTGTGTCTCTCTCAGGTGACCTGCCAGTGATACTAATTTAGTCACTGTGTTACTTCCAAGGTGAATTTTCTCAGATAACCTCCATCACCACTACACTTTCTAGATTTTTTTTAAGCATAAGTACTTGTTTAGAGCCTCCACTATGGACTGCTGAAGTCTGAGAACTGTTTTATTCCATTTTCTCAGCCCCTCCCACTACCCAAAAGTAATAATGTATGACTACACAGCATGTATACATTGTACCCGTCAATTTCAGAAACATTTCCACTATTAAAAAATAATAATTTAATGGGGACCTGGTATATGTATGCTGCCCTATTGTTCAGGGCTGTAATTTGAATGGCATTTTTAGAAAAAGGAACAAAGCCCCCTCATTGACAGGATGTATGTGGAGACCTTTACTCAACATGCCAGGCCCAGACAATACTTGAGTGTGTGGAAGAAAAAAAAAAAAAGCTGAACACTCAGCAACAACAATAAACAATGAAGTGAATGGGCAATTGCTTATAGAGCAGAGGATACGGGGTTAACAACAAACACACTGGGGGGTCAGGGGACTCTGTGAGTGCCCTGCGGCATCAAAGCTCTGTCCTGATAATGTCACACTCTGGCTTGGTAGTCTACCCTACCTCCTTAGCACCAGACAGCAGAGCCAATGAGCTCAATGTTAAAGGACCTGGTGCTCCGGGGTGGTCCCACCAACTCTCTAGGCAGGGAGCCCTGGTGAGAGGCTTCCTTGCCATCTAAGTGTCCCCTCTGCCTCCCCTGCATTAACACTACTGTCTTCACCACCTGCCACATGGTCATCTGACGCCTGTAGCTCATCAACTGCCCAGGATGGAGAGGTGCTGACTCCTGCCACCTGCCAAGAGGGCATCTTTGGACTCCATGCTCTCGAATGTCAGGACAGTTGAGCTATTTCCACTACCTTGCAGAAATAGAAACTTAAATAAACCTGCAAGTATTGTTCACAAATGTAACAAAGTAATAGCTGCTAAGGAGGCCAAACTCTACAAGGGTCAGTAGATCTCCCCCAGACAAAAGTGCCGGATTACACAGTGTAACACAGTGTAATAGTTCCCTGTTCTGGAAAAGAAGAGGAAATAGCTTGGCTGTCCAGGACACGTTTGTCCTCGAACCTGAGGCCACCGTAGCAGCTGTGTGTGAGTAAGTACATATTCAAAATTAAGCAAACGACAAGCTGGACAGCCATTTATCACTTCCTCTCTTGGGAGACCTCAAAAAATGATGGCTTCTCTAATGCAGTTGCTGCTACTGATACCTACGCCACCTCAACCACCTGTGCACCGATTACCCCCCTAGTCAAGGGGCTTCACCTCTTGGGGTAGAGCCCATTGAGAGTCCTCCCAGACCGGAGCTCTCTTGCCACACCCGTAAAAGGAGTGCTGACCCATTAGCCAGGTCAGCTTTATGGTCTCATGCTGCTTACCTCAATTTGTTCTCTACTCTTAGCCCCTGCTCCTAAAAACAATACGGACTAGAATAAGCAACTCCCCTCCCCTTCAGGCAGCCGGTCTTGCTTTGTATTCTTTGTTTTGTTAGAGCAGGATTCTGAGATGGCATCAGGCTGAACAAGCTGTACTCAACCTCTCCACACAGTGAAGTGTGAGGGCTCCACAAACCTATAATTCATTAGTTCCTGCTCCTCCTACTGCTCCTGCTGCTCCTGCTGCTCCTGCTGCTCCTGCTGCTCCTGCTCCTCCTGCTCCTCCTGCTCCTCCTGCTCCTCCTGCTCCCACCTGTCCTAGTGTGCTGGGGTGAGAGGTGCATGTCCCCATGCCCAGCTCCAACCCGACTTAATCTACAATGGGAACACACAGTCCCATGACAGAGTCGGAATTCTACTCTTAAGAAAACCTCCCCTGTGCTGTATTTTCCCAGGCCTGGCTCCACAGTTGGCCCAGGGGAAACACTCGTGCATCCTTTACCTTCCCAGTTGTTACAAAAAAGAAACTTTGAAAATGTCCATCTCTCCTTTGCCAGCAGCTGAAACTCTTCTTCATTTCCTGACCCGTGAAGTTCTTCCAAGTTCAGGAAAGTATGAAGTTCCCAAAAAGGAACTTAAAGCCACTCTCACAAGGCTGAAGGAAGATGAAATGTCCCATATTTTACACTGGGGAGGCTGGAAGCCCAGCATAGCATTATCTCCTCCCAAAGGAATGTTCAAAACCCCCTTTTCAGGGGTGTATATGTGTATATGTATGTTTATGTGTATATGTATATGTATAAAGTGTTATATATGTATAT
The DNA here is from genome assembly GCA_964023405.1 of Apodemus agrarius. Lineage (NCBI taxonomy): Eukaryota > Metazoa > Chordata > Mammalia > Rodentia > Muridae > Apodemus > Apodemus agrarius. The sequence goes on from OZ030021.1 coordinate 4,671,373, forward strand.
ATAGGGTTAGGGTTAGGGGTGAGGATTAGGGTTAGGGCTAGAGTTAGGGTTAGGGTTATATATGTATATATATACACGTATATATATATGATGTATATGTACAGGTACATATATACATTATATGTATACATCATATACATATAAGTATACATCAATATTATATACATATACACATACACATATACATATCTTTACCACACAGGTGAGTGAGAACTTTAAGAGCCTGTAAGTAGGTTGTGGTTACCTCCTTGTTAGGTCTTCCAGCTCATACTAACATGTTTTCATAGAGATTCCACCCAGACTTTGATTTATGTGGAAGAAAATGGGTATTTTTTTTTTACCTTCCTTGGCCTTTAAAAATCTAGTATATACTTTTTTCTCCCTTCATGAAGGGCCTGTTGTTATAGGAATTATTCTATTACCACAGCCAACAAAAATTCAGAAAAAAAAGTACACAAAACAATTTCTTTCAGACACTCGAAAGAAACCATGGACAGCTGTGCTCACCATGGGTGAAAGACAGAAACAAGACGAGGCCAACTTAGGCCTCATTTTCAAGTAGCAGTTCAAGGAATGGGACAAAGACAGACCCCCAGATTCTCACCAAGTTCATGGACTACTGAATAGAGTTCAGGAAAGCCGAGACAGCTAACATGTACAGGGCAGAAAAAAAGATAGATAGATAGATAGATAGATAGATAGATAATAGACAGACAGATACATAGATAAATAGATAGATGATAGACAGATAGATAGATGATAGATAGATAGATAGATAGATAGATAGACAGGTAGTAGATAGATAGGTAGATAGATAAACAGCCAGATAGATAGATAGTAGATAGACAGATAGATACATAGATAGATAGATGAATAGATGGATAGATAGATACATAGATAGATAGATAGATAGATAGATGATAGACAGACAGGTAGACAGATACATAGATAAATAGATAGATGATAGACAGATAGATGATAGATAGATAGATAGATAGATAGATAGACAGACAGTAGATAAATAGATACATAGATAGATAGATAAACAGCCAGATAGATAGATAGATAGTAGATAGATAGATACATAGATAGATGGATAGATGGATAGATAGATACATAAATACATAGATAGATAGATAGATAGATAGATAGATGATAGACAGACAGGTAGACAGATACATAGATAAATAGATAGATGATAGACAGATAGATGATAGATAGATAGATAGATAGATAGACAGACAGTAGATAAATAGATACATAGATAGATAGATAAACAGCCAGATAGATAGATAGTAGATAGATAGATACATAGATAGATGGATAGATGGATAGATAGATACATAAATACATACATAGATAGATAGATAGATAGATAGATAGATAGATAGATAGATAGCTCCAGAAACCAGCATAACTGTTCACCCTGCCCCTTTATCTCCTCATGTGTGTGTCACTACTCTACGAGAGAGAAATGAGCAACTTCTAAAGAAGGAGCATTTGTTGTAAGCAACAATTGGAACACTCAGTTTATACCGGCTTTAGAATTCTTGAGTTCTCAGAAACATTACACCTTAGAAGCACAGATAAATCAGATATGTTTGTAGGCCAACGACAATCTGGCACAGTTATTTACCTCAAGTCAAAGGCGAGCTTCCAAATATATATAAAACTATTTGATACTATAGAAAAGATAATTGTTCCAACTTGATCACCATACATTATATACAAGTACAAATATATGTGTTTTTCAAGACAGGATTTCTTGAACTCATAGAGATCTGCCTGCTTCTGCCTCCCACGTGCTAGAACTAAAGGCACGTGCCACTACTGCCCAGCCTATAAATTACAAAATTATACCCTATAAATAATTCAAATATTATGTCAACCTAAAAATTAAAGTTAAAATTATACCTTTAAGCCCATTTAATATATAACTAGCAATCCAATGATAATAGCCATTAGCATGTAACTTGTAATTGTATTAAAATAAAATATATGATAATAGCTCAAAGAATTATAAAGAGAAAGCAAGATATGTTATTGTTTAGTACTCCCATTATCCATAAAAAGCTTCAATGTTGTACTAAGAAGACTGTGGTAAATTAAAGATGGAAATAGTACATTTTATTATAACCACTTATACATAAAACAAACAGATATGACCAATAACCCAATTATGGAGATAAAATGGAATAATTTAGAGACTAATTAGTAAAAGAATAAAATAAAACATTTCAAAAACAATCAAGGGTTTGGCTATGTGTACTGGCTGGTTTTTTGTGTCAACTTGACACAGGCTGGAGTTATCATAGAAAAGGAGCTTCAGTTGGGGAAACGCCTCCATGAGATCCAGCTGTGTGGCATTTTCTAAATTAGTGATCAAGTGGGGAGGGCCCCTTGTGGGTGGTACCCTCTCTGGGCTGGTATTCTTGGGTTCTATAAGAGAGCAGGCTGAGCAAACCAGGGGAAGCAAGCCAGTAAGGAATATCCCTCCATGGCCTCTGCATCAGCTCCTGTGTCCTGACCTGCTTGAGTTCCAGCCCTGATTTCCTTTGGTGATGAACAGCTGTGTGGAAGTGTAAGCTGAATAAACCCTTTCCTCCCCAACTTGCTTCTTGGTCATGATGTTTGTGCAGGAATAGAAACCCTGACTAAGACACTATGATTTGAATATGCAGTTGGCTTTCTTTTAATTTTTAGGTTGACATAATATTTGCAGGTTTCCACACATGGATTTAACCAATCTCAAGTTGGAGCTGTTCAGGAAAACAAGAAGTTGCATCTGTTGAACCCGAACAATCTCTTATCTTGTCATCATTGGCTATGTGGCATCCTGTAATCGCCATCACCACAGCATTGACATTGTGTTAGGTGATGTAGGAATTTAGAGATGTTTCAAACATAAGAGAAAACCCTCACAGGCTACATGCAAACACCCACTCATTTTTCAGAAGGAATAAGCAGGTAGCTACAGATTTGGGGTCATTGGAGAGAGCCCTGAATCCACCCACTGCAGACACTGAAAGACCCTATAATTTTGTTTGCTTTCATGAAGAACTGTGAACCCCACTTAAGGACCATGCTTTCAGTATTAAACCTTGGATACTCTAAAGTTAGTCCAAACATACTTTCAAAGCACAGCTGATACACATAAGAATACCAGGGTGGGGCTGTAGAGATGGCTCAGTGGACAGAATGCTAGGTCTTTTAACATGCTAGCGCCCATGTTAAAAGTTCAGAGCTCCTGGGATAGCCACGCAGGTCAACCAATAGGGAAATAGAGTTCAGTGAGACTTTGTTCTTAAAGTAAGGTGGAGAGCAACTGAGATGACATCAAATCAAACCTCAATATCCGGCCTCCATATGCATGTGTGCAGACTCCACACACACGAGCATATGCCTGCTCGTGTGTATACACACACACACACACACACACACACACACACACACACACGTGTGATTCCTGGAAGAACAACATGCCAATTACCACAACATTATTACCACAATAACAAGGGGATATAAAAAACAGGCCAGCTATGCCTAGACACAGGTGAGAGATTGTTTTGTGCCAGTGGGGTCCAGGGCATAAAGATGTGGCTAAATTACCCACAGAAAGAAAGATGGGGTCAGACAGGTGTCACACTTCTCTTCAAGCTCACAGAGTGGGCAGAGCGTGCACTGGTGTTACCTTAAATAGCACTGGCCCTTGCCCGGCACTTGGTAGAAGGAGAAGGCGCTGGGGGTGCAGTGCAGTAGTTATGTACGTGGCAAACACAAGAACCTGGGTTCCATCCTCAGTACCGTAAAAGCTAAATAAAGGTGAAGAGAAGACAAGAAGGTGGGAAAGAGATCTAAAGCAAGGGGAGGAGGGGGAAGGACCCCTGGAAATATATGCCAGCACACATCAGAAATCTATGCATTTCTGATATTCCTTACACATGCCAGCAATATGGCTGACCAAGTCTAGAAGCTGCAGCTCAGGAAGAGAAAAGGAATTCAGTGCCTATGTTACTTATGGAAAAGACCGACGTGCTAATGCTGCAAAGTGTCAGATGCATCCTCCTGGATGCTGGAAAAGATTCTCCTCGCCTAACTAGTCAGGGTTGTGCCAAGAAACATCCATTTAGTCTCCCGGCTCTGCTAGCAGGCTCATCTGACAATCGTCCTGCAGATTGATGAATAATGTAATCAGGATAGGGTATGTGCACAAATTGAGAGGTGTGGTCATTACAATACGATCTTAATGCACATCAGGGGCCATTCCAAAGGCAGAATATTCAATTTAGAAATCTATTGTCACCTAGGTCCATCTGCCAATAAATCGCTGGAGAGGTGCATTTATATTGAGGGCAAAATACTTTGCCTTCTGGTTCCTCCAAAGATCCTTGAAGATAAAGTGGTTTATCCTGAGAATCTTTGTTTAAATGGCAGTAAAAGGCTCACCTAACATGAAGGTCAAGGGACGGGAAGGTTGACATAGACACAGACTCCTCACTAAAGGAAACAGCCTGCATTCTGTACCTAGCAAGGTTTGGAGACTCACGGTGTCTTCTTCACAACCTCGCTGGTTGTTTGAATGTATGAAACACGAGATCATATACATCTGAGCACAGTCAGCACTCGGAATTTCTTTACAGGAGGGCACTGTGGTTGGAGAGAGAGCACCATTGGTAAAGGGCAACACAAGCATGGCAGCCTGGGTGTGATCGCCAGAGTCTATGTGAGAAAAGCCCAGGTGTGGGGACACCTGCTCGGAGCACCGCACAGGGAGGAGATGAAGGCGTCATGGCCCAATGGCCTAGAGTAATGGGCAAGCTTCTAGGCAAGGAAGAATCACCATCTCAGAAAACAACATCAAGTCAAGGAGCTCCAGGGGGAAACACAAGCCAGGAACAAGGTTGTACTCTGACTGCCACATGCATGCAAACATGTGTGTATGCACACCTGCCCTGTGCGTGTGTGCACACCTACACACACACAGAATAAGAAAACACAAAAAAACGAAACAAAATTTGTTTTGTAAAACTATTGTCCTATAACTAATTCAATGGAAGTCTCAAAGTAGGGCCGCAAACCCACCCCTACCTCCATTGTAGCTAAGAAGCACACACACACACACACACACACACACACACACACACACACACACATGGGATCTCTAACATTACCTGCCCATTCTCTACTGAAATGAATTTACTGAGGTCCAGTCTCTCCCTTGCTCCTTCTCTTCCTCCTCCCTCCCCTCCCCTTTCTTCTTCCTTCCCTCCCTCTTCCCTTGCATCCTGGATGGACTATTTTTCTGTACCTACTCCCAAAAAAACTCTATCTCCACCAATTTCTAAGAAATCTTCATTTTTCTCAGTGATATTTCTCTGATCCGTTGGAATAAAATCTTTCCCAGCAAGTCCTGACACTGCAGGAAGGCTGGGGAAAGGGGGGAGGCCTTCTAAACGGGACAGCTACTTATTTTTCATTTAACAAAAGGGTAAGGGCTTCTTATATCAAATTTTTGGCTCAGGAGCCCTGAACATAAACTAGCAAGGGATACCTAAGTTCACCTCAGAATGTGGTTAGCTGACAACCACCCTGGGAGAGAAGAACAAATTCCCGCCCCAGCTCGCTCAGACATCTCTAAACTCCTCTTGCTGCCACAGGTTTGATTTAATTTGATGAGACTTCTAAGACAATTTAGAAACCTAAGCATTTAATACCAACCCTGATCATTCCTCCTCTGCACAGACTCAAAAGGTTCCCTGGTTCACAAATAAGTCAAATCAGATGCATGGCCCATCAGAGTATTTTGTTTTTCTAGTCTTTCGTTTTTAAGGTCCAAGTTATCATCCAAAGAAAAGAACAAATAGAAATTATAGAGAAGCAGGTTGAGGTTACATGGGGAAGAAACAATCTCTAATGAGCAAGGTCATTAGCAGTGAGACAAACCCCCTTGATATGGGAAAAGAACCAGGCAAAAACTTGGGACCACAGGAGGATGGAGTTTGAGCTATGAAATCCCTCCATGATATATGGTGTGCTTCCAAAGAAGGATTCTGGATTTGGTTATAACAAGGTGCATCTGTCAACAGTGTATCTGGGAGACACACCCAAAAGACCGAGGTTCTGGGCTGGAAAGATGGTGGCGTGGGTAAAGTACTTACTGTGCATACATAGGACCTAAATTCAGAGGTGCAGCACTCATGAAAGCTGGGCAGGAATGAACACAGCTGTAGCTCAGCTCTAGAAGACGAGACAGAGATAGGCAGATACCTGCGGCTAGCTGACCAATCTAACTGAATTGCTGAGATCTGGGTTCAGCGAGAGACCCTGTTACACTGGGGCATCAAACTCTGTCCTCCACACATGTACCTGAATGGACAAGCACACCCATCCATGTACACATGCTCACATTCATACAAAACACAGACAGACAGACAGACAGACAGACACACACACACACACACACACACACACACAGAGAGAGATACACACACACAGAGTGGTAGGTGATAAAGGAAGACATGTGACATCAACCACTGGCCTCCATGTGTGCGCGCGGACACACACACACACACACACACAGATGAAGTCTGAAAGTACCAAAGAAAGAAAGTACTTACTACTTACATTTTGAAACCTGACCTGGGGTGAGCCTTCTTTGTCTTCTAGACACACAGAACATATGATATGCAACCTGGATTTGGTTATGCTGATATGTGACTTCATGTTTTGACAAAACACTCATGAAAGTTTTCTTTACTGAAGGTAACAGGTTATAACATTGTTGTTTCCAGATCAGAAATCAAACCTGCACTGTGGTTTCTGCTACTGGGGAAGTCACTTCAATTCAAACTGAATGTAAGCCTTTAAATAGTTTCTACCGAACAAACACCTGTGTACTAACATCAGGCCAGCTCTGCCTGTGGCCTCAGCCTGTGGAGGATAAGACTGTGTCTGGGAACAGAAGAAGAAAGCTGGCACTGCCCTGAGCCCCTGGGAGTATATGCTATCGTTATACATCTCTGGCTCTCTCATCTACTGGTACCTGGGTCTCCTTTCTGCTACAGAAACCAGCTGTGACCTGGTATCACTCATTCACAAGCGCTTCTCAGGGGCCATCACATACCGCACCCAACACGTCTTTCCTTGCTTGCGTGAGATCACTGCGTGCTCTCTCCTTGGGTTCTCACTGGTCCCATACTCTCTCTACAACAGGCGATTAGGCAGCTGACTAGACAAGTGCTGGTGTCCCATCACGCATTTTGTTTGCTGACTATAGTCACATGTCTTAGTTACTCTTCTGAATGTTATGATAAAATACTTCATACATTGGCATAAGCACCTTCAGGAAGAAAGAGTTTATGTTTGACTTATAATTCGAGGTAACAGTCCATGATGGAGGCAAAAATCAGGGCAGCAGGGACTTGAGGCGGCAGGGTCACACTGTACCCAGTCAAAAGCAGTGGTGAATGTAAGCAGTCAGCTCACTTTCTCCTTATAACAGTCCAGCTTCCTAGCCCAGGGGATGGTGCCACCCACAGCGGGCAAGTCTTACCATAGAAGTTACCCTAATCAAAATAATTCCCCCATAGACATGCCTGGAGGCCAGTCTTCCGGGTGATCCTAGATCTCACGAGGATGATCACTGAGATTAGCCATCACATCCACCACGGAGGAAATGCCTGCCAAGCCAAGGTCTTTGTTTCTTTGGCTCTTCCCTTGGTCAGTAGAATCCACAGCAATGGCAGGGACAGTATGCGCACTTTATAAGGTTTTTTTTTTATCTGTTTTTGCCAAGGAAGCATATGAATAAGATGATTGCTGTGGTCCATGGACACTACTGAGAATATTAACTCAGAAGTATGGTATCTCATACGTACTACATATACCTGGTGATGTTTTTTTCCTGACCAGATAGCCAGGGGTATTCTGAAAGTTTTATAGTCTGTTAACTGCTTTGCATAAACACAATTAAGACTTTGTCCATCTCACATTGGCTGTCGCCAAGGAAAGTTCCTACAAAAACAATGACTCTAGAAGCATGGTCATGGGGACCTCTGGTCCCCATGCTACCACACCTCCAGCATTTGCTAAAGGAAGAGAATCACTGAACATTTCCGAGACTGTTTGTATCCCCTTTAAAAGGTCTGTCCTACTCAAGCAACTGTAAGAACTAGTGACCATGTACATGAGGCCCCAGGCACAATGGCAAAGCAATGGCCCCATCTCTTCTGCTGTTACTATTTACAGACTGTGATGATGGCTTCCTTCCTCGGGGCCGGGGCTTCCTTCTTTAGGGGATATTATCTCCTGCTGCTGTTGCTGTGTAGCTCTCTCTGTTGTTGGCTTTTCCTGTCTCTTAGAGACAAATACAAGTGCTTGTCATCCCACAGTGTATGAGTCAGGAGTGGGTACAACCCCTGAGCTGGCTGTCCTCAGGCTACAATTAAGGTTTGGACAGGCATGGGGTCTGAACTGTGGTTTCCAGGCTCATATGGTTGCTCAAAATCCATTTCTTCATCACTCTAGAATCCATGGTAGCTTCCATCTTCAAGGCCAGGGGATGCTAGACCCTCTGGCTTCTTTCACCTTTGACCTCCATCGGTCCTTTCAGAGGGATCATCTAATTAGATCAAACCTACCTACCGAAGGCAGTGTCTCCATGAACAGAAAGCAGACTAAACAGGAAGTGTTCTCTCAGCCGCAACACCCTTCACAATGTCTGCAGACCACAGCGCAGTGACAGCAAAAACCTCCCATCGGTTGGACAGCTTCGGTTTTTAAGGGGCTCATTACAGGTCCCACCTATACGCAAGGGCATCAGCCTTCTGCCTGGCACAGACATCAGTGTATCCATGGCATCCAACCATCACTGGCCGGTCCGTAGCCACGAGGCAGTGCAGCTGTTGCTGCGCTTTCTTGTGAGGACTCCAGAGAAGCAGACTCTCCAGAGGGCCTGGCCGTGGCAGGGAGTCAGAAAAGGGCTGCGGAAGGAAATCAAAGTCCATTAAGGGTGACTCTGGGCTTCAGCCTTTCCTTCCACTGAAGAGGGAACAGAGTGGTGGGTGCTGTGACAATGCCGCTGTCTTGTTAACCAAAATCAACTGGTCAATGGCCACTGCCCTCCTGGGATGGATGACTCAGTACAGACCGATATAGGAGTAAGGGCTGGGAAAGGAGTGTGGATGAACACGTGTGCACGACAGCCTTTCAGCCCAGATGTCCTCTGCTGACAAAGACTCTGTGCCTGTTTCCTCCTTGTGGCTCTCTGGGTGCCGAGGAGTGTGGAGCTGCAACAGTGTTCTCTGACTCAAAGGAAAGAAGGCAGTCCCCCTCGTGAGCGGTCTGGGCTGTGGCAGCTGTTCCTAAGCTAATTAGGTCATCTCCTACTTAGGCCACAGAGAGGAGGCCTCCTGGGTGAATTACATACTGTGGGCTCCACAGCTGTGCCTGGGATTCCAAGAGAACAGCTGAAGCCTGAGGGCCACCCCTCCCCAAATCGGGCAGATATGGGGGTGGTGATGTTCTTTGTGCCTGCCTCAGGAGCCTGTGTAAGGATGTCTCTGAAGGGGGCTTTCTCCAAACACTCAGAAGAGAGAGAGAGCACACGCCTCCTTCCCTAGGAGCACACCACCCTGCCTCAGACCAGCTGGAACCAGCTGGGTTGAAACCCAGCCAGCAGGGTGCAAAGTACAGCCAGGCTTCTCCACTGGGCAGCAGAAGGAAGCCAATAGCTGGTGATCTGGATACCTCATCATTCTGCAACCACATGCTTTACCTCAGCAACTGCATGCAACTCTGGTTCATTTTCTGAAAATTCATTTACTCTCTCCACATCTCCTGCCTTTCTTCTTTTATTATTACTCGTTTTACTGTCTTCTCTGTGACATGCCTCTGTCCGGTTCACCTGCTTATCACACTGCGTTCCTCCTGTTGCCTCTATGACCGTCTTCCACTTGCCCCTTGTCCTGCTGCTACTTTATTTCTATTTCTCCACATCTTGATTGTGTGTGTGTGTGTGTGTGTGTGTGTGTGTGTGTGTGAGAGAGAGAGAGAGAGAGAGAGAGAGAGAGAGAGAGAGAGAGAGAGAGAGGTGGAAAAAGGGAGAGAAGGAGAGAGAGAGAATACCAGTCTGCCATATGAGTGTGGGTACCTGAAGAGGCCAGAAGAGGGCATCAAAAAAAAAAAAAACCGTGAAGCTGGAGAGAGGCACTACTCAAAATGATGGATGCTAGAAACTGAAGTCAGGTCCTCTGGATAAGAAGTATGTGCTCTTAACCCTGAGTCATCTCTACAGCCCCCTGCTTGGTTGGTTGCCTGATTGTTTGGGGTATTGCTTATTTGTTTGTTCGTTTCTTTCCTGTAAAGGCAGAAGGCACAGACAGAGTTATTTCTAAGCCTTTACCACATAGATCATCTAACCACTGGCAAAGGTCCTTTGAATGTCTTTTACAGAACAATTTTTTAAGTCAATAAACAGATTAGATATAACAGTCAGCCCTCGTCAAGACTGTGATTCCCTTAGAATCTAATGTACTTTGGCTGAATGAAGAGGATAGATGTAGGGGTGCTCAGCTCTGTGTGTGTGTGTGGGGGGGGTGCACTCAGCCAACACGGTGCCTCTGCCCAAGCCTGAGAACCTGACTTTGTTTCCCAGAGCATGCATACACCCAAGGGGAGATACACTCGGTAAACGGGACGAGAAAGATCAAATAATAAATTCTGTACAGAACCATGTTTGACAGACATGAAATCTCTCACGGCGAATGTTTTTCTCCTTGGTAATGACAGGTGCCACGATAGCATTGTGACCTGCTGGTGACGTCATTAGCAAGCACATGTGACCATCAATGCACCGGGAAAATGAGAACCCCCTCGGGTGGCCGCCACCCTGTTCGCATCTCCTCCTGTGTGTTGAACTGTGGAAGGTTATGGTTCTATGCCAGGCTCCTCTTACTCCTTATATATCTTTCAGAAATATTTCCTAACAGAAACCCTTCACGCACCTTAGTGATAGCTCTGAAAATCTGAACACCTCAGCCAATGTCTGTGAAAAATACAGATTCCTGACCCAGCTCCGGCCTCACAGCCACGCGTGGCAGCACCACCCCTAAGTGGGAGGTTTCAAATCATTGCAACCCAACGAGGGTTGAGCAACCACTGGAATGACAAGAAGCAGGGCAAGATTTCGCAGGCCTTGGTGTAAGGAGAGCAACGAACAGGAGGCATTCTTCCTGCCTCTGAAGGGGGAAGCCGACGCGCTGTGCTGCTTCCCGTCCAGTCGCTGCTGACAAGTCTGGACCTGTGTGGGCTTCTTAGTCAGGTGTGTGGACCTCTTGGTCAAATAAGTACCAATGTAACTCAGAGACACGCCTAAGATTCAGACCTGGAATCCATGAGTGGCTTCCACAGACCCAGGAAAGAGAAGTGTTGGAGGCAGTCTTTTTCTTCCTCCCTCCCCGCCTACCACTCTCCCTTTCCTTCTTCATTCTGTCTGTGGTGGTTTGAATACACTTGGCCCAAGGGAGGTGGCACGATTAGGAGATGTGGCTTTGTTGGGGAAGTGCATCACTGAGAGGTAGGCTCGGAGCTCCTATGCTCAGTCTCTGCCCGGTACAGAAAAGGCCTTCCTGCTCACTGCCTGTGGAAGCCAGTGTCGTCCCCGATGCCTTTGCACCAAGAGGGAAAACTCTTGGCCTCTCCGGCACCATGTCTGCCTGCATGCTGCAGTGCTTCCCACCATGATAATAGTCTCAATCTCTGAAAGTATAAGATATCCTCGATTAAATGTTGTCCTTTATGAGAGTTGTCTGGGTCATGGTGTCTCTTCACAGCAATGAAACACTAAATAATAAACAAACAAAATAATAAGGCACTGTCCTTACTTGTTTGTTGTTGATTGTTTTTGTTTGTTTGTTGGTTGGTTGGTTTTTCTTTTTTGGTAGGGCTAACCTGGTCTTCAAGATCCTTGTCCCTCAGCCTTCTAACTGCTGGGATTACAACTTGGTGTCAACACACCCAACACAAGTCTCTTTTTCTTTATTGTGTTTAATTGAATTAGCCCTGCTGTCTCCTGGGTGGCTCTGTTCAGTCCACTGAGGCTGACTAAAATGAATCTAAAGATATCTTTAGCTGTTTCTCTCCTATTAGGGCCAAGAGCGTCTCAGCAAAGGCAGTCTCTTCTATTATCCAAAGATTTGTTTCCTCACACTGTGGTGAGGAGGACGTGGCTGGGAGAAGCTGCTGGCAGAGGAGTTACCCCGTGTTGTAAAGGATGCTTTTCATGTGCTGTCTGGCAGGGCTTTCAATGTCTGGCCTTTTAGGAGAAAAGGAAAACTGTAATTCCGCTTGACCTGTTATATAGAGGCCCTACACATTTTTATTTCTTAGAAGTGAACTGGTTAAACCATTAATAAAAGTCAATGTTTGCAGTGCTCCATATGCCAATATCTACAAGGTTGTCTCCTTTCTTAGAGACAGAACAAGCCAGAGCAAATTCAGTGAGCAGGGCTGCCCCTCCATCATCCTGACTTCAGCAACCAGTCATTCCAGGCAAACCTTTGTGGGAACCCAGGTCTGACCAGTAATCTCCTTTATCAATTTTACAGGTTTGGAGTCACCTACAGGGCAACCTCTTTGGTGTCCAAGAAGGTGTTTTCAGTGAGGATTAACTGAGGCAAGAAGACCCACCCTGAACAGTGTTTGCCACCACCCTCCCTCCCACAGTCTGGAGACCTGTAATGAATGAAAAAGAAAAAGTGAGTTGACCTTACTGCCTTACTGTGCACGCAACATGACCACACACCCCCACTGCCCTGCCTGCTCACCATGGTAGACATCGTACCCTCTTTAGCCGGGACTCAAAAGAATACTGTTTCCCTTACATTGTTTTCACTGGCTATTTTGTTACAATGATGAGAAAAGTGATTGCTACACTAGCATTCACTTCAGAGCAGCCCCGGGGGCAGCAACTCTTGTGTCTTGGTTTCATGTGTATAAAGAGGTTTATCGCACTAAAGTAGCTATCTGCAAAGTGTAACATGTGCCTGTGATTACAAAAGTCCAAAATCTAAAGCAAAAAGTTCTTGTCATAAAGCTAGGTTGGGTCATTGTAGACACATTGATATTTTCACTCAGAATTGTCCCTAGATGTTGTAAACTAAGACATAAAAGAAAGCAGTTCTCTGGTGCGTTGAGGCACCTCACTCCACAGGCCTCCTCAAGCTGAAGCTTCTACATCCAGTCAATGGAAACTGTGGTGTGAGCCAATTATACAATTTTATGTTCTCTAATAGCATATCAAGACAGATAAAGAGAAGCAGCTAAAAATGGATTTTAAAATGTGCTATTTAATCTAATCTGTCTAAAATAGCACCATTTTAACAAGTAATCAATAAAAAAAACATAGCTAATGAGGGTCTTGTTTTTGCATTCTGCATTCTTGTATGGAGTCCTAAGAAGCTACTGTGTGTTTTATACATTCAGAATATCTTGATTTGAGCAAGTTACATCTTAAGAGCTCATCACACAGAAGGGAAGCCCCAGAACTGTCATGACAAGCAGATTCTCAATTGTGATGATGACATATTAATAGTAGAAACAGACGGAACATCGGACCATCCTGATCTATTTTCCAACCCTTTCCACAGTGTTTCCTGGCTGTGCTTCCGTGTCAAAATCACTTAGCATCTCTGAACTTTAATCTTTACATTTTAGAGGCAAAACTTTTGAAAAAAAAAGTTTTTATTCATTCCTTGTGAATTACACATAAGGCACCCAATCCAACTCATCTCCTCGTTCCTTTGTATCCACACTCCGCCCTTGTGGGGGAAAATAAAAGGAAAACAAAACAACAAGAACAAAAATCTTGATGCTGAACTACAGTGTGTCACACAGCATATGCTTTTGTCCAAATATCCTTAATTGAAATGAACATTTGCAAGTAAAGGTGTCTGGAGCAAAAAAGCAAGGCTATTAACGCTTGTATTTCATAGGATCGTTGTAGAGTATGAAACAGATATGTACATCTGGTAATGCGTGCAACAGTCAGCACAGAGTAGGAACTTAGAACAGTGGGGTAGCGTTGTGTCCGTCATTGTGAGTGCAAGGATAAAATGAAGTGGGACATGTCAAGATACTTCAAACCTGGAGAAGACAACCCTATTCACTTACAGTTTCATGTTGAGTACTTCAGGAGGGTGAGTGTGTCTTAGAACTACCAGACCCCACTGTTACGTGCCACTTACTGTCCTTGCAGAAGACCCATGTTCAATCCTCAGCCACCTTCACCTCTTACTCCCGTTCCATGGGATCCAACCCCTTTTCTGGCTTCTGCAGTCAACTGTACACATAGGGCATGCACTTACACAGACGCACAGACATATGCATAATATATTTTAAATTTTACTCTAATAAGGTCGCATTTTTGGAGATATGAACCCACCCACCCACCCACCCCCCCACACACACACAAGATTCTTTTTCTCTTTCTTTTGATAAATAAATCTCTTGGGTGTTTAGGTTTGGTTTTTTTTCCTTTTTCTTTTTAGTCTTCTTTTTTGGTGTCTGTCTTTTAAGTTTTATTTATAATTTTGTGTTTATCTGTGCTTGTCTGAATGCATGTGTGTGGACTACAGTGCTGGCAGAGGCTGGAAGAGGGCCTCGCTTTCCCTGGGACTTGAGTTCAGGCAGTTGTGAGCCACTCGATGGAGAGGCTAGGAATCAAACCCGAGTCCTGTGCAAGAGCAACAGTATTCTTAACTCTTGGGTATCTGTCCGGTCCCAAGCAATGCCCCTCCCCTATCATAAACAGTGAACAGAAACAATAAGGTGATTGTCTTAGTTTTCTCTTACTGTGAAGCAGCACTATGCCCAAGGCCACTCTTTATATAAGAAAGCAATTAGTTAGCGGCTTATTTACAGTTCAGAGGGTAAGTCCTGGGTTATCATGGTGGTGGAGCAGAAGCTGAGGCCTTTACATCCTGATCTACAGGCAGCCGGCAGAGAGACTGGGCTTGGGGTGGGCTTTTGAAGCCGCCAAGCCTACCCCAGTGGTGCATCTCCAGCAAGGCAGCACCACTGATCATTCTACTCCTTCCCAAACAGTTCTATCCCCCACTGATTGAATTTAAACATTTGAGCCTATGGGAGACATTCACATTCAAACCACCACAAGTACTGTTCTTTGTAAGTGGTGGGGGCTGAGCTGGTAGTGCACATGGTAGGATGCCAGCCCCACATGCCTAAAGCCCTGGGTTTGGCCCCAGCATAGGAAAATAACTGAATGCATGTCAAGAACCTGGATCTGACACTGGTTCACATACGTTTCTTATTTTATTACTTAAAAGTTTTTCCATACAATATATTTTTATTATAGTCTTTCCTATCCCATGCTCCTCTCAGATCCTACCTACCCAAAGTCATGCTATTTCTCTCTTTAAAAAAAACAAACAAAAAAACAAAAACAAAATCAAAAAAGGAGAAAAAACACTAAAACGTCATGTTATCTCTCTTTCAAAAAAAGCAAAAATAAAATAAAAAGGAGAATAAAACACTAAAAACAAAACACAGTAAGAGAAAAATACCCAACGCAAAATAAAAAGCATACAGAAATAAACGTGTTATGCATTTTATGTTTGCCAGTTATTCCTGGGCACTGGGCCTGCATTAAGGGGGTTGATACCCAGAGACATTTCACTGGAGAAAACTGGCTTTCCTGTCCCCAGCAGGGATCAACTGCGGATGACTTCTTGGTGAGGGGTGGGACTCTGTCTCCCTTTCCAGCTCTGTGATGGAGTCTTGTCTGTACGTGCTGTCACCTGGTCAACTGTCACCGTCCCTGTCAGTTCAAATGTGCGTCAGTCAAATGTGAGTCGATGACACTGCTTCCCTGGAGTCATCCAGCACCTCTGACTTTTACAGCCTCTCTGCCTCCTCATATTTTGGTCTGTGAGAGGCCTTGGCATGACTGTGACATGTTGGGAAATAACAACCTCAGTAGACATTTGCCCACAGCTGACCTTCCTGGGACAAACCATCCACCTTCACCACCTTGAGTGCTCATTCTTTGGGGGGGTGCTGGGGGAGGAAAGGGTTTATTGAGCTTCTACTTCTGTGTTGCTGTTCATCACCAAAGGAAGTCAGGACTGGAACTCAAGCAGGTCAGGAAGCAGGAGCTGATGCAGAGGCCATGGAGGGATGTTTCTTACTGGCTTGCTTCCCCTGGCTTGCTCAGACTGCTCTCTTATAGAACCCAAGACTACCAGCCTAGGGATGGCACCACCCACAAGGGGCCCTCCTCATTTGATCCCTAATTGAGAAAATGCCCCATAGCTGGATCTCATGGAGAATGTTCTCACTTGAAGCTCCTTTCTCTGTGATAACTCCAGCTTGTGCCAAGTTGATACACAAAACCAGCCAGTTCAAAAGGTAAGTTCATTTAAAAAACAAAATTAAGGGGGTACAGAAATGGCCCAGCAGGTAAGAACTCTCATTGGCTACTCTCCCTGAGGCTCTGAGAATTCTGTTCCCAGTACCCACGTGGGGGCTCAGAACCTGCTACAACTCTAGTCCTGGGGGATCTGATGCTCTCTCTGGCCTCCAGGAGTACTGCAGGTGCACACACACACACACACACACACACACACACCACTTATACAGACACAATACTAAATAAGTAAAATAAAAAATAGGGACAGTGAGGAGGCTTTTTGGGTAAAAGTTCCTGATGGATAGCTCAATCACCAGAGTCCAATCCTCAGGCCCCACTGGTACAAGGACAGAACTAGCTTCTACAAACTTTCCTTAGACCTAAATTTGTAGGCAGGTTCACAGCATGTGAGTTCCCTCTACACCTCTCTCTCTCTCTCTCTCTCTCTCTCTCTCTCTCTCTCTCTCTCTCACACACACACACACACACACACACACACACACACAAAATGAAATAGGGGCTGGAGAGACGCTCAGTGGTTGTGCTGGCTAGTTTTGTGTTAAAACTGGGCATGAGCTAGAGTCATCAGAGGAGAAAGTCTCAGTTGAGGAAATGACTCCATGAGATCCAGCTGTAAGGCATTTTCTCAATTAGTGATCAAGGGGGGAGGGCCCAGGGATCAAGGGATTATGGGTGGTGCCATCCCTGGGCTGGTGGTGGCCCCAGGGTTCTATAAGCAAGCTGACCCAGCCAGGGAAAGCAAGCCAAGCAAGCTCCACCCCTCCATGGTCTCTGTCTGCATCAACTTGTGACTCCAGTGTCCTACCCTGCTTGAGTTTCTGTCCTGATTTCCTTTGGGGATGAGCAGTGTGGTGGGAATGTAAGCCGAGGAGCTGGTGAGATGGGCCAAACAGATTTAATGAAGAAGTATTGAACCTCATTCAAACCATGATTAGGAAATGACTGGCAGATAGCTTATTCTCACTGAATTTTATTAAAGCACTACTACCTCAAGTTTAGTGAGTGGAGATGGTTCATGCAGTTAAGAGTACTTGCCGGCAACAGTGGAGGAGTGTTCCTCTTTCTCCACATCCTCGCCAGCACTTGTTGTTTCTTGAGTTTTTAATCTTAGCCATTCTGACTGGTGTGAGGTAGAATCTCAGGGTTGTTTTGATTTGCATTTCCCTGATGACTAGGGATGTTGAACATCTCTTAAGGTGTTTCTCGGCCATCCGAATTTCTTCTGGTGAAAATTCTTTGTTTAGCTCTGTACCCCATTTTTTGATAGGGTTATTTGGTTCTTTGGGATCTAACTTCTTGAGTTCTTTGTATATATTGGATATTAGCCCTCTGTTGGATGTGGGGTTGGTGAAGATCTTTTCCCACTTTGTTGGTTGCTGTTTTGTGGATTGCAAAATGGTAAAACCGCTCTGGAAATCAGTCTGGCGGTTCCTCAGAAAATTGGGCATGTCACTTCCAGAGGACCCTGGCATACCGCTCCTGGGCATATACCCAGAGGATTCCCCTGCATACAATAAAGACATGTGCTCCACAATGTTCATAGCAGCCTTGTTTTTAATAGCCAGAAGTTGGAAGAAGCCCAGATATCCCTCAAAGGAGGAATGGATACAGAAAATGTGGTATATTTATACAATGGAATACTACTCAGCAATTAAAAATAATGAATTCATGCAATTTGTAGGTAAATGGTTAGATCTGGAAAATATCATCCTAAGTGAGTTAACCCAATCACAAAAGAATACACAAGAAATGCAATCACTGATAAGTGGATATTAATGAGCCCAGAAGCCCTAAATTCTCAAGGCACAATTAGCAAGTCAAATGATTCCCAAGAAGAAGAAAGGAGAGGACCTTGGCCCTGAAAAGATTGGATCCAGTTTTGTAGATCCAGAACAGAGAAATGGTGGGTGATTGGGGAATAGTTGGGGGAGAGAGGACTTATGGGACGTTTGGGGTGGGGGTGGGGGACTGGGAAAGGGGAAAGCCTTTGGAATGTAAACAAAGAATATAGAAAATAAAAAAAAGAATAATAAAAAAAACTTTCTTAAAAAAAAAAAAAAAGAGTATTTGCCGGGCTTGTAAAAGACTGGAGTTTAGTTCCCAGTACCCATGCCAGGCAGCTCTAGGGCACCTGATACTCTCTTCTGATCTCTGAGGGCGCCCACGGTCATGTACACAACCCCCCCTCCCCACATATTCACATACACACAGTTAAAAGCAAAATAAACCTGGGGCTGGAGATATTTCTCAACATCTAAGTACTTTAGCAGAGGGCCCAAATTCTGTTTCCAGCAGCCATGTTGGCGGCACACAGCTGCAGCCAATGCCCCTGGCCTCTGCACACCTGTACACAATGCACATACTAACAATCAGATATGCATACACACCGAGATAATTTAAAGAAAAACAAAGTTAAATGTTTAAATTTAAAAAATACATTTCAAGTTTCATTATGTTTAATTTTTTTGTTCGTTTTTGTTGTTACTCTTGGTTGGTTGGTTGGTTGGTTGGTTGGTTGGTTGGTTGCTTGCTTGCTTGCTTGCTTGCTTGCTTGCTTGCTTGCCTAAGACAGAGTCTCTTAGGCTGGAGAGATGGATCTACCACTAAAACCGAGGCTCACATCTGAAAAGACATAGTCGTTAGAGCCTTGGCTATGCTCAAACTTGCTACACCCATAGCTGACTTGAATCCACAGTCCTCCTCCCTCTGCCTTCTAAGTGCTGGGACAATACTTGTTGCCACCATATCAGGCTTTATGATGCCCGGTTTTAGAATTAATCCATATCTATATTGATAGAAAGACACACATGATAGACGCTTTACTGAGCTGAACGCACAGCTGAAGCACACTCTCAGACAAGTCCCACTGACTGACGGCTTTAATTATGTCACAGTTTTCACACTGTAAGCACATTCTCTCCATTCTGGCTGTCTCGGTGCTCAGAAAGGAAGCTTATTCTTTTAAAATGAAACCTGGCTGTACCCCGTGACTACATAAACAATGCAGAAAAGAGGCGTGCAGGCATCACCGAACGTCAGAACACCTCTACAGAGAACTTGTAAATGAAACCAGCCTCTAAGAGAGAATTATCAAAAGAAATAGTTAGGAAAGCGATCGGGAGCAGGTTGAAAGGTTATCGTGCCTGGTAGGAATGAGGAAGACCATGACCTGAGGTGAGGGGAGGCTGTGGGGCAATCTGAGCACAAGCGACAGATGATTCCTCAGCGCTGTCGGATGGTAAGGAACGGATAGTAGCAGACTCCCTAAAGGAAACAGGGTGAGCTTAATGCTGTGGCAGAGGAAGCTGCTTTCCCCCTGTATGGAAAGACATTGCAGAAAGGAAAAGGTCGTCTTCTCTAACATGAGCGTTAGAGTGTGGTGAAAGATAAGACAAGTTTCTAGTTCCTAAGAGGTCTGTCCAGTATACTCAAGGAATCTGTGCTCCTTGTTGTGCAGCCCTCTTTGAGGTGTGTTAAAACAGGGAGAAGCAGCACTGAAGAGATGGTCTGGCAGCCTAAGGTGCTCGGTGCAAAACCATGAAGACCAGGGTAGACAAATTTACCCAGTAACATGACTGCTCTGACAAGGAATTACATCCAAAGATATGCTCCAGCCAGATACAGACACAGCCTGGATTACAGACACACCCTTAACACACACCGTTAATCCAAAACAATGAAGGATAAGTTGGTTTGTAGAAAGCAGTAGCCATGTTTGAAAGTGACTCTAATCGAGGGGCAGACAAAAATGATGAATCAGAGAAAGATTTCACAGAGAGAGAGAGAGAGAGAGAGGGAGAGAGAGAGAGAGAGAGAGAAGACAGAAGAGAGAAGAGAGACAGAGGCAGACAGACAGAGAGACAGAAAGACATCAGAAACAGAGAAAGAGACAGAGAGGAGAGAGAGGAGTGTGTGTGTGTGTGTGTGTGTGTGTGTGTGTGTGTGTGTGTGTGTTTTACCAGGACAGTTTTATAGAGAAAGTTTGCAGAGAAAACAAGTTAGACACAGGGGAAGACAGAAAGAGCCAGAAAATGAAAAGGAGCCATAGTATTAGAACATATTTCCAGAACTTGTCTGAGGCCAGGCAGAACAATCCAGTCAGAAGCTAAGAAAAGCCAATTTGAATCAGTCAGTTTGGAGAGGAGTTTGGGCCAGGACATCTGAGTTGAACCAGTCAGAGAGAGTTCAGAAAGGACTAGAAAGGGTGAGCTTATTCCACATTAAGCCTCTGAGATGATAATTACATCTAACTTATAAAAGCATCTTTTACAGACCAGAGTTCAGATGCCAGCCTCCATGTGACAAGCCAGGCATCCTGCAACGGTTTGTCACTTCGGAGGATCTGATGCCTTCTTCTGGACTCTGAGTGCACAGGGACATGCACACACATACAGATAAGCAGGGGATAGCACAGTGGGGAGCTGCTTGCCACACAAGCATGAAAACCTGAGTTGACATTCCCAGAACCCACCTAAAAGCTAGGTCACACACATGTATGCATGAGCCCTCAGCACTTGGAGATATGTCACCTCAGCACTTGGGGACGTAAATAGGGCGATCCCCGTGTTTCAGCCAGTGTTTCTAGCCATAACAGCAAAACTCAGGTTCAGTAAGAGACCCTATCTTAAAAACTAAGGTGGGAGTGACTGAGGAAAAATGCCATAGTGTCACCCTCTAGTTTACGGGGGGGTGGGGGGGTGGGGGGGGTGGGGGGTGGGGGGTGGGGGGTGGGGGTGGGGGGGTGGGGGAGAGAGAGAGAGAGAGAGAGAGAGAGAGAGAGAGAGAGATATGCACGCATGCAAGGTTGAGGAATGTGATGTTTTTCCAAAGGGCAGGTGAAAAAGCAGAACTATTAAATCGTAAGCGATTGCTCAAGAATGCAGTCCGAGTCAATAAACCCAAAGGAATCCCTAAGAATGTACTATTAGCCAGTCTAACTTTAGTGCCACTATAGACCTGAATGGACAGTAGCTTATAAATATGTTCAAGGTATAACATCTCTTAAATCTGTTTAACCACACACTTTAAATGTCCCAATCTTTCCGCCATATACAAAATATACAAGAAAAAACACAGTAGGTAGGTTAATTTGCCCATGATTTAAACAATTACAACATCAAAAACGTTAACTGATAACATGAAAAGATATTGTCCCACTTTACATTTTTTTTTTTTTTTTTTTACGAACGACCAGGGTCAATTCAGAAAATATACTTACATGATCAATTTAAGAAGGAAATGAACCTGGAAGAGCTAACCAAACCCACAGCGTTCTAGGTGCCCTTGATTCCAAGTCTTAACTTTCAGAAACAAACCACTCACATTTGTCAGTCACCGTGGCCACAGTTGGGGCTAATTGCTCCAACAATGTGACAGAGAATCAGACTCTTTTTGATATGACTTGGATGTGGTTTTCTTTATACTTGCTTTATTTATTTATCTTGGAATGTTTCTCCCAAGTAAAGTCAAAATGACTTCTAGCATCACCAGGCTTCTTTTCTCCTAGCTCAACGGCCAAGATGGAAGTAATGTCCCTTTGCTCGGGAGTTCCAATCCAAGTCTTGGGTCCAACTGCCCATTTGACGCCATGTGCTCTCTGATAAACCAGCCATGGTGACTTAATGCTTCCCCAGGCTGGTAAGTATGTATCCTCACGAAGAGCAAGGACTAAGCACTAGAAAGGTTTCATTCTTCAAAGGGATTTTATGCAGCAAAAATACAGCAAATAATTACACCCAAAATAATGGGCTAAACTGTTCACTTTAAAAAAAAAAAACTAATAAAAGTCCTAAACTTGATTTAAAACAATGAATTTCATAAATTAAAGATGAGGATGGACCACATTTGTCAAGAAGCAGTTCATCTGAGAAAGATTTAGAGGTTGTTTTGGACAATAACCTCGTTATGAACCAGCAATGTGCTACAGAAATGGGAAGAACTAATTCAATTTTAGGCTGCCTTAATGGGAAAAATCATGGCCCAATTATGGGATGTTATGGTCTCTCTCACTGTTTTCTTCATAGGTCAGACTGCAGCTGAGTGTTACATTCTGGAAGGACATTCACAAGGTCTGGTATTAGCCAGAGGAATCTGAGTAGAGCAAAGGACTAAATACCAACAGTGGGGAAGACCCAAAAAAGGAAGAACCCGTGCATCCTGGAATACGGACCACCAAATGGTGATGGTCAAGTATCTGAACATGAATTACAGGGATGTGAGAGCAACTCCATATTAGATGCTTCAGCGGAAAGATCTAAGACCTGCAGTGAAATTAAGAAGAAAGAGATCTGCTTTGGCTTAGCAAGTTATACTGTCCAGGAAAAAAAAAAATGGCTCCCTTGGGATGAGGTAAGTTTCTCACAAATGCTATGGGAGTGTGTTGGTCATCAGGTAACTCCTAAGATATCTCTCCCAACTCATATCTATGACCCAATCAATGACTCCATGAGTATCCGCTAGCCTCTCCATCATGGGCACATTAACAGGAAACACCATTCGTTGTGCACAGCCCTTATCAAAAATACCCAATCAGAGCAACTTAGAGGGAAGTGATCCTTGGTTTGGATCACGGTTTTAGAGGTGTTAGACCATGGTCTTCTGCCTTGTTGATTCTTCTGCCGAGGGAGGGCATCACAGTGGGGGACGAGAAAGAATGTATGGACCTCTTGATAGATAGAAAACAGAAAGTGAAGATGACAGCTGTGGCAAAGCAGACCCCAGTGACCTATTTCCTTCGAGAAAACCCCACTCCTAAAGTCTCCAGAACCTTCCAAAAATAGTATCACGATTTGAGATCCGAGCATCCAGCCTGAAGGGGTGTGTTTCTACAATACATATCGGTCTTAATTTCTACTCTTAGAAAAATGGCCCAGACCTTTTACAGCTGCTGCACGAATGAAGAGTTCACCACTGGACAGATGGAAGGGACTCAGTGTTACGTGGAAGCAAGCGCTGTGGGAGAACCTTAGAACGCGAAACACTGGAGAAACAGAATGTTCAAACATGCTTCTCTCCCTCGGAAGCCTCGCAAACCAGCCAGAATCCAGCACAGTTTTTAAATTAATTAAAACATCACTGTATGGTTATTATTTTTATGTCTACTTCCAGGAAATGATTCAAATTTCTGTTAGAAGTGTTTTAATCATCCAGTGATTTCTTTATTCGTGCTACTTTACAACACAGGGATTATAAGAAATGCAGTAAAGTCGCAAGTGCATAAAAAATGTAATGAAATGTTGAAAGTGTCTCACCCATTGTCAAACTATATATGCATGTCAGGATTTAGCATGGCTATTAACCATTCTACCATATATCACAGATAGCTTTCAGGTTTCTGTCTTAAATTTTTCATTATGAAATTATGATAGACTTAAAACAGCAAATTTCTCTGTCTTGAGAATTAGCTTAGACTAGGGATATGTTTGGCCATAGGTGCTTAAAAGTTACTGAGAAGCCAAAAGAATGAACTGGAATGATGTCTGGGATAGGTGCTTCCTGGTGTGTAATTTCACATCAAAATATTAGCACTGTGGTCTTCTCTCTATTAACAGTATTCTCACTGTCTTACCACAGTGAACAGACTCCAGACATACAAATATCTAGATGAGGTTGACTCCTCTTGATACTAAATATCAGAATTATGAAAAAAAGAGTATACATCATTGGTTAGCTAATTTCTTTACACAGGTGGTTTGAATACATCAAATCCTTTCTGATAGCTTTAATTATTACCAGAAGATATAATGTCAAACATATGGCTGTTGTGGCTACTATACATCACAAGTCACTCTTTGTTTATGATAGTCCTGATGGTAACAAAATTTCCCAGGGAAAGCGGTAGGCTAGTATAAAAGTATGTCGAAGACCTATATTAAGACTATATCCTTCAAAAGCCATCAGTGTCCTCCTGATGCGCCTGCTGCATAATTCCTGAGAACTAATAGATATGATTCACAAAACCTAAATAGTCTATCAGTTTCTGTTAGTTATTTTTAAATAAGGAATTTCAGTGTCTAGGATGAAGATAAGTGACACATCATGAAACTAGAATTCCTTGTTTTACAACTTTAGCCTGAGCATAGCTTGAAGTTTCATCTTTCAAGGAAAGATTCCCTTAGCGACACCTGAGTACACATTTAAGAAGGCCACCCAACTTCTTCATAGTTATGATTCCCATCGAGTGGTGTTAAACATGCACAAGGAGGTCCAGGTTAAAGCAGAATGGTATACTTAAAAGACTAGATCTCATTTCGGATAATAAATAGGATTAGTACAAAAGAGGAATAGAAGTGTTAAGTAACACAGCCAGGGACACTAGTGTGTGGGGCACCTGAACTGAACAGTCCCTCTTCTTTTGTATGTAGGTCGTCTGCAAAGAAGTGTGTCCACACACTTCTTTAGAGCTGAGCCGGTGTAAAGGGCTTACAAAGAAAAGATGTCATGGGGAGGGAGCTGGCTCGACAAAATGAAGGCTGCTTCCCACCAAGACTGACAGCTTGGAGTCAAGCCTTGGGACCCACAGGGTAGGAGGACTGGCTCCCACAAGTTGTTCTCCGACATCCATACATGCACCAGGATACATGCACACATGCACGCGTGCACATGCACATACACACACAGACATAGATACACACACTGAGAGACACATACATGAGAGAGAGGAGATGAGAGAGAGATAGAGAGAGGGAGGATTAGCAAAAGATTTTAAGGAAAGATGGATGGCAAACAAGAATATTGACCCTGTTTTCTATTTGGGTTTAAAAAAAAATGCAAAAAGATTCTTTGGCATACTTTATTTCCCAGAGGGCAGCATGTCACTTAATTAAAAAGATCCTTGAGCATGGCCAGGGGTGATTTCTTTGCCAAGGAGTATTTTTCCCCAGTATGATGGCTTTGGCCAAATATGTTGCAGTCCCGACACAGGTGAACGTTCTACTGCCTGCCTGTGCAGCCTGCACAACCACAGGAAACTCACAACCTCCTTTGACATTCTGAAATCATTTTTAGACCATTTACATGTCCAAATGAGAACAACTGTGACTGTGTATAAAGAACCATTTTAATCAAATTAGATTTTCCCGGTTAGAGAAAGAAGTCCTTTTAAGACCACCCAAAACTCATATTCATAAAAGATTTCAGGCTATAGAAAGACTTTTTTTTTTTTTAAGAAAAAGAAGGTTGGAGTCTTGTAGGGATTTATTTTTTGAGAACATATCATTAGTGATTTCGCTTTTTCTGAGACAGTGCTACTTGCCCCAGATTCCTGAGTGCTAAGACTACAGGCATATGCCCGCCCATCTGGTTTTGGTGATTTTTACAAACTTTTCAGTAATATATAAATACCCATATGTCCATAATAATATATAAATATACACACATGAACTCTTTTTGTTGTTACCTGGCTCAGGACTCAGGACTGAATATCAGTAACAATGAGAACTGGATGAGGGTATTTTCACACAGTACCATAGCTTCAGAATACAAAACAACAAAACAAAACAAAACGGATCTGGAATGCTGCTTCTCATAATAAATGAAGAGTGTGACACCCTTCCAAAGCCTCTTTTGAAACACTTACCCTGGTTGCTGAAAAGGAAACCAATCAGCAAAGAGTACGATTATGATATCTATAAAGAATGAAAGCAAACCAGAATTGAGTCAGGTCAGCTTGGGAACTTAACATGTTATTAATAATACATCTATAAACCAAGTCCATTGAAATAGTGAAGCTGGCTCTTCAACAGAATGAAGAAATATACCCTGTTGAGTCAAAGAGTTTCTAGAGTGACTCATGACTCCCAACCCCGATGCCACCCTAATGACATTACATCACACTTGCCTAAAATTAGGAACAAGTTTCATGACCTGATGTGTAGGGTTGTTGGGTTTTGAAATTTTCCTTCTAAACTTCAATGAATATGTTTTGAGACACTGGGATTCAAAATTCACAATTCTGTGCAGTATTATTAACATGCTGCCTGAGGTCAATAATCTAATAAGAACTTCCATACTTCCTAGAAACTCAAACCCTGCCAGACAGATGCCCACAGCCTTCCCACGAGCAGGTGCTGAAACTGAATCAGATCTAGGAAGAAGAGGCTGTAACCCACATACATCACTAGAGGGGATATGATAACAGCTTCCTTCCATAACTGGCCTGTATCTGTCATTATTCTTTTTACAAAAACAAAACAAAAGAAAAACAAAAACAAAAAAACCCCACAGCTCTATGGGACTAGACTGTATCTGCCAGAACCTTCTTTTAAGGGTATACTATCATACTATATAGGTTTAACCAACAAATAGTACCTACTGTGTTTCAGAACCTACTATGCTCTAGATATATTACGAGGAAGAGAGAAGTGAGCAGAAAGGCTATAAGAAGTATCAAGAAGCAAAATACATTCAAGGGCAAAAAACTAAAAGAGTTCATGTCTGCCGTCATCCCTAACTGGCGGTAAGTTCATGCGTAGGTGACGTTGAGACATCGTGGCCAGTCCTTACTCAGCAGGACGTGACATCCTCTACACTGTGGGGTCCCTCAGAGAAACAGGCAGACCTCCCTGCAGATTTCCAGGCTCTCCGTCAGAAGAGCTACTCCAACCCCTCTGCCCTGAGCTCTGAGAACCACACCATCTCTCAACTTCTCCCTCACCTAGTGCGTCCAGCCTGGAATTGGTATCTAGAGCGAACATGAAGGGGTAAAGCTGGCCTCAGTGGTCTCCTCTGAGAAACCAGTCCTGGGTTGAGTATAGTCTGATATCTATAAGCAGTTGTTTTCTAGATTTTTATTTATTTTTTATTTATAATGTTCTAATTCACATAACAAAATGATCCTAGACTTCATACCACTTTACAGACAGAAGCAGATTCCCAAGATTGAAGATGCTGAAGACTACACCCTTCCATCAAAAGGACCAGAGACACTGCAGTGATGCAATAGTCATTATGTTAGAGAATCTCTAACGTAGCAAATCATTGTCACAAGAATTTGCTACTTTTGCTGTGTCCATTGCAGAATGACATCCCGAACACTGCGCTTAATCTTCAGATTCGCTGTGGTGATGCTTCATTTTCACAGTGCATTTGTTGGACTCTGGAGCCACGAAGAGGCATATCTCTGAGTAGGTCTGAGAAAGTGTTTCCCCAAAGATTTCACTGAGGGCAGAGTGTATGGTGCCTTCTACCAAGTAAACTTAAAGAAGAACCAATACTGCTTTTTTGCCTTCGATTCTTGCTTGTGAATGCATCCATCCTGCTGCTGCTGCTGCTGCCACCGCCACTGCCACTACTACTACCATCATCTTTCTCTGACATCAGACACCAGCTTCTTCAGTCTTTCAATGTGGACTGAAGATCAGCACCTTTCTGGGCCCTCAGCACCAGACTAAGACTGCTGGGGCATCCAGCTTCACAGATTGAATAGTTTCCACTATTCAACCCTACCTCCAGCTTCTACTGGGGAAGCGCAGAGACATGAGCATGGGGACGTGAGTATATGCACCTCTTCCTCCTCCTCCTCCTTTGAGAGTTCTCTCCACAAAAAGTACATCTCTGAATTTCCCTCTGTTGTGTAAGCTGCAGGATGTGGCCCCCACCCAAAGTTGGTTGCATACCTCCTGTGGCCAAAAGAAGTAGGAAGTCCATTGTTGCTATGGCCATCCCTTGTCAGGTCACCCAGGACTTGCACAGCTGACTGTTGACGACAATCTACCAGGGATCTCTGTGTTTCTCAGAGGGGAATTTAGGTAAAGGATGCAGAGGGCTTGCTCCTCAGAGCCCTAGCTATTTGTACCTCCCACCTAGAAAGCCACTCCATTCCTTTTCCATCCCCTCCCATTGGCCACCCTCTCTGTGACATCAGGTCTGAATGCAACCAGTGTTTTCCAGACGTGACAGGACATTTGCAAGTATGAACTCACAGCAACTATGGCTATATTCACAAGATCTATAAGTGATCAAGTCAGACAAAAATCTCAGGATGGGAGAGGTCACAAAAAGCCCACCCCTAGCTGAGGAACTGATGGTAGTCTGTGACTGCTGGGGAGAGGGAAGGTGTGTTTTATTCAGAAATGTGGCCCTTCAGCGTTCCAGCAGACGGCCCCAAGTCCTCGGAACCCAGTAGATCTTTTCAAAGCAGAGCACATGGAACTGAGAACCACAGTGGCACTGGGGTGGAGAGTTCAAGGGCAGGAAATAGAGGCAGTCAGGAAGTCCAGCCTGCAGTGCTCTGCCAAGGGAGCCGCTCCACATTCTTCAACACTCTGCTCATATCACTAGTGTAGCACTCACACAACGATGCGCTCATCTAGTCTCGTGTCTGAGCTGTCAGTGACGGACCCCCTTCAGATCAAACCTGACATCCACCCATGCCCCCAACCCTGGCAGGATGTCTCGTCCCCAGCCACATTCTGAGCATTTTACAGAAAAATATGAATGAAGCACTCACTCTTTTCAGTGAGTAGTTATTAATTATGAGCAGTGGTTTGCTCTTAAGATCATAATTGTTTTGATGATAGACGCTAGGAGCTCTAAGGCTTAAACATTCCTGAACAGAAGACCAATTGCTTATGCTCTAAAATCAAGAATAGACAAATGGGGCCTCACAAAATTACAAAGTTTCTGTAAGGCAAAGGACACTGTCAATAGGACAAAGCGACAACCAACAAATTGGGAAAAGATCTTCACCAACCCTACATCTGACAGAGGGCTAATATCCAATGTATACAAAAAACTCAAGAAGTTAGACCCCAGAAAACCAAATAACCCTATCCAAAAATGGGGTGCAGAGCTAAACAAAGACTTTTCACCTGAAGAAATTCAGATGGCTGAGAAACATCTTAAAACATGTTCAACATCATTACTCATTAGAGACATGCAAATCAAAACAACCCTGAGATTTCACCTCACACCAGTCAGAATGGCTAAGATTAAAAACTCAGGAAACAGCAGGTGTTGGCAAGGATGTGGAGAAAGAGGAACACTCCTCCACTGCTGGTGGGACTGTAAGCTGGTACAACCACTCTGGAAATAAGTCTGGCGGTTCCTCAGAAAACTGGACGTGATACTTCTGGAGGACCCAGCCATACCATTCCTGGGCATATACCCAGAAGATTCCTCAGCATGCAATAAGGATACATGCTCCACTATGTTCACAGCAGCCTTATTTATAATAGCCAGAAGCTGGAAAGAACCCAGATGTCCCTCAACAGAAGAATGGATACAAAAAATGTGGTATATATACACAATGGAGTACTATTCAGCCATTAGAAACAATGAATTCATGAAATTCTTAGAGAAGTGGATGGAGCTGGAGAACATCATACTAACTGAGGTAACCCAGTCTCAAAAGAATACCCATGGTATGCACTGATAAGTGGATATTAGCCTAGAATCTTGGAACACCAAAGACACAATCTACATACCAAATGATGTCCGACAAGAAGGAAGGAGTGAACCCTGGTTCTGGAAAGGCTCAAAGCATCAGTGTAGGGGAATACCAGAACAGGGAAGTGGGAAAGGGTGGATGGGGGAACACGAGGAAGGAAAAGGGCATGTGGGACCTTTGGGGGGCAGGGAACCAGAAAAAGGGAAATGAAATGTAAATATAGAATATATCCAATAAAAAAATTTAACTTGCACTGATATTAGTAATTTACTCATATCTACAATTGTTACGTGATGGTGTGAGAAGTTAAGATCCCTGAATTTCACTTTTTGTTCACTCCCTGACATATCTTTGCCTTTGATGATATCTCTTCAATGTTGATTTGGTTCTATGTATGTGTAGCGAAGTCACCACTTGCTCTTTAAATTTGTTCCAAGTTCATTTTTGCAAAATAATGAGTTTCATTATGACATGTAATGTTTTATATAATATTATCCTTTCTCTTATACCTTTAGGCTGTATTTTAATGTATTTATTCTGGGAGAGACAGAAGTGCACATGAGGAGGTCAGAGATCAGTTCTCACCTTCAATCACATGGGTGTTGGGGATAGAACCGGGGTACTCAAGGTTGCTGTCAGGTGCCTCTACCCGCTGAGCCACTTCATCAGCCCCCCCACCCTTACCTTATACCCCCATCTGCCTCCCTTTCTACTTCCAAATCCCCAGCAGAAACCCTTTCGCTTTAATAAGGTGCTAATTTTCTTGATACAGTCTCATATCCTTTATTAACTAACACTTTATACACATAACCTGTATTTTTAGTACTGAACACTTAGTTATAATTTCAGAGCACATATGACCCTCTGAAACTTGCTGAAAAGCTCCTTCATTTAATACTAAAATGTAAAGTTTTAACCATTTTTTCTAGTACAAAAGAGTTATTAAATACTGAAAGAATCAGAGTCCATAAAATTACTTCTGTTCAATAGAGAACTAATCATTTGTATACTTTGATTAAATTAAGGAATAAAGATGAAATTTGGGTATTATTAAATTTGGTGGTATTTGAGAAATAATATTCACATTAAAATGTATCTGTTGAATGGTTACTTTAATAAGGAGGAAAGTGCAGTTGAGCACTGGAACAGAAACACAGTGTTTTAAGCACATCTGGTAACTGGAGACTTCCCCACTAGCGAGTGTCCGCTGCTATAGCTGACGAAGGAGGAGGAGGGCAAAGGGCACAGGCACTGCTCAGATAGTCAAGGCGTCTACTGCTGAGATGACCAGTGACCACCGTGAACCTTCTCTTCCTAAACCAAACCCCTCGTTTATTCTAAGCAATAGGAGTCTGCAATCGTCTGTTTAAAGGCACCTAGAGTCCTTGCAGCTACTCATGGCCCTACCTTTAAATTCTGACCAAGAAAATAATATCAAAGATGTCTAGAGCATCTCAGAATAGTGACAGACAGACAGACAGACAGACCACTCGGAGTGGACCTTTGCATTTTCCCCACTCTCCTGAATGTTGAGGAGATGGCTGAATCTTAGCAATGTTTTGGAATTTTGAGGACAGAAGCTGGTGTACTGGCTGGTTTTGTGTGTCAATTTGACACAGCCTGGAGTTATCACAGAGAAAGGAGATTCAGCTGGGGAAGTACCTCCATGAGATCCAGCTGTGGGGCATTTTCTCAATTAGTGATCAAGGGGGAGGGCCCCTTGTGGGTGGTGCCATCTCTGGGCTGGTATTCTTGGGTTCTATAAGAGAGCAGGCTGAGCAAGCCAGTAAGAAACATCCCTCCATGGCCTCTGCATCAGCTCCTGCTTCCTGGCCTGCTTGAGTTCCAGTCCTGACTTCCTTTGGTAATGAACAGCTGTGTGGAAGTGTAAGCTCAATAAACCCTTTCCTCCCCAACTTGCTTCTTGGTCATGTTTGTGCAGGAATAGAAACCCTGACTAAGACAAATTGGTACCAGTGTAGTGGGGTATTCCTGTGACAGCCTTACCATGTTTTGGGGAGGACTGTGGAAGGACTTTGGAACTTTGGCCTAGATGGTCCATTCAGTGCTGAGACCTCTGTGAGATGTTGTGTAAGAGCTTGGAAGATTATGTTGAGAACAGTGCAGAAGATGGAGGCCTGACTTGTGAAATTTCAGAGGGAAGATTAAAGACTCTTATCAGGGCCATGAAGACTGTGGTTTTGGTTAGCTGGAGCTGAAGAATCAGCTGTGAGTAACAAGATACCAAAACCATTAAAGTCAACCTTTGTGTTACTGGGACTATTGATGCTGGTTAGCTGGAGCTAAGAAATTAGCGGTGATTAAGAAGAAACCAGCATCACTGAGGTGAAATCTTCTGGGAAGTGTTTTCTTAGAGTACAGAGGGTGTGTTCCAGATAGCCAAGGTTGTGCCTCATGCTGTAGCAGGACTTGGTACTGTGTAAGAGTCACCCAGGTGGTACTGCTTTTGAAGGCATGAAGGCATCATGAAGAACAGCTGAGGCTTGGTACAGTGAGAGGCCATGGAAGGCCATTGGTGAAAGTGTACCCTCAGTTGTAATTGACAGCCCATGACTGAAGGGGTCATGCAAAAGAGTTGAGGCTTGGATTTGCCAGTACTATGTGATGACCACCAAGGACAGCAGCAGTAGTGGAGTGCAGGCAGCTGGAGCCTAGAAGACAAGGTGTGTGCTACAAAGGGCAGAGCTGGAGAAGTGACCCAAGCCCTTGGAGGAGCCCAGAAGATGGTGAGTTGGATCCCAGACATTGAACCATTGGAGTTTGAGTTTTGCTTTTGATTGTGACTATGCCCTGATGTTTCCCTCTTGAAGGAAGAAAGTATTTTAGTGGAGCCCACAGTTAAGAGACTTTTAATTTTTAAAAGACTTTGAATTTTAAAAGATATTGGACATTTTAAAGGGATGGAACTTTTAATATGTAAAGACTGTGGGACTCTTAATGTTATTTAGATCTTGGGGATGAATAAGAAAGTAAGGGTTGAGGCTTAATAGTGATATGCTGGTGTGTCAAGTTGACAAGGGGTCAATTGTACTGGCTGGTTTTGTGTGTCAACTTGACACAGCCTGGAGTTATCACAGAGAAAGGAGCTTCAGTTGAGGAAGTGCCTCCATGAGATCCAGCTGTGGGGCATTTTCTCAATTAGTGATCAAGGGGGAGGGCCCCTTGTGGGTGGTGCCATCTCTGGGCTGGTATTCTTGGGTTCTATAAGAGAGCAGGCTGAGCAAGCCAGTAAGAAACATCCCTCCATGGCCTCTGCATCAGCTCCTGCTTCCTGACCTGCTTGAGTTCCAGTCCTGACTTCCTTTGGTAATGAACAGCTGTGTGGAAGTGTAAGCTCAATAAACCCTTTCCTCCCCAACTTGCTTCTTGGTCATGTTTGTGCAAGAATAGAAACCCTAAGACAGGTGGGGTTTGGAGAGGATGGAGAGATGGCTTCAGCAGTTAGGAGTGCATTCTAATCTTCTAGAGGACCTGGGTTTAGGTCCCAGTATCCAGGTCAGGTACCTACACAAGCACCTATAAAACCCATTTCAGGAAACCGCTGCCCTCTTTTGGCCCTTGCACATACCTGCATTTTCATGCATATACTCACAGAGACATGATTAAGAACTGAAAATTATATCTCTTCAGAGATGTTACTTAGAACACTTGGCCTGAGGCAATTTTATAGACTTGCCATGGAACGTCCCAGGCATTCTCTAGCATTCACTACTTTCTGTTTAGAAAAGTCAACCCTTCATCTGCTGAAGCCGTTGGGTCCAGGTTGTTGACACTAGCTGCCAAATATAATTCCTTGTGATAGAACACACCCTCCTTTAAGAGAAGACAATATATCCACTGATGAAAAACAAAAGAAAACAGCATTCAATATTTCCATTGTGCCTACAATGTTGATCCCATATGTTAATGGGTTGGTCCTTGCCTGTGAGGATGAAGTGAATGCTTTAAGGGGTGGAGCCTAATAGGTTTAGGCCTCGGGAAGCATGCCCAGTGGAATTCTGACCTCTTCCTACCCCGTTTAGAATCTTAGACGTGAGGCATGGCACGGCACGGATGTAAATTAGAAGGTACAGAACTAGTACCACATGCTCACCACGGTGGCTCGCTGTTTTGCCACCAACTCAAAAGCATGAGTCATAAACTGAAACCTTGAGACAAATCAACCCTCTTCTCCTTCCATGTTGACTCTCCTTCCATGAGATGCTTGCACCAGAAATGAAAGACTCACTAACACACTTACCAAATTGAACTGTAAAGCTTAGATTGTAAATGCTCAGCCATTCCTTGAAAACTCTACACATGGGTGAGCTCTGTATCCTTCCTTACATGGACAAGACTCTTATCTTCCTGGTAACAGTTGTCTAAACCAAACAGTCCTCCATTTTCTTTGTAAGTTACCTAAACTGTTCTCCTCCAAGCAGGACAACAGATCCAGTGTAGTCCTAAGCACCTGAGACTTTGAGACTATGTAACCCAGGAAAAGGATATAATCGGCTCCTGAGAATATTGTACCATGGCTTCTTTTCATTACAAATAGTTGTTCCTGGGTCTGTCTCTCTCCATGGACTACGTCCCTTCAGAGCTGAGGTGGTTAAATTAATTCCAAGTAATAGTAACTCCACATTTTTAAAGTGTTGGATTAATAAATGAATAAATAGAAAAGATACTATCTGGGTTCTAATAGGCAGTACATCCTGACATATGCTTGCCCCCAACAGGATGACAGTGGGAAGAAGGACATAGCCATGTGGGGTTTGTCTTTATAAATGCCAGACTAATGTACATGTGATCTCCTGCCTACATGTGGTCAAGCATTCCTGTGCTGTTGGAGCAACCAACCTCTTTTACAGAAGTAAAACCAGTGGCTTATTATCTTACATAAACAGCAGCTCCCAGCATCAGAGGAAGTTATCTGTCCTTGGGCAAATGGGGCTTACAGGTTTAGAGGCATTTTTGTTGTATAGATCTTTTAAGCACAGTGATTTAAACTTAAAACATAACTTCAGGCTTCACAACAGGTCCTTCATATACTTAAGCTATCATGTGTGTGAACTGTCTGGGATACCATTTGCTGGCATCAAATATTATTAGGATCCAAGAGTAACCTGTTTTCTTCTGGAAAACAAAATGTAGGTAAGTAGAATCAGAAAGGAGGGAGATCACTTTCCCTCCACATTTAGGGGAAAGATAATCCACATGGAAAAGATGGTATTGACTATATTATGGACACAACCATCTGTACTTGCCTATGACATTAGGAAGCCACATCTCCCTTTTGATGCAAGAAGAATCCATCTGCAGATGCAAAAGGAGGGAGAAGGGGCTTGCAGTCACAAAGTCAAAGGAAGACATCTCATCAGAGGAGAGGCAGGGCAGCACAACAGCAAAGGAACAATTGAGAAAACCTTTACACTCAGCGTCCATGTCCTTATAAAGCACATGTAGCTCAAATTAGTGGTGTTTTAATCCAGTGTTTATTGTGGTTTGGGTCTTGAAATACTTTAATCAAAATCTAACATGTGAAATAACCCAAAGCCTGGAAGGTGATTGGTGACACAGGAGACCCCCTTCCCACTAACACCATCCACTTCTGCACCCTCCTCACGTTGTCTGTGTTGTAGGTGGCATGGCCATCTTCACTGAGGATGTGTCCGGTTCATAAGAAAATATTCATTCCTTCACTCATTTCATGGAGGCAGAAACAGAGGACTACTAACTCCCACCAGAAAGTGTAGAATCCAAAATGGCCTCCCTTTCCTGCCATTTATTTGACCTCACTGCCATTCAAAATGAAGATGAGATTAAATCATTCTTTGAACATTTGCCTGAGTACACCTTCATTTACAAAGTCATTTGTTAAATGGATTATACACAAAGCTTTAACATCTCCAGCCTCCCCCTCTCTTATGTCTTTTGTTCGTTTCCCAGAATGGCCTCTGGCCATGGGAAAGAAGCTGAGAGAACCCATTTCAGTGCATTGTCTATTCTCCTTGATCATGCAACCTTGCTGGCAAAGCATAGTCTTTCAGTTTCCCAGATTGAGAGCCATCCTATCTGGACACCAGATGTTTTATTTGAAAATTGGTACTAGAATATAAATGAAATGAAAACTAACCAGGTTGTTATAAATTCAAATTAGATAGCTATTTCTTTGAGAAACTCTGGTGAGTGAACAAGCAGAGTACTTTTGCCTAATGAAAACAGGTAACACACTGGCTCATTGCTCTGGGCACTCCATAAATATTAAATACTAACAATAAACTCACCGCAGACTTGACCTATAATACCTCTGAATTCTCCTGGCTTCTCATGGATACCAACTGCTACCCTGTCTAATGCCATGGCATTTATAGGGAGAAGACCTATAAGGAGAGATTCTAATTCTGAACTTAGTAAAAGACAGAAGTGTAGAAGTATGCAGTTTTGTCTACAGCACTTTGTGTTCCTGGCCAGTCACACAGGAGCTATCTCAAATCTGCAAATAGAACACACACACACACACACACACACACACACACACACATACACACACACACAAGCCAATTATTCTCAAAATGCCTTTGCTAACTCAATGACTGGACACGCCTAAATCTTCTCCTCCTATCTCTGGCCCAGTCAGGGAAGAGGTCAGAAGCCACTTACCTGAAATTCGCACGGCTGATTGGCTTTATCTCCTCCACTACTGCATCCCCTTCTCTCTCACCCCAGTCCCTCCTGATTCTCTCTGCATCCTACCTGCACAACTCTCAGTGTCCTGCCCCTTGCTCAGTTATTGGCCATTGATATTTCTATTGATAGATCAAAATCCAACTGGGGACAAGGACCTTCAGCACCAGTAAACACAGATTCCCAATCAAAGCATCAGAACTACCCTCTACACAGAAGTGTGATTCTTTTCAAACAACTGTAGAAGTTTAAGGATTTATTTCTAGATAGCCATATAAATGTAGTCACTTTCCTACACTTAGTAATTTGAAGGAGTTACTTAGAAGTTTTTAAAGGAGAGCCCAGAACATTCTAGAAACTATTACTTCCTTGTTATTTCAATTTCTGGAACTCTCCATCAGCTTCCACAGGCTGGGTGGCTGAAACAAAGTGTCCCCCTCATCATTTCTAGAAGTTGGTAGTAGGAATCCAGCGGAGTTGGTGTCTCCTAACGCTGGTTTCCTCTTGACCTGTAGGTGGTCAATTTCTTCCTCTATGTCTTCATGTGGTCTCCCTCCAGGTGCACCTGTGTCCTGGTCTCACATTCTTGTGATACTGGTAGCCTAAAGGCACACTCTGAGGAACTTGTTTTAACTTGTCTTTCTAAAGGACCTGTTTATGCAACCCGTCTCTTTTAAATGTACTTCTGGGGATAAAACTTCAACATAGGAATGTGGGAGAGACAGTTTACCACAAATCAGAGTAACCCAAAGAGGTATGGTATGCACCCATTGTCCATCCCTTATCTCATAGTTAAGGATTTGGACTCTGGATATGAAGCATCAGTTATAAGAGATTTCAAGCTGAGAAAGGACAATGTTAGGGCAGGACAAAAAAGCCCTCTGTTCTTTAAAAATTTAGACAGAAATGGTTTTGTGGAATCGTTGTTTTACACTCCAAGTTGTAATGTAAAAATCATTACGTTCATCCCAGTGTCTTTATTATGGAGGGAGGGAGAGAGAGATTCACGTCAGCACTGCCCACGTTCAGTCTTGGGTGGATTTTCTGACTTTCTCTTGCAGATTTGTGAGCAAAACTGGGTGACTTTGCATAACCTGCCCAGGAATGTGATTATTCCAGGTGCCTTCAAGACCCTCCTCAGGAAGCAAGAAACAAATATTACAGCGTCTCTATTAACATAAGGCAAGACATAAGTCATGTCAGATACTAAATAGGCAGATCAACAGAGGCTGGGTGTCACGTGGCACCAAAGGAGAAACGTGTTTTCTGAGAGCTACTTTCAAGCCCTGCCGTGGATCACAATTTATGTCATGTGTCTGGTTAAATGAATTTATGGTTGTGTCATACAGTATGAACTAAATTACCCCTCACAAAATGGACAAATGGTCTGAAATGATTCTTTCGAAGAAAGTGCAGGTTGGAGGCAGCATAAATAATACAAGGACAGTAAATGAGAAAATTGCTGAGTGTGTTTTATTCCTACTATATACTCACCAAAGCCACACTGCATGAGGAGGGATCAGGCTGACCTAATTATATCTGACACGCCAAATTACACTTCTCTTAGGCTTTTTTCTTCTTCAAGGATGGGGGGCGGGAGTTCACAGAATAAAAAAAGTACCAACACATTTTAAAAATATTTAAAGCATCTCTCTTTCATCATCTTTGTGATCCGGTATTCAGACAGTACTGGACATGTTTTGTAATGTCCGGGAGAACATGGAAAAGCACAGACATGGTATGATGCTTCATCCAAACTGTTCCTGGCTGATAGGAAAGTCAGGTGGCTGTTAATTTTTAAAGTTTGGTGACCACTGGTCACAGCATTCCAATGCAATGATAAGGAAGTGTCTTCCATAGGAAGCTACCATTTCTTCTAGTTTTCTGCTGCAGATTAGCAGATGTATGTATGTATTAGAGTGCCTTGTTTCATATTGTTTATAAGCTTTCAATAAAGTTGCACAAATCACACTGACTTTGGGAAAGTCTTGTGTGTATGAACCAGGATATACATGTAACACATGCATGTATCCAATACCAGGATACAGGGACCAGGCAAATATAAAACACTGGGACTCCATCCACCCGACCTGGCACAGTAAGGATGATCCTGCTTCTGGCCCAACAGATGTTTAACTTCAATGGAGTCATCCTTCCCAGCAACACTGAGTCCTTTACAGTTCATTATATAGTCTGGATGCATATGAAAATATCTGTCTGTCACATGTATTGAAAAGTTTGTTATCTTCTTCCATCCTGTGATCTGAGCTACTGGTAGCAATGTTTAACTGTCTTCATTACTAGCGCCTTAACATGGACCCTCAGTCTGCAGTTTCCTTCTTCAATTTTTTCTTCTTCAAAACAGCTTTGCATGTTCTACCTCCTTTCTACATGCACTTTTAAAACCAGCACAGATCGACGCATGAGAACTGCCGTGAGTCTGAAGCCATCCTGGGCTGTTGAGAGAAGCCTTGATGTTAATTAACGAATATAATTCATTAATTATTGTGTGTGAGCATAAAATCATTTTCTTAGTTTCTGATCCCCTCCCCAAAATATAAAGTCATTTAATGTATGGTTCGACTTGGGAAATGCTGGAATTCGCAGTTTTGAGTCTTTCCTAGTATGGGATGGCACTCCATTGATTTAGATCAACTACTCTAACAGTTGTAAATTATGTTACTTTTCAGCATAAAAACATGTATTTTCATCTTCAAACTTTTCATTAAATTTGCCTTCAGATATTTGATGTTTTTGTCACTACTGAAAATTATCTCAGTTAAATAAATATCACTTGCTAATTATCTGTTGCTCCCAAATGGAAATGCAAGTGAGCAGATTTTTCTCCCACCTGCTAGTGAGGCCAGACTTGCTGATGCAAACCAGTAAGCCTCTTCCTGCGCCCCAGTCTGGGTGCATCTGCTTTGGGGTACCATGGCTCATTTGCACACAGTCATATCATCTGTAAACAGCCCCTACGTTCCGTGTGAAGATTTCTTTGCTCCTCTCCTGTCCTAATCAAAACCTTCACTTAGGGCTAGACAGAAGCGGCCAGGGAAGGCTCCCACAGCCTGCGCTCATGCACTGGTTTACTAGCATGATTTTCACTCTTGCAACTTTTAATTTTTAGACAACCTTTATCAACTTAAGGAATTTTCTTTCTGTTGTGATTTTGTCAAGTATTTTATAGTGAATTAGTATTGAATGTGCGATATTTCCTCCCTATATGTACTGCATTGTTACATTTATTTTTTTTTTAATATTGAAACCCTTATACTCCTCGAATAGCTTTCTGTCATTAATCTTTGTAACTACTCTGGTTAATTAATGTTATGTTTTTAACTGGTTCTTGAGAAACTTATACACTGTATTTTGACCATATTCATCCTTCCTACCCAGATCCTCCACCACTTCTGATACTCACTCAAATTTTTCTCTAATTTAAGTGCGACATTTCTATTATTTTTATCAGAACTTCTAATACTAAGCTGTTACACTTGCTTGGCTACCAATGTTCTTATCAGTTGGAAATCAAGGCTAGATTGCTTCATTAAAAAAAAAGTTTAGGAGCTTTTGCTTTGTTTTTACATCTATTGAAATGTCTCCATAAACTTCGTGTGATTTATTCCATAATGGGAAAGAAATCTATGTATAAAGACATTTCGTTTGTGTGGTAAAGTTTTGAGTTTCCACAAATAGGTTCTTTAAACACTGTGAAGACATTTCAATGTTTCCATGTGATGTTTCAGGTTTTGTAGACTATGTTGTTTGAAAGAAAAAGGGTCCTTCTTCATCCCCTAAATACACTGACATGGAATTAATAAAATCTCACTTTCTTCTTAATGTCAGTTGGCTGGTTAACAGTGTCCCTGCTTCCTTTCCTGGTGATGAGCACTTCTCTTCCTTAGTTGCTCTGGGAATCTGTCGATGTCACTAATTGATAGAGCCCAGCTCTAGTGTTGTTACTTTCCTGAATTATTCCTTTCTTATCTCTCTCATTGACTTCTATTCTCACTGTTACCATCTCTGTCCTGGTCTTAGTCTCTGTTCTGCTGCTCCACTATTCTTCCTTCTTGATCACAACACTGGTGTCTTTGATCATCGTTACACGTTTTCTGTGTGCATGTGACATCTACCAATTTCTCTGAGCACTGTGTGAGCTTTGTGCAGTTTCTGTTGATGCTCTGATTTTTCAGCTCAAATTTTCTAATTCCTATTAGTCTTTCTTCTCCGCTCACTCAGGACAATATAACTTAGCTTCAAAGAACAGTTGAGTATTTCCTGTCAACCTACCTAAAATTTATGTGTATCTTATTGTACTGCAGACAGAAAGCATGCTCCAAATACTTTCAAGCTTTTGATTTGCTGGGCTTGTCTGGTGACTCAGCTTGTCGTCAGCAACAGTGCAGGTGTACTGCACTCTTGAAAATAACATGACTGTAGTAGAATTTTCCTGCTGCAGTATTCTATGTGTGTGAAACATGTCACCTTGTGCATATATTCTAATGCTTAATGATCAAGACAGGCTTTCACTTCTGTTAATTCAGAGCTTGCTTTATCTTAAAACCATATTATAGGGCCCATGAAATATAGAATTGCAATATTCTCTCCTGGAACTCTCCTCGATCATTACAAAATGGCTCTCCTAACCTTTAAATACTAATTGATCTGATGTTAATATAGATTTTCCAGTCTTACTGTCTGAAAATGTCCTTACAGAAGCAGCTCAGGGAAAGCATGGTTTATGGTAGCATGACTCTGACAGACAGTCCATCATGATGAGGAAGAGAAAGATCTGTCAATCAACTGAAGGACCTGTCACTCTGTGTCCTTCAGTTGAGAGTGGCAAGTACTCACTCACCTAGCGGCCTCCTTTTTATATGGTCTAGAACCCAAGACCAGGGACTGGTGCTGCTGACTTCCAGGGTTGGTCTGTTCACTTTCTGTAACCTAATCTAGGCAATCATTCGCAGTTGTCTCTGGAGGTGTGTCTCCTGGGTGATTCCAAAGCCTGTCAAGTTGATCTTTAGCATAAACCATCACAAGAACAGTAAGGTACAAAGTCGACCCTTTGACATCACTATATATATTAAAATTTGTTTCACAATGTCACCATCTACTCTTGTTTTCTGTTGCTGTGATAAAATACCTCACCCTAAGCAACTTATGGAAGGAAGAATGCCTTTTGGCTTACAACTCCCCACAGACACACATGCAGGCCAGCCTGACCTAGTTAATTCTTTGAGACTCCCTCTTAGGTGATCCTAGGTGGTAGCAAGTTGACATTTAAAATCAACCAGCACACCAGCTTAGTCTTACTGTTAGGATTTAGTCTATTAACACTGAATTTAATATGATGTAATGGGCATGGCTTATATCACCTTATATTTTTGTCTGTCTGCTTATCTAATTTATTCCTGGTTTTAATTTGGATTCAAACTGTATATTGAATACTTCCGTTGTGTGTACATATCAATTCCACACACGCCTGTCTCCACTCTTTCATTTATTCTTTTACTTGGATAAGTTTTATTCACCTAATTTTTCAAGTCCTGCTTTGCTACATGTCGAACCTACGCTAACATCTATCCATAAGGTAATTAGATTCGCATATTCTAGAGTTTTATTTTTCAACTTTTTTCTACATTTTTGTTGGGTTTCAGCAAATTCTCCCACAAATCTGCCCATCTTTGTTTCCTTCCATGTTGCTTGGCATGGCGGTTATGGCTGTAGATAAAGCATGTCAGACATCTGGGAGTCTGTCCTCACAGTCTGGATTTTTAGAAGTAGACTTAGTTATTTTTATGTATGAGTGTTTTCCCTTCATGTGTGTATCACACATTCCATGTGTGTATCTGACGCCCATGAAGTTCATACGTACAAGTCCTAGGACTGCAGTTACAGACAGCTGTGAGCCACCATATGGGTGCTGGGAATTAAACTCTGCAAGAGCAGAATTATTAGGGCTGTCTCTCTAGCCCCCAAAGTCAGACTTGTCTTTTGAAATTTGGATATGTAATTATGTCCTTTAACCTCTGTCTGAATGACATATGTGGTGAGTCTTGAAGATTTTACACATTCCCCCTGCTAGGTACAGTACATTTTAGAGGTAGAGTAATATTTATCCAACTGGGACCTGAGTCACGGCTCTATTGGCATTTTGATAAGACTTACTCCAGCTCTAATTTAACCCATTCCTAAAACTCAGGAGTTTTAAGCTGAGAAAATGAATTTCTTTGATAGACCACCAAGTCTGTGGGGAAATCCCTGTACTCTTAGGCTCGCGAAACAGACTTTCAGGATTTAGCCAAGGGCCTTGATGGGAAACAACCAAAAGTATTTGCAGCGCTCAAGTATTTAGTTTTTGCCATTCTAACCTTATATAATAACAATATTTCTATTGTCTTTTTAAAAAATTCTGGCAGAAATTTTCTGCTTGAACCAACCACCATATTTAGCTTTGGGCTAAAACTGATAAAAATCCTTCAGAACAAATAAAAGACAATAAAAGTGACCAACCCATTACCATGGGTTCTCTTTTTCACCAGAGCTTTGGTCCTTTTGCTGGTCGTGTGTGTGTGTGTGTGTGTGTGTGTGTGTGTGTGTATGTGTGTGTGTGTTCATCGATGTGTGTGTGTGCATATGTATACTTGTGCATGTGTCTGTCTGTCTTTGTGTGTGTACCTGTGCATATGTCTGTGTGAATGTCTGCGACTGTGTGTGTGCCTGTTATCTGCCAGTGTACACGTGTCTGGTTTTTTTCTGTTGTTTTCCACATGAACACAGGTTTCACACAGCTTCCTTCCACCCTCCAGTATCAATCCTCAGTCTCCTTTTGTGTGGCAAAC
This sequence comes from Apodemus agrarius, assembly GCA_964023405.1. Classification (NCBI taxonomy): domain Eukaryota; kingdom Metazoa; phylum Chordata; class Mammalia; order Rodentia; family Muridae; genus Apodemus; species Apodemus agrarius. The sequence goes on from OZ030021.1 coordinate 4,714,742, forward strand.
CACTATGAGAAATCTTTTCTTCTGCTTGAAAAAGGTTTTGAATCACTAAGTTCCAACTAAAGAGTTTGCTTTCTCTGTTTTTGGTTGCTGTATGAGGAGGAACTCTGTTAGGACCAATATTCGTTTATTAAAATCCTGTTTGTGAAAACCCAAGGGCAACACAGAATAACAAACTCAAATGGCCTCTCTGAAGCCTGAAGTGTAGCCAGGCATCGGGCAATGGCGGAAGGTAACCAGTCCAATGAGCGTAAAGCGTGCTGTCAAGGAGTCTCCAGAACATGGTGACTTGTGCAATGTTCTCTTCTCACTGTCAAACAGAAGCCAGTCCCAATAACCAAATGTCCAATGGAGTGGCTGCAAACACCACAGGCTCCTTAAACACACCACACGCACAACTGGCCAACTTCTGCTACAATAAGTTATTCAGGAAAGCCGCGTTTTCATTATATATTAACTCTGATCTGAATTGCATTAGGATATGAAAATTACATAAAGTAAAATAGTTATCCATGAATATATATCTCCAAGGAGGTTATTTTGAAGTTAGTATTTATCATATCTTTAATTGGAGAATAATACTTTCCTTCAAGTGTTTAAAGATGTGCAATGAATTTTAGAATAATGTATCCAATTTTCCCAACATAAATAATTCCTGCCAGTCTATTTTATTTTCATGTGTAATCAATAATAATAAAATATTAATGGCAATATTCTAATGTATAAAGACAGTTAACTGCATAACATTCCTTGTAACACCCAGTGCCTGCAGCTGAACGTCCCTGTGGTGGGTTGGCAAGCACACGAGCACCACAGAGTATATATGGAGGTCAGAGGACAACTGGAGAAGTCAGTTCTCCACCCACCCTGCGGGTTCCATGGGTGGTACACAGGTCATCAGGCTAGCAGGCATGGGCCCTTACCTGCTGAGCCATCTTGACAGCCCTGTGTTTTCATATACTCTTGACCTAATTTGCAGGGGAGGAAATTGCACACAGGTGTATCTGCTCAGACCCACCTCTGCTTCAGTCCAAAGCCCTGGTCCACCACAGTCCGTTGTCTCTGAGGATCAATGAAAGCTGAAGCATTGATTTGCAGTTTGATAGATGCCCTGTGTCTTACTCCTTTTCAAACTGCATTACTTAGATAGACAGGGCAAAGAGATAAAAGTGCAAGTCAGATTTATCAATTCTATCATTTGTCAAAAGCTCAAATCCATCTTGACCGGGGAGAAAAGGGTTGGAGTTGAAATGTGTATCTGGCGTTCTCCTAAGACTGCAGCTTTCTGTGTTGTCACTGACCGACAGGAATGTTAAAAGCTGACTTTAATTATTTCCACCCTTGTTCTTTTTCCAAAGACTGCTTTTGTGTCTCTTCTTTTTTGCTGTGCTTGACAGCCCAATCTGATACTAGATCCCAGTGAATGGAAAGAACATTTCCACTCTTGGGGAAAGATACAGCTCATTGTGTAATGACACTGGTCTAACCTTGTCTCCCTACTCACTCCCTCTATGCCCTCAGTCAAGTATCGCATCCCTGTGGCTGCTGATGCTACCGCAGTTGGTATTATTATTGTCAGCATGTCTTAATTAATCCTCTAACTTTACACCATTTAGTCAGACGTGTCTACCTTCCTATTATTCCCCCCACCATATGCCTCTTTCTTGTTAATCTTAATAAAGATATCAAAGACTCCAAACTCACCATAAATTAATTCTACTCCTCTGGGATACTTGAAAGTTTTAGGGCTCTATAAAGGCATCTGCTATAAATTTGATTTGCGTTTCTCTTCTGTAGCTTCTGTATAATTTTTAATCAAAACAATAAGAATAAAACTATATCTTAAGGAATATTCCCCATGCCCATGTTATTTGCATGACATTCAATTTTAATTTTCCTAGTCTTATTATCAGTTCATTATTCAAAGCAACTCTTTCCTTAGAATGAATTGACGTACAGTTGGAAATAGCGTCATGGACACTTCCTTAGATAAACTCTTTGAATCACAGCCCAGTATTAGGAAGAACATTTCTGAACATGACCCTTTGAGCATGGGCAGATCACACAGCGGCAAGTCGGGTTGAGGCAGCCAGGCAACAATTTCAAAATCATCTGTCTCTTCCCTCAGTCACGTGGTCAAGGTAAGGTGAATATGAAAATGCAGAGATTCTCCTAACCCCTGGAGGTGGGGTCTTCCTATTAGCATTTCAAAAATGTCTCCAGTTCCCCAATCTAAATACATAATCTGTGAATAGCATTATGGGTTTTCAGCTGGCAGTGAAGTGTAATATATTGTTAATGCTTTTCTGCGAATGTTAGAATGGATATCTATCCAGAGCTCTATTGTCTCTGATGGATTTCATATAACACAGTCCAAAAACCACCTCAGTCTCCTGCTTAACTAGAGACCTTACTGTTCTGCAGATCATTCGAAATTTTATAACATCTAAATAATAAAAGCCATTATTAAGGTCAACCTATATAGCTGTAGAGTTTTCGGTTTTAGAATTTTTTTTTCCATGGATCTGACTTGGATTCTGAATATAAGTTAGCTAGTTCCTTCCTTTTCCTTCTTTCCTTCCTTTCTTTCTTTCCCTGAGGATGATGGGGAAAAGATTATTTTCTGTGGTTACCTGGAGTGGGAAGACAGTCCTGACAACATTTAAACACTGTGCCAAAACGCTGAGCGTCTCAGGTTGCAATTAGCATTCTCAGCACTACCTGCTTCCTCATCTCTCCACAGTAGAAGGAGCCTAGGCTATACTGAAGGATTGTGTTTATAAAGTGATTAAGAAACTTCCTCCCATCACTCACGTTTGTGTGATGTCTCTGGGCCATTTCTGATGTTGCTACTGTAGCAACAGCATATTTAGTGCTTGTTACAGACAGGAGCCTTTTGAAATTGTGAGGGAGGAGTTTCGATTTATAATGTGCTACAAATTGCTCACAGGGCTAGAATACAAATTCAAATATGATAGTTGATACCAATCTGCAATGTATTTTGGAGTAATCCCAATTGCTTAGGAAAATCCCTTGATGGTTTGGGGATATATTTTGTCTACCAAACAGTCATTCTGGCTGCATTGAGAATTCAGACACAATTTTTAAAATGCAGAAGGGATTTCAGGGTAAATTATATTTTTGAAACCCCAAGTGTTCAAAATAGAAGCATCTTTGCTTGAAGCACCAAGACCCTGTAAAACCATGCAGATAGGGTGGCTCTCAGACAAATTCCATCCCTGGTAAATCCAACAGGGAACTTTGACTGAGTACAACATAGAATGTTCTGAACATGATAGGCATTTCCATGCACGAAGAGAAAACAGTGAGTGTCTCATCACATCTTTTCATGATGTTTATATTGAGCAAGAAAGAACATCTAGTATGTACTTTCTCTTTCCCCCTCTCTCATACACATACACACACACAGACACACACACACACACACACACACACACACACACACACACACACACAGCAGCAGCAGCTGTTTCTGTAATAGCTGAAGAATGTTAGAGTAGAAACAAGTGTGTACTATGGGTTACGGAACCAACAGAATTATCACATGTTTTGATCACTTGTTAAGAATCCAGTACATCCATAATGCATAACTTGGTTAGAATATAAGAGTAAATACATCATAAAGAAATCTCAAGTTCATGTGCCGGTTTCTAACTTGAGGGAAAAAACAGAGAGACACACAGCTGGCTACACTAGTCAGTGCACTGCCACCAGCGGTGAGGAGAGATGTTTTCAATATGCTTGCCCGGAGCCCTTGTTATCTGAACAAGATGACCAGAAAGAAGCTTGGTGGTGGACAGGGAAGAAGCAGTGTGGAGTTTTATTTTAATCGCTATGAAAAGGATTCTTGCTCGTGAAGGCCCAGGAGAATTGACCTTGGTCCCTGCATCAGGGAGAGGCAAAGACGGGATGATTTGTCCTTCTTTGTGTTAAAGTCACGCAGGTGGACAGTAGAGGTGCCTTAGGTTGAATGAGTTTGCTACAACGACCGCAACAGGCTGCCACAGAGTGGTTAGCTCAAATAACAGAAAACGATTTCCTTATAATTCTTGAAACTGGAAATTCCCAATTAGAGAGCAGCAGGGTCATTTTCTTCTGAGGCCTCTCCTTAGCTGGGCAGCTGGCCATCAGAGCTGTCTTCCCATGGTCCTCCTCTGATTTTGACTGTGTTCTAACCACATCTTATCCTGTGAAGGCCAGTTGCACTGACTTGGGGCCGGCTGCACTGGGAGTGTAGCTCAGCGGTAGAGTGCTTGCCTGGGTCGTGTAAGACCCTGGGCTGCAATCAGCAGCAACATACAAACTTACATGAAAACCAATAAAGTCGCACATGAGTTGGTGCTGCTCTACGGTGTCTTCTTAATTACTGTAAAGACTTTAGCACTAAATGTCTTTACGTTCTGAAGTTCTATATAAGGCCTGGAATGTATGAATGTATGAGAAGGCATCACAGTCCACGACCAGCTAGGTGTGGCTATCAGTTACGGTGGATCTTTTCAGGATTTCCTGATGCATTTGCAATCTTGGCCAGAAGCGTTTCATCACTTCCCTGCCTGACATGATAAAAACACACTGTTAATAAAACCAGTATAAGCCTTACGCTTGTTCCTCTGAAATGCACCTGTTAGCTTTACCTGTGCGGTTTTCAGGTTTCTTGAGTTGGCACCTATACAGAGTCGTGTTGTGACTGGTGCTTGGTGATACAGACTTCCATGTTCACGGCGCATCTGATAAAGAAGGAGTGTGGAGGCAAATCGTCTCCCATCAGGACAACTTAATAAGTCCACAATCTAAAGGTGACCTACTGTAGGTCTGAGTTCTGCCCCAATGCTAGGCACAGCTGTTGGAGAACTGATAACAGAGGGAGCTTGACCGAGCTTGGCCAGTGCTGCTGGACGGGTGCTGGACTTCAGGGAAGCACCAGGACACCGCTCTGGGCATGGGTCCAAGGGCCTGTGATGGAGCCAGGACTGGGGGCTCCTAAACTCCTGGACATTCAGGTGCCCCTGAGTCACAAGGCGTTGCGAGCAGAGTCGGTAGCCTGTGGGCAGGAAGCCTGGCAGCTCCCGCTTAGCTGAGCAGTGATGTTCTTAGCTTGGCTGCGGCTATGGCTGGGAGTGCGGAGAGGCCTTCTACTGGAGACTTAGGCAGAGGCTCGGGGTAGGCAAAGGCCTGCTTCATGCTCCCCGAGGTGATTCTCCATAAAAGAGACAGTCCCTGTTCCAAACTGTTTATTGGTTGTTCATCGTGGAAAACGGATGCACACCATACCCACTTCTCAGGGTGGACCAGAGATGAAACCTGTTTTGCAGGGAGAAAAGTCCTGGAAGGCGAGCTTATTGGCTAAACCCTCAGGACCCCTAGGCACCTCATTAGCATGGAGAACTCTGTTCTGGATCTACATGACTGTGGGTCACATTTCCTTATATGGGGTGTGTGGCCCGTGTTCCAGGTCAGGAAGTGTTCCAGGTCAGGAATTTGGCAGGAATCAGAGAGGTGCCTACTGTCTCAGGTGTGTCCCCCCCACCCACCAAGCCCCCTGGCCTGGCTTACCATCTCACAACCTACTACTCCTGCTTCAAGCAATTAGAAAGGATAGATGGAAAAGGAAACTCAGCAATAATAATAATAGCAATAGAAATAATAATAAGCAGACTAGAAAGATGTTTCCATTTCAAAATCAAGTCAGACACTCTTGGAGAAACAGTAAAGAAAGCTCAGCGTACAGTGAGGGGAAGACCGTGCAACCGCCGCTGGCTCTCAGACTCTGTGCTGGTTATAATGCTTAACTCCTTCCAGAAAAGAGAGACTCAACGGTCCGTCCCAGACGGTAATCTGGAGCTTGCTGCTTGGAGCCTACGCTGCCATGTCCCTCCAGCGCTCCCAAATGGCTTTGGAGGCTGAAGAGTAGAGTCCAAGAATTCGGGTGGCAGAAAACAGGAGTCGAGTGAGGCAGGAGAAGAAGCTGGCCCTCCACGTGACAAGCAAGCCAGAGGCCATGTCTTCAGACGCCATCTGACTATAAGGTACTTTCCATCACTAGGGTGTGGTCATGGGAGGAAAGCATGAAAGAGGAGAGCGAGGGGAAGTCTTCTCTCCACACGACAGGAGCTCACGAAAGCGAGGGGAAGTCTTCTCTCCACACGACAGGAGCTCACGAATGCACACCGTAAAACACAAAGAAAAATAACTCCAGGAAGAGGGCCATCAAAACACGCAAGTTAATTAATTAAGCTTATTTCAGATGAAATCAATGTCATGAAATTATGAGCAAATGCTTTAAAATGTGGTTAAGATGTCCAAGAACAACACCCAGAAAAATAAATGTGAACTAAATAAGCCACTTATAAAAATCAATAGAAATCTTAGAAATGAATGTAATTTTGTACGTAAGTATGCATATGATAAAATAGGAAAATTAACAGGATAAATTCTAGACTGGATTGGAGAAAAGTAAGCAGCCTGGAGAGCTGGGGCGGGCGTCTGGCGAGCTGGGGCGGGCGTCTGGCGAGCTGGGGTGGGCGTCTGGCCAGCTGGGGCAGGAGTCTGGCGAGCAGGCCGGCAGTGCGGGACTGAGCACGCCATGCTTGGATCACTCAGAACTGAGGACCACAGAGCCCCAGTTGCATCCTCAGTCTGGAAATCCCTGTCTAAACGCTGCACAAAATGACAGGTGACGGGAAAAACCGTGGTAGCTATGCTGGTGAGAACTTCAGTTCTCGGTACCAACCGAGACATGGGCATTCTCAGATCATCTGTGCAGTCAGACGGCTTGTCCGGAGCAAAAGTAAGAGCAGGGTGTGGTAGACACAGTGAACTGCAGGTGGGCTGCTCTGCTGAGTCCAACTGTGACAGGAGGATGCGTCTCCTTAGGAAAAAAACAGAAGCCAACCTGCAGCTTCCACAAGTCGCCATACCCCATGACCCTGTCCACAGAAAACGGATTCTCCTGTTGATCTTGAGGTTATTACCCAAAGGCAGAGTGAGCGGAACCAAGATATAAATTCCTGGCTTCCAAGTTCAAAGACCTGAGCTGTGCTCCTGGGCCCCGTCTTCCCCGCCCTCTGCACACTGCCTTCCAGCTAGGACCATGGCTTTAGGAGGTCTTCAGAAGGCAGGCCCTGAGCTCCAGCTGACATGGGATACACGCTTGAAATGAAACGTTGCTAGCTAAGCCACCACTTCTCAAGTTGTCTGTTACCACAACAGTGGCGAGGAATTGTGCAAAACTGGAAAGACTACAGAAACTGGCAAAATACACTGAGAAGTTTAATTAAAAATCAATTAGAAAATACTAATTTTTAATGAACATCTAAATCTCTAGACAACAATAATATGGAATGTATTCCTGGGAGAATTATAGCATATTCTAGAAGGCAGGGAAATGCTGGGTAGTCTTAAGCTTTGTTCAGAAAGCCTTGGTACTGCATACGTTTACATTTTATGACACCCATATTAAAGCAACACTAAAGCAAGCCACTGAAGACTTTCCCAATTCAAGTGAAATCAGGGGAAGGAAGAAAAGAAGGGGGTCATAGGGAGGGAAGGAGGGAGAGAGGGAGGGAGGGAGAGAGGGGAGGGTGGAGTCCTAATAGGCCCAAATATAAAACTGCAGTAAAATGGAAGAAACAAATTGCATATGAGATCAATCAGTTTGATCAAACCAAACCTGATAAATATATTTCTAATTTAAACTCTTTGATGTTCTAAAAGATTAAAAAAAATCAATAAAAACTATGGATGACAGAAATACACACGCATACACATGTTGTACGAGAGAGAGAGAGAGAGAGAGAGAGAGAGAGAGAGAGGCAGAGGGAGAGGGAGAGGGAGAGGGAGAGGGAGAGGGAGAGGGAGAGGGAGAGGGAGAGGGAGAGGGAGAGGGAGAGGGAGAGGGAGAGGGAGGGAGAGGGAGAGGGAGAGGGAGAGGGAGAGAGAGAGAGTTCCCTTGCTTTTCTCCAGCCTCCAGCCTCCCCTGCACAGAGAGGCTCCCATCTGCCTCCCCACCTCCTCCCCAGCCACCTCCTTCCCTGAGGCTTTATCTATCTCTACATCACTTCCTGCCTTTCCAGCACTGGTTGGTGTTTGTTATGTGAGGAACTGTCTGTTTCCTCTACTGACAGGAGTGCCATAATTTTTGTATTTGTGGTATGTATTTCAGTGCAGTCCACCAAAACCACTCTAAATTCTAATATTTGCTGACAGAGTGAATACACAAATGAGTTATTTAATCAGGATATGCACAAACCCGGGAGCAAGGAAGCCTGAACTCATTATTTTGAACCCCAAGTAAGCAAGGTGTTGCTACAGTTAAACTAATTGTGAAAGAATTAAAGAGAAACCAAAGATTTGCACGCTATGCCTTCCTCGCAGTGTCATAGATATGACAGCGTTTTAAGTAGTAGAAATACTAAATATTTGACACTAAATTAATTATATTTGTAATCTATAAATAGAGAGAGACCTGGTGGTTCCCCAATTAAAGAATATATATCCTGGGGGCGAGGAAAGCTCAACAGTTAAGGGAATATACTTCTTCCCAGCACCTGCTCAGATAGCGTACAACGCCCTGTGACACTGGCTCTGGGAATCCTGTCCTAGACCCCTTCTGGTTTCCTTGGGACATGGCATATGCTAGCACAGACACAAATAACAGAACACACAAAGACACAAAAGTACACACACGTATAGGTAATTTGCTTAAAAACAATGCACATCTTATATATGTACACATTAATTACAACCAACAATATGGGGAATGGGCGAAAGGGAGAGACTGAAACCATTGGTATGGTAAAATATGAAGAATGCCCTGACAAATTTCAATCGATCTATATAACATGTAGATCAAATTTTCTCACCACAATATAATTAAGCTCAAAATCAATAATACTAAATTATAGTATTTGTCTTAGTTACTTTTTTTATCACTGTGATACAATAACCATGACTAAAATAAAGCATCTAATTTGGCACTTAGAGTTTTAGGGGGCTAGAGTGCATGATGGTGTAGCAAAGGTGTGGCAGCCAGAGTAGCTGAGAGCTCACATCCTGATCCCCAAGTAGACGGCAAGCGGGGAGAGAGAGACTGGGAATACTTTGGACCTCTGTAACGTCAAAGGCACACCCTCCAATAAAGACATCCTCCTGATCCTTCCCCAAACAGCCCTAACAGCTGGAAACCAAGTATTCAAATATGAGCCTATGGGGGGGCTCATTTTCATTCTAAGAAGCATAGGATGCTCAGGAACACACACTTGAAAACTAAAACATTGGGCCTTATTATATACATGGCTCAAAAGAAAATGAGAAAAGAAATTTCTGGAAGAAGCTAAAACCTGGTGCTATGCAGCTGATGTAGTGCTTAAATGTCAGTGCATGCCCATTAATTAGTGACCAAAATTTTGCATTATATAAATGTATGAAAAAAATTCCAAAATAAAAATATTTTTTAAAATTTCGTGATTAACAATATTCTTAATAATTGAGCATTTAGATAAAAAAATAAATAAATAAAGGACCCAGAAAGTACCCAATGAGAGTCCACAAAGATGAAAGGGGCCGTGTTTGAGATAGAAGCAAAGGAGAGGTCTGTTAAATGAGACCTGGCCTTCGGGAAATAAGACCTTAAAATAATGCTGAAATACAAAGAATGTGACCACAGAAAGAAAACATCAAAAATTATTTAAAATGTTTGATTTAGTTTATACTAACGAGTAATTTTCTTTAAAAATACCATTTCCAAGCATTAAAGAAACAGAAAACCAAAGCAAACCAATAAAGTCCACATAGAAAACAAAAGGAAGAAGGGGGGTCAGGGAGGAAGGAAAGAAATGGCCAAGTTCCACAGCCACGTTCTCCCCGCCTGACTATGGGTGGCATTCAGCACACCTTCAAGAAAATTATCTTCACCCTACAGAAAACCATCTCAGAAATAGACCCAGGAAGTCAAGCCAATTAAGTTCAGTAGATTACTTCATACACACACACACACACACACACACACACACACCATCAAATACAGCATCAACAAAAGAAAAATAAAACTGAACAGGGAAATCTTGACCATTTAGTTCACTAAAATAAAACCTTTTACGTGTCAAAAGTTATCATATGTGAAATTAAAAAAAAATGTCTCCCACAAAAAATCTTCTGAAAGAAGTTAACTGTAGGTCTATGGTCTGTATAAAATAACAGAACACACAAAAACACAAAACCCACAAAGGATAGACACAGAAAATGGGTAAAATAGACACTCACAAGAAGCTGCAGAATAGGAAACCAGGTCAGGCAACGTGTTTATGAGGAAATGCTTAATCTCATCACGAACCAAAGAAAGGCAAAGCAAGAGGAGATGCCATGTCAGCCGCAATGTGCTGGCAAACCTAACGCCTTTGCAGCACTGACCTTGAGAAGGATCGCACCGCTAATGTGTGTGATGGCCACACATTGCATGGGGCAGCAGAGAGGGCTCCGGGAACACTGGCTGTTCTTCTGGGATTTGATTCCTAGCATGTAGTAGAATTTTCCAATTAACTTAAATATTAATACAACAAGAAGCCTGTGATTGGACAGGGAAAAGGGAGGGGGAGTTAAGAGTTCAGAGCTGGGGCTAGAGGACTGGGGGGGGGAGGGCAGGGGCGGGGGGGGGAGGAAGATGGAGGAAGAGCAGGATGATCTAGATTCCATACGGCCTTAAATAGCCACAGGTAGCTATGAATATCATAAAGGGATGGGATAATTGGGAGAACTTGTCTAATCTAGGGAGCAGCTTTTATCACCATCAATTGGTTCTGATATTATTGTGTGGGCATCTTGTGAATTGAGAATTTATTGATATATACATCTGACTAATTAATTATAAGCTTCTAGAGTTTTGATTTTACCAGGTTACTGGGATTTGGGACCACCAAACACAGGGCGTGGACGGCTGAGAAGGTACGGATGGCTCTGAGGCAGGCAAACCAGACAGGGAAGACCACCAACTGGGCTAGCCTTGAGCTGGAGAGACCGCGGGCAGAGGGTAGCTGGGTATAGCTGGCTATGGTACCACTTTTTATTCTTTTCTGCAACGCTAGCACTCACATTGTGACTCACAGTGGTTTATAGCTCCAGTCCAGAGAATCTGATGACATTGCCTGCTCTCTGTGGGCACTGCATACAGGAGGCACAAAACATGCAGGCAAAGTACCCATATACAAAGAACAGCACCCATATACATAGAACAGCACCCATATACATAGAACAGTACCCATATACATAGAACAGTACCCATATACATAGAACAGCACCCATATACATAACGTTGAAAAGAAAGAAGGCAGGAAGGCAGGAAGGCAGGCAGGAAGGAAGGAAGGAAGGAAGGAAGGAAGGAAGGAAGGCAGGAAGGAGGGCAGGCAGACAAGCACAGCTCTACCGGTGGGTAGCTCCTCACCTCTGCATGTCAACGGGGCAATCATTAGTAGCGAGGACGGTGTCCTCAGGACCTAACAGCTTCAGTCCTTGGCATAGGATTCTGATCAATTCTCTGGCACATGGGACATGCTCAAGAATGATCGTTGCAGCAATTTTTATTGTGCCTAGAAAAAAAATGCAAACAATTTAAATGCTCATTTAGAGAAAATTGGATAAATAAATTGTAGTATAAATATACAAAGGAATTTACACAGCAAACAGAATAAATGAATTAAAGCTGCAATTGCCAGAATAAATAAGTCTCAAAATCATTAGTTTACGCTAAAAAGAAAAGACCAAAACAAACAAAAAACCAGCTATAGAATATATATATAATGTATTTTTAACAAAAAATAAAAATGTATAAAATAGCACTATTTAATACTTATGATATATGTGGATTGTCTACTAATAATATCAAAACACACATATAAATTAAAAAGATAAAATCAAGATAATACTTGTGAGATATATATATATATATATATATATATATATATATATATCTTGACTTGATGGATATATCAATGGATATGTAAGTAGGCAAGTAGGTAGGTAGATAAAGAGATACACAAATCATAAAAGATAGATGATAGATAGATAGATAGATAGATAGATAGATAGATAGATAGATAACCAAAAAATAAAGTCAGATGTTGCAATTGACTTTTTGGAGAGAGATGAATAGATGATAGATAGGTAGGTAGATAGATAGATAGATAGATAGATAGATAGATAGATAGGAAAATAGAAGAAAGAAAGAAAGAAAGAAAGAAAGAAAGAAAGAAAGAAAGAAAGAGAATAAGAGAATTAATTTTTAGTTTTCAAAAATAAAACCAATGCAAGTGAGGCAAAATGTTAACATTTCTGCAAACTCCATAGTTAGTAAATAAGTGTGTTAGACATCACGCGGTCTCGGTTATTCTTCACGCTTGGCGTCTTTCACAGTAAGAAGTGCAGCGTGAAGCCAGCTGCAGGCGAGTGACAAGCTGGAAGGCTCCAAATGCAGCAGGCAGTGGGAGCAGTGGGATCAGAACCGCTGAGAAACTGAGAGAGGGGAACAGAAACAGACAAATCAAGAAAGACTGGGTGGGGAGACAATGACGGGAGCCGGGAGAGAAGGGAGGAGCTGGGGCTGGAGTGTCTGCGGGGAGGCGAGAGGTCCAGTTCATTCTCCCTTCCAGCCCAGTGCTAGCCGGGCGGGGGTGCTGCTGGGAGTCTTGAGTGGCTTTAGCTCCAGCATCTGCATCCCTGCACTGAGACCCACAGGGACTGAGGGAAGGAAAGGGGAACAGAAAGTAGTTTGCTTATATACCCTCACCCAACACAACCTTATCTACACTTCCTAAAATTTACATAATCAGGCATAACCACATTCCTAAGACTGCTATTTCCTGACACAGAGAATTGCTCACTAAGAAACATCCACTTTAGGAAACTACCAACCATTTACTTCTAGGAAGTAAAAGCTTTTATTTTTCCCTCTTAGCAAAAATTGCGGCGCATTTGCATGCTGTTTGGAGGCTTGCTATCTTTAGTTCAAAGCCCTTCCCGTTTCTACTTTGCTATGTGTTGTCTTGCGTCTCCTCTCTCAAAGAAATAGCTATCTAATTTGAATTTATAACAACCTGGTTAGTGGTCATGTCTTCTCATGCGTGTCCATATGGTCTGGTCGGGTGTAACAATTTAACCTGGGCCACCCTTCTGAGAGACATCTTGTAAACCAGAAACTGATAGACTTAGTATAGCCCAGCTGATATCTGTTGCCCCAGGAAATACAAATCATACGCCAGCATGCCAAGATAGAGCTCAGTTCCTGTGCTTCCGCGTTCAAGTGGAGCCCGCTCTGGGTAGGTTACGTCCCACCCACAGCTGCCCTGCTAGGCTCAGGTCATATTATGCACCAATATTGCTGAAAGTTACAAGCATCCAATACTGTTTTCCATCTCTGGACACTTAGTTTAAAAATGTCATCAATTCATAGAAAAAAGTCTTCAATTTTCTATAGAAACACAAAGACAAAGAACCAACTGTAGCCAAAGCCACCCTGAAGAAATGGAGCACTGCTGGAGATATTACCACTCCTCATTTCAAGTTATACTAGAGAGTGATAGTAACAAAAATAATGTGGTGGGGGCTCTCAAACAGAGACATGGATCAATGGAATTGAATAGAGGACCTGGATATAAAAGTCATGGCACCAAAGCTCTCTGAGTTTTGACCAAGATGCTGACAGTAAGCAATAGAGACAAGACAACGTTCTCATACGTGGTGCTGGGAATGTTGACATGTGGGATAATGAAACCATGACCCCATATCTCACCTGAAACATAATTCACCTCCAAATGAATCACAGACCTCAATAGGAGACCTGACAGAAGAAACAGTTGGGCGTATGCTTTATCACACACGTGTAAGATCTTCTGAAAGGACTCCACGTTAAACAGGAAAGGAGATGAGCTGACAAGAGCAATCTCATGAAACTGAAGAGCCGCTGGACGGTAGACTGTCAGCCACATCAAGAGGCGATCCGAGGAATGATTATCCCACAAGCCTACCGAATGCCAGCCCTGCAAGTAATGGGTCACTGAAAAGACCCATGCCAACCAGGTGTGAGCTACTACATAGAAGCCGTTGCCAGGGAGGCGTTAGAGGATATTCCAAAATACAGGCTTTTACAATTCCTTTTTGTTCCCTACCAGAACTGGTAAGTAAGACCCTGTTGCTGAAGATACCATATGCCTTGAATGCATACTATAGAAAAATCAGGCTGGAAGGGCGTTCACAGTCTCTGGTACTGTGCACGCTGCTGGGAGAGTGACAGTACCAATGCTGTTACCCAGCTAACAAAGTTATGAACTATGATACTAACCTTCCAGGGAAAATATGCCCAGTGCTACAACAGTGGTAAACCGTGATGGGGATGACCAATGACTTCCTGGTTGGCAGAAAGGCCTGTACCACAGGAGGGAATCCATGCTTAGGGTAGAAAACGGCTCAAACACCTATGGCTCAGGATGTCTCGAGCCCGAGGAAAGAATCTACTACCCCTGCTTAGCTGAACTGGCATAACAACAATCACTTTCTAAATATCTAAGTTTACATGCCCAGAGGGTAAAAGGTGTCTTAATGAGAGAAGCATCTTTTTGTAGGGAATAGAGGTGAATTCAGATCTATGGCTGTAGATGCGGAGAATACAGGATGGTTGAGGGCTCACCCCCAAGCAGGACATTTATACCACCCCTTAAGGGTCAGGGGACACTGCAGAAAAAGAATGGGAAGAAAAGCTGAAAGTAGAGGGAAGGTCCACCAGACACCACCTTTCAAGTGTGACATGCTGGGACAATCGTGAACGTACAGCATCTGTGCTTTGGACTTGCATTGGACCTACACAAGTCAGACCTAATTGTCAGCTATGGATGAGGAAGGGGTTGACTCGCCAACAATTGCAGAACTATTGGCAACAAGCAGCTCCTGGGAGAGGGTGAGGCATAAGTAAGATCAAGCCGTGAACCACAAGTGAGACCACCGGGCTCTAATGTAGTTCAAAACCCATGATCACAGTCAACCCTGGCTAAATCGGAGAGACACGAAACGAAACAGTCAAACACGTGCTAAGAATATTTTTAAGGAAAGGGGGGCCTGACAATGGTGGGAGAGAAGAGAGAAAGTAACCATATTTACTGCGTGACATGCATGTGAAATTGTAAGAGAACAAAATTTATCATTAATAATAAAATAGTTCTAGCTACTTTCTCTTTCTTTTCCCTACTTAGGGAAATCTAACCCAGCCCAAGGACAGGCTCAAATGCTGTCCAGTCCGCCATGCATTCTCTCAAGGACACCTTCCTCTTGAGTAGGTCCTTTACCTCACTCTGCTGCTAGACATGGATTACCAAATGAGTTAGTTAGCATTGTGATGGCTGTGCCTAACACAGTACGCTGTATTTCATAGGGGCTCAACAATGATCAAATGAAGATGTGTAGATATGCATTTTTAAATATTCCATACTATTTTTAACCAGATAGTTTTATAAACCAAAATTTGATATAGATATAACATGACCTGATATAGTCCCTTAATCCTGTGTAAATTACTGATGAGTGGGTGAAGAAGGGGAAGGATTTCTAGTGATCACTCTGAGAATGGATCTTACAATCCACTCCCACTATTTTCGGCTGCCCCCTATTCTTGTCAATGTCTTTCGTTAAGCTCCTCAAAGTGTATTTGTAGGTTCTAAGGGTAGCAAACATCCATTCTACTTAGGTACAGTTCGAAAGGGAAGGCACACACACATTCAAGAGAGTGATTCCATATGTACAAGTGAGTCGCACAGACAATGCTAATCACAAAATCTGAAATCCTGATCTTCCTTCATTATTTACTGAACCCTCTTCCTGAGTTGATTCCTTTGTATTTATAGAGAACAAGCCATTGAAAACAGCCCCTACTGCACCACAGCCATTTGTTTTAAGAAGAAAAGCACGTATCCCTCAAACTCCCTTCTAAAGACTAATAACGTGTTTCTCAGCAAATGACTGCCCCTGGTTATTAATTCGCACTTTCTTAGAGTAGTCTACCTTTCATTTATAATTTTTAAATTAACCCAAATGTTTTTGACAGTGATTTCTGAAAAGCAAAACAGCAAAACAACACATAAAAAAAAGGAATGTGTTTGTGTTACTTAATTTGTTATTGAAAGGAGTTGGGAAGACAGGTGCCAACAGGAATTGATCATGAAATCAACACATCCTCTGTGCCCTTTACCAGAGCTCCTCCCAAAGGAGACTTCACTGTGAGGGGCCTCCCAGAGCCTCTAGCACCCTCTTGCTTTTGTCTATCTAGCTGAGAAAATGACTCTGCAGAAACAGAACTCAATTTCTAAAAATGTCAATCAACTGATATTACTTTCAATGTAATATTTTCAGTCACACAGCATTAAAAATATATATGCACTAAACCCTCAGTCAGCTTGAACAGACGCTAACAAAGTTTCGCTCCATTTCAATAAGAGTGAGTCAATTTATGGGCCTTTGTTGTGTCTAGAGGCAAGATTTTTCTCTTGGGTTATCACAATACTGTGGGTGTCAATCAAAGAGCCACACTCAGAGGACCAAGAGAATATCAGATGAGATCCATCAACCCGGCTGAATTTTGGCCTGTATTTGTAAGTGATTTCCTGAGCTGGGTCATCAATCACAAAGTCATCTGCATAGAGAGCATACTTCATTATTGTTCTATGGGGCTCCAATTAAGGGAGACATGACAAACAGTTATCAAGTTGACGGCTCGTCCAAGTTTTCAGCAATTACAGCAAACTATGGTCATGTGAGGGACGTGGGCCTCTCTGTTTCCAAGTGGTGAAGGCCTCTTGGAATGAAAGATGCCTTTCAAACAGGCTTCTGAGTTCCCTACTCTTCAGTCCACAGAGTTTCCTCATAAAACAATCATAGGGCCCCAATCCCACCCTACATACCACGAAATACTTAAGAATATACATTGACCCTACATACCACGAAGTATTCAGGAATATACATTGATTTTAACTCGCTTAGCCCGTGTAGATTGTTCTATACTCCAAGCAGCAACTCCTTGTGCAAACAGGATTATTGCATGGCTGGAGAAACTGCTCAGTCCATGAAGTGCTTTCTTCACACGCATGAGGACCTACGTCTGATCCCCAGGCAAAAGGACGGTGCATGGTAGCACACGCTTGAGTGAGAGTAGGCAAAGACAGGTAGATTCCTGACGCTCATTGACCACAGTGTCCGCCATGTTCAGAGAGAGATACCCTGCCTCAGATAACCAAGAAAGAAAAACACAAACAGGGTGTAGAGCCACTAGGAAAAGAGCCAAGGTTGGCTTCTGGCTTCCATGCACACGTGCGCCTACGCACACGTGATACATACACGACAAAAAGAAAGTCATATGTTTTATTCATTACTACATTTTTCTGAGGAAACATGGTAAACCCTGATGAGATTTTAGATCCAAGTTTAGAGAAGGCACCAAGTTTAAGCCAGATCTTAGTAGGACTACAGACCATGGACTTGATTTTCAGATTTATGCAAATGTATGTCAGTCCCTGTCACTTCTTGGAGCACAAGCCACTGCGCAGGAATGACATGGGCCCTTGAATCTTTGGGGAGAGCAGCCTAGTAGCTTTTAAGCTGCCCTTGATTGACTTAGGTAATTTGATTCCCACTAATAACTCACAAGAGTTGTTAGAAAAATTGGAGGGTATTTATCACTGTAATTTGCTGTATTCGGCAACTCTAGGAAATGACATTGTGGTAAATATATTAAAATGTCAGGGTTGTCACTTGCCACACAAAGTTTGTTTTACTTTCCCCCCACTGAACAAATGCCAGCAACTGAGCCTGCTGAGCCCCGAGCTTATGTGAACTAGTGATCCAGGCAGCCTTTGGCAGTTCCGAGTGGCCATTTGGCCCACCCCAGCGTATGTTGTGTAGATTCCCTGGGATGGCCTCCAACTTTCAGATAGTGGGAGACTTTTCAGCGCTGCTAAGGCCCCGTGTCATGCTGCAGCAGCAGGCTGCTTCCTAAGAAGCTGGCTCCTCTGGCCATTCCAGGAGGGAAACGCACAGTCTTGGCAGCGGTGCAGATGCATCCGCGCTCTCCCCGCGGCTGCAGAAACTTTCACAAAGTGCTAGGAGCGCTGGTTTGGAATCTTCACCCAGAACAACTTTGAGGAAAGCTGCCCTGGAAGTTGGGACTGACTTCTCTGGCTAGCCCTACAAGCAGCCAGATGCCATTTCTCTGCACAATGAGACGATTCTGCACGTAGAGAATATGACTCCAAGGACCATATCCAAGGAACAGCAGCTCAGGTGCTCCAAGTTTCTCCCCCGCCCCCCATCAGAACTTCGGTCCTATAGGTTCATTTCCATCTTTGCTGGAAACCAGTGACAGGCTTCCATCCCAAGCTGCTGCTCTCAATGTCCTCTGGTTCTCTAGTAACAGCAGTAAACGGAGCAGGTGATAGCATTGCAGTCTTCATGGTGTTGGCTGTGTGAGAGGTCCGTGTTACATTCCTACGAGATGCTCATTTCCGAAATGAGAGCAGGTGTGATCAACGGAAGCTGGTCACCCAGCCAAGACAAGAGATTTGGCTTTCTACAAGGCGTTTGCTCTCCGTCAACCAGAGTGCAGCCCTCACTGCAGCGGCTTTGCGGGTCTGAGTAATGTGTGCTTTGCTGTACCATCCCAACCTGAGTCCAACGCGAGGCGTCACAAGGCGTAGGCTGTTTACTTAACCGATTCTCTTCACTGTGCTTTTAACTTGTGTATTTCATTTTGCTTTGATCCCATTACATATATAAAGTATATTTACATCTCTAAAGGCAATCATACAAGGCATTTGCCCTGACTGCTCCTAGAAGTACCCATTTTTATTAGATATTATATTGTGATTCCATTGTTTGAGTATAAACAGGCATATTTGTATGTGTCTATCCCACATCTTTCTTTGGTGAAAAGTAGCTTATCAGATACAATGTTTTTCACTTTGCCATATCCAGCTATGAAGATCTCTCCATAGCAATATACATAGTGAGCTTTTCTTTGTACATCTTTCTTGTACTCTGTCCTGTCATTAAGAAGCAATTTATTAGTCTAATTCATGGTTGGCAGGCAGTGAGTCTGTGTATTTTAAAATTGTAAGTTTTGATAGTAAACAGCTTTGTGTATATTTGCTTTGATGTTTTTACAAGTTCCTCTTTGAAATATACTCCTAGACTAGAGATCTCTAGTCAGTGAATAATTATATGTTCACATTCACTGATTCACAAACCCCACAGTAGAACTTATGGATATCATTAGGCCTTACACAATTCCCTCCACAGGGTTTCCACGGTTTTCCTCAGCACCAGCAAAGGATGACAATACCTAGCATGCCAGGCTCACCAAAAGAGTGAAACACCAACTTTGGGGATTTTTGTTAATGTGATAGAAGTCTCCCAGGTCCTAGCTATCAGAACCAACTTGCTATTTCATGAAGATAAAGTTTCTTTCACCTCAGTGCTCACTTCAGAAAGAAGCTCAGTGGTGTCACTACCAAACCTTCCATCCCCTCCCATCTGAGAAGCACCTTCATTGTGAAAGTCTGCGAGAGACCAAGATATAAATCCATGCATCTATAACCATCTGATTTTTCAAAAGATGCCAAAAACACACTTTGGCAAAAAACCAAACAAACAAACAAAAACCCCAGCCTCTTCAACAGTGGTCCTAGGAAAATGGAACACATAGGGGAGGAAATGAGATCTTTCTCTTTCTCTGCACAAGAATCAGCTCTAAGTGCATCGGAGTCCTGAGAGTAGGATCTGAACCTCTGAAGCTCCTAGAGGGAAGCCCGAGGTAAATACTCAAGATGCCGGCAGAGCTGAGCACTTTCCAAATAGGATTCCAGTCATTCAGGAAACAAGTTAACAGTTTACAAGTAGAACCCCATGGAATTCAGAAGCTTTTGTTATAGCAAAGAAACTGGTTAGCTGAGAGAGACAACAGCCCACAGACGGGGAGAAAACCTTTTCTAGCTACACATATAACAAATGATTTAGAGCTAGATCATACAAAGATCTCAAAAACTGAATAAGAAATCAAGTAATCCAATCAATAAATGAATCAATGAAATAAGCAGACAAAAGGAGATATACAATGGGCAATAAACCTAGAAAAATACGAAGTGCTTCATTCAGCATCAAATAGATACAAATCAAAACTACATTGAAATTCTAATCACCCCATTCAAAATGGAAGTCATTAAGAAAGGAGTGGAGACTAGTGAGAATTCAGACAAAAGGGAACTCTTTTACAGCATGAACTAGTCCAGCCATATGGAAATTAGTGTGAAGGCTCCTCCAAAACAATAGACCTGCCATATTAGCCAGCGGTACTGCTCCTGTGATTCACCCAATGGACTCCAAGACAACACGTCACAGAGGTACTTGCACATCAGCGTGTACTGCAGCATTGCTCCCAATGGACAACCTAGGTATCCAACAACAGTGCGATGCATAAATGGGGTTTTTTTTAAGCCATAAAGAAGTTATGGCATTGGAAACAACAACAAAGCCATGCAGCTACAGATAATTGTATAGTCCATGAAATAAGTCAGTCCAGGAAAAGTAAATATCATATCATTGGCTTCATTTGCAGGTCCTAGATTTTGTGTAGATATATAAAACAATGTATGTACATATGACATGAAAATTCAGACTATCTAAGGGGACAGTGGTACCAATGGAAGGGAAGTGGGAAGAGGGAAGAGAGTTTTGGGAGAATGTGTTCAGTATACAATGCATATTAAGACATAAAATAATAAATAAATTGAAAAATGTCCTCAGGCCTACAGTTCAGTCATATAGCATTTGCCTAGTGTGTAAAAGGTTCTGTGTTCAATCCTTAGTAACACAAAATTTTAATTATTAATTTAAAAGCCTCTAGAATTAAACAGTGGACATCATGTACTACCTCTAATTGTGTACAACTCCAGAAACTTATCATCTAAAGTCTACGATGATAGGGTTGTCCCTGGCTCCTTCTCCCATTATTATCCCTGGTGAATACCTGTATCCAGCTGGATACAAACACAATCTCCCTTTGAAGATGCAACTCTGAGTCCTTACAGGGTCTCATCCTTGAGGAAACACAAAATCAAATGCACACAGAAGAAATGAGTTTACACTGTGGTTAGTAGACTGGAGAATCCCCATGGCTGGAGTTTCTTTAGAGTCCTCTTCTCAGATGACCCCAGCATCACACACATATTGAAAATGCTGTTTGGATATCCATAAATGCCAGTTAATGAGGGCCTCCAGTTTAGCTTTTGGCTAAACACCTGAAGGCAGTAAGAAGTGATCTTAGCATTAAACTATGAATGTTCATCAGAAGAGCCTCTGCTCTCTTATTAAGATATTCTGATGCCTGGAAATCCAAATCAATATGACTTTGAAGACAGGGTATTCCAAGATGGCGCCACCCATTGTCTCATAGATAAACACCTCTTCCTCTCACATTCACTTGAGAATTATAATTGCCTCAGAGATGTTCAGTATTTATGTATTCTTAGCAAAACATAAAATCCTTTCTATCCCCTAGAAAATTTAAATATCAACATCTTAAAAACAGGCATATAACTTTAATCCCAGCACTCGGGAGACAGAGGCAGGCAGATCTCTGAGTTTAAGGTCAGTCTGGTCTTCAGAGTGAGTTCCAGGACAGCCAGGGCTACACAGAGAAACCCTGTCTCTAAAAACCAAGAAAATTTTAAAAAATTTAAAAATCATCTACCATCTTGTTCATGTTGATTTAAATGTGGGCCAGTTTGATTTGACACTTGATGCCCAGAAAAGGTCAGAGAAGGAACTATGTAGCTTAGGCCACAAGAAAAGGGACCCACTTCTGAACGTGACACCTCCAGCATTGCATTGCATAAAGTTTTATACAACATAGGTCTCATCAAGTCAGCCAGCATTAAAACCTTTATCAAAATCTCAAACGTAGCTATGAGGATGAATATCCGGCAGTTTCTGGGTCAATATCAAAATCTACCTCCAAATATGCAGATCGTCCCCGTACCAGATGAGACACTGTGTGCTAGTCCAAATTAAATATCTTTCACATCTTATTTCTCTTAAGATACAAGGAAAGACCCAAACATACCTTTTCTACTCTAAACAAAAATAATTGGAAATTGCCTCTTCTCTTTTAACAGCTGCTCTCAGATCTATTTTAATTTGAATTAGAATCATACTGCCATTATGATGAATTAGCAGTACTCAGTCAAATGGATATTTGAACAGTATTTTTTTATATATAAGCCCCTTCAGATCAGAAATTCTAATGGGTCTATGGTTATAAAACCCTGAATCTGTGTAATCCCCTACCCAGGTACCTCTGAGAGTGTTTTTGAACTGCAAACAGCTATCGAAGACACTTACCCATTTGGAAAATTTGACTGGCTGTTCTTTCAGTCATTCACATAGCAACAGATGTTTTTAGAATACCTGCTGGCATCAGTTACTGTAACAGGAACTGGGGGCGAATAAGACACAATCACTGTGTCAAGATGTGAGAGGAAGAGAGAGAAGTGGATGAAGAATTACTGTCCTGCAGCTTGTCGAAGGGCTAACGCAGATGAGCTGAGAGGGTTCCAGAGAAAGCAGATGTGGGAAGCGCTGCACCGAGGACAATGACTTTATATTAAACTTGGTTTAAGATGTAAGGAATTATTAGGCAGGGTAAAGAGCTCGTCACACAAGCAAAGGACTTGAGTTCAGGTCTCCAGCACCCATGGAAAAGCTGGGCACAACACGGAATCTACACAACCAAAAGGACAAGTGCTAGGCAGGCAGAGCCATGGGGCTCACCGGCCAGCCAATGGCCCATCTGTGGGCTTCAGCTTCAGTGAGAGATCCTGTCTCAAAAAAAAATAAGGTGGAGAAGGGTAGAGAAAGTCGTCTGATCCTGGCGTCTGGCTGCCATGTGTATGTGATATGCACACATCAGAACTGTAGTCATAAGGAAAACAAAGAATGGAACCTTGGATATAGCTCAGCAGGTAAAGGCATTTACCGCCAGACCTGACCTGACAGCATGGATTCCATCCCTGGAACCCAAATGGCAGAAGGAGAGAAACAACTCCCACAAGCAGTCTACTGGCTTCCAAGAAGGCGTCATGCTGTGCACTCCCCCATACACACATGCATACATCAGTAAGTATAATGAAAACATATTACAAAAAATGTTGATGAGGTTGTAGATATGACTCCAAACAGACACAAGAGCACACATCGTTAGGAATATCCCAGCACATTAGGTGTACATATGCACATACAACAGTATGAGAAATAACTGAAGAAAAGTCACGCTGGCAGAAGATTCTACATGTAAACATGCCGAGACAATGAAGAATACACCGTGCATGGAAGCCGTGCAATGTGCCAAGCCTTGGGTTCAGAGAGGGCTGTGCTGGGACCTGAGGTCAGAAATATAAGTGAAGGAGGTCATGAAGAGTGCGGAGTCCCCACAGACTCTAACTAAGTCACTAGACCAGGTAACTCTTTGGAAAGTTAGACCAAGAATTGTGTGGGACTGTGTGGGACTGGGTGGGGCTGAGTGGGGCTGGGTGGGACTGGGCTAAGTGAGAAGCAAGACTGGCCCCAGAGGAAGCAGCTAGGAGTCTCTGCATTAGTCCTGGTGAGTTCATAAGGGTGTGCAGGAGACGCTGGAGAGCACAGAAGGTTCCTGACAGACACCTAACAGGTAACATGGGCAGGAGTCATTGATTTAGATAAGGGTATGAGAGAGGAAAGAGATGGCCACAGCTCCTACTTTCTCAGGACCTTAAGTTCTGGGAAATGCTGTCACTTACTATTCCTGGCAGAAAAGCATCCCTTTAGATCGGAGAAGCTTGCTTTTAAGGTCAACGAACTTGAACAAACCATGGCATGAAAGACATGATAGTGGACCCTGGAAGTCTAGGGGTCAAAGGCATATCATCACTCTAGCATCAACCAGGTAGAGAACGGTGTTATGAATCAAGATAATGAAGAGAAGAGGCAGTCTGGGGAAGAAGAGGCATCAGTTATCATGAATTCCAATTTGAACAGCTTCTGTTGAGAAGAGAATCTTTTGCATTCAGACAGATTCCCATAAGAAGTTAATTTAGTGGATCTATGGCTCTGAGAAGAGTTTTAATATAGAGATGTAAGATCAGAGCATCGGTCACAGTGGAAGTCACCAACAAGACCAAAAGCATCCACAGCTAGTCTTGAGAAGCTTATCAAACTGGATCAAAGTCAAATTCCACAAACAACATTCAGTCAGTTGGTCAATAAGTGGTTAGCAAACCCTTCTGGTGCCAGACAACATGAATGAGATGCTTGGGGAGGAAACGTGAGTAGGGAAGGACCATGTCTAGTGTCAGGTCATGCATGTGATACTTGGGTACTCAGATGTCAGCCTGGCTGCATAATGTGACAGGGAACTGGAGTTGGGTTGAGACCACCAAGAAGAGCTATAGAACTTTTAATAGATGCACAGAATAGTTTGTTTGCTATCCTGGATTGCTTTCTATTGCCGTGACAAACACCATACCAGAGGCAGTGTGGGAGCAAGGGGACTATTTCATCTTACAGTCTACAGCCCATCGTGAAGGGGAACCGAGATGGAAGCTCAAAGCAGAAACTCAAGCAGAGCACAGAAGCTTGCTCCTTGTGGATTGCTCATCCTGCTTTTGTCTACAGCCCAGACATACTACCCAGAGGTGACACTATCTCTTGTGAGATAGTCCCTCACACATGAATCATTAACCAAAAGAATGCCTTATAGCAGTGGTCCTCAAACGTCTTAATGCTGTGACCCTTTAATAGACTTCCTCATGTTATGGTGACCCCCCCAACCATAAAATTATTTCATTGGTGCTTTGTTAACCATAGTTTTGCTACTGCTATGAATTGTAATGTAAATGTCTTATATGTAAGATATCTGAGATGTGTCCCCAGTGGGGGTTGTGACTCACAGGTTGAGAACAACTGCCCTATTGCCTTGTCCACAGACCAATCTGTTGGGGTGTTTACCCAATTGAGAATCAAAGGTACATATCAAGTTGGAAATAAATCAAAACTAGCTAACACTGTGGCAAATTAAAGTGTTTCCTGCAATATTTGCTAAAGCTGCCTTGAGATAAATTTTAAATGTGAGTTAGCTGGGCAAAAAGAGAACATGTGCATCCCAGGTATGAGAAATATGATATGTAAAATACCGGAGGCAGAGAGGATGGTGACACATCCCAGGATGGGAAAACAAACCAATGGGAAAGCAGAGACATGCGAGAACATGGCTAATTATCAAGTCGATGTAGAAAGCACCTTGTTTGCTGAAACAGAAATACAGAATCCATACTACCTGAGGGTTAGGTCCATTATTTACAACACAAACCTCCCCTCCGTTCCTAGAGTTCCTAGGGGAAGAGCAAACACAGAAAGTACAGATACATTACCGAGACAAATAAAATCAGCATGAGTAACTTCTTTGAATTCCACTGACCCCTCGTTCCATAAAGGCATGCTCCTCATACAGAAGTCAAGAACCAGCCCCCGAGATAGGCTTGGCTATTGAACCTAGCTGGGAATGGGGTTTACTACAGAAGTCTATGCTGTTTTCACAAGCGTTTAATTGCCTTGTGTACTTGATTCACTCACGGTTCAAGAATAAAAACTATTACAATTATTTCCCTACTCAAATCCAGAAGGGGTGTGTGTCCTCCCTCCGGACTCTGTGGCCTCCTGCTTTCTTTGCCATCAATCCCCAACTTCTAATGGGACCCAACTATTAAAACATAAGCTATCATCTATAGTCACTTTCAAAAGAACCAAATCCCAAGATGAAAACTGCAGAATGCCAACCGAAATAATTATCACAGCAACAGAAATTCCCATTCCTGTTGCTTCCAACAATGTGTGTAGTGTTTTCTCAATAATTGCTCAAGTCTTATCTACCCTGCGTACAGTGGAGTCAAAGGTGATAGTTATTATACTTCTACAAAAAGCGTATACTCTGTTGAAAGCACTCGAAATTGTTTATGAACGAGGAAAAGTAGTATATAAGACAATGTGTCATGACCTTCAGTTTGTGGAAGGTTCTACAAGGTCTCTTTCAACTAATGCTTACAAAGCACATCGTGTCAGTATCCCTTGTCTTCATGATTCTACATAGACTACCTGCATCTCATGCTGTCTTGCCAGGCAATATTGGGACCTATAAATTGTCCAAAGATGATTCTAAAGAGTGACAAGCTCCAAAAGTCAAAGTATGAGTTGCCTGGTACTTCTCAATATCTTTGGTACAAAACTGTGACATCAGTAGCTGGGAAACAGCAGAACATATTGTAATGAGATGCTTAAGATTAGCCCTAAAGTATGCCCTGAAATATCGTGGCATCACTGTGGATGCTAATTGCCATCTAAAAGCACTACTGCAGTCTAAGTGCTGGTATTAGACAAGGGTGCATTCTGTCAAATGTAGTTTGGCCCATAATTGAAAGAATCATTAAAAATTTATTTAATAGGATACAAGAAACACCTTAGAAGACAAAAGGTGTGTTTGAATCTCCAGCCATTGTCAAACCATGCAGAATGGAGTACCTGAGTGAGACAAACCGGGATCTAGATAGAAAAGAATGGGTTTGCAGTTCAGAGAACCTTCTTCACTAATGTCCCGAACCAAAGCTGCCTGATTTTAAGCCATGTCAAGCACACTGTGATGAAACATTGGCTGTCCCCACATCTCCCACCTAACAAATGTACCTACAAATCTACATCTTATGAATATTTCATCCAGCTACAAATTTGAAAATAATCACTAGTCTCTGAATTATTGAACTGTTTTTGCCAAAGTCTTAAATTATTTTTCCTGTAATAAAATAAAATGTATTCGGTGGGAAGCAAGAGTCCAAAAAGGCAAATAGCAGCCCGAGTCCTAACAGCTGAGATTCCAGCCGAGCTGATTTTCTTTACGACATAAGTGGTCCACTTGGCTGATAGCAGCAGAGACTTGGGTCAATACTGTCATTCCCGCCTGGCAGTGCTTTTGACTTCATGCATTCTCTCTTGAATTAACTTGACCACAGGCTATTTCTTGCAGGCTATAATGAAGAAATTGGCCAAAGTTCCTGCAAGAGGTACAATGTTGATGTGAATCCTTTAAAGCATATAAGTAAGCTTTTAAGACTAGAAAGGTCATGGTGAAGAAAGCAAATGTCTTTCCTGTATTATTTATAGAAATAAAGAAATCCAAATCTGGGAAGAAATGCATGAACAGTAGTAGCAGGTCAAAGACATATAGGTATCAGAGGGGACCATGGGAGAGGCCACCCCTCATTGAGAAGATCTGTGGAATATGACAGGTGCTGTGTCCTGTGTGTGTCCACAAACACATGTGCATGATCATTGGTATAGTTGTATGAATGTATTTTGTTTATGTGAACATATGATCAAGTAGTAGTAGTAGTAAAACATTACCACAGAGTGTGTGGTATACTGAAAACTCACATGAGAACAGTGTATTATTACTAGAAAGGATAACAACAAAAAGCAGTAAAAAGAAAAGTCAACATATTCCCATGATAGTGAGAGGGGATGCCGAAAGGGAAATCTCCAAGAACTATAGAGTTTGTGTTGATATCCAAAAGCACCAGTGTGCCAGCAGTACTGGAAAATGGTCTCTATAGTTCAACCCCTGTTAACCATGTCCTTGTGTCATGTCTTCCTATCTGAGAAGAGAAGCCAGCCAAGCTGTACCCAGAATGCTGCCCTATAGACCCTGCTATAACATACCTATGCTGTTGGAAATGCTACGTCTATAGTATTCTTACAAATCAGTAAACAGTTAATATACAAAGGTACCTTTTCCTACAAAAGAGTCTCTTTTACACAGTGTAGTCACTATTTACATGTGCTGTAAAATATATCTAAGGAAACTTCACAGGGATCCAAGGAGAGCCAGACTTTATAACAAGATATTGCTGAGCCATGAACCATAGAAGAAGCAATAGCACTCTTGGTAGGAGCTCCATGTACCCACCAAGGAGAATGAATTCAGACTTTCTAAAGAAACAGCAACAATCTATATTCTGTGGAACATAAAAGAAAATATAGATGGGGTAGTGAGTGGGTGTAATTAGCCAGTTGTAGATTAGACAGAACTTTGGAGGGAAATAAATTCATAGATTTGGACTCAAGTCTCAGCTTTTTCTTTACTACCTTGGTTAATGTATTGAGTCTCTATGTGCTCATATGAACCATTGAAATAATAAACTCTAAAAATGTTGAGAAAGTGGGCAAAATGCAGAACAATTGGACCCGAAATATATGAAGTACTCAATAAATATTAATCTTCTTTCTCTTTGAGTCATAAGAGTAGTACATCTTGAGATATAGTTAGATTATAGATGCATGGATGGATAGATAGATGAATAGATAAATATAGGTAGATAACAGATGACAGAAAATAGATAATTGATAGATATTGATAGATGTATAGATAGATAATAGATATTGGATAGATGGATGGATGGATAGATAGATATTTAGATAGATAGATAGATAGATAGATAGATAGATAGATAGATAGATAGAAAGAAAGGTTGATTAATCCCAAATGTGTTCCAGGACATCTAGAAGGATCAAAAATGAAGACATGATTATATGTATAAATAGGTAAATACTACAAGAAGACATATCGGCTACTTGGAGTATCTTCCAATAAGGTCGCCGTTTATAAGCAAATGCAAAAGAAAGGACAGTTATCCTGCAGAAGACTTAGAGGAGGACAGGAAAAGTCAAATAAGCATTTCAAAAAGGAGCACAGAGGCCATGAGCTGAGCTTAGCGTGGCAAAAGTACAGAGACTAAAACAAAACAAAACAAAACAAAACAAAACAAAACAAAACAAAAGTCATATATAAACCAGGTGATACACTTCAGTGGAGCCAGGAGTCCAGCCTGGGCTATACATCAAGAGCCTGTTTCTAAAACAAAACTTTCAATGCTATGTTTGAAACAAAGAGGTAAGAATGAAATGACAGGAAGTTGTCTTTATTTAGAAAGATGCCCGCCACAATAGCACCGGGAGGTGTAAAACAAACTGCTTTTGCATTACAATCATCTGCACCAAGGGTGAGCAGTAAACACAAAGGGAAGAGTAAACACAATTAGAGCACCAAGACTAAGAGAGGGTGGAAAACTCTGCTTGGCTCAGGTAATTGCCCTCAGGAGAAAGAATTTGCAAATACAGTTGGAGAGCCACTGTCGGTAACTCTTGAACAATCCCCTCAGAAGTAGAGACCAACAAGCTGAAATGGGTAAATAAAAACTGTAATTTTTAAGTAGCACACATTTTCCAATAAAACCAATGGCCAACCAAACTCTCTAATGATAACTGAGTAGATCGTTGGTGAGCACTTAAAGGGGAAAACCATTGTCCCTAGAGCTAAATGGACTCTCTAAGAGAATATTCAACCAAAACAACCTCACTCATTTCCTGAGAAAGAGAATTCATGATAAATTACGAGGTGCTGGAGACATACCTACAAAATCTATGGATGAAAACGGAGAGGACTGTTAGAGCTTCAGCTTAGAGGGAAATGCTGTGTTCAAGATGACTGAGATGTTAAAATCACCATCGGGTCTCCCAACCTTCAGCTGGGGGGAGGGGTGTAAGGAAGCTCTCTGAGCACTCACATGAGAACCTGGCAACCTCTCCTGTGTGTGTATCAAGCTTCCCGATTTCTACTATTGTTGGGGTGTCAGGATGCATTGCAATTTTCTGGCTAATTGTCCATCTCTCTAGCACACTGTGAAACCCACTGTGAAGAGTCAAGTTATAGATCTAACAGACAGCATGCCCTAAAAACATTTGCCAGTGAAAGGCATGAGTACACAGAAGAATTTTAAAAAGAATCGTCTGTTTCAATACAAGGGAAAGTGTTATAATTAGGAAACATTGGGAATTCCTCAAGAGTAATACATTTCTTGTTCTGAAAGTATTTGAGAAAAAAGCCTGAGCCTGGACTGTCATGAGGTACTGTACACAATTCAGTGCACTGATTTCTAAACACCCCTTGGACTCCAGCCGCAATGCCGCATCACCTTTTATTATGAGATGAAGTTGGGTAGTCAGGAAACTCAAGATCCACTGCCTCAAAATACCAGAAGAAAAGTATCTATGCGGGACAATGAGCTTTGGAAATCTAGCTTACTGTTTATTTTCTTCTTATTTCATTCAGTTTTGCTGTTTCCTGTCTTGCCCAGAAGAGGGCTTTCAACAATAGTTGATTAACGTTGCTAAAGCAATGATCACAGTAAAACAGTTTGTTTCTTAAGTAAAAGAACCATGAGGATATTCAGTCCAACAATTCTGGTTCACAGGAAAAATAAAACAGTTCTCAAGTTCAGAGGGATATCTCAAAAATCCCCTACCTCGAGTATCCCAAATGTCACCTAGCACTTTAAGGCAGGACCAAGCGCCATAACATATCTTAATGCAATTTCCAGCACTTGATTTTGCCCTGAGGATAATATAGAGACACCTGGAAACAGAGAACCTTCACTCCCACAATACTGAAAGTATGCTAGACTCTAGAAGCATCTCTGTAGCCTAAAACAAAAGGTTAGGCAATAACTTCAATAATTTCCAGGGAAGAAAAGGCAAAGAAGATAAGACATCGAACCAGCAGGAGAGAAAATAGCTTTCATCCTACTCACTGAACACAGTCATGTTTCTAAAATCATGGAAAAAAAATAGTAATAACAATGTGTTTTGAGTTTTGACCTGAAAATACAGCCTTAAGTATACTTAGTAAACTCACTAAAATTCAGTGACTAAAATTCTACATCAGTAAAATTAGACAAGTGGATGGTAGTGAAAGGAAATTAATCTAGGGTACCTTTCGCCATGTATTCCACACTTTCTGGGCATGTACACATAGATATGTATACATCCATGTAAATATGCCCAAGATGACCACACATTTGACATTCTTTCTTATTTCTCTCTGCTGGTCTGCATGGATATAACGTGGATGTAAATATTTTACCCCAGAACCACCAAGCCAACAGGAACAGCTGCCATTCAGAGGTACGGAACGGACGGACGCATTTTCTAGCCACAGCTCTGGAATGGCAGGCGATCTACGCTCTCTTGGCTGATGAAATGGCAACTGAGCTGCCACATTTATCATTTTGAAGCATCTTCAGGAAGTGCCCGTGGGATGGAGGTCGTTTTGATGATCTGTGTTGTGAGGAACAGTCCCTCTGTCGAGAAGACCACGAGCACACACCACGAGCACACACCACATGTTTTGGTAACTGCTCCACTATGGGTATTTCTTATCCCATTTGAGTTCAAATAAGAGGGAATCAGGCTGACCAGAGGAGGTAATTTAGGCCATGGCCGAATAGACAAGGTCAGCCATGTTCTACCTGCAAGGGACACGGTCAATGAAGTAACGGTGGCCTGGTAAAACCACGGTACTCCATGGGAAGCCAGGGATTTGGCACCTGGTGGTTTTTTATTTGGACAGGGTCGGAAATAACAGATTTTTTTTTCATTCCTTCCATCCCTGTGGTCACTCCCTTAGTTTGGTTCTCATTGATGCTCTGGAAACAGTACTGCTCCCCCCCCCCCAAGCCATCCTCTCCAATCTAAGAGATTTACCTTACCAAAGTGCAAATGTGATCACTGTATCTCGCTCTTCATGTCGCCTTGGAAGTGAAATCCAGACGTCTAAGTAGACATGTCCCATTCTGGCCTTTTGTCTTTCTGATGTGACTTCCTGCCTCTTTCCACCTCCCAAGTTCAGGTAAGGATTTCTCCCCATGCTCTCTCACACTCTGCCTCCCCATACTTTGAATATTTATACGTAGGGGGAGGAGCTGATAACTAAAATCTAGTTCCCTGATTGGATTGGGTCAAACAAGATGGCAGAAGCCAATCCCTGGAAGAAGGATAGGCGGGATTTCCCAGCCAGACAGGAAGAGAAGGGGATGGAGAGAGGAGCGGAGATTTTTGAGCAGGTTGAAGAAAGGATGGACACCACGTAGGCCTGGGGGCTATTGGAATTGGTGGCAGCCTCCGTCGCTGGAAGAATTCTGATATAATATAACTGATGAGTCTAGGACAATAGATTCTGTGCCTAGTGGTTGTGTTACTTGACTGGTTTTAAAATACTAAGGCTGTCTGGTGTTTTCCATCCTCGATGACTCGGGTGGGCAGGAGAAAGTGGACCGCCAAGGTGGTCAGTTGGTGCAATGCGGCGGAAGCTCCAGGCGTTCGCAGGAGGGACAGTGTTGGGCTGCTTAGCAAAGCCAGCCCGAGGGAGGAACTGGATAGAAGTGGAGCCAGCGGCTGCCTGATCTCGGAGCTAAGTCGTGAGGCCCTGAGGCCCCAGGCAAGGAGAGCAGGCAAGGAACAAGCATGCTTTTTAAAGCTACACACATGTACGCATACCTTTGCCTCAAATGCCTTTCTATAAGGAAAGACGCGAGCTATGTCTGAGGACCCGCACAGAAGACCTTTTCTTACACAACTATGAAGCCACCCTCCTATCTTCCCTCACCCTTTGTACAAATGTCTACCACATCCATGCATGCACTGTGCTGGACTGTTGCTACGTCGCTTTGCTACCCAGGACAGTAAACACGTCTCAGTTCTCTTAGGTTTTACCATTACCTTTCAGGAATACATTCTGCCTGGAAATAAACTAAAACAAAACAAACACCACCTTTTTGGAGACTGATGAGCCAATAGACAGGCCCTTCTCTCTTCACACCAAAGTCTGAAAACCTTGTTACTTTGGTTTCTTGTTCAGACTTAGCATCACCTTATTTCTGAACACAGAAACATGGCGTGTTTCTCCCCCTTTTTACATCTCTTTCATAGGCAGCCCTTGCCTATCAACCCCCCCCCCCCGTTGATTGAAGGCCATGGTCTCCAAAAGCAAGAGATAGGTATGTCCCTATGGGACACAGATGAGCCCCAAGTCCTGTGGAGACTAACCATGGTATGAAATGTCCAATTACTAGTTACACACATTTCTGTTGGAAATAATCTGTGCATGTCCGATGTGTCTGGTGAAATTCAAGCCTGGAAACTGAAGGTAATTATTTGAACGCTTAGCTTACTCTGTGTCCACTTCAGGGAAGGCTAATATGTGTGTGTGTATATATGTGAATACGTATATGTATATGAGTACCCTGCAACTATTTTCGGACACACTAGAAGACAACATTGGATCCCACTACATATGGTTGTGAGGCACCATGTGGAGTCTGGGAATTGAACTCAGGACCTCTGGATGAACAGCCGGTAAACTTAGCCGCTGAGCCAGAGAAGGCGCTTTTTAGCCTCCAAGCGAACTGTCTTTTCCTGGGATAAGTCACTGTGGAATAGGAGAAGCGAGAGTATCTATGAGTGTGTAGTCAGTCCCCAAGAGCTCTGACCCCTTGTCCATAAGGGACCAAGCAGAGCTGAAGCTAAAGGCTGTGTTTAGTTCCTGTTTTATCATACGACCCGGTGGAATCCCGCCATCACTTAAAGCAATGTGTGTTAGGGAAGGAAGAAAACATACATGAGATTCTGTCATAAACAAAATTCTCAGGTTAAGTCATCTCACAGCTGTCTCACAAACTGTCAAAAAACACATTGAGGATTCAATGGTTCTAAACATGAAATGACTTCTGTAGAAGAAATATCCAATGCTATGAGGTAATACATAATACAAACGTGTATACACACACATACACAAATTATACACACACATCGCACATCGGAAACACATACACACATGCATACACAGACTCATATATATACATATATACATGTACACACCACAAACACATGAACATATGCACACATATGTACATGCATATTATATATAAATACTTCTCATTTCACACACGTATAAATAAAATGGAAAACAGCGTGAGAAGGTCATCAGCATTGTCATATTTCATGGTCATGGGTTTGTGTTGCTGCAGGTTAGCTGACCCAATGTGGATTACGGCATGTATATTCTAAGTAAGACTGTCCGTGTCACAGGGGTTTTCCCTTCATTTCATTGTGAAGAGAACCCTTTGAAGTAGCAGTACAGGAAGCTTTGATACACATCAAAAAGCAATCAACACACCCCTTGATTGTATGCAGCAAGATAATTTAGATGGCTTTTAATCAGGATTATGGAAACATAATTAGATGATTACACGTTTGTTGTTGACTTGTGAAAGATGAAAATTACTCTCCGCATAGAAAATATGGACACTATTGCACAAAACCACAAGTGATCCGTATGTGCATGAGGCACAAGCTTGTGTGAGTGTATACACACCAAAGAAACCATGGACTTTCTTTCAACATATCTGCAGCTGTCACATTTAAAAACAATGTCAGTACTTTCAAGATGCCATAAGAATTCTTATTTAAGGAACTGGTTATATATGAGTAGGGTGACATCCTAACGTAGCTGTTACCTACCAT
Source organism: Apodemus agrarius (assembly GCA_964023405.1). NCBI lineage: Eukaryota > Metazoa > Chordata > Mammalia > Rodentia > Muridae > Apodemus > Apodemus agrarius. Next base: position 4,749,272 of record OZ030021.1, read on the forward strand.
TGCAGACAAACCCTCCCTGCCTTGGCAGGGGAGTCTCAGGAGCTCGCTAGCAGGTCCTGTGTCATCAGTGACCACTGGGAGTCAGCACAGCCATGGATCTGCACGGCCAAATAAATGATCGTGCACTCCTGGCTTTCTCTAATCCATTTGAAATAAACCTGATATTTATCTATCACCAATCATCCAGTCTGCAAGTGCACACGAAAAAGGGCAAAATGGCCCTGTCTCATGGCACACCACACAAGGATCCCCTTCCAGGAAAGATGACAAGAGAGGCTCTGCTGAACCCCCACCCCAGAGGGGCATTTTCACCCCAGACCCTCCTAGTATATACTCCCAAGCCACATTTTATTTTTCCCACTATGCAGCCAAGGCTGATTACTGGCTCTGTTAAAAAAAAATAAAATAAAATAAAACGGACCCTTCCTAGTCCATCTTGGAAATCATGCGCCTGGTAGTAATTTGGTCACCAGCAAGCTGGCCTCTTTTGTTGGGAAATTCAAAGAGTCGCATCATGGTGGCTTGATGGAAGCCACAGTTAGAATGGCTTTCACCCCGCACCGTGTGGCATCTGCCTTACTGCAGAATTACAAAGTTGCTGTCTGTGCACACAATTTTAGCATTTCTGCTTTCTGTGTCGTCTTACTTACAAGGAACTCCCAGCTGTTATAATTTGTCTCATCGGTTGCGCTCTCGTAGAACCCGCCTTTGTTCCTTTGCCGCAGTGCCAGGGACTTGCTGGGTTTCACCTGATGTGATTTGTCCAAGCATTAATAATGCATCCTCAAGATGCAAGATGCATGAATTCCTTTAGTAACAGATCTGCTGGCACAGGGCTGCGTTGCATTGTACAGCTTTGCTCGGGGGGGGGGGGGAATAAAAAGTAAATAAATAAAAAGAAGGTGAGGGCACGGAAGGGAAGGCCTCAGCCTCGGAGGGGGCAGCAGCCATCCCAGGAAGCCATTTCCACCAGCTCATGGGGACGGCAAGGGCACAAACGGATAACAAATTTTAGGTCAACCATTTCCTTTTCTAAAAAGAAAGCTTTTTACCAAATCAAAAATTCCTCCCTAGAGATGACAGAGACTTGAACACACAGATGGCAGTTCCTGAAGTCTTGGGACCTGGTAGCTCTCAGAGCTTCTCTGGTACACAGCAAAGTCTAGAATCCATTTGTAGGTGCGTCTTCTCTCTGTAGACCTCGAGCCCCACTCCAGCATATACACATGCACATACTCATACACATATACATACATACACATACATATATATATACACACACATATACATACATACACACATACATACACATATACATGCATACACACATACAGACACATACACACATACATACATATACATACATATACATACATACACACATACATACACATATACATACATATACACATACACATACATACATACATAATCTTTACTTGGTTAAGTGTTTTGTACATGTAGATATGTAAATATGAGTGCAGTTCCCCTCAGAGGCCAGGAGAGGGAGTCAGATCCTCTGGAGCTAGAGTTACAGTGTTTTGTGACCCAACATGGGAGCAAACTCGGGTCCTCTACAAGAGTAATATGTCTTCATCTGAGCCACCTCTCCTGCCCCCTTTCTGGTCTTGATATTGTCACCCACACACGTGTTTTATATCTTGCACTTGTGAGGAGCTTCTGTTGTTAGGCTGTCTTATGGCCACACCTAAGTTACTTCCCACAATGATCTTTAAAGGTGGACTAGAGTTTGCCTCTTCAAGAGACAGTTAAAAGTAAAACAGCGGCAGCGGCAGCGGCAAGTTCACAGTGAGCGTGCAGTCCCCACTCGGCAGGAGAGCGCGTGTGCAGGGCTCCTCTCCCTCCCAAACCCAACAGCAGTCTCCACAAGGGCAGCTGGGACAGCTGAAGACAGAACAGGGAACCCAGGCAAAAAGAAGCAGATACCGGATGCTTGTAGCTAAGAAACCCTGTGGGGGGACGCTCCTGCTTCCAAGGACGGAGTTTTTAACTCAAGGCAAGCAACACTGCCCATCTTCAGCCTCTATGGTTTTCTTAAGAAACAATGGATTTACTATACAATGCTGAAATCAAGAAGTTCATCCTGGAAACAGCAGCCTGTGCAGGTGATTATTTTAACTTCCCACTTCTATGAGGCGTCCTGACAAGACCTGTCAATATACAGCCAAGACACACTCTCCACATGGTCGTTACCCTAGGTCCACCTGACTCCTGCGCCCGTTCTCACCACTACAGTCTCTTCCCCTCCACGCCCCCCCCCCCAAGAAAATCTCATTTAATCGATAACATTTGCTTTCAGGGCAGCTCGCCTTTACTGCTGTTCCATCTCTGTCTGGGTTACCATAGCAACCACTCTCAGAGCAGTGTGATACTCAGTTTATACATTTCAGCCCTGTCACATGACTGACTACCTGCTTTTACTTTAATCATTGCTGGAGGGAACACTCAAAAAGTGGCTGCTTCCTGCTTCCTGTTGCAGTCCCAGCAAACTGCGGCAGTGTTTCTCGCGTTTCCTCCTTCCTCCCAGAAAACAGTGTTCACTGTGCTCCCCTCCAGAGCAGAGGGGAAGGAAGGCTGGGGGGCGGGGGGAGTGCCGAGACCCAAACTGCTGGAATTAGCAGAGCCCTCCAAGCCCTACAGCCAAATTCCTCTTTGTCCCTGGAGAGATGCTCTCAGATTTACAGGGCCCCCTTTAAAGATCTTAACAGGAGACAGGACAAAAAAAAAAGGTCTGACTTCATCCTGGCTTGAGATCCGTCTTCCAGGCCCCATGATATTCGTGGCTTCGCGTAGCTTTTTTGTGAGCATCCTGCCAGGCCAGATGGGGAACTTGGGACTCACAGGAGTCTCCCTTTTTGCAGCTTAGGGAGGTTTGTTTAAATCACATTATAAACCTAATGAAACATATCTAATGAAGTACAGATGTCCTGTTGAATTTGGAGATCCGAGTATGAAAGTCCACGTGAAAGGGGGCATGGACCCGTGGACCCGTGGACCCGTGGACCCGTGGAGATTATCAGTTCACAAGCTAATTCCTCCCCTTCAGCCATTTATGAGTCCATTGCTCTCCGTATCTAGGGCTTCTTCAGTACCATGGCCTTTCTGTCAGTCATTTCCTTGAATCCACAGCAGGCTAGATTTGACCACTGTTGGCTTGGGTCCTTGGGGGCATACAATAAAAAAGACCATATATTGAAAATTAGCTGCTCAAGCTCCTGGCTACTTTTGTTCTGTGTTCTCCAGGTGAGCCCAGAGTCCCAAGTTCTCATGGAAACTAGAAGGCCTCCATGACCTGACTCCCTGCCTATTAGGAATACCAGTTGGGAATTGGGTCAGGAGGGCTGGAGCCAAGGGGTGGCGGCCATTGTGTCCTCCCTTAGAGACCAGCCTTCCCTCAGCAGATGGAGGTGTCCCCGGACATGCTTATAGTAGTGACTTCTCTTTGACAAGGTCAGGAAGGAAAGTCACAAAATGGTGTTCATTCTATTAGAAAGGGGGGTTCGGTGGAACACAGTGTTCAATTTTTCCTTAGGTAAAATATTCATGGAGCCCTAGGGAGCCCTGCAGAGTGTCAGCCCTGAGGGCGGAGTACCTGAGATATGAGAGCATGCTACAGAAGGAGAAAGGGGCCTGGGAGATGGCTCCATTGGTAAGGGCTTATCATACAAGCATGAGGAGCAGGCTTTTATATACTTACATTCACATAAAACAACAACAACAACAAAACAAAACAAAATAAACAAACAAAAACAACGAAACAGCACTCAGGAGGCAGGCAGGACCCCTAAGACTTGGGGACCAGTCAGCTAGCCTTGTTAGAGCCACTTAGGTCCTGCTGAAAGTGGACATCTCCTGAGGGTGACTTCTGTCTCCAACCAGACACACACACACACACACACACACACACACACACATTGCGGGGGAGACAGACAGACAGACAGAGACAGAGAGAGACAGAGAGACAGAGACAGAGAGACACAAACAGATAGAGATATATAGAGACAGAGACAGACAGACACAGAGAGAAGAAAAGAAAATGTCTCCTGAAACAGACTGCGCCTCCTTCTCAGATTCAGCTGGATGACAACAGCTAAGTGGCTTCTTTGGGATATAGAACAAGAAATAACAGGCCCCTTCTGCCCATAAGAGGCCTGATTCCTCTTCTAGCCTGCCTAGTTCATCTCTTTCTAAGGTATTTGCTTATAGCAATAAGCAGTTTGTGTTAGAGCCAAAGTGGTTCTCTTGGGGAAGTCCTTTGGGGAAACTCTCTGTATTTTATTTGGAGGTATAATTTTGAATTCTTAAATTCTCAAAGATGTCTTCTGAAAGGAAAGCGTACATGTTCTCAATTTCAAAGTAAATGTCGGGACTGGGGATTTAGCTCATTTGGGAGAGGAGAGCGCTTGCCTCGCATGCAGGAAGACTTGGGTGTGATTCTCCCCGGGCACTGCAGAAAACAGGCATGATGGCACTTGCCTGCGATCCTAGCATCGGAAAGGTGCGGCAGGAGGATTTAGGAGTTCAAGGACATCCTAAGCTACACAGAGAGCTAGAGGCCAACCTGACCCACAGGAGACCCTGCCACAAGCAAACAAGCAAAGCAACCGCCAGTCAGAGTTCTTCCTTTAAGGGACTAGCTGCCGCTCTCTGTCACTTACTCAATCCCAGTCCGAGGATGAGACCTGTTACGCACAAGGAAACTGAGGCACAGGACTAGAGGCCTCTCTAGTGAATGGAAGCAATAGGAACAGCCCCTCACAGTACACTTCAGACTCCAAGCGAGAAAGAGTTAAACAATCAATTCTGTCCATCTTCATAGCTGAAAGACAGAATGCTTGAAAATAAAATGTGGTCTAAGAAATTAGAGCTGGGTTGCGATTATTACAGTTATTTGTCAACGGCAGTGTGTGATTCTGGAAAGGCACCAGCTGTATTAGCAAGAGGATAGAGTGCAGCTCATTTTTCATTTGCCTAATATAGATATCCTTGCCTTACCAAAGAGAGGGCTAAAAAGAAGCAAGCGATAGAGCAACATAACCGACTTCACAGAAAATGATTTACACCTTTCACTGTCTGCTAACACACGAGAGTTTACTGCTGATTTATGTGTGGAGCTGTCAGAACTGTCAGAAATTGAAACAGTCCTCCAAAAGGAAAAGGTATATGGGCAGCCAAGACCATTTACCTGTCTCTACCTTCTGACTCAGGATGGGGGTGGGGGATCGCGTGTCACAAAGAACTAAAACCAGTGATTCACAAGTTGACAGAATAGCAGAGTGGGTGTTGAACGAGCCAGTTGCCTACTGACAAAATGGGGTGTGTGTGTGCTTCGGGGTTCAACACCTGTTGCCTCGGAACTTCTTTCCCTTGGTTAAGGTGACGTGGGGGAGGGGGCACTGCCAACCCTGTTTACAGGATAGAGCCATCTGGACAGCTGTCCTGCTTCTCCACTCCAGCCGGATTGTCCCTCCTACCATCTCTCTGAAGAGACTGTTCCTGATACAGTGACTTGGCTCAAACACATAGAACATTTAGCCATTTAAGATGCTTAAATAGGAATGACTTATTTCAACCATTCTAAAAGCAAAAGGGAAACTATTGCATTTGAATAGGAGAAAGCCTTGACGTCGTAAGGTGAGAAATTTCTTACACTTGACAAAGCAGGTGCTTTGAAGTTAAGGAGTTGAGCCTTTAAAGTTTAGAGGGTTAAGGACTGACTCTTGCTGGGACTGATCATCCTAACAAGACAGCAGTTTATGTGACAGACATATGGGACAGTCTGGTAAGAAGTAGAGCCACAGTCTTGTACCCCTAACCTGTAATCTCTTTCCAATGTCTGCATCCATTAGGAATCCTGTGTTTGATGAGATTAGACGGATGGATGAATAGAAGGATAGATGGATGGATGGATGGATGGATGGATGGATGGATGGATGATGGATGGATGGATGGGTAGGTGGGTGGGTGGGTGGGTGGGTAGATGGATGGATGGATGGATGGGTGGTTGGATGGATAGGTGGATGGATGGGTGGGTGGGTGGGTGGATGGATGGATGGATGGATGGGTGGATGGATGAACAGAGTAATAGATAATACATGTATACATATTAGATGATAGATACATGGATACATAGGTTGTTAGATGATATAGATTAGATACATAGATAATTGATAAATAGCAATATAGTAGATTAGATATATAGATAGATGATTGATAGAGATTAGATTAGATAGATGTAGATGATAGATTAGATGGACAGATAGTAATAGATAGATGGTAGGTAGAGATGGATTAGATATACAGACAGACAGACAGACAGATAGAAATACTTTATGTTTGGAATTAACACCCTCAGAAACACAAGTGTGTTGGTTATATTTTCATCACTGTAACTAAATACCTAAAACATCAACTTCAAAGCAGTAAAAGTTTATCTTGACCCAGAAATTTTAAAAGTCTCACGGTCACCTATTTTAGAGTGAGTCACTGATAATACAGGATATAATACTGAAAGCGGCTCCTGGTTCTTCTAGATCCTGTCAAACTGTCAACCAGTAGGAAGCATCAAACACCCTATACACGCTCTATGTCATGATGGAGGTTGTAGAATCCAATGGAATCTACAAATACAGGCTAAAATCCAAGTTCCTGAGGAAAGCCTGCACATCCAGTCTTAAACTCAGAGCTGGTGATGGCATGTCCAGGTCTCGATGCCACACAATATCCCGTGTGACTTACGACAGGCACCGCCTCACTTAGGCCAGCACAGGCTCTAGCAGTTTGATGAGGAAGGTCTAATGCTGAGGCCTTAACCACCCCATCTAGGGATGGGTGCTTCGAGGAAGTCTCCACGACCATGCTCGCCCAGCACGTCAGCACTGCTTTCCTCTCTCCCGTCACAGAGGGCGTTTCCCACCCACAGAGCATGGACAGCCCGGCCACCATGCCCTCCACTGTGCCTGGGCATCTGAATCCTCTTCTGGTCTGGTTTTGTTCTCATATTTCCTCTCTTCTCTCCGACTTTTGGTGGTGTTCCTCTTGTACTCCATACTTTCATTCTCCCACATCTTCTCCACACAGCATTGAGCAAAACAGTTGTTTCAGTCCCCTGTTCCCCGCTCCTTATGCAGCATATCATCTACTGTGACAGGAGTCACCGTACATTCACCACACTAAGTCTTAAAGTCTTTTTACTCAGGAGCTATGGAAGGAAAGTTTCTGCTGCTGAAATCAAATAAAACACACACACACAAAAAAATCTTCTCACTAGTACCACCACCACATGGATGGTAGTGGTACTACCCAAGACAAGAAGTCACAGAAATGAGATGGAAAAATGGAAAAAGATTAAATTGTCACTATGTGCAGTATATCTGCCCAGAAATGTAAAGAATCGACTAGAAACTAGAAAAGTGTCATAATAAATCAGAGCAATAACAAAGATAGCCAGATACAAGAACAACATACAGAACACAAGTGTCTTCATTTATTAATAGCATCCACTTAGAAAAGATAATTACAAAGATCTTAAGATAACAAAATGCTTCAATTAAGCTTAATAATAAATTGTTAAAACAAGTCAATAGTGTGTATGAAATAGCTGTATTCAAATAAAGGTGTGTGTTAAAACCCATTGGAATGAACTCTACTCAATGATTGTAAATTCATATAGGAAAAAGGTTGTTTTACTATTTTTTTTAATCTGAGGTTGATAGGATGTTATGTTCCTTGATGCTCAAGAGGCTAGGGGAGGAACGATCTTGAGTTCAAAGTTAGCTTAAGTTCAGAGTTCGTGAGGGGAGGGAGAGAGAGAAGGGGAGAGGGAGAAGGAGAGGGGGGGAGAGAGAGAGGGAGAGAATGAGAACATAGGGAAGAAAAGAGAGGGCAGAGGGACAGAAAGAAAGAGGGATGGAGGGAGAGAGAAGGAAGGAAGGAGAGAGGGAGTAAGAGAGGGAGGAGGAGAGAGGACGAGGGAGGGGAGGGAGGGGAAAAAGGGAATCCAGAACAAAGGGAAGGAAACAATGGAGGGAGGAAAAGGAAAAGTAGGAAGGAGAGCAAACGTAAGAGAAGGAAGCCAGAAACTGAAGGGAAGGGAAGGGAAGGGAAGGGAAGGGAAGGGAAGGGAAGGGAAGGGAAGGGAAGGGAAGGGAAGGGAAGGGAAGGGAAGGGAAGGGAAGGGAAGGGAAGGGAAGGAGCAAACTCCAATAAATCCCAGAACAAAGAATCATGAAGGTGCGCTACCAGATTGTAAGTACACCTCATGGTGACAAAAACTAAAATGGGGTGTTATTTATAAGAATATTCAGCAAGAATATAAAGAAGAATGACTAGAAATGCCTTGTATCTGTATGCATGGATGTCAAATATAAATGTATGCAAGACTAAATTGGTGGGAAACAGGCAGGGTGTGTAAAATACATGTCATGTACTTGGATTCCTCCAAAATTCCCTATACACAAAGGAATCTCAAGGCAATTGAAGAGCTACACATAAAGCACATAAAAATGTATAAGTAGGCAGACTGGAAGCTGGCAGTGCTTTCCAACAGCTTTTCCCTGAGGTGGAGGGTGAGGAGCAAATACTCAAGTTTAATTCTGAACAGACAGAGTTGGAGAGATCTAGAGACCCCCTTTATATAATCAAAGTAAGAGGGAGCCTCAATGCTGAGACTACCGGGTCTCTCTCTCTCACCCCTCCCTCTCTCCATCCCTCCCTCCTATCCTATTCAGTGTCTCACATAAAGGTAGAAGTCATATTTATCCTGATATAAAGTTTATAAAAAGTTTCTAGAAACTGATTCCAAAATGTATGAAATGCCAGATAAAGAATTCAAAAGATCTTACAAAATACCAATGAATTCCAGGAAGCCATAGACAATGACTGAACACGTTACAGAAGATAATGTCAGATATGAATGAGACTCAACAGATGGCAGAGATGCTTTCTTAGAACAACATAAATGGAGGAATGTGGCTTACTTGTGCCTTATATGGCTTGCCTGGCTACTTAGGTAACCCACAACCGCTTTTCTAATAGTGATACAACCCGCGGAAAGCCGAGCCCTCCCATGCCAACCATTAATCAAAAAAAAAAAAAAAATGCCCGACAGACATGACCAGTGGCCAGTTTGATGGAGTCAGTTCCTCAGCTGAGGTTCTTTCCATCCTGTTGTCTAGAGTTAAAAACAAAACAAAGCAACAACCAACAGCAAGTGACTGTTCTTGTCACCAAGCCTAAACTTGCTCCTGTGAGTTGTTCTGATTTTCACACATGGGCCATTGACCCATGTGTTGTATGTGCACGTGCGCGCGCACGCACGTGCGTTCATACACACACACACACACACACACACACACACACACACACAAATAGATGATAGATAGATAGATAGATAGATAGATAGATAGATAGATAGATAGATAGATAGACAGATAGACAGATAGACAGACAGCAGACAGACAGAGACAGACAGATGATAGAGATATAGATAGACACACAGGCAGGTAGATAAGAAAAATATGTAGGCTTGTTCCAAGAGAAGCAGAAAATGAAAAACTAAAAGCAGCTTATATGTTTATTGATACAAGACCAGCTTTTAAAAATGACTGTAATTGATAAGTGGCTACTTAAAATAATACATTGTGGACTAGAGCTAGACTGGCGGTTTAAAATGTTGAGCTGTACCAGTATGAACCAACATACAATTAAGTCATCAGTTAATACATACAACTTGATACCATCTGCACGTATGCTCACATTTACTCATTCATTCATTCAAAAGCGACAACCCACAATTGATGCCCACTTCATGCGGGAATATCTCTGTTTAGAAGTGATGACATAGTAGGCCAAAGACACAACATCAGTCTCTCCCATTGTCTACTGTCCGTTGGGCAGCCCAACAGCAAATCAATGTAAACCCTAAACACCTGGAGAACCCATTAGGTAACAGTTTACCACATCTTCAGGGTCTTGAACAAGAGAATTTATTGACATACACATCTATACATCTAACACCCAGCCCAAGGCTCACTAGAGACTTGCATCCTTTCTGAAGGCTCTAGGGAAAGAGAGGCCTCCGTGGTCCTTTGAGTGCATTCTAGAATTAAAAGGTGTGGCACTGGGGACCCATTTCCTCACTAGCTATCAAAACGGGCCATTCCCACAGTGACCGCCTGCCCTCTTTGTCTGCATCACCTTCATCTACCTTCACAGCCAGCAGCGATGGGTCAACCGCTCTCACCTCTGCGTCTCCTGTCCTTCTGTCTTGTGCACTTGGGGAAGACGAGGCTTTTAAGGTCTTGAAGGATGAGGCTGGACCCGTGAGAATAATTCAGGACTCTCCCCCAAACTCAAGGCAGTTGTGTCATATTTAATATATTTAGCTATAAAGAAGATGTCTGCACAGGTTGTGGGGATGAGGGCATGGATTTCTCACCCACAGAAATACATAATACTATGATGTACCTAAAAATGTACATAAGCAAAAAGTAAATGGAAAGGTGCCGATTTAAATTGGAATGTGAGGGAAACCTGTGCTGGTTACTTTTTATCACTGGGCTAAACCCCCCATAAACAGCTGAACAAAAAAGATTTCATGCCGTGGTGTGGCACAGACCTCCAGCTGTCGGGATGCTAAAGCAGTGTGATCGGGAATCAGGTCAGACAGGCCTGCACAGAGAGGCTACATCTTTAAAACGGAAAAAAAGAAGAGTTTTATTGGGGTTCAGTCTTAGAAGGATGTCTCCATCGCAATGGGCTGGAGGCAGGGCAGACATAGGAAGACAGAAGGATACGTCTGAAAATTGTTCCACTGATATCAGCCAGGAGCCCGGGAAATGAGGGAGGACCCTGAGTCAGCAGATGCTTTCTCTAGACACGCCCTCAATGACCTACTCCCTTCTCCTCAGCTCCATTTCCTTGTAATAACATTAAATTATGATTCCACTCGTGGATTAATCCTACTGTTTGAGTTAAAGATTCCTCAGAACATTGCTGTTTGTGACCTGAGTCTTGTGGAAGATACTTCCTCTTCAAACCAGAGTGCCCTCCTGGAGAAAGCAATCACGTGGGCACTGGAGCAGCACATTGCTGGCATATATTAATGTATATTATATGTGTGTGTGTGTGTGTGTGTGTGTGTGTGTGTGTGTATATACAAGGGTATAGAAATCTCTGTACCAAACTATTCACAAGTTACCTCCAGAGAAAGCCACCAACTTCAAGGATGGGAGATGACAGCCTTCGCTGGTGAGCCTATATTCTATGCTTGAATAGTTTTTTTACTTATGTTTTTTTTTTTTTTTGTGGTTTTTCGAGACAGGGTTTCTCTGTGTAGCCCTGGCTGTCCTGGAACTCACTCTGAAGACCAGGCTGGCCTTGAACTCAGAAATTCGCCTGCCTCTGCCTCCCAAGTGCTGGGATTACAGGCGTGCGCCACCACCGTCCGGCTACTTATGAATATTCTTAAGAGAGCATTTAAGTTTCTAAAGTCTTAGATCTAAAACGACAAAGTCCACTGAGCATAGCGGCTCACCTAGCCTTCAGTCTCAGCACTCGGAGGGAGACATCGGCGTGGATCGGGTAAACATGGGCTGCACAGTGAATGCCAGACCAGCTCGGACTAAAGTGATGCTTTGTCTAAAAGGAAAACCGGGGATCTCGAGAGGCAGCTCAGCTGCTCAGAGCAGTTCCTGTTCTTCGAAAGGACCCAAGTTCTGTTCCCCACACCCATGTTGGTGCCTGCAAGCACTCACACGGACATTCACATGTAGACATAACTAAAAATAATTCTTGTTCTTAAAGCAAATCAGAAGAGGAAGTGAGGAAGGAAATTTTAAATATTGTTGCAAGTAAAAATACAAATACACATATAAAATAAAAATAAAGCCTTGTCTTAGACTCTGTGGACGTAGGCATGCTAGAGGGGATTCATAAGTCAAAGCCTGTTCCCTTTCAGTCTTCAAGGAGACCGTACCCACCAATTAGACGTTTTTACACATCAGCAACCTCGGGAACGTCTTGTGGCTATATAACCCCTTTATTTTGCTTCTAAGTCCTAACTTGGTGCTCATTTCCTGAGCTCTGGCCCTGGATACCACACATCATTTCATGTGCTTTTCCAAGGAGGACACTAAAAGCTGCTCTCAGAATGAAGGCAGGCAGAAGAAAAGTTGCTTGAATGGGCCCTGTGGTGTAGCAATCTGTCACAGCAGAAGGGTGACTCTTGCCAGGATGCATTTCTGCTACTCAAGACACAGACAAGGGAGACATCACTGGAGGGTACGCGGACGCTCTTGCCACTGAACTGGACTGGAGTGGTGCTCAACCAGTCGACAGGACACCAAAGGGTCCTCCCAGGACCCAGGAAAGCAAACTTTCAGCAAATTGCTTCACAGACCTGGACACAGATATAGAAAATGTGTGTGTGTGTGCGTGTGCGTGTGTGCGTGTGTGCGTGTGTGCGTGTGTGCGTGTGTGCGTGTGTGCGTGTGTGTGTGTGTGTGTGTGTGTGTGTATACCAATGTGTATGTGTGCCTGAGTAGCTAGTTAGCTCTGAGAATCTCCTATCGTTATTTCCTGTGTCCTGAGATTACAGATATGACACCACACCCACCTGACATACATGTGAGTTCTGGAGTTTGTTGCAAATGCTTTACACACGGAACAATCTCCTCAGCCCTACCTTGACTTTTAAGAAAGGATCTCTAACTAGGACCTGTGGCTCACCAGTTAGTCTAGGCTGACTGGCCAGTGAGCCCCTCGGATCACCTTCTCTCTAGAAGCCCAGCACTCAGTTCGCAAGTGTAGCCACAACTTTGCCTGAACAACAAACACTTTACAGATGAAGGCTGCTCCCAGCTCTGGCACACGTTAGTGATCATCAAAATTACACTTCATTTACAACACAAATAGTACACTGGAAACCAACGCCTCCCTGCTTCACAGTTTTCAAATCTGTTCATGTGCTAATCACACAGATTTGTTTTTTCAGGCGCCCTGCTTACAAAAGATAAGTTCTCTAAGTAATGAGTTTACAATCAGCTAGAAGTGTCTTCTACTTGAAAGTCCCTTTGTCACCTCAAGAGGAACAAATCTGAAACCAAACACATCACTGTCTGCTCAGAAAGACTGTCTCCTCCTAGCCCTTCCTGCTGTGATAAGGACCCCTCCACTTCCTCTTAACTCATGCCTGAGGACTCAGCATCATTCCCAAAATATCCTTCACCTTCAACTGGCAACACCCCCGCCCCCCAACCCTTCTGGGAAGGAGGTGAGATATAAACCATACGTAAACAGAATACCAAATGTATCATGGATCATTACTTAACTCCCAGCCCCACCCCCACCTGCTGAGCCTGTTACTCACATGTGTATAGCAGAAGTATTTCCCCTGGGGCCTCCTGTACCCAATGCCTGTCACACCAGTCCAGGCTCTGCATTGAGTTCCCTGGTGAACACAGCCACAGCCACACTGTCATCCTGTGGACCAAATGATTTGGTGAGCCCCTTCTGGGCTCCACTGTGATTTCAAAGTGCATAGAGCTCAACTCAAGAAAGTGAGGAAGAGAAGAGGGGAGAGAGGAAAGAAAGAGAGGGAAGAAGGAAACAGGAGTTTCCAGAAACACAACTATGAAGCCTCTCAAGAACTTGTATTCCCAAGTGAGAGTTTAAGTTCTTATTTCTTTTGGGGGAAAAAAAAAGCTTCCTAGTATCTACTGTGTGCCGAGCAGAAATTAGACAGACAAGAAGGTTCTGAAACAGGCACTCTGGTATAGAAAATAGATACATATTTTAAAAAATGAAAATAAACAAACAAACAAAAAACCGTCTTGAGCCGTATATGCAATGACAAGCCCATGGGGAACTAAGGCAGGGCTGTGGGTCAGACAGTACGGGACCCCACCCCCGCCCCAGGTAGAGCGGTCTTGAAGGCTTCCCTATACAGTGACTTGTAGGCCACACATCAGCAGAATGGAGCATCTGCTAGGACTGTGTACTTGAGTCTGTAGAGAATTGAGCTTTCCCGTACAAATGAGGGCCACCGCGTGCTGCATAGGACTGTGCTCCCGCCGCCTGTGGGCACGAAGCTTCACGGAGCCGTTTCATGCCCATCTTGTGTCTCTGAGCGTTCCTTGGTTTGTGGCAAAACTCCAGTATGCCTATGTCCTTCCCCCACTCCATTTCTTCCTCCTTTTCCTCTTCCTTCTTCTCCTCTCCCTCTCCCCCGTCCAAATTTCCATCTTATGACGTTTTCAGCTATACTGATTTAATCCATTTCCATTAGTATAACAAAATAGTTGAGATTGAGTATTTTTATACACAAGAGAAGTTCATTAAGCTCATAGCTTTGAAGCTTGAAAGTCCAAACAGCACAGCCCTGGTGGGGACAACCCTGGGTATATCAATCACATGGTGGGATGGAACCAGGACTATGAACAAGAGGGTAGACAGAGTGAGACAGGAAGCCAGGACAAAGAAAGTGCCAGTCCTCCACTTATAATAATCCTCCCAAAGAACATCGGTTCTTTCTAGTAGAAATGCCCCCAGTGACCTAACGACCTCCACTAGATGCTGTCACCTCAGCTACACTGGGGACCAAGCTTCTAGCCATGAAGCCCCAAGGGACAAACTATAGGCAAACTTTAGCAAAGGCCACCCTATTGTAGGATGACATACCTCTCAAATAATGGCTCCTGCAGCATTCCGTTTCTAAATGAAGTCTCATCTTTATTCAGTACTACTAACCAGGGCTTTGACAGACAAGTTTCTTTTATTGGATATATTCTATATTTACAATTCATTTCCCTTTTTCTGGTTCCCCACCCCCAAAGGTCCCACATGCCCTTTTCCCTCCCCCTGCTCCCTCATCCACCCCCTCCCACCTCCCTGTTCTTGTACTCCCCCACAATGATGCTTTGGTCCATTCTAGCACCAGTGTCCACTCCTTTCTTCTTGTCAGACATCACTTGGTATGTGATTTATGACAGACAAGTTTCTTAAGACCCAGTTCAGCCAGGACTAAAATGAAGGAGGCCCTTCAGGTGGGGCGGAAGAGCAGAGTTACCCACAATGCTCTGGGCCAGGTTTTGTGAGTCGAGCAAGCTTTTGTTCCTGTCTCTTGCACATTGCCGAGCACAGCATGCAATAAATGAACGAGTACTTGTTGATGGTTGATTAATGGTACATTTTATGCTAAAATTTAAAATTGTGTATGTTATCCTGTGGAGGTAGTTTGGGATTTGTCTGTGTGCCAACAACAAATCTCATGCTTAGCAGATAGGAAAGGCTTAAATCATTTCAGGGTCTGATACGATTAGTAACCGTTCCCAGAGACGGCGTGGAAGGAAACTCGCTGGCACGTAAAGCGAAGCCAGCCCCCTTTGTCTCCGGGCCTGGGTCCCAGAGGCAGCCCAGCCGAGAAACTCAGGCAAGGCTGGCAAGGGGTCACATTTGTAGACAACTGGCGAAGAGAGGCTGGTGAAAGAGCTGCCGAGAGGACGCATCCATCCCGGCCTCGGGGCAGCCCGCCCCCCTCGCCCAGCCCGGGGACACGCAGCTGCCCTGTCCAAGCTCAGAGGGGCAAATTCCCCCACATCAGAGAGGCAGCCCTGGGCCGCTAAACGGAAGCCTGGCCAGCGAGGAAGCAGCTGGTCTTGGCAAACAAAAAATAATGCCCCAGGCAAAAACAAAGCAAGAGGGAGCCTGGAAAAGATTCATCCTGAGAAGCCTTCCCTCTCTCAGCCAATTTTTTTTAGTCCAATATAAAACTCTAAACCTTTTCAGGAAACATGGAGGCAGATTCGTTCCTTCAGTCTGAACTCTCTGTTACTAGAAATTCTAGAAGGCTTCTCCTTTTCTTTTCAAGTTACTCACCTCCCCCCCCCCCTCGTTGTGGCCGGCTACTCTGTTATCCAGCATCCTGCATGGGGAAAACGTGGACAGCCGTGAGCGCCTACGTGAGGCTCAACCTTGCCTGAGCTGTCTTGTCAGACATTGTTTTCCTACCTCATCATCTCATGAAATGAGCTACTAATGACTAGCTACTTTTCAGTGTGTGTGTGTGTGTGTGTGTGTGTGTGTCTGTGTGTGTCTGTGTGTGTGTATTTGTCTATACACATACAGAGTAGCCCCTTCTGAGATACATGTTTAATACATGTATTAATTTCCCACTGTTCATAGAATTCATGGTCCTGAAATTAGAGATGTCTAGTGGATCTTCTGAGAAGAGTCATTCTATGGATGCAGATGAACCAAAGGTAGGTGAAATTTTCAAAAAAAAACGTCAGAACTGGGCTGGTGAGACGGCTCAGTGGTTAAGAGCACCGACTGCTCTTCCGAACATCCTCAGTTCAAATCCCAGCAACCACATGGTGGCTCACAACCATCAGTAATGAGCTCTGACATCCTCTTCTGGTGTGTCTAAAGACAGCTACAGTGTACTCACATATATAAAATAAATAAATATATTTAAAAAAACAAAAACAAAAATCGTCAGAACCAGAGACTTTAACATCTTTTTTATTTAATTATTTTATTTCTTTACAACCCAAATGTTGCCCCCCATCTCCCTCCCACAGTTCTTCACCCCGTACCCCTTGCCTTCGCCACTGAGAGGGTGCCTCCCCGCCCTGTCTCTACAGGATTAGTCTCATCCTCTCCCACTGAGGCCAGACCTCTGCTACATATGTGTCTTGGGCCTCGGACCAGCCCGTGCACACTCTTTCGGTTGGATGGCTTAGTCTCTGCGAGCTCCCAGGGGTCCAGGTTAGGTGACACCGTTGGTCTTCCTGCAGGGCTGCCATCCCCTTCAGGTCCTTCCATCCTTCCCCTAACGCTTTCATAGCCCCACCCCCAATCCCAATGGTAGACTGTAAGTATCTGCCTTCTTACTGACAATCATAATTGCTAGAATTGACTACTGGGTACTTACAACTAGAAAGGCAGTATGCTTGCTGTTTTGAACCTACCTCTTTACAAGTCCTTTCAACTCTATTTAAGTCCAGGCTGTTAGTGAGACCAGTTTCAAACAAACAGTTATCGCTTCAAAACAAGTGTGTGTGTGTGTGTGTGTGTGTGTGTGTGTGTAAACAACTTACGTAACATCGCTCTCATGTGTGAAGAAATAAATTAACTAAAACAACTATAATCACAGCAAGTATTCAAACAGGTGGGATTCAGACTCTAATTCTGAACCCTAACTTACTCCAACATCCTGCACAGATTAAAGAGGAGGAGGGGCAGGAAAATCAAAGATTAAGTGCTTTAGAAAAAAAAAATGCCAATGACATGTGTTTCTGTTTTCTTTAATGATCTGTAAAAATAACTTCCCTAAAAAACAAAACATAGATCTAAATGGTAACCCCTGTTGTGACACTGGTAACCACAGCCTCCAGACCTCACCGTGAGAGACGACACACCCAGGAAATACCGAGCTCGATTCTAAAGGAAGTCCTTGAAGCACCTGAGACTTGTAATGATAAAAATTACATGGTAACCTTTTATGCAACAGCCTTGTTGAGCACCACATTGCATTAGCGATGCTATTCTAAGGAAATCTAGTCATGCTGGGCTAAATTTTCCAAGAATGCAATTTGAGCCCACAGTAAGGTGTACGATAAAATGAATGGGACACTGTGGTTCAGACACGGCCCTCCGAATGGTCCATCTGTGGACTTTATCTCACCGATTCTCATTAAACAGTGATTTCATTTCTCGACATCATCACGAGCTCTACTCCTGGGCAGTCATTCAGCTGCCTGGCTGGTCTCACAACACATGCAAATATGAATTAAAGGCAGCAACGCCACAGGACTACAGGGAATTTGCTGGTGCCCTTGCCAGTGTGAAGCAGGGGCCCGGCAACGGCAGATGGGAAAGGACTTGGTGCTCCCAGCAGGCCTTCCTTCCATTAGCCCCATTGGCATTGTTTGGAGCGTGGCAGTCTCTCACAAGCACACAAGTCACTTCCTGTACGCTCGCTCCACACCCTATGCACTTGTAAGGTTAAAGATGTACAGGTGCGACAAGACAGAATTCTACAACTTTAGATTTCTTGACACGGGTTCTCATCATTTCCCAGGCAGACATCTAAAGAAGGTGTGCTTTCCTCATTCTCCCGGTGGGCAAATTAGAATGTGAAATGTCACAAGTTGTAACATTGTGACATTTGTCCTGCGCTAAGAGAATCAAATGCGGCACACAGGCTGGATGGATTCTGTTTTCTGGCCTTCTCCAATGGAGTTTGCACCTTTTGCACAGCGTGCTGTTGTTTTTAGAACACGGTCAGGGGCTGTTCCTGGTCCATATTCAGGTTCCCACCATATCTGGAGAGAAGCCTCTGTGGGTTAAGGGTAGCATGCTGCAGGGGACCA
This sequence comes from Apodemus agrarius, assembly GCA_964023405.1. Taxonomy (NCBI): domain Eukaryota; kingdom Metazoa; phylum Chordata; class Mammalia; order Rodentia; family Muridae; genus Apodemus; species Apodemus agrarius. The sequence goes on from OZ030021.1 coordinate 4,767,667, forward strand.
CACGCGCTACAGAGATGTTGGGTGGGTGTGGGAGATGCTGGCAGCTACAGCTATCCGATGGCGTAATGGCTGAGCGGTGATGTTTTCCTTACGAAGAGATGGTTTCTACCCTGGACATTCCATTCACCATGAAAGGAGGATTGAGAACATGCAAGAGTCTTAATGACTATTTCAGGTATATGGGCCAAAGCCTTCATAATGACTTGACATGTCTCACAGAGGGCAGCTACAACCCAGAGATGAAACACTGAAGTTCTGTTCACTTAATGTCATTACTAATTACTTTTATTCTCAGGCAAAGGGAATAAAGTATTAGAGTTCACAGGGGTCAACACAAGGAGAGATGCTAAGATGAGAACCACAGATTAAAACTGCCTCAAATGCATTGACCGTAATCCTCATGATGAAATTCATGGGTAAGCTTCAAGAAACATGACTGAATGGGCATGGGTTTGTGGAAGGATCTGGAATCCAAGAACCTCATTTTATTAGGTTACTTCATTTATTTAGCAGGTATTTGATTTCTGTTTGGTAATAAGCTTTGTTATATATAAAAAACAAGTCTTTCCAAATCTTTTAAAGCATAATTGTAAATAGCTAGTAGGAGGGTGTGTGGATACTTTCACTGGTTGTTTACTTCAACGGTTGTGGGTGTGACAAGACTGCTTGGGACAGATAAAGAAACAAATGTAATTTCCTCTTTTTAATATAAAAAGTAGACAAAAATAAAATGAAATCTGTCAAAGCTTTAAAAAAAAAGAGCATGCAAGAGAAAAAGGGGTCTGTGTTCCCGTAGTTACTAAAGAAGTTAGTGAAGCCGAGGGATAGAGGGGTGACATGACATCATTTAAGCCCCTGGGAGCCCCAGCTCTAACCACCAATTACAATATATTGTTACCTCAAAGGAACCATCATGGGAGTCTGTGTCCATTAACCACATTTGCCTCATTCTAACTAGCTAAGATAGAGATCTGAACCAATGCTGAATTATCCAGGAAGAGGGGAAGGGCTACAGATGCTCCTGCCTATGTTAAAGGCCTGGGCTGCAAATCTCAACTGCCAGCCACAGACCGACTGACTTAACCCTTTCAGCCATGCCAAGGGCTGGATAACTATAGCCTCAACAGGGATCAAAAGGAGCAAACGACTACCCAGCAGGACCCTGGCAGCCCCAGGACAGTGGTAACAGAACAACAGATTCCTTAGCTACACTAAGTTTTGAGGTTCTTTATTACGCAGCAGCAATTAATCAGAACGCCAACCCTGTGGCCAAAAGGAGACAATCTTTGAGGGGAGGGAGTTTTGTGGTGAGGTGTGCCTCCACTTTGCTTGGAGAAGTACATGAATTATTGTGAGGGGGGAGGGGGTTATTGTAAGGTTGGTATCCTCCAAAGAGAGCCTCACTCCAGCAAATGACGTCATTCGGTATTCGTGACCTCATGCAGTCCCGTTTCACAGAGAAATTGTGACCAAGAGAATGTGGCAGAGTTTACCCTGCGTGACTTCCCGACTCATGCCACAAGGAATGGTATGCGCTTTGCGGATCTTGCTCTGGGGGAGGCCAGCCACTGTGTGGCAAGGCCAGCCACTGTGTGACAAGGCCAGCTCTATTGTGAGGAATAGGAGAGGCCCCTACAAAGGAGGACAAGACTGCAGAGAGGACTCAGTACTTGAAGGACCGCACCTCAGAGGACCCACATTCGGATGCCGGCACCCATGTTAGGCGGCTCATGATTGCCTGTAACTCCAGAACCTGGGGATCGTTTCCCTCTTTCCCTCCATAGACACCTGCGACTCAGTATGCTTACTCCTACAGAGACATGGATACATACATACAATTTTGAAAAATAAAATAATTTTTTTAAAAGAATGAAAACAGAACCAAGGCAGGGGAGAGGAAGATAGCTGGTTACGCCCTCTGAGCTGATGCGCCTAACATGAACGTGAAGAAACTCCTGGGTATTCCACCCAGATTAATTTTCAAAGACTCACACTGCTTCTGTTCTTGACTTCACATGTGTGATTCACCTCAGGTGACTCACAGATTGTTACTATACAGACTCAGAGAAAGAAAATAAAAAGAAAAGAAGAATGGTATTTGGTGCTATTCCAGCTTCCAAGGGAAGAAAGCAACCAATAGTCCAACCTAACTGTGGCACCTACACAGCAGAATAATGACCCACATGCCACAAGAACCCGACTAGTGCATTCGCGGTACACATATATTGGTGGCAACCAATAGCTCCCTAATTGGAGGAAAGGCCTGTTCCATAGGAAGGAAATGAAGGCAGGTACTGGAAACCTAGCCAAGTATGTGGGGCTAGTGAGATCTTAGGGGAGAACCTATAACTGTCACTTTTCTACATTAGAGTAATTCTTAATCGCATTCTAAATATTTATCCTTATACCCATAGAGAACTGTAGCTCTCACCCCTCATTGAAGAAACATCTCTTTGCAACACATCAAAAGGATTGCACAAAACCAGAACTGGTTCAAACGAAAAGAACATGGGGTACCCAGCCCCAGCCAAGTCATCTACAACATAACTCCTGCATCTAAGGCTCTGTACATCAAGGAGAGAGAGCAGAAAGCATGTGAGAGCCAGAGGAATAGGACATCTGCTGTGAGACAGTCTCCCAGAAATACCAGGGACACTACACTCATGAACTCTCAACAGCATTACTAAATCTAAACTGACCTGAACAAAGATTACAGCAATGGACATGCTAACATCTCACAGGGCCCCAGATAGAGCCAAAGAACAAGCAACTAAGGAATGCTGAGAGAGGGAGAAATAGTCTTCCCCAGGGAAGAACACACTGTGTGTGTGTGTGTGTGTGTGTGCGTGTGTAACAATACTTTAAAAAGGGAAATTTGAAAAGGCAACAGAGTACATGAGAGGGTTAAAGGAAGGAAAAGGAGAGAGTGACATAATTATATTTTCATTTCAAAGATAGCAATTATCAATAGAAAAAAGAATGGCATTCTACCACTTATGAAAAAAATGGTATGAGTGAATGATTTCAATTATATCAACACAAATGGAGCAGAGAGTCACTTGAGTCAAAAATAAATAAACAAATAGTTCAGGAGAGCCTTGATTTTCTTGGGGGCAAGCAATCGTTAATGGCACCAGTCCTGGATGAGGACAAGATCATTAAACCCACATAAGAATTTAACTCTGAAATCACCTTTTGGTTTGTAAGCCCCGTAAACATGCGACATCAGAGAAGTCTCTACATTGCATAGAAGTCTCTATGGTACAGGAGAGGTAAGGAATTCAGCAGCTATGGAAGCAGCTTCTGGGATATCAAGAAAAGGAAGAAGGGAGCTTAGAAATCATGGCTTAGAAGCGGCAGATCTCCCTCAGGCAGGAGTAGGTTCTGTCACCTGGGTCCTGTCACATGCAGTCAGAGATCACCTCTTTCTCAAATGAACATATCTCCTCTCAATGACAGCCTTCCAAACACCAGTGATACTAAGAATGCACATCTTTCTGCCCTAACCAGAATCTCTTCTTAAATTACCACCTATAATTTAATTCTATTTCCATATATTTGACATAGCATACCCTTTGGAATTAGCTTGAGCTAACTTGAACCTTGCTTTGACACAGGAAGGAAGGAAGGAAGGAAGGGAGGAAGGAAGGAAGGAAGGAAGGAAGGAAGGAAGGAAGGGAAGAGAAAAGAATGGGCCTCACTTTCAAACCCATATCTTGCTCTTCACAGCTTTTAGAACTGTGAGAGATATATTTCTGTTACTTGTAAATGCCATTTAAGTCATTCTGTTATAGTAGATATGACATCCTATAATAACTAAATATTATAGTATTCTTGAGAAATAATCATTTTCCTTGCTTCTTTCTCCTCTGGGAAGGGATAAACTAAGATGGAGGAAAGACAGAAGTATTTCTGTTAACCTAATTCACCCACAGGATTGTTCAAGCAAGCCCAGGAGCGATGTCATTATTTTGTAGATGCCTTGTGTTGAGGACAGATCTCCCCCACTCTCCTTTAGGTAGATGCCTTGTGTTGAGGACAGATTTCCCCCACTCTCCTTTATGTAGATGCCTTGTGTTAAGCACAGATTTCCCCCACTCTCCTTCCAACACACACAGCTGCCACTCAGGAGAGTGGGAACAAGACACAGGAGTGAGGAAGTGAGCCCTCAGGGGACCGAGCCAAGGAGTAGGTGCAGAAGAAAAAAAATGTTATCCTGGAGAGAGAAAAGAAACATGACCAGAGGTGGCAAACAGTCTACAGTGAGCTGTTCCACAAAACTTCTTGGAACAAAGACTGTAGTACAGAGTTCCAAGGCTATCAGTGGCTGTGACCAAACAACCCCAGGAACCAACTTAAAGGAGGAAAAAATGATATTGGGTTGTGATATCTGTCTAGGTTTTTGGCTCCATTCTTTCTAGACTAAAATGAGTCTGAACATCATGGTGGAACAAGGTTGCTCACCCCATGGCGGCCAGGACGGAAAAAGGAGAGGCATGATCTGGGATCCCAATGCATCCGTAGAGGATATGCTACCAGTGGCCTATGTCCTCTATCTAGGCCCCACTTCCTAATTCCTCCACCTCAACAGCACCACAGGCTAGGAACCAGGACTTTAATACTTTCCCACCTCCAAACTTCAGGCAGCCACGCCTGGGGAAAGAGCCTGCCCCACCGCAACTTCAAAGACCGATGCGGCAGATGATGCTGGGTCAGGACTGGAACTCAAGCAGGTCAGGAAGCAGGAGCTGATGCAGAGGCCATGGAGGGATGTTCCTTACTGGCTTGCTTCCCCTGGCTTGCTCAGCCTGCTCTCTTAGAGAACCCAAGACTATCAGCCCAGGGATGGTACCACCTACAAGGGGCCTTCCCCACTTGATCACTATTTGAGAAAATGCCCCACAGCTGGATCTCATGGAGGCACTTCCCCAACTGAAGCTCCTTTCTCTGTGATAACTCCAGCCTGTGTCAAGTTGACACACAAAACCAGCCAGTACAGAGTCCAAATCTCAGTATCTTCTGTAAGTACCTCATTCACACCCATGGAACATTACAAGGTCACGGACAAGGAAGGAGTGAGCAATTGTCACAGACTGAAGAAAAGTTTAGAGGTGCTCCAAGCAAACACAGTGTTTATTTGAATTTGATCCTGGAAAAGGACATTGGTCCCCAGAGTGGCAAGAAAAATGAAGAATCTATAGCTTTGTCGAAAGCCAAACAGGAAAAGTTTCCATCATATAAATAATAAATAGAGTCCTGAGTAGGGCATGGAACCAACACCCACGCTGTGCTCCTCTCCAGCAATATGAAACCCGATGGTTGTCCAGTGCTGAGCCAGACGCAGCTGCCGGCTTCTGGCGCATGCGCCTCTGCTCCGCGTGGCCCGCGGCTCCCACCTGCTCCGCATAAGGACTCACATACCTGCCATACAAGTCAACAGTTTTCTCCCCACCTGTCTCCACACCGAAAGAGCCCATCTTCGTCCCTTGTCCTCCTCTCCTCGGTTGACACTAGCCATCCTACACCTACATTTGTGCTTTTCTTTAAGTGTCTGGGTGTGCACTTCTCTCCCTGGGAAGACATAAAGCTTGGGAGAGCAGTGATTTCACTCATCTTGTATAGACTCAGCACTTAGCCCAGACTGTATCCATGTTGACCAGGCTGCACTGGCAAGTGCACTTATGACTGAGTAGATAATGAACTAATCCACATGTGATAAATCTGTTAGAAATGAAAAGTGAATAAATTTGTCCCCAACTCACTACGTTTGAAAAAAAAAAAAGTTGCTTCAAAAAAAACAAGTTAAATGCTTTTTAGGACACATGAGTCATTTTTAGAAACTCATGTTGAATTCATAGACATTCTTCCCCAAAGCCAAGGACTGACAGCCGTGAGTGAGCCTTGGCAAATACGTTTGGCTCGCCCCAAACGCTTCCCCTTCTTGGTTCCTCAACCAGTTATGTTTGAATACCCTCACGCACACCTACACAGGGCATCCTTTAAGTGTACAGCTTCACTGCAGGAGGACCTACCCCTTAGAGGACCACGCACTCCAAAAGCTTGTGACCAGCGAATCGCTTCCCAGCATCCTGGCAGTCTAAACTTGCCTATGTCATTTTTTTTAACAACCTCTTCCACAAACATTAACTTCATTGCTCTCTACCTGGGTGTCTTGGTGAGTTCTGCACTCCCTCCTGAGCTGTAAAGATACACCCATAGCTTGACCAATTGTAGTGATTTGCACTCTCACCTGAGTTGCATAGGTGACTTGAGTTGCCTCTGTTCACACCAGAACTCGGTAAACAAAAATGGGATGAACTATATTCTTATCAGGGACATGTGCCTAGAGCCTGATAAACCAGGGTTCACCTTTCATTGTGGTCATTAACCAAGCCAGTGTTCTCTTGCATTGTGGTTATTAACTAAGCACGGTTCTCTTGCATTATGGTCATTAACTAAGCCAGGGTTCTCTTGCATTGTGATCACTAAATACTTGTTGGCCTGGAAAGGTGAGTTGATCTATCAACAGCATATTAGTCTGTCAGATACTTTCCCATCCATACATTGAAGTCTCTGTGCTCAAATTGTGGGGGGGCACATAAGCCTTGAGATCATGTTTCTAATCAGAGGAAGACCAATCTAGGGAGGGGGCACACCTGGGTCTCTATAAAAGAGTTGCAACACAGGAAAAAAACAAACAACAACAACAACAACAAAAACAAAAACAAAACAAAAAAAAAAAAAAAAACACCGAAACAGCCTCTTTGATTTTCTTGAGCCTTCCTATTAAAGTTCCTCCAATTTAACCTCTTTGGGGTAGAGAACTTACTGCAGAAGCATCTCCAACTGATGATGAGATGCCTCACTGATAAGATATAGTAATAGTTTAAAATTACCCACCAACTCCGATTACAAGGATAAGCTGGCTGCTACTGGGATATCAAGTTACAGTGAGCAGAGGTGGAACTAGGAATAAGAGTGGGAGTACTGGAGAAATAACAGAGCATTATATACATGGCAGGGATGGGAACTGGAGGGTAAACAGAGATGAACAATTATTAAAGTTATTGAAAGCTATAATTAAGTATGCAGATAAAGGAATAGGAAGACAGAAGAAAAGAATAGAGTATAGATGAAGAGAAAGTTGGGCTATGAGTACAAGACATAGGAAAACACAATAGACTAGACAATAACAAGACAATCGTATAACCCAAAAACAAACCAATCAAAGATTTGTGTAAGAGTGAAGATTCGTAAGTATTGTTTCATCAAGTAAAATTTCTTTCTTTTCTTTTTTTTTTTTTTTTTTTTTTTTTTTTTTGGTTTTTTCGAGACAGGGTTTCTCTGTGTAGTCCTGGCTGTCCTGGAACTCACTCTGTAGACCAGGCTGGCCTCGAACTCAGAAATCCGCCTGCCTCTGCCTCCCAAGTGCTGGGATTACAGACGTGCGCCACCAGGCCCGGCTTAAAATTTCTTTCTTATTTACACTGCCAAAGAACATCCTTCCCTTGAGATAGCTTCATACTTAACTCTTCTGGTGATGAGGTCATCAACTGTGTCTTTAGCTCAAACATATTTGGCCAGATTTGTTACATGCAGTGTCTCTGTGAGAATCAAATAGGGTGCTTGGAGAGTTAACCTCTCACACTGGAGTCAGCAAGGGTCCTTCCATTCTTAGGAATTTTCAAGGCTTTAAAATGGATTTTAGAGCACTCACCATTTGACCAGCTGATGTTTTCCAAGAGTGCTGGGTGGTCCTGTTCTTCCTGAGTAGATTTCAAATCCCAAAGCCCAACCACCACGTACAGTTACACTTGCTGGAAAAAGCTTCCACCTTACCAAGGTGAAGTTTGCCTACTCCACTGAGTTAGAGGTCAGGTCAGCTCTCACAGGGTGTCCATTAGCTTCTGAATCTCTCTCTCTCTCTCTCTCTCTCTCTCTCTCTCTCTCTCTCTCTCTCTCTCTCTCTCGGTGGTTAACTTGGAGTTTGGAAATGCACTTCTGACAGTCTTTTCTGTAATTCACAGCCAAGCGGTCAAGTGCAGTATCTCTCCTTAGCTTCTTCCTTGCCTCAGTAGAGACCTGGACAGTCTGATTACTGACTATCTGCTACACGCAGGTTGTTGGACTGTTGTCTATAATTTTGCTTTTACTCTTTTTACTTCTGGAGAGTTTTCTCTTTTGTTCGTGAATCCAGAGTGGTGAATTCACAAGCCATTTTTGTTTGGCTCAAAGTTATAGTCCATGACTTCCTTCCAGATCTAGAGTTCAATATTTCCATGGTTTGTCCAGTTCAGTGGTTCTCAAGCTACGGGCCCCAACCCCTCGGAGAGATGGAATGACCCTTTCCCGGGGGTTGCCTAAGACCATCAGAAAACACACATGTTTATATTACTATTTATAACAGTAGCAAATTTACAGTTATGAAGTAGCATCAAAATAACGTTGTGGTTGGTGTGGGCCCAACGTGAGGAAGTGTGTGAAAGGGCCGCAGCAGCAGGAAGGCTGAGAGGCTCTGCTCTAGGCTCCTCCCCTTTGTTGTGCCTTACTTGCCGCACTTACCCTTCTGACCTCTTCATGTTGTCAATTGAAGGTTTTCTTCCAGGCTCAACGGAGACATGGGAGAAAATGACTTGCCCCTACTCCACCATTCTCAGAACTTGTTTTTGATGTTGAGGGACTTTTTATTACTGCATGAATCTCATTATTCTTGGCTTTATTCAGTTTTATTTCCCACTGTGTAAAATTTCTTTCTAGGTTTTCTGTCTTCATGACCTAATTTTAGTTGACCCCCAATGGTCTGGAAATCTATCCATTTCTTCTAGTTTCATCTATTGACGTGTAGTTGATCCTGAAGGTCCCTAATGATGTGTGCTTCTGTGGTGCCCGTCATAATGCCTCCTTTCCCACCTCTGACTTCATTTAGTCTTTCTCTCTTTATCTTGGTGTCAATAAAAAGCTGTTGGCCTGCTTATCCTTGAATATCAATTCTTCATTTCATTGATTTTCATACATATTTTCGTGCCTATTTCGTTTACTTCTGCTCTTAATGTTGGTGGGTTTTTTTTTTCTTCCACTGATTTCGAGTTGTTGCTTTGAAAACTTCTGCTTGGCCTCGTTTATAAATTGCAGAGGACTTACTTCTGCTTTGGATGGATTCGATGAGTCTGGGTTAATATTGTCTTCATTTCTCCTTGTCTCGACACGTGTCCCTTTGATTTCCTTAATGACAGAGCAAGTTGCTTAACTTCTGAGTGTTTGCAAAATTTCTAAGGTTTTTTATTTATTTCTAGTTTTATTCCATTATAACCAGACAAAAATACAATGGTATGACTTCGATTTGTTTTATACTTTTGATTTGATTTTAGGCTTACATAAGTCTAATAGAGAATGATCCCTCGATTGAGGGGAGGAATTCTCTAGCTGTTAGATAAATGCTTTGCTGAGGTCTGTCACTCTGTTTGGTGTGCAGCACAGTTTAACCCCAGCATTTGCTTGTTGGTATTTTTGTCTGGATGATTTGTCTCCAGTGATGGAAATGGAGTCCCAAATATTACTATATCAGGCACCTCTTAAGATGTAATGTTTGCTTTGTATAACTTTGTGTCCCAATGTCTAGTATGCAGTTACTGTTCTATTTGTGAGATAAATCCTATAATCATTATATAATGAGCTTCTTTGTCTTCTTACATTTTTAACTTAAAGTCTACTTTATTTTCTATGTATATTCCTGCTCAGTTTTGTTTCCCACTGTGTAAAATTTTTTTTCATCCATTCATGCTCATGTCCTTACTAGCGAAGTGTTTCTTGTAGGCAGTATACCATTGATAACTATATTCTTAATGCATTCAGTGAGTCCAAATCTTTTAAGTGGAGAACATAATTTATTTACATTTAAGATGATCATTGATTTATTGATCCTTTCATTTTCTTAATTTTTCCTGGTTATATTTTATAACCTATGCTCCTCTTCCTTTTCTATAAATCTTTGTGATTTAATTTTTCTTTGCATTGATGGGGATTGGTTTCCTTTTTCTCTTATATGGCTATAGTTTTAGTGGATTTTTCTACATTAAAGAGTTTCCATTTGGTAAGACTGCCCTCACTAGTGGATATCGGAGTTTCTTGTTAATTTGGTGGTGATAAATTCCCTCCTCTTTTTTTTTCCTCGAGAAGACTTTGTTTATTCTTATAGAATAGAGGAACATTTTCATGGGTTAAGTAACTTTGATTAACAGTGGGGTTGACCTTTTTGTTGGGAGTGGCCATTTTTTGGTGCTGTTAGGTTAGGGTTAGGGTTAGGGTTAGGGTTCATTCTTCTGTGGCTTATAAGGTTTCACAATCTACTGTTACTTTAATAGAAATTCTCTTAAACGTGATTTAATACATTTCTCTTGCTGTTTCTAAAATTCACTCTTTGTCTTGGATTTTAGATCCTCAAGCTATACTATGCTGGAGTGATACTTTTTCTGGCTGACTCTGTTTATGGTCACCCATTTCTGCCTATCCGAATCTCTCAAACATTTGAGGATATTTTTTTAAACTATCTTTCTGTGTTACTGTTTTTAATGCCTCTTTTCTTTTCTTCTAAAGCATCTGTAATTTGTATATCCATCTCCTTGGTGGTATCCCATGTGTTTTATAGTCTTCTTTTTCCTTCTTCTTCTATTTCTCTTCTTTTAGCTATTTTAAAAGACATGCCCTTGAGTTCAGAAATTCTTTTACCTACTTTTGTCTAATGTTAACGTTTTCAGCTATGTTTGTTTATTTGGCATCTGTGCCTAGTTTATTCAAATGATAACCAAAGAAGAACATTAGACATTTTCCAGTTCTCCTAGAACTCCCAAACCTGAGGGTTAGCATGACACCTCTTCAGTGGCAAGAGCTGCATTCAGATATAAATATGTAGCTAGTAAGCCTCAGAACTAAGAGCATTTCAGCCACTATCCAGCTTCTGCTGCTGCAGTCCCATCAGGCCTGCCGTCCTCCATTGTCCCAACTATCGAAGAGCCATCGAGCGGTGCTCATAATTTCTTCGGCCCTTTCCATTTCATGTTCTCTTTAGGACATTCTTAATTTCTATCATCTTTTGTGTCTGTCTTCTTAACTCTGAGATATTTTCTCTGATGTAAACATTGTTCCAAACATCTCCATCTCAAAATTTGTCTCTTTTGTTGTTGCGGGAAATATTTTAAAAGGCCTCCCTGCCAGCTCTCCGCAAGACGCTGCAGACTCTCTGGCATCAGTCTCGGACACTCTCTCCAACTCTCCTGTCCCACCAGGCCACAGTCCCTCTGTTACAACATTATTGGGCTGGCGGGGGTCCCGCAAGATCCTCTCGTTTCCAAGGAAGTCCCACACACCCCATGGGTCGCCAGATCTCCGCTATAAATGGACCCACATTCCAGTACCCAAGCAAATCAAAAACTCTTATGGCTTAATTAACCAATCAGATTTATGTAACAATATAAATGCAATTACAAGATTCCAATACAGTAAAAGCTTTATCCCAATATTTCTAACGTTATGAAACACACAGAAAAATGTCTGAAGCCATTCTGGTTCTGTGACCTGTGACCCTCAGTTCTCCGTGCGCCCCTGTGTGCCCTCTCCCCACAACTCCCCTATTTCCCCATCCAATCACAGACCCTCTCTCTACTGATGAAATTGGACAGGAAAATTCCTGCAACATTTTGTTTATGTGGGTCTAGAAGTGGTTTCAAGCCCTCAGCAGCGGTTCCTGGTGGGTCCTTTGCTGTCAGCCTCGGCTTTCTTCCTAATGTCTAATTTCATTCAGTGCTTTTCTAAACAGGCTCTGAATTTCTGATTATGTGCTTCTGTGCCCTTCATAACTTTCATTTTCCCCTTTGTTATATTAATGTGGTAGTGGTTTGAATAAGAAATGCCCCGCATAGGCTCAGGGGGTTGACCACAGAGGATCCAGTTGCGGGTGCTGTTTGGAGCGGTTGTAGACCCTTGAAGGAGGTGGAGCCTTGCTGGAAGAAATGGGTCACTGGGAGAAGGACTTGAGCGTTCATAGCCTCCCTCCCACTCCCAGCTCACTCTCAGCATCACCTGTGCAGTGGACAGCCTGCTTCCTGCGGCATCCATCTGCAATCACAGTCACACCTTCCTTGCCGTTGTGGACTCCCCTTCTGGAATCATAAGCCACAATAAATTCTTCCTGCTACTCTAAGGGTCCGTGATTCACCAAAGAATGATACCCAGAAAGCGAGTTTTATGCTACTGAACTCCAGCATGCTGGGGTATCTCATTCCAAGATGAAGACACCCAAGAGAGCCAAAGGCTCGATTTAAAGCCTATTAAGGGAATTCTGGGAGGGGGAGGGAGTAGGTGACCTCTATCTTAATCTGTTGGGTTTATCTCTAGGGATGATCCAGAACCATTACTTGGGGGTGGGGGGGGGGACCGGAAAGTGTTGCTGACCCATCGCCCTTGCCTCAGGCCACATGGCAGGACAACTTCTGATGGCAGGGCAGTTTTTGACTAGCAGCCTGATTCCCAGGATTTTTTTTTTTTTCAGTAACCGACATGCCTGGGCTTGCCTGGACTTGCCCCATCTTTGAAAACAGAAATTCAGGCCTAGTCTCCTGAACTGCCAATTTGAAACCTGTCATGGAGTCAGCCTGTCTTACTATAAATTACTTTTAGTCATGTTATTTTATTACACCAATAGAAAAATAACTAATAGTTGTGAACTGTTTCTTACTTAAACAACATCAACATAGTTGGGACCTATCCCTGGGCATTCTTGTTTATCCCAGTCCAATCTAAAGACAGAGAAGACAGGTTTTTCTTTTAGGTTTGAGTGTTGGAGTAGAAAAGACTGCCATAAATGTATCTCTTAACATCTTAAATCACTTAAGCTGATACATAATCACTGAATACTCAGTACTATTATTGTTGTGATCATAAAAGAGAAAGAGGTGCGAGAATATGTTCTATGGCGGTGTGTGTGTGGGGAGGGGAAGGGCGTGCCCCAGCGGGCCCAATGCCAAGACGTCCCTTCCCCTGAGGGACCAGACACACACCAGCATAGGATAGAATAGAGTGTATTCAGGGCATGGGATGGGAGTTAAGGGGGTAGTGGAGGCAAAGAAAGGCAAAGAGAGGGAGAGAGTAGAGAAGCAGAGGCCAGCCATGACCACGTGGAGAGAGGGGGGAGGGGAGGAGAGCCCAAGAGGGGGCAAGAGAGAGGCTAGGAGAGTGTGAGAATAAGAGATGTAAGAGATGTAAGAGAGGAAGGAGGGGCAAGAAGCCCCTTTTATAGCGGTCCAGGCCTACCTGGCTGTTGCCAGGTAACTGTGGGGTGGAGCTTAGACAGAATCCTAACAATTATAACTTTGATTTCTACTCTTTTTTCAGAGAAAGACAATCCATCCAAGATTCGAGTCCCCCCCACCCCAGATAAATGTTTCTTTTTGTATCCGCTGCTAAGTTTCAGTGGTCACAAAAGAACTTTAAAAGTAAACACTCTACATCTGTGATAAGTGAGGACTAAAGGGGCTGGTAGGTGGGACAGTTCAAGGAGAGCTTGAGTCCTCGAGTCAGCCTTGAAGAACACAAGGCTGTCAGAGGATGAGGGGACGAGCAAAGCTAAGGTCTGAGCCAGAATGGGTACAACAGTCAGTGTGGAGAAACTATGGAAAGCCCGTGGCTGGGTCTGTAATTCCAGAAGAGAGACTTTTCTTCTGTCAGGTGTAGCAATGTGACAACTATGTTCCCGACCATTTAAATACGTCCCTCAAGGATTATGTTGCTATTTCACCCCATTTCAAGATAGTTAAAAAGTGGGAACTTACTGGATGGGGTGGCCCATGCCTTTAGTCCCAGCATTCAGGAGGAAGAAGCTGGCAGATCTCTGATTTTAAGGCCAGTTTGTTCAACAAAGTGAGTTCCAGGACAGCCAGGGCTACACTGAAAAACCCTGTGTGTGTGTGGGGGGGGGGGGAGTATTAAATACCAACTTTGGTATTATTTAAATATGGGGCATTTGAAAGCAATTGGTATTCTTATGATCAGAACAGAGCCTACTGGACTGAATGCAGATGGCTTTATAAGAAAAGAAAGTGAAATCTAAAGAGACATGTATACGCCTTATGTTTCCACTACATACCTCAGAACTCAACCAAAAGGTCATCAGTAAACACAACCCCTCAACCTCAGGCCGACAGCATCATGATCCAAACAAGCCCCTCTCTCTCTTTTTAATAAGTACTCAGCCTTGGATATCTTGTTCCAGTAACATAAAGTGGGCTAACACAGAAATCATTTATAAATGCCATCGAGAGGAAGGATATCTTGAGAGTGCTAGTTCAGAAAGCAGAAATGTGCCCTGAGAATGAGACAAGGAGACTCCAGACACCAGCCGAAGTAGTAGAGACAGCTTTGTGGTCATTTGCATGAGAAGAAATGAATATTGTAAGAAAAGGCTGCAGCAGAAAACTCAGTAGGAAGCATGGATTAAATAAGAAGGGGGGGTGGATAAGGAGGTTTTCAAACTAGCAAGAAGACATCAGGCACCCTACAGAGTCCTGGCCATAGCCTGCTGCCTGAGTCTCCCAGCACCTAGGCATTCTTGCAGAAATGACTCCAGGCATTTGAGTGCCTCAGCTTCAGCCCTGAAAGGATACTAGCTCTGCCATAAGGTTATTGATTTTAAGTGAATTAAAACGTGCAAAGTGGGTTGCACAGTAAGAACCTACAATTCTCTGAAGAGAAAAAAAAAAACCAAAAATATGTGTTTTAAATTTAGGAATTATAAAGAACTGGGGAAACGGTGCAGTCGGTATGGCACTTGCCCCGCAAGCCTAAGAGCCTGAATTTGAGCCTGAGAATAGTCCTAGTGGCAATCATGTAACCCCAGCCTTAGCGAGGGAGAGAGGGCCAGATCCACAGAGCTCCACGGCCAGCCATCCTAGCCTGCATGCTGAACTCAAAGCTGGTAAGACCCTGTCACCACAAAACCAACTAGGTGACATCTGTGGGACCACACCTGCACGTATACATGTACCCTGCACATACAAACACACATGAAAACACACATGGACCCATGAACAGGCACATCTATAAAACCAGGTAAAGCCTTGAGAATAGGGCCTCGCCACCCAGTTCGCAGCAGGGTCTTAAATGCTGCCATTGGAGTCACAGCTATTGTTGTTATGCAAAAGTCAACACTGGTAGCCAGAAGTGGGAGGGAGCCAAATCCCTTCAGAAACAGCTATGGCTGAGAACGGAGACATTAGCTTGGAGGAATATATTACAGTAACACATTTTATATTCACCAATAGGATATGAAGTCCCCCATTCCTCTCTCCTGTTGCCTGAAAATGTATCTCCCCTGCTACCTTCAAGCATCCAGACTCCCTAGTAAAGGCACCCTTAAGTTTCTCACCCTACTTTATTTGAATGGGAACAAAATTTCTTTGGGAATACTTACTGATTGAAGAGGGATTTTAAAATCATTTTTTAAAGCAGAGAAGCACGGTTTAAATGCACTGAGAGAGCCAGAAGCCTCCAGGAGAGACACTTTCCAGAGGACATTGCTCCAAATATTATATAATCTGGGCAGCTAAGAATGAAAATAAATCCCAGGCACACTTGCCTCTTACCCTTCCACAGACAGGGGCATCGCCAAAGCTCTCAGCCACCATTTCACCATCTTCAGAGTGGAGATAAAAGCGTAAACATCACTCCAGGTGGAATTGGTCTTGTTTAAAAGAAGAGGAGCAAGGGGAAATGAGTAAATAAGAAAAAAAGCTAGGCAAAGTCGGAAGCCATTGGGCACTATTAGCTGGGAGGGGAGGGGGAGGTACCTGAGGACTGGGGACATGAGGACTGGGGACATGGCAGGAGCTGGAAGTTAGGAAGACTGGCTGCAGCGTCTCTACTAGAGGTGGAAAACATTTTTGTGTGATCTGTGCCTTGATATGGGTCATTGGGTGATGGTAGATGAGGAAACGCATTGCTTGATTTTAACCACTGGCTTTGGTCTTCCAGTCTTAGCACCATATTGGTGCACATGGCAGTCATCCGTGCTGGTGCACAGCCATGGTTAAGGGGCTTACAGACAGATGCAGTCATTCTGCACTGGGCCGCTGTCGATACTGTCTCTTGGCACCAAGGTACTTATTGTCAAAGTCTTCTCCTGGTTATCTTCCCTAGGGAAGAGCATGCCAATTAGTTGTTCAGTGTCAAATGACCTCTGCCCTGAAAATATAAGCAACATTATATGGGCTGAGCAGCTTATATTTGGGAGAGAGAGAGAGAGAGAGAGAGAATGTGTGTGTGTGTGTGTGTGTGTGTGTGTGTGTGTGTGTGTGTGATATAACAATTAGATAAAAGAGGTCATGAATTTGAAGAAGAGTGGGAAAGAGCTTGAAGGGAGGAAAGGGGAGGGAGAAATAAAATTAGAATCTCAAAAAAAGAAAATGTTTCCTGAAGACAGAAATTTTATACCTGTTATTTTTAAGTGGCTTCTAAGTAAAGTCTTTCGGGTAGTTAGAAGAAAGGACTAAAATAAAATGATGAAGTCTAAGGTGGGTAGACACAGCTTTTCCCTAAGAGGAGTTCAAGGCAAATATATTTTCATCATGTGATGGACAGTCAAGCTTTCTCTGTATAGAACCTTTGGTGTCTACAGGGATACTCCAGATCTCTGTCTTCCCAGCCCTCCATAGCCAGGCTTTTCATGTCCCTCACTTCCAGACAGTTGCAAATGTAAGACTCTGGCAAGCCTTAGTTTACCGGAGATCCCCTGAGTGAACAACGCATGGAGTCGGGAATCGATGCAAAAAGCAAGAGGAATTTATTGTCCAACATGTTGGGGTCGCCCTGCACATGGAGAGAGTAAACAACCATGCACAGCCTTTACACAGTTCTCAAGGCAGCAGCCATTATGCACAATGTGATTGGCAGAACAGTGTGACTTTTAAACTGATAGGTCTTTAGGGAATGAGGTAGGTGGTCAATGGTTGCAGAATGTGTCTCCGAGCTCTGAGCCTCCCCTACCGGCAGAGGGACAGTGGACGGTCCCTCTTCCCTGTGGTCTGAGGAATGTAATTAGCCCTTCCCTTCTGGAGGAGAGGGGTGCCTATGCTCTTTATGATCTTTCTCTTTCAGGAGGGGAGGGGGTCTGGTGGAATTTTCCAAAGTTCCTGAGCTGACCTCTTCATCCCCCCCTTTTCTTTGTGCATGCTTCAATCCTGAAGCTATTGCTGGTATTCTGATAGCTCATACTCCTGGTCTTCTGTATCTAGTTCTTTGTATCTTTGCTTTAAGATCATTAGCTGTACTGTACCTGTGTTCCTTAACAACAGAGATCAAGTGTTTCAAAATGTAGGGGCCAAAAGTCAACAATAGCAGGAGAACAATTAGGGGTTCTAACAGGGTGGATATGAGAATGGTTAACCAAGGGGAGGAGTTAAACCAAGACTTGAACTAGCCCTGACTCTGCTTTCTCTCTTTCTTCCACTTAGCTAGCCCATGTCTCACCTTGGCTATTGACTCTTTAACAGCCCTGGAATGATCTATATAAACGCAATACTCCTTAGCTAAGGCAGCACATAGCCCTCCTATTCTGCAGTACTACTTCTGGTAACAAAGTCAGTGATTTTTTTAAGGTGACTGATGAAAGTTTCTATTTTCTCTACATCTAAATCAATAGCTGCCTTCTTACTGTCATAATTTTCCCCTTTGTAAGACCAAAGTGAAAGTCCTGCTGGCTGCCCTGGCCACTCCCAACCCCAACAGAAGGGAGACAGTAAGTGCTGTAACAGGTTTGGCAATGGGCACATAGGATGGCAGAAGGAACCAGAACCCAAAAGTACCACCGGGCAGTCATATGATCTTGAGCTTCAGCAGATTGTCCATCTTCTGTACCATCCAGCAGGGTTCTCTGGGGAGCAGGGCATCTGCAGGTTTCACATGGGGAGCGTGCACCCAGGCTGCAATATCGTCCACCTTGAGGGCTGTGGGAGTAGCCAGCAACTGTGCCCCATGCCTCCTTCCATAGATCCAGTCACCAGTCTGGAAGCGATGAGGGGTCTATGGTATCCCTGGAGCATTTAAGGCCGACAGTTTGGACCAAATCTCATGTTGTGGAATACCTCCACAGGGAGGGCCCAGGGGATACCAAGGGGGTTGGGATACCAAACAGGGTCTCAAAAGGGGTCAGGTTAAAATGGTAGGGGTGTTCTGGGCTCAGAACAGGGCCAAGAGGAGGGACACCACCCAGTCTGAGCCAGTCTTCAAGGTCAATTTAGTTAAAGTCTCTCGGAGGGTTCTGTTTATTTTCTCTGCCTTTTCTGAGCTCTGGGGACAGTACACACAATGGACCTTCCAATTAGTCCCCAGTATCTCTGCCAATCCCTGACTTACCTTAGAGACAAAAGCAGGACCACTGTCTGATCCAATTACCTTGGGCACTTCGAACCTTGGGAGATTTTCCTCTAATATCTTCTTGGCTACCATGGTAGCTATTTCCTGCTTGGTGGGGAAAGCCTCGACCCATCCAGAGAAAACGTCTACAAAGACTAGAAGGTATTTGTAACCATATTTTCCTGGCTTAACTTCTGTAAAATCGACCTCTCAATATACTGCAGACCCTTCTCCCCTAGGTCTTTTGCCCTGTTTACTCTTGGCTGCATAAGTATTTATTTGCTGGCATACCTTACACTGTTCTACTATCTCTCTGGCCCAGAACCCGAGGTCCATTATTATACTTTAGATCTCTTAACTGCTTGGACAAGCTTTTTATCACCTAAATGAATCCATCTGTGCCTTTGGCCAAGTAAGTCTTTGCTTACTTTCTGGGGAGTATAGTTCTCCCTTCTTGTGTGCGCCATTATCCTTCCTTCTCTTGGTAATAGTTGGTGACTGGCAATCTGAGTGCCTTCTTCTTCCATATATTTTAAGTGAGGCCATCCCTTAGTCCAGTCCCATTTCCCAGTGGGTATCTCTTGCAGACCCATAACCGGGATAGGCTCCTGCATAGCCATTTCTGGAGCCACTTGATCTGCCTGGTTATTGCCCGGGCCACTGAGTCTCTTCCCTTCTGATGTTCTGGACAGTGAATAATACTCACAGTTGCCAGCTTCATTAGGGCAGCCAAGAGGTCCAAGGTTTCCTGTTTCCTCTGATGTGAGCAGTCCTCTCTCTTGGCATATAGCCAAGATATGGGCTGTGGCAAAGGCACACTTGCTATTTGTGTGGATGTTACAAGGCCTTTGTGAGGGCAATTAGCTCCACTTTCTGTGCCGACGTGCCAGTGGGTTGAGGTTCTGTGCAGATGACATTTGTGTCATCCACCACTGCTCGTCTCTGACTTTCATGGAGAAAACTGCTCCCATCTGTAAACCAGGTAGCCTCAGCTTTCAGCAGGGTTCATTTGGAGAGGTCTCTCCTTTTGGGCCAGTTACTTGTGGCCTGTTGGGCAGGAAGTGTATCTGGGGCCCCATTTTGGAGAGTATGTCTTACCCCAGCAGGGGGTAGGGACAGTCTGGGCCCACCCTAAATGAATGGGATACCTGGCCCATCCCTAGGTCCACTGTCCATGAATACATTTTGGTGCCAGTGGCTTCTTGGACCCAAGATCTTTCCTTGGAAATGGAACCATCAGCTTCAAGGACTCAGTGTTGAGCCCTGGTGTCCACCAAGAATTGAATGGGTTTCCCCTCCACTATCAGAGTTACTCTGGTTCGGGGAGGAGGTCCAAACCCCGTATCCCCAATCACTGTCTTCACCCAGGGCCAACACCTTTGCTGGGATTTCCTGCTCCCAGCCTCTTGTTAGGGCACTCTCAGGCCCAGTGGCCTCTCTCCTTGCAGTATGTGCACTGGTCCCTTTCTATCCCTGCCCCTCTGCTTTCCCTAACTGCTGTAGCCAGGACTCCCTGTGGATTCCTTCACTATCACTTTTCCTTCTTTCTCTTTCTCTGTTCCTTCTCCTCCTCTGTCTCACTGTAATGTAGACTTTCTCAGAAACCTGCACTAAGTCCCTCAGTGGCTTATCCTGTCTTCCTAGCTTCTGAAGCTTTTACCTGATATCTCTGGTCTTAAAAAAAAAAAATTGTCACAGTAGTTTTATGTTCCTTGCTGCTGGGGTCATAGAGTGTACATTTGTGGGATGCCTCCATGAGCCACTCTAGAAAGGCTGTGGGAAACTCATCTATTCCCTGCTTAACCTCACATACCTTGGTCAAATTTGTGGGTTGTTATGTGCCCCCATTGAGACCTGCCAATGGAGTCTGGTGGTAGACCTTCTGGTGCCTCTTACCTTTTACCATATTAAAGTCCCAATCAGATCTAGTCAGGGAAAGCCCACTGTCCACTACAGCCTGGTCAATTGATGGTGCCCCCATGTCTGAAGGAACATTCTTTCTGGCTTCCTGCATTATAAATAAAACCGTCTCCAGGAAGTTGGGGGTCTCCTCCTGCCCCTCCCTCTAGTAAAGGGGAGTGCAATGGTGCTGGTCCTGTGTGGGCTGAGGAGTCCTTGTACTGGCGCTGGTAGAGCCATGGGGGAAGGGGGGGAGATATGGATGAGGAGGGTCTTGGAGCAACAGGTCTGTTGTTGAAGGGTCTCGGAGGATCGACTTCTTCTCAGGTCTGGATCTCTCCTCCCACACTTCCTTTTTCCTGAGGGCCAGAACCTGAGAGGTTGGTCACGTTTCTGAGCTGAACTCTTCATAACCTAAGCTAGTTCTGTCAATCCTCTCAGCCTGCTCAACCTCACCAGACAAGCCAGGGGCCCAGGCATGACCATTAAGCATAACTCTGTCCCCAAATTCAACTCCCATTTACTCATCAGACTCAATCATACAATTATCACACTGTCCGCTTTAATAATTATCAAATTATCATGGTGTCTACTTTGTCTGGGTCATGGTGCTGTGTTAAATCCTTTTGCCCTCCTCCCATGGGCACAAAACACAAACTCTATTGTTTTCTACCTACCTGTCCAGGTACAGATTGGAAAGTAAGCATCTCAACAACTACCCTGGAGGACTTTTGACCAACAACTACCAGTTTGTCTATATCTTGAAATTGTATCATAAGGGTCCATGATTTGAAGAAGAACGGTACCCTGGTCTCAAATAGTATGTAAACACAAAGAGTGTTTTATTCTGCAGAAATCCAGCATGCTGGGGTCTCCCATTATCAAGATAGAGAGACAACCAAGTGAGCTTGCAAGCCAGATTTAAAGCACATTTCGGGAATTCTAGCATTCCAGATCCCTTACTAGGGTGCGGGGGCTGAAAACTTGCTGAGGAATCCCAGGGTAGGTGAGCTTTATCTTACTCTATCTCTAGGCATTCCAGAACCATTACTGGGGTGTAGGGGCTGAAGCCTGGGGTTTCTTCTAGTAACGAGCTTGTCTGGCATTGCCTGGGCTTGCCCAGTTCTTAGGCCTAGTCTCCTGGACTGCCAATTTGAAGCCTGTCATGGAGTCAGACTAGGATTCTCATTATCAATATTCTAGCATCTTCTCAAAGCTCTACAGAAAAAAAAAAAAAAGAAGCCCTTAAATAATTAATTTCCCTACCACCTCGGTGAGATATAAATCAAATCAAATTAAATTATAAAAAATAAAATAGTTTTACATATACATAACTTGCAACTGCCAAGCCTTTTGCCAGAATCCATTCTCTTAGGACCTGAATGAGCTGGCCTTGCTCACCACACAGGGGCTTCGAGCGATTAGCCCCTCAGCTGCCTACATGTTTGAAGCTCTAGGAACAGAGGTCCTACCGCAGATATCACCAACTGTACCATCCATTTTGATCAGATAATATACCTCTCCTTGCTTGACTCCCTCCCAGAATCCCAGGAGAGTTTGTGTTAACCAATGTCTATGCCCACAGACCCTGGAAATTTCATTTTGTCTACAGAGCATTCTGAACCACCACTCCCTGAGAGGTTTTAAATTACCAATTTGATACATAACTCAATGTACTTTCAGACCAAGTTTCTTACCAGAAAGCTAGAAAAATGATGTTACTGATCACAACCGGAAATACTCAAGGCATCCATCTGGACTGACTGTCCCAGAGAATACTTCCTTTGGATATAATTCAAAAATCCTTATGGATAAAACTTGTAGCTGCATTTAAGCAGTAAGCTCTGTTTGTTATGCAAAGGAAGTACCAAAATTACTCAATAATCTATAAACAAAAAGCTTCAGTGAGAGATGAAATTGTCTAGAATCCCAGCTAATACTGCTAGGAATAACCTCACAGTAATGACCACAGGAGCCTGCCTAGCCCACCCTGTCACAAGACATACGGTGAATCTACAAGCAAATACGGTGAGCCCCCAGTTGTGGCATATATGGTCTGGATCACAGGTTCTAGAAAAAAATGAGGTAGCAGCAAATAGCCAAGATGTAAAATTCTGACTCTAAAACTGGGAGAGAAGCCAGCACCTCTTTCCTTGCCTTTGTTCTGTGTGAGGGTTCTGTAGTTGGGCAGGAGGTAAGTAGCTTGGAATCAATAATATCTTCTCTCCTCCTCTCCCTCACCCATACCCTCCCTCACTATGGACAATCTATCCATGAGTGTTACTGAGCCAAAGCCTAGACTATATACTATAAAGAGAATATATCATTAAATTATTTTGTAGCATATGCCTAAAGCATATAATATAATGACAGTAGATAATCCGCAAATCATTGTTGATACAAATCATCCGGTCTTCTAGAATATGTGACCAGGGAGCTGTGGGACTAAAAGGAACAGGCCTGGAGCAAGAGTGGGGTCACATATCCAAATCCCTGAAATCTCATCCTGAGATCAGCAGAGATAGGAATACTGCTTCCCCGCACCCCTGCCCTGGGCCTGCACCACCTTGGCCCTACCAGAGGAGGTCACATAGCCAGGTTAAACTTCCTTTTCCCTTTTAAGGTCATGAATTCCTCCTCATGAGGCATCCCAAGCACCTGACCCTGGCCAATGACGTACACTCACCCAATAGCTCTCCCCCACGGTGGAAGTAGCCTTTGTCTCCACAAATAGATTGAATAAGGACCCCACGCTGCTCCCAGATGTGTGTTCCTGGCCCCGTACATTCACCACTGACCAAGATCCTGTCTGCACCCGCCTGCCCAGCTAACATTCCCTTCCTCCATTCCAGCCCCGTGTGCAACCGCCTGGCTCCCCTAGGGGCAGTGAGAAGCAGACCCTAGCTGGCACTAGAGGAAATCATTTATTTTTCGGGGACGGGCCTCATCCTTGCTATGGCGTGTGTGTAGAGGTCAGGCTTAAGAGACCAAATCTGGGTCTACAGGCTTCGTAGTGTACGCTCTCCTCTGCTGAGCCATCCGGTCAGCCCAGTTGTTCCCATTAAGATCTTTCAGAACAGAGACCCCCTCAACTATTATTTTATATCCTTGAGAGTCGATGCTTGTCATCTGTATACTGTGTGTCAAGTTTTGTGCGTAGCATTAGAGGCCTGAAGAAATCAAACTTTCAGGGAGTTGCAGTGGATTAGAAAGTCCCACATTAAACAAGCACGACAGCCGTTAGAAAGGGTAAGTTCTTCCTCACATCTAACTGGAAGCCATTCTGAGTCATTGGCACCAAAGTCCTTCCTTTATGCAACAAAGAAATTATTGTCCCTTACGTTAAACCTATGCTAAAGTTGGTGCACTCATGAAATCATTCCTTTTCCTTTTTTCTCTCCACTCAACAGCTCTGCTTCCTTAATGTTTTCTCAAAGGACACGTTTCCGCTCGCTCAGTGATGCCTTTCCTCGGAGTGGCAGACGGTCACCTTTTCCATGGCACTGTGTGCTGGCCCAGGAGGAACTACCCCCCCTCCCGCGCCCCCCCCCCCCCCGGTCACACTTTGCTCTCACAGCAGCACGTGGACCGCACTGAAGAGACTCTCCACGTGTGCCCAAGGCACCGTGCTGGGCTGCTGGGGTACCTGGACCGCTTTATGCTCACCCTTATCAGAATTTTATTTCAGTTTTGTGGATTCGTCTTCTCAGTGAGTCAAAGCCATTCTGAATTGTATTTTTTTGTCTTATAAAGCAGTAGAGATCTTGTTCCATTCAGTGGCAGCTCAGACTTCAAGAACTCAGTCTTAATTCCTTCATCAAGGCCATCAATATAAGTATTGAGCAGTCTACAACCTGACCCCAATACCTCCAGACAGTGTCAATATGTGCCCTCCTTCCGATTGATGTCCAGTCATTGATACTGCCCCTTGAGGTCCATCTCCCAACCCAATCTCCATGTACAAACTAAGATGTTGCTTGAAATGCCCAGGTCTTTACTAAAATTAAGATGGATGGTATTGGTCCTTTCTGCTCATTGGTATAGCCTACAACAGTCCCGGGAGGACATTAAATTGACTTGGTACTCTCATCGGTTTATGAAGACTCATTGGTCATTTATATATTTTGGGGTGTTATCTCATTAATTAACGATTTATTCTTAAATGTTCCCAGGTATCAATGTGAAGCTCATGGGTCTGAAACTTCCAGAGGGAGCCACTCTTTCTCTCAAAAATGGACGCCTCCCTTACCCGGTTTCTCTCCTTAGGGGTACTTCCGACCCTCTGTGATTTGGTTCTCCTAGCTAATAGCCCCAAGATGACAGTTGAAGATTCATTCAGCATCCTACAGTGCAAGCCGTCAGGTCCTGCTGACTCCAGCATATTACGTTTCTCCAAGTATCTGAACTCCATTGCCCTTTGGCCCTTCTAGCCACACATTAGAACGTGGTCTTATTTCAGACAACGTCGAAGGTAGAGATTACCTTCCCCTGGCGGTCGGGAAGCGAGGAGGGCATTGCAAAAAAATATTAAATAAATGAAGAAGAAACATTGCTGGTTTGCTCTGCTTTCATATCTCTGGCAGAGACAGCACCGCGCATCCAAATCCGCGTCTCTGCTTGCAGCCTCTCCGGTAAACTCCATTTCCCAGCATCCCTTGAGGTCCAGTCTGCGTCACACAGTGCCGTTCAGGACCCCTCCCTACTGCCTGTCTAGGCACAGGGAGTGAGTGATGCACGACTCAGAAGGGAAGGAGACTGGGCAACCGAGTAAGCCGAGGCAAAAGGGCCAGGAATTCGAAGCCATCTGTGCAGCATTGTAAAAAAAATAAAAAATTAAAAATAAAAACTGTATGATGATCAGTCTTGATCAGCACCAGTTCAATGGCACCCGGAACCACCTAGGAGACACAACTCTGGGCACATCTGTGAGTGTTTCCAGAGAACTGAGGCGTCTCACAGGGAAGGCGAGCACTGGCCGGCTTCCTACCTGCTGGTGCGCCGTGACTGACTCTCCTGCTTCTGTTACCACACTTGGCCAGCACAGCAGACTGGCCCCTCAAAGGGTGAGCCAGGATCAACCCCTCCTGCCATGGGCTGCTTTTATTGGGTATTTTAACACAGCAACGAAAAAATGAATGATACACCCTGTCCCCAAAGAGAAGAAAAGAAACAGATGCATTCTGTGCTATAAACTACTGAAGTCTTTTATATTGCTCTCTTTTTTTTTTTTTTTTGCCAGTATTTTCTTAATTTCTACTGTTTCCTAACTGTGTTCTCTTACTTTAACTTTGCCAGTCCTGCTATCTTTTATATTTATTTAAATTGTTATTTTAGGAGAGAAAGGACTTGAATTCATCATGCTCCTTAAATAGCTGACAGATTTGATTTTTTTTAAGCTAGAAAGAAATATAGTGGATTGAACAGCTATATATTAGAAGGTTCTGCAAAGTTATGTACTACCCAGTTCTCATCACCCAATATTTATTAACAAATATAAGTAACAAACTTTGTGTATGTGTATTAGATTTATTTATTTTATGTGTGTGAGTACATTGTTGCTCTCTTCAGACACACCAGAAGAGGGCATCAGATCCCATTACAGATATCTATGATCCATCATGTGGTTTCTGGGAGTTAAACTCAGGACTGAGCCATCTCTCCAGGCCTGACAAACTTTTTTTTTTAATTAGATCTATTGGTTTGTTTTATGTGTGAGTGTTTTGTAAGCATGAATGTCTCTGCACCATGTGCGTCTAGTGCCCACAGAGCTCAGAAGAGAGCATCAGATTCCCTGAAACTGGAGTAACAAGATGGTTACTGTTGGCATCAGGAACCGGTTTAGTAAATCGCCACCCCGTCCGGTACTCGCCCCACCCACCCCCACCAAACCCCTGCCAACCCAGTGACATCACCCACAGGCAACAGGGACCGGCGCATCTGTTGCCATGGCAATCGCCATACAATCCCAGAATCCACTTGGCTCACCTCCCACCTTTACTTGCAAGCGGTTACATCACAACCCTGAAAAAAGGCGCACCTTTCTGACCCCTCTTTCTCTCTGTTTTCTCTTCATCTTCATCGCCACCTTTGCGCTCTTCCCTCACAATAAACCTCCCATGTGGAATTGTAATGGCCTGGTGTGGTCTGTCGGAAAGCAAGCCTCGATTCCAACACAACAGTTACCAACTACCGCGCGGGAAGCTGGGAATCAAACCTGGGTCCTCTGCAAGAGCAGCAAGTGCTTTTAATGACTGATCCATCTCCCAGCCCTTGAAAGGTGGCCACTGTCTTCCTTTCTCCCGCCCATCTCTCTCTGTTGTGTAGCAGTTTCTTTGCGATTGAGCATCTAGGAGGGAGGACAGATGCTCATGAGACTCAAGAACTAAACAGATTTCATGTCTAGGAGAGCTGAAACTTGTGAGATTTTTAAGGCCCTCCCCAAGGATGTAGACACAGTAAACAAACGTATAGAGGAGACTCTGACCTACCCCACTGCGGAAAGTAAAGTCTCAGCCTGTTGAACTGTCTGTATTAATGAATATCCAAAGCAGTAAATGAATAGGAAAATGAAAAAAGCGGTTATATTTGTTTAATGCATTAATATCATGTAGCAGTTAAAGATAAACAGACTAGATCTTTGTTATCATATTGATTATATGTATATCATAGGTTGTTAAATAAATTAGAGTTATATGGGTTTAACAGGATTTATCTAACACAGAATCTAGTACACAGCATATTTGGTCTCCAGTAAAGAGAGTGAGTGTGGAGATGGATGAATGTTTGAATAGTTCATTTAGTATAGGGTTTATCAGAATCTCATCCAAATCGGTGGGAGCCAAACACCTGTAACTTTCTAGTGCACATGCTCAGGCCCAACATAAACTCACATTCACTGGACAAAAGCCTTGAGTTTCCCAGAGCAGAGCCCCAGACAAGAACATGAACTGGGTAGTCTATAGAAGCTAATGCTGAATGATGTGTCTCAGCCTCTGAGAAGAAGCATGGGGCGTATGAAGAGCAGGTAAAGGAGCCAGCTGTGGGGAAGCCAGGCAAGGGATCACATCACATCCTCTCTAGGTCTAAGTCACCAGGAGTCTGGGACCAAATTCACCCGCAGAGGCTCTTCCTCTTCTAGTAGTTCCTTGGCTAGCTATAGCCCCACAACCCCCTGAAGAAGGAAGATACCCCCAGGCCCTTTCTAACATGCCATCCTTTGGAAATGGGGAGAATGATGAGCTAGAAATGAGGACACAGTTGCCTTATTTGCCCTATTAAAAGGGCTCTCTCTTTCTCTTATAGTAACAAACAATATAGAGTAGGAACTATTTTGAAACAATTATGAAAATTATTAAGTTTGATTTATATTCAAAAGTAGAATTTGTATTTGGCAATTTAAATAAACTATCTTTTTGTTTGTTTGTTTGTTTGGTTGGTTTTTTTGGTTTTTTTGAGACAGGGATTTTCTGTGTAGCCCTGGCTGTCCTAGAACTCAATCTATAGACCAGGCTGATCTTGAACTCAGAAATCCACCTGTCTCTGCCTCCCAAGTGCTGGAATTAAAGGCATGCACCACCATTGCCCAGATAGATAAACTATCTTATCATCTATCCTATCTTGGTGAGTTAGAATTTGGTGTATTGAAATTATCTTATCTTGTATTACCATCCTAAAAACAGCCTTTTTAGACCTAGAACATCTTCTTAAATCATAAGCAACTTGCCAGGCAGTGGTGGCACACACCTGTAATCCCAGCACTCTGGGAGGCAGAGGCAGGTGGATTTCTGAGTTCAAGGCCAGCCTGGTCTACAGAGTGAGTTCTAGGACAGCCAGAGCTACACAGAGAAACCCTGTCTCGGGGGGAAAAAAAACAAATTAAAAAAAATCATAAGCAACTTAAGTGTGATTGTGGGACTGTAACTATATAGTCTTCAACCCTATTAGAGATCTAAGAAGGAATAAATATGATTTAAGTATGCTTCCAAAAATTATAGAAATGACAGAGAAACTTATGACGTAGGCATTCCCCAATATTCCTTATAACAGTGAAGCATTTGTCTTCATCCTTCAGGCCTAGAACATCTGTCAAACCTTAAATGAAGCAAGCATTATGAAGGAGTACTTACCTTGTCTTGGCAGAGTTTAGCAACCAATATCCTGTGTCTGTTTTTTCTTTTTGTACAGCATCGGTATAAAGTTAGAGTGTCTCCCACGCGCTCCCTCCACCTGCCTCCAGTGACTAGCTTGCCACAATGGAAGCAATTCCTTTCGGAAGTTACTGATACCCATCATCTTCCTTGAAGTGGAACAGGGAAACTGTCAAGAACAAATCTATCTCATAGTCAAAATATCTTTTAATGATGAAATGATTTTAAATGCCATATTCTCTGGATCTCTGACACTTTTGAAGACCATCTATCTAATCATAGCATAACTGAATTGTTAAACATTGTTTATTTTTAGTTATTTACTATTTGAATAACTTTGAAAACATTTTATTGTAATTAGTCCTAATATGACCATGGACTTGACTATCTGGCTATTAACTTGTGTTACTTAATTATTCTAAACAGTTTGTAATAGCAGCTATGAAAAGGACTGGGACTAAGCCTTGTATTCTTAGTGAGTTGCATAGGCACAATGCCTATCTAAGAATTGAAACATACATATATCATATTGTAACAAAATTAATCTTAAATTTTATATCACTATATAAAGATTTATACTGATAAAAACCTTAAACCTGTATGAATATACAAATTTCTGTACCAATGTAAGAATATATAACTAATTCTGCGTAAAAATATGAAGATATCTAGCAATGTAAAATTATTGCTATAAAATGCTTTTGTTTAAGAGTAGATTTAATAATCCATCCCTCTTCGTCTAATTTATCATAATATTACTATATCCCCCTTATTTTTCTTTTCAACCCCCTTCCCTCTACCTAAGAATGAAAGAAGGATAGAGATGAGGAAAGGAAAGATAGAAGAGCTTAAGGTTTCTACTTACTTTCCTCCCTGTCCAAAGTTATAATTATTTGTAAGTCAGCCCTGAAAATGACAACATATGTCTAATTTATAAAATAACCAAACCATCCATCCCAACGTACGGAATTGGGATGCTGCTCTCTTTATAATTGCTTCTTGCTAAATTGGGGTGAATTTCTTCTGTTTGTGGCCCAAAAGGAAAGTGGAAAAATGCTCAAGTGAAAAGAAAACCAGCTGGCATTATTTGTTGTCCAATCTATATATGTGGAGAAAGTTCGGGGCTTAATTGAAGTCCTGACTGGAATAGTCTGAAAGACTGGATGGACCAATGTCATTTGGGATCAGAAGTCCATGTTGAAGCTGTTCTAGAAGCAAATCTCTGAAAACAGCATCAGTTTGAGGCGGGACCAATTAGGGAGCTGGAACAATAGGTTTAGGCATCTCAGCATCCCTAAGGGTGAACCCTGTCAGGCCTGCCCTCTTGATGTTTCGTTGTGCAATATATAAGTCTTACAAGCAATACACATAGTTCTATAAAGACATCTGTACAGAATGTATGGGGGGGCACAGATCAATTAAGGCTGAAAAGACAACTGCCTTTCTTTAAAGTTAGTTTGAACATATAGATCTCCATTCACGACATATGAAAGGACGCCGTGATGAGTCTTGAGGACTCTGTAGCCAACAAGATCCACTGGCTGTGCATAGCTGAATTCTGTCTGTTCCTGTCGGCTTCAGAGTTGTTTTAATAGAGGTTTATCAATATACATTACCAATGTATTTGGTCCTTTTGATTCTCTCCTGTCTGTAGATGAAATCTTCAGGGGGTCTCCCTCTATCAAATCTAATCCTTATTACTTTGGAAGAAGCCCAAAGCTATTTTTCCCCCCTGTTAACACAAAGACAGAGCCTCTCTCCCAACATAGCATGCCTTTCATCTAGCAATTTGAAGTCATTAAGAGTATAGATTGATTTAATCTAGCAGCTCTTTTTTATTTAGGTCTTCAGTTACTTTTAAATTTTAATTTTAAAGCTTTTAAAAAAAATATCAAGTTCTTTACCTTCTGGATATATACAAGCCAAACCTTTAGCAAAAAAAAAAAAAAAAAAAAAAAAAAGCATGCCAAGGGCAGATATGTATGCATATGTACAAATGAACAGGTATGTATACATGAACACACGTGTGCCACATAATAAAAACAAATTAAGTAGAGCAGCATTGTCAGTTACTAACAAACAAGAATAGCACTTTCATTGAATAGTTTTTTATTTAAGGTTGAGAGATATTCAGAAACATGAGCTCAAATTGATCTTCTCACCCCCAATACTATTCCTAATAAGCACTATTTATTAAGCACAGCCAGTGAAGAAGGTTGCAGGGGGACACACCTTTCTGAGGGTGCCACAATGGTATCTGGGAACACAATTTAAACGGTGGTGGAATCACAAAGCCTATAGAAAGCATCTGCCCTTGGCGAACTGTTCCAACGCTTGACGACTGCCTCACCGATCTCTTTATGGAAGAGTAGGGCTTGGGCGTGGCAGTGTATCCCACCGTCAAAATACCATCCCCAGCATCCACTGTACCCAGTTGGCCCACAGGGAGAAAACAGACTCCTCATCTACACGGCTTGCATGTGAAAGAAGGCATCCTTACAGCATTGCCTGCATGTGTTGTTTAAACGGGATGGCCTTTTATCCCCTCCCTCCCTGTATCTCTCTCCTGCCCTTTCTCCCTCTCCTTGTTAAATGCTTTTCCCCAAGAAAACTTTCCCCTGAAATCACAAAATGCTCCAAACCTCAGCAAAGTTTTATGCCCTGAGAATTGGTTATTTGGAAGCCAGGCCTTCTGCAGACTGATTTCTCAGGATTGATGCTTTCTCTTTGAACAGTAACACAAACACAGGCTCAAAGGGCCCATGACAGTCACTTAGGAATAACGAAGACATTTGTGTCTGGGCAAGGTCTCCCCTACACAGGAAACCTTTTGTAAATATTAGTCACTAGAACCGGAACACTAATAGATGTAGTTAATAATTATCACGATGTGCCAAAACTGCACAGTTCGCTCCCTGATTGCAATATTAAATTGCTATTGAGCTGTGGTATTTGCTTCAGGCGATGCTCGTAAGAACCCCCCGAAGACCCAGGCTGGCCTCGCCACACAAAAATGGAAAATGTTCTGTTGCGTACAATGCTCAGGCAGCAGCGGGCTTTGCCAGAAAACAAACACAAAACTCAAACAATAGAAGGAAAGTTTTATCGGTGCTGAAGTGTCCTTTCACTTGGGAACTGTCATCTCTCAGAAAGAAAAACACGCACACACTCAATGGAGGCTCACAAGGCAAGCCATTACTATGGGCACAGTGACTCTTGGTACAGATAGAGGACTAGAGAACTATGCGCAGCCAGAGCTCCAAAGCTTTGTTTTATTTGCATACCATTACGTCTGGAGATAGGCTGAACAGGCTCGGAGAAGTTGAGAGCCCCTCAGAATGCAAACAGGCTTCTCGCCCCATGAGCAGTGTGGGAATATTCTTTCCCCACACCCCCCTCCTCTGGGCTTGACAGGTCAAGTGGCCTGGACAATAGGGCAGAGCTACTGAGAGCAAAACTGCAATTTAATTGAGAAGTGTCGTTAGCTCCAGGACAGCACGTTGAAAGGCAGACACAATGGGGCGCTTGTCATACACAGCGCACGCCAATCCACCCCTCGTCCACCCACGTCCTGCCGTCCCACCTCCGCATCTGCAATTTCAGAGGCCCGCAGTGGGCAAATGAGTACTTAGCGATCAATCCGCACACCCTGCCACCCAGTCAGTCTGTGCAAATGGGCGGCTGCCATGTCCTCCTCAGGGATTCTGAGGCATGGCGAGGGTCCGCCTACCGCGGAGGCTGCACTCAGTATATTGCTGCTTTACAGGAAATTGAGGGAGGCTCCTGTGTGCAGCGGGGTTAGGAGAAAAAGAACAGTGGCCATTAAGCAGCTAATTAAGAGAGATTCGGCAAGAAGGATGTGCTTGGGCCTTCACCTTTCAGGCCAGGCGAACCGGTAAATAGCCTGCAAAATGGTTTTTTGTGCAGGCCGGGAGGATACACGAGGAGTCATCTACAGCCCCCTCAGCAGCTACGCCGTCTGTGGCCTGTGTGGGCAGACACAGTAATGGATTCTGCTTGTTCAGAGGAGACAGGAAATGGTTGTTCTGCCCCAACCTGACAGGCTACATGCCCCAGATTACCTAAGTGTGTTAGGCTGAACCCATCCCCCATGCCAAGGTCCTCCTCAGGAGGTAACTCAAATCTGCTCGTCCTCTGAAACGTTCCCAGGAGACAGAAGCAGTGCATACCAAAGCATCTTCAAAAGAGGCCCTGGTTATCTACGCTTGAAAATGGGGGTAGAGTTGAACAGAAAGACCAGAATGCTTTTATAAAGTTGTTTTTCTTTTGTTTAACTTACATATATGTGTGTTGGGTGTGTACATGCATGTGTGTGTAGAGGCCAGAGGACAACCACAGACTTCCTGCACTTGCCTTCCACACTTGTTTACTTTTGAGACAGGGTCTCTCGTTGACCGTAACTTTCAGAATGGGCTAGTCTGGCTTCCCTGTCAGTCCCAGGGATCTGTCTGTCTCCATCTCACCAGTGCTGTGAGCCTCTCCCTGTCCTTATGGATCATGTGATATTGGTCCACACGATTGGGCAAACGAGGCAGAGACAACAGATAAGGTGGTTCAGAAGTGAGTGTTCCGGGAAGAAGACGCAGGGGGACCAGCTGCAGGGAGGCAGATATCCGCTTTACTCGGAGTGATTCAAGGCTAATGGAATTTGGGGGGATGGGAGAGGGAAGGTAAAAACTGTCCAGGATGGACAAAGGTTATTGGCTGAAGGCTTCGGGAACTGAAATGTCTCTTTAGCATGGGGAAGCACTTCAGGAATCTCAGGCGCTAGCTGAACTGGTTCCTATCAGAAGAAAGGAAGTTGAACCAAGGATATATATGACATTCTGCAGGTAGAGGTATGGGAGCTTTTGAACTGCTGTGACAAGGTCAGAAAAGGAAAAGTCCCGTCAAGGAAGGGCGTCTCCCATAATGTGCTGAGCTCCAAAAAAACAATCTGAACAATGGTAGACTTTGACCTCAATTAGCAAAGTTTCCTCACAGTGCTGGGTCTTCAAAAGCCTGTTGCACACTCAAATTTATTTGACACGGGTCCTAAGGGGTCACACTGGCAGGGCAAGCACCTTCTCACCTGAGCTAATACCACAGTTCCTACTTAACACTTCAGTTGTTATAGAACACCTGGCTGTGCAGCGTGATGGCTTGGGGCCTGCACACAACATGAAGAAACGAAATCAGGTGAACCAGAATCCCCATTCCTAAGTCACTTGTCATTTGAAGAGGCTGTTTTAGGAGCCTGCGGATTCTGGTCTAGCTATGCGTAACGTTGACAGTGACTCGCTGTAAACTCCAGTTACCCCCGAAGACCTGTAGACCAGCTGCACGTGTCTGACTGGATGTTACCATCCAATCTCCATTCCCTTCACCTCCACAACTGTGCTTGCCCTTTATAAATGTCTTCTCATGTCTGAAACTACCTTTTATCAGCTGCTTAGACATGGGTAAGCATCTCCCTCATTCCCCCCCATTTACAAACCCTGGGCCAGTCACTCCCTCTTCTGTATAGTTTCTCATCTAAACGGGGATGGGGGGTTATACAAACGGCTCTGAGATCTCAGCATGAGTTCTCACTGCAAAGTAAGCCTTGCGTGCGTATTAGCTGACTTCATCTTCTTGCCATCTTACGACATGACCCTTGTTCTCTTTTCTGAACCGGGACGGGGTCTGGCTCACAAAGGGTGTGCGATTGTGCCCCACAGTCAGCCAGCTGGCTGGTGAATGAATGAGTGAATAAATACATCCCCAGTGAAGGCTGTAAGTGACTAATACCTTTCTGTCCCATTGACAACTGGTTGAGTGAAATGAATGAATGACTTAAGTAACCAATATCTTTCTATTCTAACTCATCTCTTCCAGGACAAATCACCCTATATATTGTGAACATAAAGTTTCATCTGCTGCCCTCTGGACCTCAAAGGCCTCAATATCAGCTGCCTGATAATGGACAACCTCTTCTGTGAAGACCCTGTGCATCTGAAGAGAACAGCTACCTAGTCGCTCCTGCTGATCACGGAAGCCCGGGGCCAGCAGACTGTGCAGTGACAGCATACATGTGTTCTGAGCACACCACAAGAATCAAATTAAGCCAGTAGAAAGTTGGGCGTCTATATGCGACGTCTCAAAGCTAAATGGATCCCTGAGCTCAAACTGGTAACACCTCAGGGAAGGGGTTTTGTAGAGCGACATAGATTAATGATATCATTAAGAGCAAATTCTGAGACGTTCTGAGGACCTACATTCACTTTACAATTACCAACATGTAAACCATGAACACGTTACTGTAGTTTTCTGGGCTTCATGCTCTTATCTGTGACACTGTACTAATAACAATCTCACAGGTTTTTGAGAAGCTCAAATAAAAGGGTCCATGTCTATGACTTAGGACAGAACCCCACTGCATCAACAGACTGGGTACTGGAACTCACCAATCCCTCGAAGCTGATTTTGGAACAAAGTGAGAAACTGACTTGGGCCAGAAAGGACTACATAAACCCCATTCGTTTCCATTTAAGGACTAGGCCTGGTTTGAAAAAGAAGGCCTAAAGGCACCAACTCCAGGAACAGACCACAAAATCTAGGAAGAAGGTCATAAAACCTCCTCCCAATGAACAGACTGGGAATAACCACAAGAATGGGAAAATATCTTAGCTCAGGATGTACCTCTGTGCTGGGCAGTCCTCTCATCGTGTGGATAAACTTGCATGACATAGGAATGCTAACCACTTGGCACAAGCCAATCAGAAGCTGACCCCTGTGACCCCCCCTAGCACCCACCAATGACATTTTAGATTACCTAAGCCTTTTGGAAAACTCCCCTAATTCTCTTTAAGAAGGCCTATGCGCCTTTGTCCAGGGTTTTGATTTCAAAGAAAAATAAATGCCCTACTCCCCAAATACACACATGCTTATGTCTTTTTTTTTATTATTATTTTATTTTATTTTCTATATTCTATGTTTACATTCCAAAGGCTTTCCCCTTTCCCAGTTCCCACCCACCATAGTTCCCATAGTTCCTCTCCCCCCCCATCTGTTCCCCAATAATTCCCCCTCCCCCCTCGGTTTCTTTACTAAACTGGATGCAATCTTTACAGGCCCAGGGTCCTCTCCTTTCTTCTTCTTGGGAATCATTTGACTTGCTATTTGTGTCTTGAGTATTTAGGGCTTCTGGGCTCATTAATATCCACTTATCAGTGATTGCATTTCATGTGCATTCTTTTGTGATTGGGTTAATTCACTCAGGATGATATTTTCCAGGTCTAACCATTTACCTACAAATTGCATGAATTCATTATTTTTAATTGCTGAGTAGTATTCCATTGTATAAATATACCACATTTTCTGTATCCATTCCTCCTTTGAGGGATATTTGGGCTCCTTCCAATTTCTGGCGATTATAAACAAGGCTGCTATAAACATAGTGGAGCATGTGTCCTTATTGCATGCAGGGGAATCCTCTGGGTATATGCCCAGGAGTGGTATGCCAGGGTCCTCTGGAAGTGACATGCCCAATTTTCTGAGGAACCGCCAAACTGATTTCCAGAGCGGTTTTACCATTTTGCAATCCCACCAACAGTGGAGGAGTGTTCCTCTTTCTCCACATCCTCGCCAGCACTTGTTGTCTCTTGAGTTTTTAATCTTAGCCATTCTGACTGGTGTGAGGTGGAATCTCAGGGTTGTTTTGATTTGCATTTCCCTGATGACTAATGATGTTGAACATCTTTTAAGGTGTTTCTCGGCCATCCGAATTTCTTCTGGTGAAAATTCTTTGTTTAGCTCTGTGCCCCATTTTTTGATAGGGTTATTTGGTTCTTTGGGGTCTAACTTCTTGAGTTCTTTGTATATATTGGATATTAGCCCTCTGTCGGATGTGGAGTTGGTGAAGATCTTTTCCCACTTTGTTGGTTGCCGTTTTGTCCTTCTGACAGTGTCCTTTGCTTTGCAGAAACTTTGTAATTTTATGAGGTCCCATTTGTCAATTCTTGATCTTAGAGCATAAGCTATTGGTGTTCTGTTCAGGAACTTTTCCCCTGTGCCCAAGTCCTCCAGGGTCTTCCCAAGTTTCTTTTCTAATAGTTTCAGTGTGTCTGGTTTTATGTGGAGGTCCTTGATCCACTTGGAGTTGATCTTAGTGCAAAGAGATAAGATTGGATCAATTCGCATTGTTCTGCATGTTGAATTCCAGTTGAACCAGCACCATTTGTTAAAAAGGCTATCTTTATTCCACCGGATGGTTGTGGCTCCTTTATCAAAGATCAAGTGACCATAAGTCTGTGGGTTAACCTCTGGGTCTTCAATCCTGTTCCATTGATCTGCTTGCCTGTTGCTATACCAATACCATGCAGTTTTTAACACAATTGCTCTGTAGTACTGCTTGAGGTCAGGGATATTGATTCCCCCAGAAGTCCTTTTATTGTTGAGAATAGTTTTAGCTATCCTGGGTTTTTTTGTTGCTCCAGATGAATTTGAGAATTGCTCTTTCTAGATCTATGAAGAATTGAGTTGGGATTTTGATGGGGATCACATTGAATCTGTATATTGCTTTTGGCAAGATGGCCATTTTTACTATATTGATCCTGCCAATCGAGGAGCAAGAAATATTTTTCCATCTTCTGAGGTCTTCTTCGATTTCTTTCTTCAAGGACTTGAAGTTCCTGTTGTACAGATCTTTCGCTTGTTTGGTTAGAGTTACGCCAAGATACTTTATGTTGTTTGTGGCTATTGTGAAGGGTGTTATTTCCCTAATTTCTTTCTCAGCCTGCTTGTCCTTTGAGTACAAGAAGGCCACTGACTTGCTTGAGTTAATTTTATAACCTGCCACTTTGCTGAAGTTGTTTATCAGCTGTAGAAGTTCTCTGGTGGAGTTTTTGGGTCGCTTAGGTAAACTATCATATCGTCTGCAAATAATGATAGTTTCACTTCTTCCTTTCCAATTTGTATCCCTTTGACTTCCTTATGTTGTCTAATTGCTCTTGCTAGAACTTCAAGTACTATATTGAAAAGATATGGAGAGAGAGGGCAGCCTTCTCTAGTCCCTGATTTTAGTGGGAATGCTTCAAGTTTCTCTCCATTTATTTTGATGTTGGCTACTGGTTTGCTGTAGATTGCTTTTACTATGTTTAGGTATGGGCCTTGAATTCCTGCTCTTTCCAAGACTTTTAGCATGAAAGGATGCTGAATTTTGTCGAATGCTTTTTCAGCATCTAATGAGATGACCATGTGGTTTTTTTCTTTCAGTTTGTTTATGTAGTGGATTACATTGATGGATTTCCGTATATTGAACCATCCCTGCATCCCTGGGATGAAGCCTACTTGATCATGGTGGATGATCGTTTTGATGTGCTCTTGGATTCGGTTAGCAAGAATTTTATTTAGTATTTTTGCATCTATATTCATAAGAGAAATTGGCCTGTAGTTCTCTTTCTTTGTTGGATCTTTTTGTGGTTTAGGTATTAGCGTAATTGTGGCTTCGAAGAATGAG
This sequence comes from Apodemus agrarius, assembly GCA_964023405.1. NCBI lineage: Eukaryota > Metazoa > Chordata > Mammalia > Rodentia > Muridae > Apodemus > Apodemus agrarius. The sequence goes on from OZ030021.1 coordinate 4,805,611, forward strand.
TTGGGCAGTGTCCCTTCTGTCTCTATTTTGTGGAATAGTTTGGAGAGTATTGGTGTTAAGTCTTCTTTGAAGGTCTGGTAGAATTCTGCACTAAAACCATCTGGTCCCGTACTTTTTTTGGTTGGGAGGCTTTCTATAACCCCTTCTATTTCTTTAGGGGTTATGGGACTATTTAGCTGATCTACTTGATGCTGATTTAATTTTGGTATTTGATATCTGTCTAGGAAATTGTCCATTTCCTCCAGATTCTCCAGTTGTTTTGAGTATAGACCTTTGTAGTAGGATCTGATGATGTTTTGAATTTCCTCAGTTTCTGTTGTTATGTCTCCCTTTTCATTTCTAATTTTGTTAATTTGTATACTGTCTCTGTGTCCTTTGGTTAGTCTGGCTAAGGGTTTATCTATCTTGTTGATTTTCTCAAAGAACCAGCTCCTGGTCTTGTTGATTCTTTGTATGGTTTTTTTTTTTTGTTTCTATTTGATTGATTTCAGCCCTGAGTTTGATGATTTCTTGTCTTCTACTCCTCCTGGGTGAATTAACTTGTTTTTCTTCCAGGGCTTTAAGGTGTGCCATTAAGCTGCTAGTATATGCTCTCTCCAGTTTCTTTTTGGATGCACTTAGAGCTATGAGTTTTCCTCTTAGCACTGCTTTCATTGTGTCCCATAGATTTGGGTAGGTTGTACCTTCATTTTCATTGAATTCTAAAAAGTCTTTGATTTCTTTTTTTATTTCTTCCTTGACCAAGGTGTCATTGAGTAGAGTATTGTTCAGTTTCCATGTGTATGTGGGCTTTCTGTTGTTTTTGTTGTTATTGAAGACCACTCTTACTCCATGGTGATCTGATAGAAGGCATGGGATTAGCTCGATCTTCTTGTATTTGTTGACATCTGTCTTGTGACCAATTATATGGTCTATTTTGGAGAAGGTCCCATGTGGAGCTGAGAAAAGGGTATATTCTTTAGCTTTAGGATGAAATGTTCTATATATATCTGTTAAATCCAATTGGTCCAGAGTTTCAATTAGTTTCACTGTGTCCCTGTTTAGTTTCTGCTTTCCTGACCGGTCCATTGAGGAGAGTGGAGTGTTGAAGTCACCCACAATTATTGTGTTAGGTGTAATGTGTGCTTTAAGCTTTAGTAAGGTTTCTTTTACGAATGAGGCTGCCCTTGTATTTGGAGCATAGATGTTCAGTATTGAGAGCTCTTCTTGGTGGATTTTCCCTTTGGCCAGCAAGAAGTGACCTTCTGAGTCTCTTTTGATGATTTTAGGTTGGAAGTCAATTTTATCTGATATTAGAATGGCTACTCCAGCTTGTTTCCTGAGACCATTTGCTTGTAAAATTGTCTTCTAGCCTTTTACTCTAAGGCAGTGTTTGTCTTTGACACTGAAATGTGTTTCCTGTACGCAGCAAAATGTAGGGTCCTGTTTCCGTATCCAGTCTGTTAATCTATGTCTTTTTATTGGGGAATTGAGTCCATTGATGTTAAGAGATATTAAGGAATAGTAATTATTTCCTCCAGACATTTTTGAAATTATATTTATTTATTTTATTTATTTTTTATATTCGAGAGGTTACCTTCTTTTGGGTTTGATGAGAGGAGGTTTCTATCTTGCTTCTTCCCGGGTGTAGTTTCCGTCCTTGTCTTGGTGTTTTCCCCCTATTATCCTTTGTAGGGCTGGATTTGTGGAGAGATATCGTGCAAATTTGGTTTTGTCATGGAATACCTTGATGTCTCCATCTATGGTGATTGAGAGCTTTGCTGGGTAAAGTAGTTTTGGCTGAAGTTTGTGTTCTCTTAAAGTTTGCATGATATCTGCCCAGGATCTTCTAGCTTTCATGGTCTCAGGTGAGAAGTCTGGTGTTATTCTGATAGGTCTTCCTTTATAAGTTACTTGGCCTTTTTCTCTTGCTGCCTTTAATATTCTTTCTTTGTTTAGTACATTTGGAGTTTTGATTATTATGTGACGGGATGTATTTCTGTTCTGATCCAGTCTGTTTGGAGTTCTGTATGCTTCTTGTATATTCATGGGCATCTCTCTCTTTAGGTTGGGGAAGTTTTCTTCCATAATTTTGTAGAAGATATTTGCTGGCCCTTTAACTTGTACATCTTCATTCTCGTCTATACCTATAATCCTTAGGTTTGGTCTTCTCATTGTGTCCTGGATTTCCTGGATGTTTTGGGTTACAGCCTTTTTGCATTTAGTATTTTCTTTGACTGTTGAATCAATGGTTCCTATGGTATCTTCGGCTTCTGATATTCTGTCTTCTATCTCTTGTATTCTATTGTTGATATTTGCATCTATGGCTCCTGATTTCTTCCCAAGGTTTTCTATCTCCAATGTTGTCTCCCTCTGCGATTTCTTAGTTGTTTCTACTTCTGTTTTTAGTGCCTGGATGGATGTGCTCAGATCTTTCGCTTGCTTGATTGTGTTTTCATGTATTTCTTTAATAGATTTTTGTGTTTCCTCTTTCATAGCTTCTACTTGTTGGCCCACGTTCTTCTGTATTTCTTTAAGTGATTTTTGTCTTTCCTCCTTATTGTCTTCTTCTTTTTGATCCATCTTCTCCTGCATTTCTTGAAGTGATTTTTGTATTTGCCTTGTAAAGGCTTCTAACTTTTGATCCATTTTCTCTTCTATTTCTTTACGAGATTTTTCTATGTGTTCAGCTACCAGTATCCTGACCAGTGATTTTATATCCAAGTCTTGTTTTTCTGGTGTTTTGGGGTATCCAGGGCTTCCTGTTGTTGGCGAACTGGGTTCAGATGCTGTCATGTTGTCTTGATTTCTGTTAGTGACATTCCTTCGTTTACCTTTTGCCATCTGGTTATTTCTGGTGTTAGTTGACCTTGTTGTCACTGGCTGGTGTTTGAATCTCCTATGAGGCTGGGCTTACCTGTTGTTTCTCTACTGGTGGTTATGCGTGATTGCTGCTCAACGGGATCACGAGCTGGCTGCCACCCGCTGACTTTGTGCACGGCCTGAGGTCTCCGGGAAGTGTGGGGGAGTGCAGCATAGCCTCGGCAGGTGCTGCTGGGCCTGCCTAGTAGCGAGAGCCTAGCAGATCCCCCCACGTGGTAGCCCCTGATGGAATCTGTCTACCTGTTCCTTTCCAGCTGTGTTCTGGTTGCAGTATGGAGGCCTGCCGCTATCGCTGGTCCGGGCTCCTGGGGAGCTGGGTGGTTCCGGCTGCCTCGGTGCACGGCCTAAGCTCGCAGGGACGTGCTGCAGAGCTTAGGCGCCTGGGCCCGCCTGTGGGCGAGAGCTTAGCAGCTCTCCCTGCTCTAGCCCCAGACAGAGTCTCTATCTGCACCTTTCCAGCTGTGTCCTGGTTGCAATATGGAGGCCTGCCGCTATAGCTGGTCCTCACTCTTCTTAATAAACAAGAATTGTTGCTTATCCTGGTTCCGTGGGCAGGGTCTGAGCACCTGGCAAGCTGGCTAGGTCTGGCTGACCTGCTGCCGGCTGGATGGGAAGCTGCAGACAAGATGGCGCTGCCTGCAGGGGGTTTGGGGTCTGGCCTGTGAGCGCAGAGCGCAGGCACGGCCGCTGTACTCCAAACCGCTAGGCTGTGCGCAGTTCCTGCCCCAGACCTGAGTCCCCGGAGGTCTTAAACTAGGGCTGTCTCTGGTACCTGGTTCCGCCGGCAGGGTCTCAGCACCTGGCAGGCTGGCTAGGTATGGCTGACCTGCTACCGGCTGGATGGGAAGCTGCAGACCCATGCTTATGTCTTTATCTTTGCATAGTATCTGACTCTGGGGGCTTCTTTCAATGATTTTCAGACCCTCACAGGCCTCCAAAACAGACCTGAATGTTCACTTTACGACGAATGAATCTGGATTGGAAAGCTAGCTTGCTTTACATCCAAATTGAACTTTCTACCCGTCTTAGCTTTAAGCCACCAATACCTCATAATTGGTAGAAGACAGAATTAGACCTACTACTCATCAGAAGCACAATTCTTCTATAGTTTTAATGTGTTTGTTCCCAAATGGTTCACGTGTTGAAAGCCCGGTCCTGAGTGTAGTTCTCCTGGAACTCCACATAGGTGCTGAAAGATGAGATTGTCACAAGAGGAGCAAATCCTGCCATGTGATCACCTTGCTCACTCACATTTCTGCTAGTGTGATGCTGCCCATAAGCAGCTGATTCAATGAGGCTGCCCAACCTAAAATCAGGATCCAGGGTCAGGGACACAGTCCCCGGACAGTAGGGCACTGGATTCGCATGCAGGAACCCTAAGTTCTATCCTCAGCAATGAAATAAATTAATTGTACAAACAACCAAAAGAACCGTATCTTCTTTATAAAGTACCTAGCCATGAGTATTTAGTTATAGCCTAGAAAATAGATAGACACAGTCTCTTTCTACTACCAATGGCATTCCAGGCTCCCAGTGCTCTATTTCCCTCTCCGGTCCTCCTCCCAACTGTAACAGACAGAAAAACTGACTTCTTCCATTCTTATGCTTACGATCAATAAGCTCTTCCTCTTCCATATATAGATGTGTTCCCAGAAATTTTTCTCCTTTTCCTTCTCCTTCCCCTTCCGGCCTAGACATTTATCTTTTTAATTAATGCTGCCAATTGCCTCAGAGCCTCCTGTGGTGCAACAAGGACAAGCATTTTCAAAGTCAAAGATCCCACTTTAACTGTGTAGATTTCTGCTCCCTTTCCTGTCTGCCTCTTGTACGCCACCTGATCATTGTCTTGTGGAAATTCTTCTGCTACATAAGTATGGTCAGAACCTCCCTCAGTTGTGTCTGAAACCTGCCAAGGACCAGCCTCTGCTTGGAGAGGGGTCTTGAGAGAGGGGGGTATATGGGAGTGGTGAAACAAATGACTGAAGTCAAATTGTGGGCCCAAGCTGATAGGCTATGTTCTGTTCGAGATGGCTCCCTAGACAGCTCTCTGTAGATAGCTCTTGGCTCTGTAGTCTGCTTAAGATAGCTTTCCAGACTGAGCTAGTGAGAGAGAGAGAGAGAGAGAGAGAGAGAGAGAGAGAGAGAGCTTTTAAGACTGCTCTCTCTGTGAATTCTGCTCCAGATAGCTTTTTTTTTTTTTTTTTTTTTTTTTGGTTTTTGGTTTTTTTTTTTTGAGACAGGGTTTCTCTGTATAGCCCTGGCTATCCTGAAACTCACTCTGTAGACCAGGCTAGCCTCGAACTCAGAAATCCGCCTGCCTCTGCCTCCCAGAGTGCTGGGATTACAGGCGTGAGCCACCACCGCCCAGCTCAGATAGCTTTTTTTTTCTATTCTAAAAACCTCTATGGTTGAGCCAGCTTCCTCTGCTAAAAATTCTAAAAGCTCTCTGGACAGGTCATGGGTTTTCTAACCAAAATCAGAAAAGCTTTTACAAAAAAAAAAATAATTCTTGGATCTTCTGAGTCAGAAATCCTGTTAGAAAAATTCTTAAAGTAATTCTCCAGCTTTCCATTCAAAAGCCAGGAAAAAAATCTAAAAGCACTGTATTCTCTTTTCTGGAGAACCGCTGTGTTAGTTCTCTAAGTAATTCAGAAATTCTATTAGAAAAAATTCTAAAAGAGCTAGGAAAAACTTTAAAAGAGAAGGGTTCACTCTCCAAGGATTTTCTGATCAAAATCAGAAGTAATGTTAGAAAAAAAGTTCTTGAAGAGCTAGAAGATCTCCAGAGATCTCCACAGTTCAGCTCTTGCTACCAGAAAGAAAGAAAGAAAGAAAGAAAGAAAGAAAGAAAGAAAGAAAGAAAGAAAGGAAGGAAGGAAGGAAGGAAGGAAGAAAGAAAGAAAGAAAGAAAGAAAGAAAGAAAGAAAGAAAGAAAGATCTAAAGAAAGAAGTATTATTGCTTTCTGCTAGCTCACTTCGTGCAGACCAGAAGCCCAGGTATTTTATTTACAATCCAGTTATATATTCCATGATCCCTGTTAACCTCCTACAAATCACCATTCTATGACCTTAATCCCTTGTTTCTTAGGAAGAGACAGCAAGCACAAGCACAAACAATAAGATAGTTGGGTTGGACCTTGTTGGCACTCCTTCTAGGCTCTGTCCAACGGTTACCTGGCAATAGCCAGGTAGGCCTGGCTTGCTATAAAAGGGATTTTTGGCCTCTCCTCCCACTATCTGCCCCCCTCCAACTGTCTTATATCTCCATGTCCCCCTTTTCCCTCTCTCCCCTTCGCCTCCTCTCCCTCTCCCTCTCCCTCTCCCTCTCCCCCCTCTCTCTGTCTCAATAAAATTCTTGCCAACCAAATCCAAATGATCAAAGACCACGATCAAGTAGGTTTCATCCCAGGGATGCAGGGATAGTTCAATATATGGAAATCCATAAATGTAATCTACTACATAAATAAACACAAAGAAAAAAACTGCATGATCATTTCATTAAATGCTGAAAAAAGCACTTGATAAAATTCAGCATCCCTTCATGTTAAAAGTCTTGGAAAGATCAGGAATTCAAGGCCTCTACCTAAACATAGTAAAAGCAATATATGGCAAACCATTAGCCAACATCAAACTAAATGAAGAGAAACTTAAAGCAATCTCATTAAAATCAGGGACAAGACAAGACTGCCCACTCTCTCCATATCTATTCAATATAGTAACTGAAGTTTTAGCAAGAGCAATTAGACAACAAAAGGAGGACAAAGGGATATAAATTGGAAAGGAAGACGTCAAAATATCAATATTTACTGATGATATGATAGTATACTTAAGTGACCCCAAAAATTCCACCAGAGAACTCCTAAAGCTGATAAACAACATCAGCAAAGTGGCCGGATATAAAATTAACCCAAACAAATCGGTAGCTTTCCTCTATACAATGGATAACCAGGCTGAGAAAGAAATTAGGGAAATGACACCCTTCACATTAGTCACAAATAATATTACATACCTTGGGGTGACTCTAACCAAGCAAGTGAAAGATCTGTATGACAAGAACTTCAAGTCACTGAAGAAAGAAATCAAAGATCTCAGAAGATGGAAAGATCTCCTATCTCATGAATTTGGCAGAATTAATATAATAAAAATGACCATCTTGCCTAAAGCAATCTACAGTTTCAATGCAATCCCCATCAAAATTTCAAATCAATTCTTCATAGAGTTAGAGCAAATTCATTTGGAATAACAAAAAAACCCAGGATAGAAAACTATTATCAACAATAAAAGAACTTCTGGAGGAATCACCATCCCTGACCTCAAGCTGTATTATAGAGCAAAAGTGATTTAAAAACAACAACAACAAAAAAAAAAACTGCATGGTATCGGTACAATGGCAGGTGGTAGATCACTGGAATAGAATTGAAGACCGAGAAATGAACCCACACACCTATGGTCACTTACTCTTTGACAAAGGAGCTAAAACAATCCAGTGGGGAAAAGACAGCATTTTTAACAAATGGTGCTGGTTCAACTGTAGGTCAGCATGTAGAAAAATTCAAATTGACCCATTCTTATCTGCTTGCACAAAGCTCAAGTCCAAGTGGATCAAGGACCTCCACATAAAACCAGACACACTGAAACTTATAGAGGAGAAAGTAGAGAAGAGCCTCGAACACATGGGCACAGGGGAAATTTTCCTGAACAGAACACCAATAGCTTATGCTCTAGATCAATAATTGACAAATGTCCCACACATCTATGGCCAATTGATCTTTGACAAAGGAGCTGAAAACATCCAGTGGAAAAAAAGATAGCCTTTTCAACAAATGGTGCTGGCTAAACTGGAGGTCAACATGCAGAAGAATGAGAATCAGGCCGGGTGTGGTGGCGCACGCCTGTAATCCCAGCACTTGGGAGGCAGAGGCAGGCGGATTTCTGAGTTTGAGGCCAGCCTGGTCTACAGAGTGAGTTCCAGGACTTCCAGGGGTACACAGAGAAACCCTGTCTCGAAAAACCAAAAAATAAAAAAAATTAAAAAAAAAGAATGAGAATCGATCCACTCTTATCTCCTTGTACTAAGCTCAACTCCAAGTGGATCAAGGACCTCCACATTAAACCAGACACACTGAAATTAATAGAAAAGAAACTGGGGAAGACCCTTGAGGACATTGGCTCAGGGGGAAAGTTCCTGAACAGAACACCAATAGCTTATGCTATAAGATCAAGAATAGACAAATGGGACCTTATAAAATTACAAAGTTTCTGCAAGGCCAAAGACACTGTCAAAAGGACAAATCAGCAACCAGCAAATTGGGGAAAGATATTCACCAACCCTACATCTGACAGAGGGCTAATATCCAATGTATACAAAGAACTTAAGATGTTAGACCCCAGAAAACCAAATAACCCTATCCAAAAATGAGGTACAGAGCTAAACAAAGACTTTTCACCTGAAGAAATTCAGATGGCTGAGAAACACCTTAAAACATGTTCAACATCATTAGTCATTAGAGAAATGCAAATCAAAACAACCCTGAGATTTCACCTCACACCAGTCAGAATGGCTAAGATTAAAAACTAAGGAAACAACAGGTGTTGGCAAGGATGTGGAGAAAGAGGAACACTCTTCCACTGCTGTTGGTACTGCAAGCTGGTACAACCACTCTGGAAATCAGTCTGGTGGTTCCTCAGAAAACTGGACACAATACTTCCAGAGGACCCAGCCATACCACTCCTGGGCATATACCCAGAAGATATTCCAACATGTAATAAGGACACATGCTCCACTATGTTCATAGCAGCCCTATTTATAATAGCCAGAAGCTGGAAAGAACCCAGATGTCCCTCAACGGAAGAATGGATAAAAAAAAATGTGGTATATATACACAATGGAGTACTACTCAGCCATTAGACACAATGAATTCATGAAATTCTTGGAGAAATTGATGGAGCTGGAGAACATCATACTAAGTGAGGTAACACAGTCTCAAAAGAACACCCATAGTATGCACTCACTGATAAGTGGATATTAGCCTAGAATCCTGGGACACCAAAGACACAATCCACATACCAAATGATGTCCAACAAGAAGGAAGGAGTGGACCCTGGTTCAGGAAAGGTTCAAAGCATCAGTGTAAGGGAATACCAGAACAGGGAAGTGGGAAAAGGTGGATGGGGGAACACAGGGAGGGAAAAGGGCATGGGGGACCTTTGGGGGGCAGGGAACCAGAAAAATGGAAATGAAATGTAAATAGAGAATATATCCAAAAAGAAAAAAGAAAAAGAAAAAAGAAACTCCTTTGAAATGTTCATAAAATTATAAAGAAAAGAAGGAAAGGGGTATGTGGAGAGACAATAGATTAAGTGAGAAGAGAAAATATGAGGCAAAAAAAAGAGGGACAAAGTAGACAGAGAAATGAGGTTGTGTGGTGGGCGGGTACAGAATCAACCAAAAGGAAGCATGTCTGAAAATGTCACATATAAAGCTCTTACTTTGGTTTATTTTTTAAAAATGACAAATGGGACCTCATAAAATTGCAAAGATTCTGTAAGGCAAAGGACACTGTCAATAGGACAAAATGGCAACCAACAGAATGGGAAAAGATCTTTATCAACCCTACATCCTATAGAGGGCTAATATCCAATATATATGAAGAACTCAAGAAGTTAGACTCCAGAGGATCAAATAGCCCTATTAAAAATGGGGTACAGAGCTAAACAAAAAATTTTCGACTGAGGAAACTCAAATGGCCGAGAAGCACCTAAAGAAATGTTCAACATCCCTATTTATCAGGGAAATGCAAAACAAAACATCCCTGAAATTTTACCTCACACCAGTCAGAATGGATAAGATCAAAAACTCAGGTGACAGCAGATGCTGGTGAGGATGTGGAGAAAGAGGAACACTCCTCCATTGCTGGTGGGATTGCAAGCTGTTACAACCACTCTGGAAATCAGTTTGGTGGCTCCTCAGAAAATTGGACATAGTACTACCTGAGGACCCAGCCATACCACTCCTGGGCATATACCCAGAAGATGTTCCAACATATAATAATGACACATGCTCCACTATGTTCATAGCAGCCTTATTTATAATAGCCTGAAACTGGAAAGAACCCAGATGTTCTCTAACAGAGGAACGGATACAGAAAATGTCATACATTTACCCAGTGGAGTACTGCTCAGCTATTAAAAATGATAAATTCATGAAATTCTTAGGCAAATGGATGGAACTAGAATAGGTCATTCTGAATGAGGTAACACAATCACAAAAGAACACACATGGTATGCACTCACTGATTAAGTGGACATTAGCCCAAACACTCTGAGTACCCAAGATAAAATTCACAGACCACATGAAGCTCAAGAAGAAAGAAGACCAAAGTGTGGGTACTTCGGTTCTTCTGAAAAGGTGACCAAAATACTCACAGGAGTAAATATGAAAATAAAGTGTAGAGCAGAGACTGAAGGAAAGATCATCCAGAGACTGTCCCACCTGGGAATTTATCCCCTATATAATTGAAAGGGTTAACTCAGGAGCTTTGGAAAGGTCATAGAACACTGGTCCCTCCCAGAAGGGAAAGTGTTCACCCTCCCAGAAGAGAGAGGCTAAATTATATTCCTTAGACCATAGGGAGGTCCCTGCGGCTAGGAAAGGCCCAGAGTCCGTTGGCCACCTACCTCATCCCTAACAACCAATTAGTTTAAAGGTAACACGGTTCTGCCAATCACATTGTGCCTAATGGCGGCTGCCCTGAGGACTGTATAAAAGGCCTGTGCAGCCCGGAGTGCATGTTATTCTGTCTCCATGTGCAGGGCGGCCCCAGCATGCTGGATAATAATAAAAATCCTCTTGCTTTTTGCATCGATCCCCATCTCCACATGGTCCTCTCAGGGGGTCTCTCCGGTAAGGTAAGACTCCCCCGAGTCTTACATAGTCACCAAACTCAGACACTATTGTGGATGCCTAGAAATGCTTGCTGAAAGGAGCCTGATATGGCTTTCTCCTGAGAAGCCCTGTGAGAGCCTTACAAATACAGAGGCGATCCTCACAGCCAACCATAGGACTGACCACAGGGTCCCCAGTGGAGGAGTTAGAGGGCTGAAGGAACTGAAGGGGTTTGCAACCCCATAAAAAGAATATTAACCAACCAGACCCTCACCCCCAGAGATTCCAGGGACCAAGCCATCAACCAAGGGGTACACATGGTTCTAGATCCATATGTAGCAGAGGATTGCCTTGTCAGGCATCAATGGGAAGAGAGGTCCGTGGTCCTATGAAGGGTCAATAGATGCCCCAGTGTAGGGGAATCAGGGGAGGGGAGGTGGGAGTGGGTAGGTGGGTGGGTGGGTGGGTGAACACCCTCATAGAAGCAGGGGGAGGGAGGATGCAATAGGGGGTTTCTGGGAGTGGGGAACCAGGAAAGGGGATAACATTTGAATGGAAATAAAGAAAATATCTAATAAAAAAAAACAGTTGTGTTCCCACCCCCTGTATCTGTGTCTCCCTAAAACCTAATTCTAGTTAAAATTCCCAGTGTTCATTTCTCTCGTTTTCTTGCTCTAAATCTGTTCAAAAGATCTAGTGTTGGTTAAACTGACCCCCAAGACTCCTATGTGGCTTTCACTTTAACTCCTTCTCTACAGCACTAAGAAACATCTCAGCTCTGCTATCTCCATCATTCATTATCCCCTGAAATCTCTCTGTACCCCTTCTGTGAATCTAGTCATTCTATTGGCAAGCAATATGCCTGATTTATGGGTTTTTTTTTTTCATTTTTCCTTTCCTAGGTTAGCCTCGACTTTTTCAGAGCTTGTCAAAATCCTTGGAATGTGAATGAATCGAGTTCTTTTAAAATAACCAAGGAGGTGGACATCTTAGAATGACAGACCAAACTGCAGGTGTGAACCATTGATTGGCTTACGGATGGGTCAATAAATGGTTTATTGCTGCCTTGTTCTTGACTCTGCATAGAGGATTCAACATTTACATACCACTCGGGTGTTAGCAGCTGCTTTCAGGATGAGTGATTTCAAACACGTACACGGCCCCCACACCATGGATTTGAGGGGAATGAACATCAGATTCTGACCTATACTCACACAATGGCTGTGAGGCAAAGGCAGCAGGTAGGTGTATTCTGGTCATTGTTACAAAATGTCCTGAGCTAGAAATGATTTGTGATGATGATCCCATCATGATTCTATTCCCTCATTTGAAGTCGATTGTACAGCTTGACCTCTGAGTTCAAGCTAAACCAAGTTTTGAACATTTGGCAAGCATTATCTGTTACATATGTTGCAGCAAAATAAAATTTTTCTCCTGGGAGAGGTACACACAGATTTTGATGAGACAAAACTTGGAAACGATAGACAACTGTCCAGATATATTGCTTCCTTCTTCCCAAAGCAGGTGCAACTAGATCATCACCTATGTGGTGGAGTCAAGGGAGTATCAGGTCTACAAAAGACCAAGCATCTCCTGGAACATCTGGTCTCCAGGACCTCAGCATCCTTTCAGATCTGTGGTAAACCTGCCTCCCCAAAAAACAATCCCAGGGCTTCCTTACCACTGTGTAAATGTCAATTTCATCTGTCCGCTTCTCAGACCCTCTGATCACAACCATTCCTTTTCTTTCTATCGTGTGAGCATGTGAGTGAGTGAGTGTGTGTGTGTGTGTGTGTGTGTGTGTGTGTGTGTGAATTGATTTTTTCTGGGCTTTTAATTTCTTTGAGATAGGGTCTTTTGTAGTCTAAGTGGCCTTAAACTCAATTGCATGGCAGACGATGGCCTTCAATTCCAATCTGCCTGGCTCTGCCTCCCGAGTGCTGGGAGTATAGACCTTCAATGCCAAACCCATCTGATAACAATCTTTTCTTAAGGAAGTTCTCTCTCTAATAATAATCAGAAAAGCCTTTCCTTTACCACTGCTCCTGTTCCTACTTCTGAATCAAAGCCAGAGACCTATACGAAGTCTTTTGATTTATCGTATCCTATCTAAACGATGTAGTTGCACTCACTTTCTGGATTTCCTCCATCAACCTTAAGAGGCTGGTATTGCTGCACTGCTAAAGGCCTGTCCTTCTTTCTAGACTCACTCACAAATTCTCCCCACATCTGAACACCAGGCCAAGTCTATCAAATCTACCCCTCGTATAGAAGACTCCACAACTAACAAGAGAGTCTGAGACTATGCTGGTGAGCAAACTTCCTGATCCCAGGGCTGGCTTGCCACTGTTCCTTCTTTGACCCTAGAACCTAGTACAGGTCAAACAGATTGAAACAGAATTGGAAGGAGCTGATCAATAATTTCTTTCCAATCAACAGCTGGAGCCAGCATTTGTGGTCCAATGTTCTGACCTGCGGAGAAACAGGAAGATGCAAAGGTGAGAGACACCTCAGTGAAGAGGTTCACTGAGAGAGCATGAGGACCAGCACTCAGAACTCCAGTGTGCACATAACGGAACAGGTGCAGTGGCCTGTGTCTGACTCCAGGGTGGGGAACCGGAGCCAAGCAGACCCCTGAAGCTTCTTATCCAATCAGCCTTGGCTAGCCCCGCCCAATCGCTGAATACTGGGTTCAAGAGAGACTTGGTCTCTGAAAATAAGGTAGAGGGTAATCGAGGAAGACATCCAATATTTACCTCTGACTGCCATACGCATGTACACACATACACAACTGTGTAAACACATATACTGAACACACACACACAAGAAAGTAAAAACAACTGTATTTACACAAAACAAAACAAACAAAAAAACCCTTTTACCTTCTATTTACTGTACCTGCTGGCACCAAAACAGTAGCCTAGCTCAAGCAGCATCTGTATGATTAAAAATAATAATAATAATATAGATACACACCTGTGTCTACAAGTAATAAAGAAGTCACAGACTGTAAAAAAAAATTGAAATGCCTCATTCTATCCAAAGCTTTCTTCCACACTACTCTAGTCCATTACTCAGTTCCCAGTTGGGCTTCCCCCTTCAGATTTCTAAATGTCACTCAGAGGTCTTTCAGGGAGCTTCTTGATCAGCTTTCCTCCCTATTCCAAGTTTCAAGTCAGTATCAATAGCCAATCAAAATGCCAGTTCTGTTACAGGAGAAGGAATGAGATAGTTCATCACTGACAAAGAACAGACTCTAAGGTGCACAGTTAAAGTGGAGGCCTGGGCACATAACTGTGACCTTATGTGTATATGTACACACACATGACCCAAGACCATAGCAGGCTTTTTACACCACCTCATCACATCTGAATGTTAGCATCTGCCCATGAGTGACTTGAGACACCAGAGGGAAAAAAAAGATAATTAAGAGTTGGGTTTGTTTTGCTCTCCACTGCCTGGCAGAATAAAGACAATAAATGAAGAGCCACCTGACAGCCAATAGGCCTTCAGGCCTTTTCACTGGAGAAGCAATAACTATCCCATGCTTGTCTCACCAACCACACAAGCATCTTCTATTCCAGCATGAAATTACCAGTGACATGGATGGAAAAAAGAAGAAATCACTTCTATCATGGCACTATTGCCACACAGGTATGTAATAGTTGATTTCCACTCTGTTGACACAAACCAGTCCTTGAACAGTGAGCCAATATCTGTGAGCTCATTGTGGTGGTTCAGTGTGAATTTGTTATGATTGCTCAGTGTGAACTTGTTATAATGGTCCAGTATGAACTTGCTGTAATTGTTTGGTATGAACTTATGATGGGTTAGTATAAATTTGCTAATAAAGTTCAGTGTAAAATTAATATAATGGTTCAGTGTGAACTTGCTATGATGGTTCAGTATGAACTTGCTATGATGGTTCAATGTGAACTTGCTATGATGGTTCTGTGTGAACTTGCTGTGATGGTTCAGTGTGAACTTGCTGTGATGGTTCCGTGTGAACTTGCTATGATGGTTCCGTGTGAACTTGCTGTGATGGTTCTGTGTGAACTTGTTGTGATGGTTCAGTGTGAACTTGTTGTGATGGTTCTGTGTGAACTTGCTGTGATAGTTCAGTGTGAACTTGCTGTGATGGTTCAGTGTGAACTTGCTATGATGGTTCAGTGTGAACTTGCTGTGATGGTTCAGTGTGAACTTGCTATGATGGTTCCGTGTGAACTTGCTATGATGGTTCCGTGTGAACTTGCTATGATGGTTCCGTGTGAACTTGCTGTGATGGTTCCGTGTGAACTTGTTGTGATGGTTCAGTGTGAACTTGTTGTGATGGTTCAGTGTGAACTTGCTGTGATGGTTCAGTGTGAACTTGCTGTGATGGTTCAGTGTGAACTTGCTGTGATGGTTCAGTGTGAACTTGCTGTGATGGTTCAGTGTGAACTTGCTATGATGGTTCAGTGTGAACTTGCTATGATGGTTCCGTGTGAACTTGTTGTGATGGTTCAGTGTGAACTTGCTGTGATGGTTCTCTGTGAATTTACTGTGATGGTTCCGTGTGAACTTGCTGTGATGGTTCAGTGTGAACTTGCTGTGATGGTTCTGTAGGACCTTGCTGTGATGGTTCTGTGTGAACTCGCTGTGATGGCTCAGTGACTGTCCATCCATAATGTTTAGTCTAGGGATCAGCAAGCTTGCTCTATCTTCTGTTAATTCTTCGACAATTTCACACTTGCTTTCATTGAGTTTTGGACATTCTCATGTCTATTGCCCTCCCTTATTCTCCAATATCCCCTGTCAAAACCTTCATTCCCCCAAACCTCTCAGCTACTTAGATGTCTTTTCCCATATACATCTTCACAGAGGGGCAGGTCCTTATGAGCCTCTCCCTGCTGCATGATGAAGCGATGGTAGGTCCAGTCCTATGCTAGTCCTGGACAGGTAACCACCACTATCCTGTGTTCGTGATCACAGTGTCCTGGCAGGTCAGAGCACTGTTTAACAACACTCTGACCCAACCCAGTCCTTACATTCTTTTCCTCCCATTCTTCCCCAGTGTCACCTGACTCAGGGTAGAGATTATACAGCTGTCCTAATTAGGGCCAGCATGTACATTCTTAAAAGACAAGAAGATGAATATCTGAGGACACTGGAGAATGAAAGCAGTCATGGATAAGGCATTAATAAATAGGAATGTCTCTATGCCAGCCAAACTGCCTTCATGAGTACAGACAGGCAGTAGTTTGTTGACCCATAATAATGTTGAGTGAGGCGATGTCTGATCTTATGTGAGACTTGTATGTGTATATATGCATACACACGGAGGCCAAAAGAGGACATCTGATGCCCTCATCACTATTTGCCTTATTTGCATGGCACAGGGCATCTCACGGGACCTGAGGCCCACTGTTTTCCACCAAAGCTGGCAGACGCAAGCCCCGGCAGTCCATCTCTGCCTTACCACTTCATCTAGTACTGGAGTTACAGGTGTGCACAGCTGAATCCTGGGGATCTGCACTCAAACCCTCACCTAGACAGCAAGTGCTTCCCCCTGAGTCCTCTCCCCCCACCAATCTCTACTCTTTGCTTAAGGAATTGGCAAGAGGAACCATGTAAAAGTATTTCCGAAGTCTGGGTCCTCACCATGGTTTACCTTGACCGCTGCAGCCATCCAGACCTGGTCTCTAGCCCTAAGTCTCCCTACTCAGATGCATCATGTGTAATCCAATGTGCATTTATCTCTGAAATTCTGTCTTGATTTTCTGACTACCCTGCACAAAAACCCTCCCATGCCTCCCAGGTGCTTTGAGAAGGACGTCCAGTTCATTATGGCTAACATAATCCAAATCGGGCCCCAGCCCGTAGCAGAGGCTTTCCTCCAGCTGCCAGCTGCCAACTGTGCTGAGATAATGAACAGATGAATTAGGCCTTGCTATAGCTTCAAACTTTTTCACACGACTTATTGTTCGGAGCAATTACTGGCCAATCCCCAGGCTTAAGACAGTCTATGTCTCTCTCCTGTGAACCAGGATGCAGACCTGATGGACTCTTCCTCTGTTCTCCTCCACTTGATGACGTGGGGTTCCGTGCTTCTTCCTTCCTGAAGCTCACTCATCTCAACCTGTTACTACTAGATACACAGCAACGAGAGAGAAAGAGAGAGAGAGAGAGAGAGAGAGAGAGAGAGAGAGAGAGAGAGAGAAGGCACATGGACATGTAAGTGTCCAAGCATCCACAGCCCTCAAGTCATAAGCACTGGCTATATGAATTGAGGCTCCATCAAGATGACCTATAGAAGGACTGGCCCATGGAAACAGACAGAAAAGCAGAGAGGAATGACTGTTTGCTGCATGCCAGCGATAGGTATGAGTTATTACTGGGGTATGAAATGACCAAATCAAAGTTCAAAACTGCTTAGGAAGGAAGGAAGAAAGGAAGGAAGGAAGGAAGGAAGGAAGGAAGGAAGGAAGAAAACAAAAACCCTACATAATGGAGTGTGAAATATTAAAAGGAAAGAAGGAAGGAAGAAAGGAAGAAAGGAAAGAAGGAAGGAAGGAAGGAAGGAAGGAAGGAAGGAAGAAAACAAAAACCCTACATAATGGAGTGTGAAATATTAAAAAAAAAATCAATTCACACTATCACCAGCAAGTCACCGGCCCTGTTCTCATCTTGTGGAGACTCTCTGACCCAGAGCTCCAAAAGTCTCTCCCACAACTCCCTAAATTCTCATGGTGGGTCACTGCCAAGTCAGTCCCACACTTCCAAATTCCCGTGGCTGGCTGGGGTGTCCTGCCTTACCTTTTCTCTGGAACTCAGTTGAGTCACCACGTGAAGGAAAACACCACATAATATTAGTTTAGACTCAAAAGGCAACACAACTAGCGGCATGACAACTAGCATTCTAATTGTAAGCCATTCTAAGTCAAATCCTCTGGTAGCAGATCCTAACGGTTCCGCGACCTGAACCGGCGGTCTCTGCAACCTACATTTTGGCTCCATTGTCCTTCCAGTCTAAAAGCCTGCATCCTTCTCCTGCCTCCCTCTGTCTGACCTGGAAGTCCCACCTACTAGCCCACTGATTGGTTCCCTTGAAATCTTTACTCATTATTCTAATAATAAAGGTCACATGAAGTCCTGAGTAGAGATTTACTCCTCTTCCCAGGCAGCCCCTCCTGGGGAAGTGGAATTTGCGTCAAAGTACAATCAGCACCAGGTCTATCCACAAGAACAAAATCATCAAGTGCTCTATAAATCTTAAGACACCAGAACATTCTGATTCTAGAATTCCAGGACTCCAGGTCTGACTGGTTTCCAGTGGGGAACCGGAGACTCTCTGCCCTCAGGTTTCCCTCTGAGGAAGTGAGACGGAGATGGGTGATGCAAACATTTCCAGGCAGCGATCCAGACGTGGTGTACTATGAGATGCTCTGCCCTTCTCTCAGGCTGATGTCCAGGTCCCTTCCCATGCCCAATCACATCTTCTTATATCTCTAAAATAAGGACCAAATTCAGAAAGGCCAGTGGACTCTATTCTGGTTCCAAGGCAGAGAGCTTCCAGGAACTGGCAGTTTGGACACACACACACACACACACACACACACACACACACGCATACATCTGCACCCATCCCCCCCCAGCTGCTGCAGTCGGTCAGAGGTGAGGTAACCACAACCAAAAGCTATTGATAACTTCACTGCGGAGTTTGCCAGGGGCACAGCCAAGAGATCTGACATTTCTGCTGTCTTTCTGAGCATCAGGAGCAGTTTTAACGAAGTCAGTGCTTACTGTTCCGAGTTCTGGAGATAAGTGTAATACATGTAAAGTCTTTTAAAGGGTTTCCCAGGTTTTGGTACCTCAGTTAGATGCTGTGGGTGGATGGGCATTGTGGTGGTTTTACTTCTAGTGCCCTAAAGCTGAAGGAGTCTTAGTGACAGATTTGGTTCTGAGGAAAGCAGCGGTCACGCCGCCAGCATTCTGTGTTTCCCAAGCCCACCATTTTCTTAGAAGGAACCAGAACCATATTAGCTATTCCATATTAGTTTACTCACCTCGCCACTAATGCCAAATATTCCAGCCGGCTAACTAGCTAAGGGCAGCTGTCCGTTCTCACCGACAAAGTCTGCCATCAGCCGAGATCAATCATCAATGCCTGTCTCATCAGAGAAGCCCCACGACAAATCCACTTCCGGTGACCAAGTTAACACAATGCCATCAGGACAACAGTCCCCGCGAAAACTAATCACTGAAGTAGGCTCCTTGCTGCAGGTCGGGGGCTTCCCTTTCTGAGGGTGAAAATTGATTCTGTGGGAGATAGCTTCAAAACCACTTCAGCCATTAAAGCGTGACTGGACACATTAGGAAAGCAAGCGGGGGTGAGGTAGAGTGAGGGGGGCTCCAGGGGAGCTGGGAAAGAACCCGATCCAGAAAATGCCCAGCAGCCCAATGGTCATGGT
The DNA here is from genome assembly GCA_964023405.1 of Apodemus agrarius. Taxonomy (NCBI): domain Eukaryota; kingdom Metazoa; phylum Chordata; class Mammalia; order Rodentia; family Muridae; genus Apodemus; species Apodemus agrarius. Next base: position 4,824,808 of record OZ030021.1, read on the forward strand.
TAGGCACACGAGCCCGGCCAGCCTCATCGTCCCTGGGAAATAAGCACGTGATCAATTTATTTAACACGGGTAGATGGGTTTCCTATCAAAAAATTAATAATTCTGAGTTGAGGGTATGATAGAGTGTTTGCTTAACAAGCATAAATCTGTGGGATCAATCCCTAACACTAGAAAGAATAACTATATAGGCCAGCAAGATTAATCAATGGGTCGTCAGTGGTTGCAACCATGACAACCTGACTCTGATCCCAAGAACTCTCAATGTAAGGAAAACACAAGCTTCTGGAAGCTACCCCTGTTCCTCCTCGTACCCCCTCCATGGTGTGTGCTCTCACTCTGTCTCTCTCTGCCACACGCACGCACACACACACACACACACACACACACACACACACAAATCACATGCATATACTAATTAGTTAATAATAATAATAACAACAACGAGGGTAATAGCAGTGTCAATACAGAGGGTCGCTGAGGTATGCTGAACTCTGTTCCCGGAAAGAAATAAAAGAAGCCATGGGCCTGAGCTGTCGTCCAGAGGCAGGACCACACATCCAATGTGTCTTCTAGCAGAAGCAACCAGAGCCACTAGAAAGTCTCAGAAAACCAGAAGATGCCTGGTGGCCGTCCTTGGGGACTAGCCTGACACCGGGGTTCCTAAGGCATACTCTCCAGAGCAGCAGCAGTGTCATCTACTAACTTTTTAGAAATATAGGTTCCAAAATTACAAAGTTTCTATAAGACAAAGGACACTGTCAGAAGGACAAAACGACAACCAACAAAGTGGGAAATGATCTTCACCAACCCCACATCCGACAGAGGGCTAATATCCAATATATATATATATATATATATATATATATATATATATATATATATATATATAGAACTCAAGAAGTTAGACCCCAAAGAAACAAATAACCCTATCAAAAAATGAGGTACAGAGCTAAACAAAGAATTTTCACCAGAAGAAATTCGGATGGCCGAGAAACACCTTAAGAGATGTTCAACATCATTAGTCATCAGGGAAATGCAAATCAAAACAACCCTGAGATTCCACCTCACACCAGTCAGAATGGCTAAGATTAAAAACTCAAGAGACAACAAGTGCTGGCGAGGATGTGGAGAAAGAGGAACACTCCTCCACTGTTGGTGGGATTGCAAAATGGTAAAACCGCTCTGGAAATCAGTGTGGCGTTTCCTCAGAAAATTGGGCATGTCACTTCCAGAGGACCCTGGCATACCACTCCTGGGCATATACCCAGAGGATTCCCCTGCATACAATAAAGACACATGCTCTACTATGTTCATAGCAGCCTTGTTTATAATAGCCAGAAGTTGGAAGGAGCCCAGATATCCCTCAAAGGAGGAATGGATACAGAAAATGTGGTATATTTATACAATGGAATACTACTCAGCAATTAAAAATAATGAATTCATGCAATTTGTAGGTAAATGGTTAGATCTGGAAAATATCCTAAGTGAGTTAACCCAATCACAAAAGAATACACATGAAATGCAATCACTGATAAGTGGATATTAATGAGCCCAGAAGCCCTAAATACTCAAGGCACAATTAGCAAGTCAAATGATTCCCAAGAAGAAGAAAGGAGAGGACCCTGGGACAGAAAAGATTGGATCCAGTTTTGTAGATCCAGAACAGAGAAATGGTGGGAAGTGGGGGGGATGATTGGAGAATAGTTGGGGGGGGAGAGGACTTATGGGACATATGGTGGGGGGGGGGACTGGGAAGGGGAAAGCCTTTGGAATATAAACAAAGAATATAGAAAAATTTTTAAAAAGTGAAAAAAAAAGAAATAAATATAGGTTCCCCGGTCCCAGTCTTGGTCTTTTTATCCAGGACCCAGAGCATGGGGTTCTGAAAACTATATTTTAATAACCATGCAAACTTTCTGGTGCCAACGTGCATGGAAGAATTATCTTTCATAAATTATTGAAAGGCCTTCAAGCCCGACTCAGTACAGCTGTTCCCTCAAACATTTTAGACGTTGCCTGGTCCTGCTGTCTGTCCACCCCGTTCTATCTAGAACACAGCTAATCATTCCAACTGCTCTGGCCCAAATCTGCTCCTTTATCACGTCCCCCACTAATCAGCCCCATGCACACTGGAAGACTCCATTCCCTCTACAAAGACATCACGGTCACCCACACATTCTCGGGCATTATGGTATATAAATCTAGGCTCTCTGAGGCACAGAGGCACAGCGCTGCTCACCAGCTACACCACCGCTATCTGCGTGCCCCAGAGCAAATCTGCTATGCCACAACTGCGGCTGCAGTGCCACAACGGCTGGGACCTAAAATATTTACTCTCTTTCTCCTTCTGTAGAAAATGTCTTCAGACTCCTGGCCTGGATTCAGCATCTCTATTGTGGAGGGGACTGGAACGAGAGGAGACAGGGGAGCTAAACTCTGTAAGGTTCTTGCAATGCAACCACACAGACCTGAGTTCATTCGCCAGAATGCACATGAATTAGCTGGGCACGGTCGGTGATAGGGGCTTACAATCCTACCGATGTGGAGGCCAACGTGAAACATCAGGGGCTTGCTGCCACCAGCCCAGCCAAACCCGTGAGCCTGAGGCCACATAAGAGATGCTGTCTGAGAAAATGAGATGGGCCATCCTTGAAAAACAACTCCTGAGGCTAACCTCTGGCCTCTACTCTCTCTCTCTCTCTCTCTCTCTCTCTCTCTCTCTCTCTCTCTCTCTATCTCTCTCTCTCTCTCTCTCTCCCTGTCTCTCTGTCTCTGTCTATCTCTGTCTCTGTCTCTCTCTCTCTGTCTCTCTGTCTCTCTGTCTCTGTCTCTGTCTCTCTCTCTCTCTCTCTCTCTCTCTCTCTCTCTCTCTCTCTCTCTCTCTCTCTCTGTCCACAGCAGAAGAATCAATGACATGTTCTGATAGCAGAAGAATCAATGACATGTTCTGAAGCTTGTGAGCCTCCAGTCTAAGTCTGGAGACCAGCCCAGGGCCACAGAAGAACTTGATCTGTAAATAACTATCTGGGATTTTATACTAACCATCCAGATGTTCAGGACTTCACGGTTGATCTGGCTCTTCAGAGGCAAAGAGAGAAGCCTATTTCAGAGCTCTTTGAAAGTTCTCAGATAAGTCTGACTTTGACCCAGAGAGGTGGTTCAGTGCATAATATGCTGCCCACCAAGCCTGATGACCCAGTCCCTGGAACACAAATGGTAGGAGAAGGTATGGTATGAACTGGTCTTCATAGTCATGCCATGACACATACACACTCACACACTCACACACCCACACACTCACACACCCACACACTCACACACACACCCACACATTCACACACCCACACACACTCACACACACACATACCCACACACTCACACACCCACACACTCACACACCCACACTCACACACTCATACACTCACACACCCACACACTCACACACTCACACGCCCAATAAATTATTTAAAGAAAAAATTTAATCTACCCTGATCTTCATGTAGTTTCTCTCTGGGTCCATGAGACACACTCAGAACAAGACAAATTTTTGGAGGAAAAAGCTAGTTTGGCTTCCACTCCAGTGATCAGTCCATCAGGGAGAGAAACTGGGAGAGAACTCGGGTCAGGACTTAAAGCAGAAACCGGGAGGAATGCTGTGGCTTCCTCTCTCAGGGCCTCCTTAGCCGTCTTCTCCTGATGCCCCAGGAACATCTGCCCAGGGCGTGGCACCACTCACCGTAGTCTGGGCCCTCCTCCACTAACTAACAATTAAGACCACACCTCACAGACACGCCCAGCAGAAAGCCTGGGAAAGACAATCACTCAGCTAAGATTCTTCCTACTCTCCATCCCCAATGACTTTCGGCTCTGGCAAGTGAGCAGCTCACGCTATCTAGGACCCCTCCCCCATCTGCCCCTATGGTTACTATTTCCCAACCAAGTTGGCAGATGCTGTGGGGGAGGGGAGGCAGCTGGAATCCGTGTGAGCATTCACCCTACCTTGATGAATGTGTGTGATTACACATTCTTCTTAGACTGAGAACACTGGTACTTCAACGTTACATTCATGACGACTGTTTTCAACTCACAGAACCCAGATTTTAGCAGCTAGAGTCAAGTGGCACTTAAATCTGCACCATAACACCATGGAACCCTGTCCGAAGTGTAACTGTCAACATGTTGGAGCCCTGAGAAGAACACACAAGCTGGCGCGTGCCCGGGGAATTGTTTTTCAGCGAGAAAACCAATTGACCCCTCTTGAAGGTGACAAAGGATGTTTTGAAAAACTGCCAACTTTATAAACAACTTTTTGAATTTAGAATTCTGAAAAGAATCTTTAAAAAAAAAAAAGAAATCTTATTTTAAGACTGAGATACTTGAAGTGTTGCTGTTGTTGTTGTTGTAAACTCCATAAAAATTCCACTCTAGAAAAAAAAATGTATGAAATAGGGAAAGGAAAATGTACCTATAGTTCCACTATGAAAACATAAGGAGTACTTCTGAAAATAGAAAACTTTTTAAATTTGAAATAGGAAAGAATGTTCTCCTGGTATAAAGTGTTTCTAAGATGTTGAGATGCTAATAAATTACAGGCAAGCAGGACTCAAGAGTTCCTCGTAGTCTTCAAGCAATTTCAAGACTTGTCACCAACCCCTTCCCTACGTTGTCCTTCTGTTCTTAGTCCTTCCCCCTCCCATTCCCTCTCTCCTCTTTTCAAATCGTGTATGAGTATTTTGCCTGCTGGTATGTCTGTGCACCCTGCATGTACGGTGCCCAACAAAGGCAGATGAGGGTACCAGATCCCACGAAACTGGAGTTACAGGGGCTTGTGAGCTGCCTGAATTCTGGTGCTCCATAAGTGCTCCTAACCTCTGGGCCATCTCTCCAGCCCTGCAAAGGTGCACCCTTACGCCATGCAGAAGATCAAACCCAGAATCTTGTGCATGCTGGCCAAATACCTCTCTCTCCCGCACATGTGTATGGAATCCAGTACTGTGCACAGTGTATGTGTTCTTTCACGTACTCACCATGTGATCCATGTACATAGGCACTAGGGATATCTTGTGTCTGTGCGAGACCGTGATCACCTCAAAGCTTTGATTAGTGTCCAGATCACTGCTCCTGTAATCAACAAGGTCTCCACAATTCCCTGGGTGCACACCCACTCAAGAAGTGGAATCTAGGTTTCTAAGCTTTCTAGTTGAGCCCGACTGTGTGAATCACGTTGTCTGCGGATGGTAGCTGACGGAACAGAAGCCAGGGCTTGACAGAAGTTCCTTCCTCAGAACTTCCCCTCTGCAGCTTCTGAGAAGCTTCAGTAACTCCAGGCTGCCATGGGTTGAATGGCTGCTGGGGAGAGAGGGTAGGGCGTCCCCACAGAAGATCCACTTGGTGCCATGAGAAGGTAGGAGGGCCACTAGCCCTTCACTTGGTGACAAATTATACTGTGGTTTCTCAAGGTGCTGGAGTTAGCAGTGGTTTGTTACCCAGCCAAAGCTAGCTGACAAAAACATTTTGTCCAAGTTTACATAAGTAAGACTAATATCTGCACCCAGATGGAGCTTACCCCACGGCCTGGATGCCTATGTGAGCGTTGACTGACACTGCCAGGAATCGAGTCCAAAGACAGGCCTGCTGCACCTCGCTCCGAACAGCTCCATTTTTATACCAGGCAAGAGGCACCTGGGAAATAATTAGCCATGGTACTTCTGGCTTTCCATAATAAATTTGAGGGCAGCTCTTTATGTTTTTGTTAAAGTTAAAGAGTTTTAGTGACAACAAATGCTACTTCCTCTTTTCTTGGAATAGAAAAGTGTTTGCTTTAAGCAGTCGGGGACTCATTAGTGTACCTATCTTTATCTCCCCGAGTCTTTGCCTTCCTCGCTTATTTTTGTTGTTTTATTTTGGCCTGGCATTAGAGCATTATTTGTTTTCAACACAAACTCTAATGGGCTGAACAAATCAGGAAGAGAACCATCAACTGCAAGGCCCTGTGTGTGCCCCCCGGGTGCCGCCGCCGCCGCCGGGAGCGTCTCCGCATTCCACAAAGGAATGGACAGCTAAGGGCAGCAATAGTGACCCGAAAGCACCGGTGAGGCAATTACGCAGGGTGTGGCCATGAGCTTCAGAGCCTCCGGCCGGCGAAGACCACATACCCCAGAGGCTGAGACACAAAGCCTCTAACGCGTTTTCCCACCAGGACTGACCCTTGAGAGATTCTTGACTGCATGACCAAAATGAATGAGATAGTTTGATGTGCCACAAACAGAATTCACGGTTTCAGAAAAGGAAATTAGGGTGGCAACGCTGGAGGCAGTTATCACCGTGAGTAACTTATGTAGGCCGAAACTCTTCCTGGCCTGTGTCTTCTTATTTCTCTACCCGCAAAATGGGTCTCACAGACTTAACTTTTGTATGATTGTCAGTGGTGTGATTAGGTCTACTATGAACTCATGAACCCCTTACACACACACACACACACACACACACACACACACACACACACAGACAGACAGACAGACAGACAGACACAAAGGCACACACACAGAGAGACACACAGACACATAGACACACACACACACAGACACATACACAGACATGCACAGACATATAGATACACAGACACACAGACACACAGACACACACATACACACACACACACACACACACACAAACACACACACACACACACACACACAGGCTACTTTTAATGGCGTATGTCCCCATAGAGAGAATCACCCTTGGTATCTGTCTACTTCATAAAGCCAGTTCAGGCTGAGATTTTGGAGCCTGGCTCCCCGACATAAAAATTACAGATACATCTGTAGCATCTGTGCCACTGTCCAGCGCACAGGACATGGGACTCAGGAAAGCAGGCACCGTTAAGAACAGCTGTGAGGACCACAGTCAGCTCCTTCCCTTCCTATCCCTTCTGCACTGGTTACTCGACACAGTTTCCCCATTAGGTCCTTAGTAAGAGTTAGGGCTAGCCACGTGCCACGGATACTCAGCTAGCTGACCCTCGCACTGAGCTGGTGCAGCCTGGAGCTAGTCTCCGCCTCTGTCCCGACATGCAGACTCAGATCTTGTGAGGATGACCGTTCGTGAGGAAACAATCACAACAAATTCCCAGAAGTCTTTGCAACAGCTGTCTTCTCTCTCAGCCTAGATTTTGTTTAGCATCTACTTAAGGGGGTTCTCTTGAGTCCCACAAAGTTCTGGACAATCAAGCCTTCTGTAAGAGGAAAGATATGATTGGATCCGTGGCTGCCAAAGCTCCTTCTGGTCTTTTCCCTACGCTGGTCCCAGCAGCCCCATATCACATCATCCTCTTAACCTAGCCAAGAGGAGACACCACACTGCAGAGGGTTCATAAACTCTAAAGACCATAAGGATCGCTCAAAGCAGTTAGCTCTGCTAAGGTGTGGAATACTACACATTCCTGATTTCTCTAACCTTCTTCCACATGTCCAAAGAGGGAGGGAGGGAGGGAGGGAGGGAGGGTTTGAGTCTGGAAGAAATTAATTTTACACTTTTGGATTTTTATTGAGACTTGTGCAGTGACAGTCATCAGTCATGGCTTCCTGGGCATATTGCACTTTTTTTCTTTTTCTTTCTTTCTTTCTTTTTTTTTTTTTTTTTTTTTTTTTTTTTTTTGCATGCACTCTAAAAAGTTAGCTCAGGCTCTGCACAGGGCTTACGTGTAGATAGAGGGCTTTGCGTTGCCGTCCATCCTCTGTGTGTCTAAAGGCACTGCGTGCCTTTTCTGAATCATTTGTACAAACACGCATCTCATGAACAGACTGTGTGTCTGTTTTAGAAGACAGTTTAATAACAACAGATGAACCTGTTTGTCTTACAAATCATCCCTCATATCTCCGCTCCCACTCAGAAAGAGGCAACAGTCGGACAAACTTGGGTATTCGGCTGCCTCCTTCCGTTCCCTGGACTGTGAGTCTTGCACAGAATGCAGACTCAGACTCCGTCCCTCAGACCCCAGACCCTGATGCCTAGCTCTCGAGCACAGACCACAGAAGACTCAAGATGCACAGTCGCCTTCTCTTCCAGTCAAGCGTCTCTTGAAGCTCTTGGAACCTCTCTTAGGGACAGATTTTCCCATAAGCTCAGTTTACACGGGATGAGGGGCCTTGGGCAAGCTTCTGGGACTCTTTCAAGCCGGTGTTTGCTTGCAAAAGGGCACTTACTCTTGACATTTTTGAAGGCACTCATTTTACAGCCCAATTTTCACACTCAAACAGTCACCATCTGTGACGTCCAGCTCACGGCACTGGCGCAAGTCTCCATCCGCTCTCCCTCATTTGGCTTTCTTCTTATTGTTTCGTTTTTCAACTGATGGGGACCTAATTCAACTGAGAATTTTATTTGAAATTATACTACCTAATACAAAACCAGGGAGGGAGGGAGGAAGGGAGGGAGGGAGGGAGGGAGGGAGGGAGGGAGGGAGGGAAGAAGGACAGGAGAAGAAGGAAGGGAGACATGCAGAACCGAGTGCACTAAGCCCCAGCAAGCTCCAGCAGGAAATGTCACCGATCTTGCACGCCGCTTGAACCAGTTTGCTCCAGACCCTGCGCCGTAATCCACCAAACCCGGAGAAGATCCGCCTTTATCCCAGCTTGAGACTCTCTAATGCTTAAAAGCCAACTCAGTCTACATCTCGAATTTGCCTCATGACTCTGGGGACTCCTGAACATATTCTGTTAGGGGCTGAAGACATGGCCCTACAGTTCAGAGTGAGGGTTACTCTTCCAGAGGAACTGAGTTCAGTTCCCAGCACCCACACTGGGACTCACACATGCCTGTAACTCTAGTTCCGGAGGATCTGACACCCTCTTCCAAAGGCGTCAGACATGCACATGGTATACAGAGATCTTTTTTATAAAGACTCCAGTCGTCATGATAGTTTCCTGGGTGCCCAGGTTTTCCTGCCTTGAGTATGGAACACTGGATGTAACAACTGGGGCCTGCCTCTCCCTGGTCTCACTTTTAATGCTCTTAAATTCTCTTGCTCTAGCTATGTACTAAGTCCTGGGTTAGCGCACAGGCTGGCTCCATTACCTATCTTTTTCTCTTGTATTCAGTTCTTTCTGCATACACTATAAGCATTTATTGATAAACTAAGTAAATGATCACTCTGCTTCCTTCTATCTTTCTGAAAATGGAATCCACCCCATTTACCATTTTAATAAATCCTCACCCCAAGCATTACAATCACTCGCAAACCAAAAGACAAAAAGAAATCCTCTGTGTGTAATTCCGAATGGCCTTCCCTAGAATGAATTTTCCATGATGAGTTAGTGTGGAGAAGAGAGCCATCCGAAGCAACCCACAGAACTTGGCGACTGTAGAGCCCGTGGCACTTTCTTCATTCAGCTAGCTTGATAATATTTAAGGTTAAGTCTGAGGGAAGATATTTTTCAATGAGTTTGTGTTTATTTAAAGTGATGTTAGAACAGGCTGGAGAAAATAAATAGCAAGTGGAAAATTCAGTGTATTATCCCTCTGTGTGAAGCATCCACAGGACAGGGCGGATACCCCGCACCAAGACAGGCAAGGCAGAAATGGGAACCATATGGGTTTGTAGTAAAATAGCTCAGTTTATCTCCACAGGTGAGAGGACGCGCTGATGGGAGTGAATGCTGAGCGTCACTAAATTTAAAGCAAACATACATTAGGATCTCCTCTCTGATCTCGGCGGAAGGGGGATGATAAGAATCAGCAGCTCTCGGTTCCCAGAGCAGCCGACGTGTTTCTGACTACATATTGCTCCATTTTGACAGACCCAGCATGAACACATCTGGAGAGTCGGGGAAGTTTAGCATCTGTGGATTTGAGTTATTGTCGGAGCCCCGTCAGTGGCCGCGCATGGATTTCTATTCGTAATCCACGTGACTCACATTTAACTATTATTTTTATTGGCCTCTGCCTAAATTAAGATGGGCCTCACACAAATTCCTGTGATGTTAGGGCTCCGAGATACACTTCCGGGAAGACTGGCTACATCTTCCAAGACAGAAAAGATTCAAAATAACCAGAATTTGCTGTGCTCCTTCACAGGACAAAAGCAAGCACCTTTCATGGTCCAGTTCGTTCTTGGGTCACTCAGTCATGTCGGGTACTCAGCATGAGCACTCATGTCGGGTACTCAACACGAGCACTTCCGGCGCTGCCTCTCCAGCAGCACCGGTGGAAACTGATCCCTGCGCTCAGGCCTTAGACAGGTTCATCTCGGAAGGAATTCAGCTGTGCTACTTTTTCATTCTCTTACAACATGGTCTGGGCAGAATAACGGGAAGTAGGACCGATGGACACTGGTCCTGAAAAGACTGGTTCCAGTTTTGCAGGAGAGTACCAGAACAGAGAAAGAGTTGGGGGGTGACTGGGGAATGGGCGGGGGGGGGGGGAAGAGGACTTATGGGACATATGGTGCGGGGAGGAGGGGGACACTGGGAAAGGGGAAAGCCTTTGGAATGTAAACAGAATATAGAAAATAAAAAAAATTATTGTATTGGCATCTTCTAAATTGTGATATTACTGATACACAAATCTAATTGATCAATTAAAAAAATTTTTAAAAAAAAGATTTGGACTCGTGGCTGACTGTCCTCCTTCCCCGTGGACTTCTGTTGCTGCAGATCATGCTGGCTGGAAGGCAACAGAAAAGCAGCGCAACTCCCCTCGTGGCTGTCAGAAAACACAGGCAGGGCCCAGAGCCGGGGTAAGATGGGAGGATGGAGGGGATGCTGAGAAAAGCACCTACCCAGAGCTGCTGCACTCACAGACTTGCGGTTTGTCTGCCTGAGAGAGGCTCGGTGGGATTCCATCCCGGAGGAGGAGGAGGAGCTTCCTGAGGCGCCACGCCTCCCCAAGGAGCTACTGGCAGAGCCAGGGAAGTCATTTTCTTCAGTAGTATAGGCTCTGATAGGGTGCCCCTGCTCCAGAAGTAACCTCGCCCGTGCTCTCGGGAGCAGCCGTAATTAAACTCACTGGGTCACAAAAAACAAACAAACAAACAAACAAACAAAAACCCCTAAAAACTAAAAAGACAAAAACAGAAAATGACTTGATGTGATGAAGAAAAGGTTCAGTAAGAATGCAAGGGTGAGAGATGGTAATGGAGCAAAATGACCAAAATATATCCCATACATGCATGGAATTGCCAAAGGATAAAAAGTTACGTTTTAAAGATTCAATGGTCAAAGCCAAGACACAGGCATTCTAGGAGACACGGTCCCGTCAGGCCCACCCTCCAGGAACGCCATCTGCTATTTTCATCTGTGAATCAACCTGCCGATGAGTCACAGCCCTCACGAACCAATCCTTTCCCAAAAGCACATCAGCCGGCAGCCAGTTTTTAACAGATGAACCTTCAGGCACTTCCACACTTAAATCGTCATTGTTCTACTGAAAGATTCTCAAACACCCACCGTCTCATAACAAGCTGACACTAACGCGTAAAATCAAGGGTTGAGCTGAGAAGCATAGATAAGAAGTAGGAAGAAACATTTTTATTCTTGAATCAGGGCCTGGTGGTCCCAATAACCTTCTAGAATGTTCTTCACGGTCCTGTGCTATGAATGTTCAGATTAACAAATTACATTGTTCACAAGTAGATAGATTATTAACATACCTGTTATAAAACGGGCATCATGTTATTGACATATTACATCTGTGTTAAACAATAAGGTAAAAACCACCCACTCTTTAGAGACTTGATGCAGTGGCATCTTTCACCTCGTAATCGAATGAGCCAGTGGAAATTTCTTTGGTAACTGGGTGGCTTCTTCTACATGCTGATTCGGGAATCCAGGATCCTTCTGTCTGTGGACCATCCACCATCACCCGGGGCCTCACAGAGCTCCCCTTTGCCAGTGGAGGAAGTCAGGGAAAGAGAGGAAGAGGACTCCTAGGCCCCAGAAGCCTCAGCCTGGGTGAAGATGATCCTTGCTTCTATTATTCTACATTCCCCCCCCATGGAAAATTAGTTTTGTGCCCCCAAGTGGATGAAGGAGAGTTGTCACGTGTTGGCCGGTCAACAAGAGTGGTATACCAATGTCATTTCAGCAACCATCTAGACAGTAGCATCTAAAGTAAGTCATACCGACTTAATCCACTAATTCCCAAGAGACTCAGACTTAGGTAGGTCAGCTGGCATCGATGAGCAAGTGAATTGTCAGATATGTGTGTGTGTGTGTGTGTGTGTGTGTGTATGTATGTGTGTATGTGTATGTGTACGTGTATGAGAGACAGAAAGAGAAGGAGAGAGAAAGAGAGAGAGAGTTTTTAACCACTACTATTTCTTCATACACAGAATATGTTGGGAACAGTGATGGTTTGTATGTGCTCGTCCCAGGGAGTGGCACTACTAGCTGTGACCCTGTTGAAGTAGGTGTGGCCTTGTTGGAGTGGGTGTGGCCTTGCTGGAGTGGGTGTGGCCTTGTTGGAGTGGGTGTGGCCTTGCTGGAGTGAGTGTGGCCTTGTTGGAGTAGATGTGGCCTTGTTGGAGTGGGCGTGTCACTGTGGGTGTGGGCTTTAAGACCCTTATCAGATAAATGTGTAGCACTCTCACCTCTGCCTATGCCACGTCTGCCTAGATGCTGCCATGCTCCTGCCTTGATGATACTGGATTGAATCTCTGAACCTGATAATGGACTAAACCTCTGAAACTGTAAGCCAGCCCCAATTAAGTTGCCCTCATAAGAGTTGCCTTGGTCATGGTGTCTGTTCACATCACTAAAACCCTAACTAAGGCAGGAACCAAAGGCATTTAAAAACCCATAGACTTTGGAAGCATTCAAAAATTGGCAGTGTCCACATGGAGCTTCAAAGGTATCTGTTAGCTGCTCTCCGGGGCCTGGAAAAGCTCTGGAGCTTATGTCTTTTACATTATTGCACATCTGAACTTGGCAGTTCTTGGGATGAATACATCCTGCTAAATAAAGGGGGCTTGTTAGTTGCTGGCACAGGGTAGCTGCATGGGAAAGTTGCTTGTTTTTACTCATTTCCACAAAAGAGCTACTCAAGCCCTAATGTCACTTTGCCCAATTAAATATATAAATGGCAAGGGGCCAAGTTAATTATACCTCTTGGGATTTAGACTAAACCGGGAAAGGAGCAGAACAGGACAAATGGCCAAAGCTTACACTTCGTTTTGGGTCCAGACAAAGCCTTTGCCTTCATTTGCCCTTACGGGGGATATTGCGACCTGGATGCAAGGTGGATCGGTCCTGAAAAGCTGTAGCTCTTTCTCCTCATTATGGAAAAGTTGAATGAATATTAACCAGACCTGGGAAGAGCTGGCTGGAACAAGGCCCATTACAGTGCAGTGAGCAGCACACACAAATGCTGATGGTTCAAATCTGTTACGTCCCAAAGAAAGGTCACACATAAAGAGTTCCTGAACGAACCACCACAAGGAATGTCTCTGAGGAAAACCACCAATGATAGTTAAGGAATATTTACAGTGATTCAAACAATGGCCCTCTCTATCTGGCTAAAAGCTCTTTAACATCATCCTGGGGCTGAGGAAATGTCTCTGTCAGTACAGTGCCTGTGAGGGGCCCTGAGCTCCCATCCCCAGCACCCACATGAAGAGTCAAGGCGTGGCAGCATGCGTCTGTAGGAGACAGACACACACAAGAGGCGCAGCAAGAAGAGGGTCCCCAGAGCTCACTGGCAAGCCCCGCCTGGCTGAATTGATGGGATCTGGGTTCAAAGAGGCACACCAACTCCAAAAAGGAGGTCAAGAACAGAGTGAGGAAGATACTTGATCTCAGTGTGGATCTCTGGCCACACACACACACACACACACACACACACACCAAGTATATATACATACATACACATAAAACCACATACCAAGTGCACACACATGCATACACATACACTCATTCACTCACATAAGTACACACACACACACTTACACACACAGAGCAAGTATATATACATACATACACATAAAACCACATACCAAGTGCACACACATGCATACACATACACTCATTCACTCACATGAGTGCACACACACACACACACTCACACACACACACCAAGTATATATACATACATACACATAAAACCACATACCAAGTGCACGCACATGCACACACATACACTCATTCACTCACATAAGTACACACACACACACACACACACCAAGTATATATACATACATACACATAAAACCACATACCAAGTGCACGCACATGCACACACATACACTCATTCACTCACATAAGTACACACACACACACACATGCACACACATACACTCACACACACACACACACACACACACAATTCTGGAAGCTTTAGTCCCCTCCTCTTCTGCTAATGAACCTCTTCAGTGAGTCAAGACGTCTGCCCTAGACAATGTCAGCCAAGCAGTTAGCATGTCCAGATGAGAGATTTCTCTAAAGCTGAACGGCTAAAGTTGAGCCTGCCGTGTATCAGGCCAGACTCCCCACAAGCTAGCGATGTGCTCCGCAGAAGGAAAGAATGCTGGCGAATTTATCTCCAAGTGATGTCACTGTTTCCAACTAATTTCCTCCTCAGACAGCTCAGACGGCTTCTTTTCCTGCAGCCCTTTCCCAGCATTCCACACACCTCCTCTTGCTAGAGCAAAAGACGGCAGCTGAGAAAACACTCCAATATCCTGAACCGCCCAGCCCTGCCGCTGCTGCCCGGGTGGGTAGACAGTCTGTCTCCCCTGCGTGTGATGGAGGGTAGGGGTGCAGACTGGGATAAGGTCCTTGGCTTGGTTCTGAAAGCCTCGAGGGACTAAAGTTCTGGGAGGTTTTCTTGGAAAAGCAGAAAATAAAATTCTTAACACGATGTCTAGCGTGGCAGCAAAGTGAATTTCCTTCCACTTTTTAAATTGGGGTTTTTGTTTTATGTGCTTTGGATGCAACTCCGGGGTGCTCTTGGCTTAGTTTTTAAAAGCTCCTGTCCCTACATTGTCATACATGGGGAAAATAGACTGAGGTGCTGCTCTGTGCACTGGGGTTTTTATGTCCCCGTCAGACTGCAAGTTATAATATCCCTGTGAGACAAAGGGACTCTGGGGCTTTGTCTGGATTTGGGGGTCCCTTCCCAGCCTTCACAAAAATGAGCAACCGGCCCAGAAGGAAGATCTGGAAAGAAACTTACACGTGCCTGCTGAGCAGCCCAGATGTGCAGCCCTGATATGTATGTGCCGCAGCGCTGACTACCTGCCACCAACCACATTCAGCTCTACAAAGGCCACTTGTCAGACACACAACGCAGAAAGTTTTGGGCAGGTGACCTAGGATGATTTCCTTGGCATCCTCTCACGGTTTAGGTAGACAGAAGCATTCCGTGGTTTGGGCTGCTTGTTTTTCTTGTTGAGACAGGGTCTCGTGGCATCCGAGCCAGCCTTGATCTCACTATGTAACTGAGGCAAGCTAGCCCTTGATCTCACTATGTAACGGAAGTTGTCTTGAATTCCACCTCCTCCCGCTTCCATCTCCTGGTCATGCCTGTGGGAATGGAGCTCGGTGGAATGAAGTGGCAGCCAGGGATCACGTGACCTGTGACTGTGTCAAAGATGCCCCAAGGAAGGACAGATCATATGAGTAAAGTCGGTAGGTCCCTAGCCACTACATGTGGCTCAATGTGTCCGAACTCGGGAGGAGACAAGAGACACCGCGCCTGCGCAGAGCGGGCTATCACACACAGCGCCTGCGCAGAGCAGGCTACCACACACTTTCGCTCTCCGAAAAGGCGATAAGAAAGCAGATGTTCACTCCAGCCAGCAAGAGGCAGGGTGTGTCTTTTCCATCCTGAAGTGAGGCTTTCAAGGAAAAATAAATCATGTATAATAAAAGACAGCAAGAACGGGAAGTGCCTGCCAAAACCAAAAATAGTGTCAATGGGAGAAAGTGGAAAAGATGGCTAAACTCTAATGTTTTTATTTCTCCTGGAAAGGAGTCTTAAATTTCCTTTATACAGAGGTAACCAAAAGAGAGCGGTGACTGATTTGGGGGTGGGAGGAGTGTTATTTACAAGGCCAGGCTGTTTAGAGCTCTCCCCGTCTTCCTGGTAATTTGATTGTTTGGTCACGCCTCTCAATAAGTGAAATGTTACACCGGAGTATTTGTTTAAACCCCGCAGCTTCGGATACAGTAGGCTGCCGAGTGATGTTTGCTAATGGCGCACATTCGGTAATTCCTATAATGTGAAATCTCAGCCAGATTTAATGTTTCATTTCCCTGGGATTCACTCTGAAATTATTACAGACATTATGTATTCTACTCTCCGGACTTGAAATTAATTTCAAAACCAAGAAAAAGTGCATCCACTCGTGGGCCCTGGGGGAGTTTAGATCAGTAACGTTCCATTTGTCTGAAGTTTCAGATGTTTGAAATACCTGTTCGTGTTCCTGCATTTGATCCAGGCGGAAGAAAACAAGGTGCCATTTACCAAGACCTTCACTTTTTTTGAGGGGGGGGGAGGGGAGTGCGTGTTGATTGGTGACCTTGGATAGTTTCACAAGTTAATTCCCTCACAAGGGGAGACAGATCATCCGCAAAGCACCTGCTGAGCAAGCGTGAGGAGCTCAGATGAGTCCCCGGAAGCCGCATCAAGCCGGACATCCCGTCAGCATTCCAGCGTGGAGGGAGAAGGGTTCGTGAACCCCTCCCAAGTGAGGAGCTGCAAGCAGGAGAAAGACCATCGTTCTTCTTCAAGGTGTAGCCCATGGCTACTCGGCCACGCTCCAGGAAGGGTATGCAAACCTCAGGGTTTGGTCTTGGAGGGCGGGGAAAGGGAGGAGGAGCTTTGAGATGTGAGAGTGATGGACGGTGGCCCAAATCCATAGTATGACATTCTCAAAGAATGTGTTAGAATGTGTTAATATGTTCTAAAAGCTGGGTAGGGTGACAGGAACTTGCAAGGCCGTCATTGTGGCTGGCTCTCCTGGGATCAGCAGTCAGCTAGTGCAGCAAACTCAGGACGCTCCAAGTCAAGCGAGAGCCCCTGTCCCACAAAACAAGGCGTAGCTCCTAAAGAACAACACCCAGGATGTCTACGTCTGGCTTCTACACATACATACACATGCACACACGAGTGTGGGTACACACACACACACACACACACACACACACACACTTTTTCAAACTATACTAAGCCTCTATGCTCTCTCTGCTTTATGTCTAAGGGGGGGGCACTTTTATGTCGCTAATATGATACAAACATACTGCCAGTTCACAGTAACCTGGTGATAAAAATAATCAAAAAGCGATCTCAACATCCTCCTTGTACAACTCTCTGTCGTAGAAACGACATGCACTGCTTTGATTAATCAATCAATGCATTGGCAATGCTTCCGATACCTGGCCCACATAGAAAGCATGATGGCTGGACAGACTCCAAACGTTCTAGAATAAAGCAACCAGACCTGCGTTAAATTGTGATCCAAAAATTCCCAGATAATAAATCTTTAATGTGCCACCCAGGCAGCTCTCGCCCAATCTGAATTAAAAGAGTATTCTCCACACAAAGCTTTGAAAGGGTTTGCCTCCTGAATAGTTTTCACAAGTTTAGCTTTTACCCGAGGCCCACTCCTTACAGTCGGAACATAAGTGGAACACCCGAGGCCCACTCCTTACAGTCGGAACATAAGTGGAGGTGGGGGGGAAGACATAAAGGGACTAACTCACAAGTTTTACCCCAAAATGATTGACAGCTGTTTGGGAGTTCAATTGCACTGATGTCCTATTAGGTTCAAAACATCCTGGGTCCTGCAATTATCTAATAAATTCCATAAAACCTTGTTAGTAAATTCCCCACCTCCCCAGCGTGGGACTCAGCCCGGAACTCTCACCCTCATAACCACCTCTAACTGTGCCCGAGGTTCTGGAGCAGGAAGGGACTCCGAGGACCTAGCTCCTCCCACACTGGCTCATTTTCATCTGCTTGACCTTACCTGTCCCTCTCCCCTTTGGTCACCACAGTGACTGATGGCTGGGGTGATGGGTGACATGTATATTTTAGTCTCAAGTGAGTAGACCAATGGTACAGATGTTTGCCAAAAGCAGTCAAGCACAAGCTCTGGAAATTCAAATTCGCTCTACACCAACGAACTTTAAAATGATAAAAGACTTTTAAAGCCAGAAGGCCCTCAAAGATCATCCAGAAACCAGATCTCATTTCCCACAGTAAAACCAAAATCAACATACACACAAAGGAAGATACGGTAGACACAAAGGCCATGTGGAGCAGGGCGGCCTGAGAAGACAGTCGCCTCTGACGCCCACACCGCCCCTCTGGCTCTACCACTTCTTTCTCACCACACTGTGCTTATCTCTCTATGTCCTCCTCTGCGCTGAGTTCAGGAAAGCAGACGATGCAAGCCTTTCTCCGCACCGTCAGTGCAGAGTTCAGAACTGGAAGTGTGGATTTTAGTGAAGGTTGTTCATTTATTTTCTTCTTCTGCAAAACAAAAAGACAACAACAAAAAAAAGCCCTGTCATTAGATGCAGGAGAGAATTCGGGGAATGTGGAGCCTGTCACTGCAGATGGGATGGGAAGTGCCCAACTGTGGAAAGCCCGGAAATGGTTGTCTGTATACCACGCTACCGTAGGCTCCTGTACTACTGTCGAATCCACTGTAGCTACACTCTTGGGTGTATACCAGAAGAAATGAGTCAGCCTAGTGAAGAGACTGACATATCTATGTTTACTACAGCATTCTATTTATGATAGCCAAGATTTGAAACCAGTCTACATACCATCATCAGATGAGTAGTTAAAGAAAATTATACATACATACATACATACATACATACATACATACAAATATGTGTGTGTATACGACAAGAAAGTTAAATAGGGGTGATTAGGAAAGAGGAAAGGAATAGTGTTTGCAACTCTTACACACTGGGAGAAAATACATGAGGACATGTCTTGTCTTGCTCAGATCTTTATGTGTCATTACTATATATTTTTGTGGACGAGAAAAGAGGGAAAGTCTAAAGAAAAATATCAAAATTTCTAAAAAGTTCACCAACCGTGTATATTTATTCATCTCCAACCAAGACTGGGAATGATTAATGTCATGAAATTGGGTGGTGGGGTGGAGATCTCAAAGGTTTCAGTTTCCAAATTGGGCTTCAATAATGGATGTGATAAATGTATGTTTTATAGAGAGCCAAGTATTTCATAGACATTGTCCTATAATACTAAGAATATAAAAATATACAGTATAAATAAAGACTTACCTTTTCACAATTTATCTAAATTTAAGAAGACACAGATGATAAAAAATAAATATCAATTTCAAAAAATAAATTCATAAAGGAAATAAGTGCCCAACTAGGAGGAGCTCACGGACAATGTGAGTTTGAGGAGTTTGACTGAGGGAACAATAATCAAACCCAAACAGAACAGAAATGAAGACGCCAGTGAGGGCTGGAGCCCTTCAAGGAGCGACATGCCGGGTAAAGACTTCAGAAGAGTGAAGAGAAACACAACCTGACTCTTACAAATAGCCAAGGGCTGGCATGATCAGGAAGCCACCAAAAGAAAAAAGAAAATAGAATAATGGGGGCTGGAGAGATGGCTCAGTGGTTAGGAGCATTGACTGCTCTTCCAGAGGTCCTGAGTTTATTTCCCAGCAACCACATGGTGGCTCACAACCATCTGTAATGGGATCTGATGCCCTCTTCTGGTGTGTCTGAAGACAGCTACAGTGTGCTCACATACATAAAATAAGTAATTTTAAAGAAAATAGAATAGTGTACAATCAGAATGAAAGGGGCTTGGGGCCCAGCGGGACTGAAAGACTTTAAATGTTATGCAAGCTTAGGAAGCCTCTGAAGGAAGTAGTCCAGTCCATGGACTTAGGAAGTCACAAGGAACAGAAGCCAGAGCAGCAGAGGGTGCTCAGAGGATGGTATGAAGTACGTACACGCCCCAGCAGGGGTGGAGCAGAGGGGGAGCACAGGGGGCTGAAGGCTTAGGCTGGAGCTAGAGCTAAAGATGGCCATACATGGTACTATACAGAAAACGGAAATTTAAATAAATAGATGAGCTGCTTCCAGGTCTCTAACATGAGTGACTTGAGAGGTTAAAGGCATTTGCTGAGATGAGGAACAAACATGGTGGTAAGCCAGGGTTCTACATCAGCACCGCACATCACTAGGAAAAGAATTCTACATGAAGCCCACAGCAACTGAAGTGCTTGTATACTTTACAGCACAGACATTCATAATGAGAACCACGATTTTGAAAGACAGTTACTCTGTTAAAAAAAAAAAGTTCATAATATGTTAACTGAGAAAAGAAAACCTTACTGCTATAATCCCAGCACCTGAGAGGAGGAGGCAAGAAGAGCATAAATTCAAGGCCTGCCTGGGCTGTACAGTGAAATCTTGTCCCAAAAGAAGTTAATACATACATACATACATACATACATGAATGCATACATTACATGCATACATGCATAACATACATGCATGCATACATTACATACATACATTACATACATAAATGCATTACATGCATACATACATACATACACAGACTGGTTTATACAATATATGACTACATATAGAGAGGTAAATAACAATAAAATGAAATATGTCAAAATATTTATAATGATAATCTTAATGGTAAGATAATAATTTTTCCTTTCTTAATGGATATTTTCATTTTCCAAATCCCTTTATCAAACTTGTATTATCATTATTATTGTTTTACACACACACACACACACACACTCACAGTCACACTCACACTCACACAATCTTTTCCAGGGGTTTGCCTATAGCCAGCCACACTCAAGGCAACTGCATGCCCCTGAGGGTAGATAACTACAGTGCATGTTGTGTTCTTTTATCTAAGGGTCTTGAAAGCCACTCCTACTACATCATCCATAGAGAGATGTTTCTTCACATGACTTATGCATTTGTTTTTAAGATGATTAACAGACAGCTTCTGATCTCAAGTCTCCTGGTTTGTGGCCAAAGCCTCTGCTGAGCCTTTTGTCCACTTCAGCCAAAGTACACTTCTCTGATACCATGAATACGGCGCTAGCCAAGACAGGCAGAGTGAGAGGCCGGCGGTCTGATGATGTCATGAGCTCCAGCTTTGCCTGTCTGCTTAGCTCTTACTTTATATTTCTTTAACAAGGACCAGATCCTGTGATTCTACAACCTGACAGGCTTCGATGTCCACATTCCTGGTCAAGGTTATTCCTTAGTTCAATTCACCCTAGTTGTTTAAGGCTTGTTAATCAAAGACTTTTTTTCCCAAGAAGAGGTTTTGCAAGGGCCACCTGCATACTAGATGCCTAGATGCTACGAATTTCTCCAAAGAGAAGTGAAGTGTGAGACGCGAGAGAAGCAGGAAAGGAACCAGATGCTTACCAAATCCTTTCTGGGCAATAGTTACTGATCACATTGCTGTAAATACAAAGTACACTTAACTCTATGGGCCCAACAAAACAGAGACGTTATCCCTAAAAACACGTATTAAGCATATGCTAGATTTGTTCAAAGATCTTCCGGTTCCTGGTGATACTGCAAAATCCAAAACACGCAAGCCCCTTGCTCTCACAAAGCTAGCTCAGAGTACTTGGACACAAGCTGTAAGTAGTTTTTCAAGTGGACAGAGGGCGGAGAGAATCAAAGCAGAGCAAGGGGCCAGCGAGGAAGAGGCACACGAGGCACGACACGGACCAATTTCCATTCCTACACTGCCGGCTACATTAGCCCCTGCTTGCTTTCTGTCGGCCACTGGCTCCTGAGAAAGCTCATTGGATCAATAATTTTGTCTGGCGTTATCCAGCCAACAACCCCCAAATACCCTAATGAGTAAATTTGGGTACGCAGTCGCTAGCTCACTGTGAGTCAGGGGAATTCTGTTGATGTTCACCGTGATCGGCTTTCAGATACATGTGAATTCAAAACCCCCAACAATCCCGGTGATGTTCAAACAAACACACAATGATAATCTCATCCTATAAGCAAGCTGAGATCCGGGGAGCCCCAGGCTCCACTAAGCAGAGGTCACATCGACTTGCACTTCTGGAGGAAGAAAACAGAAACATAAATACGGTATGAAGCTCTTTCACCACCCAGCTCTTGGAGACCCTTTGTAAGCATGAGGATGAGAGTTAGACCCCTAGAACTCACGTTACTAAGGCTAAGTAAGGCATGAAGGCACCGTGGTCAGCATCCTGGTTCTGGGGAGGCAGAAGACAACATATCTCTGAGCCTTGTTGGCCAACCAGTCTAGTTTAACCAGTGATCCTCACACTCCAGTGATACCCTGCCTCAAAACACCAGGTCCTCAAAACACACAAGGCTCAGTCTGGTCTCTGCATGCACACACACATACACACACACACACACACACACACACACACACAAAAGGGGAGGCATAGGTTTTCTTCCCTTACCCTTTTTTTCTTAAGTATTCTGTTGTGCTATATTTTCCTTTGAGTAAAAAAAGCAAGGGTTGGTATTTTCTTCTTTAATACACCTTTGCATGTTTATAAAACTCCATCTTCAAAACACAGCTGACTACATTTGGAGCACATAGTCCATACCTATGTGCAAAAATGTAATGAAAAGTTCAGCTCATCTAAATTTCCTAGTTTCTTTATTGACAAATATGGCCTGGTCATAGTCTGGGCTGAAGAAAACGAGCCCCTGCCCCTACTCCCCCCCACACACACACACACACACTGTAGCTTAGCAAAGAGATGAACTGGGGCAAACAGAATGAATATTAATTTTCATCAAGAGAAAATCAAACTTATCTAAGAAACTTTATTGGCAGAAATGAAATTAGTTTTTCTACAGCAAATAGTTAGTGGAGTCGAGGGATTATCCTGTTACCCAAGAGGGCGAGGGAGCCCACTGGAGTCCAGATGCTTTCTTATTCGCAACAGCACAGCCAACTCTCAAAACCAAGTAACATTTGTTTCTGCACTTTCACTTAAAAAAAAAAATGACAACTACCTAAGGTTGGATAATCTTTAAGTGCCCCCTCCCTGCCCCTGCTAAACATCAAATTATTAAAGCAAGCTTTCTAGACTCATGAAGGTCAAGACAATGGTTAGTATTTGTATTATATGTAAATAGCCAACCTTGGCCTTTATTAAAACAAAATTTACTGTAGACTGTAATAGGCACAAAGCATTTGAATAGGCAGAGATAGTTCTTGCTGTGGTCCATGGCTGGTCCACGTAGGTTACTTTGGCAGGGAAATGAAGTAGGAGTATTGAAATATCTAGATGTTCTCAGGACGTGAGAAACAATGTTGACAAACGTTGTGGCTT
Source organism: Apodemus agrarius (assembly GCA_964023405.1). NCBI lineage: Eukaryota > Metazoa > Chordata > Mammalia > Rodentia > Muridae > Apodemus > Apodemus agrarius. The sequence continues at coordinate 4,848,131 of OZ030021.1, forward strand.
TAGAACATGGTTGCTATTACTACAAAACATATCAATCTATAGTGCGAGGGAGAAGCCTCATTCAATAAAGTACTTGCTGGGTGAGCATGAGGGCCTAATTCAGAACTCCGGGACTCACATAAAATACCTAGGTGTGACAGTATACACCCGCAGTTCCAGTGCCAGAGAAGAGGTGTGGGTTGCTATGGCTTGTTGGTGAGCCAGTCTCACCAAATCCATGAGCTCCAGGTAAGCCAGAGACAAAAGACAAAGTCAAGCCAGCCATCACTCCAGAGCGAGAGGGAGAGAGGCTCACGGAGCCCACAGCTGGCGGAGGCACTGTCAGGAGCTGGTGGCCACCGAGGGAAGGAAAGCCGGTTTTCTTCAGTACTGAAGCTCATAATAGGCTGCTCATGCTCCAATGGATGTCACCCCATGACCACATGCATAGGAGTGACACTAATTAAACCCAGCGAGAGGAGGAGGAGACAAAGAAAAAGAAGAAAGCAAAGAAAAGGAAGATGGGAAGAAAAAGAGGAAGGAGGAGAAAGAGACGAAGAAGACAAAGAAAAGGAGAAAGGAGGAGGAGAAGAAGGAGGAGAGGAAGAAGAAGGAGAAGAAGGAGGAGAAGGAGAAGGAGACAGAAGACAGCATGGAGGTGAGGGAGCAGTCCAGGAGAAGTCAGAGGGAAGGAGCCAAGGTACATATGATTTAAATACATTGCATTCATGTAAGAAAGTACCAAGGAGCAAAAATAAAAAATTAAATGAACTGTAGGATAATTGACGTTAGCTGATGTTGACCTCTGTCCTCCACATGCACTATCCGCATTTACTATACACATGCACATGTATCTGCACACACACAGACACACACACACACACCCACACACACACACACATACCGACTTACCTGATTCAGAGTCTTAGGGTTACTATTTTCTGTGGTGAAATACTGCGGTCAAAGCAGCTTGGGGAAAGGGAGTTTATTGCTCTACACTTCCACATCGCCGCTCATCATGAAAGGAAGTCAGGACAGGAACTCAAACAGGGCAGGAACCTGGAGGCACGAGCTGATGCAGAGGCCATGGAGGAAGGTTACTTACTGGCTTGTTCCTCATGGCTTGCTCAGCCTGCTTTCTAATAGAACCCAGGACCAGCAGCCCAGGGATGGCACCACCCACCATGGGCTGGGCCCTTCTACACCAATCACTAATTAAGGCCTGCTTGCAGTCAGTCTTATGAAGACTTCCTCTCCAATGACTCTAGCCAGCATAAAGTTCAAATAAAAACTAATTTCAATCAGTGGGTGAAAGAAGAGAGTCTGAGAGCTTATTGGCCAAATTTCTGGTTAAGAGAGTCCATGAATTCACCTAGAGCCTTTCATGAACCAAAGCTTCTCAGAAAGAGCAGTCAGATTTGCCTTCGCCATCATTATAGTCTCTGGGCTGTCTGAAAATCAGTGATTTCCATTCAAAGATCCGAGTTTTGTATCTCCTGTCTGAACTTCTGAGGATAAAGAACCGTGGTGGACACAGGCAGCCACGCTGCAGAGTGGCGTTTATGTAAGAGGGACTGCCCGAGCTCTTCCTGGCCAGCTCCTTATCAAAGATACACTGAACCTGACCCCTTTAACATAAGGGGTCACTTTACCAAAATTGTCTTTTGTGGGCATGTGCTGATAGTTGACTCCAGAGAACAGGTTCCTATGTCTGAATAAATCCTTTCACCCACTTATAAAGTTAGAGAACTCTGACCGCGGAGCCTGGTGCTAAGTCAGCCGAGCTGTGAGCACAGCACAGCGGGGCTGCCTGGGGAACGCCTTCCCTTGCGTCTCTGTGCGTGAACCTGCTTTATGAGCAGGGGTAACTGATGTCAGACAATCCACACGAATGGACTTTGTAAACGGTTACGATGCCTGCATAAGGCTGCTTTTCCAATAATTCCCCCTTACAAAAATCATCTAATTTCCAGGAAGTATTGTCCCACACTAACGGCCCCGCAAATTCATCAAGTGGCTTTACCTTCCTGTAAATCAGCACCAGCCACAACGCTGGGTTCATATCTACGCGGGATGCATAGAGCCTGTCTGAGTGTTTCACTAGGGCTGTAAAATAATAACACGTTTGTCTGCAGTTTTTCTTTTCCCTTTAAGAGCACACACTTTGTTGCGGGGTAATATTAAAAATGACCCGCCAAATTCCCGTGTTACCGCTGGCAACTCTCTAAGCCAACAGGGGTCTCTAGCTAGCCCCACCTACCCCCACCCCACCCCCGCAGTCGCTGTGCTCCCAGCTCCGGTTCCCTTATCCCTGGAGCCGCTTTCTTTCTCAGCCACAAACCCCTGTAGTCGGCGGTCCAACATTCCAGTGACCAAGTAGAACCGCCAAGTTCCCATGCTTGACCCAGCTACTTTCTGCCCCTGTGTGGATCCACTGGACAATCCATCCAGTCTCCAGTGGGGCCAGAGCTCCCGAGTTCCCTTCGCTGCCATGCCCAGTCCCACCCAACCACCATTCACCGGTCGTCAGCCACCACAACGCCCAGCAACCCTGTAGAATCAAAACTCTAGAAGCTTATAATTAACAAGTCAGATTTATATATCAATAAATACTCAGTTCACAAGATGCCAGTACAATAATTTCAGAACCAATTGATAATGATAAAAGCTGTCCACCTAGATTAGACAAATTATTCCAATTATTCTAACCTTTATGGCTATTTAAAGCCCAGCTGGTTCAGGTCCTTCTTCCTGACTGTCCACTTCCGTCTTGGCTTTTTTCTCTCTCCTGAGATGCCTCCATCTCTGCCACTGTTGGCGCTATCCAATCACAGGCCTTCTGCTGCACTAATATTTTAATGTAATTGGACAGGGAAAATCCTGCCTCAACACTTAGAGGCAGGTTCCTCGTTTTTCTCTAAAGGACATACCTTTCCTCAAAAAATAGATGATAGATAGATAGATAGATAGATAGATAGGGTCTAAGCCTTTGAAAGGGAGTATTCACTCTCTGTTACAAAAATAAAAAGCCAGATGTCTACTTTTGCCTGACCTCCTACTTTAATTGCTTCCAAAGCTGGGTCCGTGTCTGACTGCACATTATTTTATCTAGCAAAGGTGTCCTGGTAAACACAGCTGAAAGCCATGGGCAGAAGTAATGAGTGTGGGAATACTTCCTCTTTATAACTGACTTCTTCCGCTCCCTTCTTGGGGTTTAGATGATAGAACAGGCCCCCAAACTATAGAGAATAAATCATCATGAGCCAATACACTACTCGTGTGGATGTTTTGAATGCTATGATCCACCAGCTACCCATGGTGGGATTTCTAAAAATAAAAAATAAAAATAAATAAAAAAATCTAAGAATTTAATTCTCTTTTGGTATCCAAAATAAATGAAACACAGTGTAAAATAAGCACAAACAGGACTTTGAAATCCATACCCAAACCACATGTGTAAAAGGGACTACTCCTATTTCTTTTGATAAGATACACAGCCTTTCAGTGCAGGGTTGCTTAAAGAGCGAGTTTCATGTGTTATGGGGTGTGTGGTGTGTGTGAATATGTGATATGTGTGAATGTGTGTGTGCGTGTGCGTGTGTGTGTGTGTGTGTGTGTGAATGCGTGTGCGTTTCTCTTTCATTTGACATATCCTTCAGATTTGATCTTATCTGATCTCATGGAAATGTATAGTAATTGATAATGAGTTGGACTGAGAGCTACTGTTCCACAGTCGGGATCAGCTGTGGTGAACCTGCGGAGGGAGAGCCCCTGGCAGTTCCCTGATCTAAGATGCTCCAGGTAGAAGATTAGCTGGCCACCTGGAAGGAAGTGCTATGCTGTGAGTAACAGCCTTCAATTCCTGGTATCTGCTGGACAAAGTTTTCTTGCTCTGATGCCTGTGAATTGACGGAATGCTGCGAACTGTCAAATTTAGAATGCGTAAAAAGTTCATTTGGTGTTTGAGACTCAAAGTCCACCACCAGGATGCGGCCTCCACCGAAGGCCTCCGTGCTGAATCACAACATGGCGGAAGGGTCAGTGAGCCTGGCGGGAGAAGGGTCTGAACTCCTACAACAGCAGCATGGCTCTGTCCAGGAGGCCAGCACCCTCATAACACGAACATAAGTCATAGCTCTCGCCATCAAAACACAACGGTTTCCATAGTGTAATGGCTGCCATAGCCACATCAGAAAATGGAACTGGATTTCAACATGGATTTTACAAAAGTCACTGAGGCCATGCATATGTCTATGTCTATGATGTCTATGTCTATGTCTATGTATATGATATATATGTATATGTATATGTTTGTGTGTGTATAAACTTTACATATAATGTATGCAAGATCCTGAACAACTGTAATCCCAACATGCAGGAAGCTCAGGCAGGAGGATTATGAATTTGAGTCCAAACTGAGTTATAAAATCTCAAAAAGCTAAAATAATAATAATGTGATTTTTATCCCCATTTGTAGTGGCTATTCCTGGTTGTTGACTTAACTATATCTGGAATGAACTACAACCCAGAATTTGAAGACACGCCTGTGATCCAGACCTTGAGGCTGGAAGACACAAGTTTCTGGCCTAGGTCTTGGCATGGAGATCGAGAGACAGAGTGGCCATGAAAAGCTTAGGCCCGGGCAAGGGAGTGAACGCCTTTAATCCCAGGAGACTGGGGCAAGGAGACCTCCGAGTTCAAGGTCAGCCGGGGACAAATTAAGTCCCAGATCCAGGGGTGATGGTATAAATCTTTAATCCGGGCCACTCTGCTGGAGGCCTATGTAGGGACATTGGGAAAAAGAAGACTGCCTCTCCTTTGCCTGCTAGCAAGTGCTAGCATGCCTGTGGGAATCCACTTCTACAGAAAACCAGATCAAACATCTAGTCCTGTGGGACTGAGACTATTAAACTCTTGGACATCCCCTCCACTGCTGCCCATTGTTGGGTTAGTTGGACTATAGACCATAAGTCATCACAATAAATTCCCTTAATATAGAGAGACAACCCGTAAGTTCTGTCACTCTAGGGAACCCTGACTAATATACCATCCTGTCATATTCAAGGAGGAAACTGTCCTCCGACCCTCTGGAATCTCTGTCTTTCCACCACCAGAGACCGAATTCCTCAGCTCACAACTGCAGCTCTCCTTGCCACAGTCCCAATTCCAGTCCAACCTCACTACATCTCCCCGTATGAACCCTAACCCTAGTGGAGCAGTCCCAAAGTTCCAAAGAAAACCAGGTCTTTACACAGGAGCCCACACATGCACGTCATATCCCTTCCATTTCTTCCCACCCTTAAAGACACAGACCTAATGCACTGTCCAAGCACAGCGTCTACTCGGCAATAATTTTCTTTCTAGATTCCCGCAGGGGGGGCAGAGAGACAGCTCAGAGTCCTGCTACACAATCCTGACAACCTGAGTTCCATTCACAGGGAAAAGAGAACTGATTTCCAAGCTGTCCTCTGACCTCCATGGGGGCACTGTTGCATGTGCATGCCTGCACTCATACGTTATACATGCATGTGCACATGCATGCGCATGCACATGAGTGCACACATACCAAAGATAAGTAGAAATGTATACCAACTCCCACAGTAAGGGGAAGAACATCATCTCTGGCAGATTCCCCCCTCTTGAAGGAAGGCTGGAGATGAGGAAAGGCTCCAAGCCATGCCCTGGTCACTGCCTCATACCCCCTCATCAGCTCTCAGCCAGTGCTGCAGGCCAGGGTTAGGGTTCTCATTTGGTGGATAATGGAACAGAGGTGCAGAATCCTTAGAATTAAATCACTCAAAGCACTGTATAGTCACACACACACACACACACACACACACACACACACACACACACCTTTTAGGAAGTTGACTGCAGCCCTTGGCAAGCATTTCTCCTTTCTTGGATCAGGAGCTAAGTAAGGGTCTTTCTTGTTGTTTCCCGTTGTTGTTTTAACAGATGAGCTAAGAGAAGAGGCCACCTCTTCACCTTTGCCCCTCCCCCACCCGCACCGGAAATTTCTAGCTCAATTACGCATTGCATTAATATTCTTTCAGAAACCGAAATGTCTTTCAAAAACAAAAAGGAACATAAAGATACATTTATTTTTCTACTTCTTATCTTGGGGACAAGAAAAATAAAAACCTTGCCTAGAAAGGCACCTATTTGAATTAGAAATCGAGGGTAATTATTTTGGTAACGGGCTGCTGCTATGGGACAGGGGAGTGAGACGTGGGCAGGGAGCATGCGGATCATTTAATTCTTGGCCTGCCTGTGAGGTGGGTGGCAAGATTCTCATATTACAAATGAAGACCCTCGAGAGAGAAGGGGGGGGCGGTGTAAGCAGGACTGAAACTCCGGCGCCAGTGCTCTTAAGCACCGCGCTGGATCCCCTCTGGGTCTGCAGGCCTATTTAATATTCACTGGCAGGCACGGCTCCATTTTCTCTGCACCTCCTAACCAGAAAAGACCTTTCCCAATGCCCCTTCTCTCCAGTCTGTTTTCACGATTCTTTAAATAATTTCCTATATTTAAAGGAAAGAAATGCTAAACACAGACAGAGAGGAAACAGGGTTACGTCTGTCTTCCTGGAAAACATTATGGAGTGAAAAATAATTTAAAGAAATTCTTTCCAGCCCCAGCCTATACCACCACCCGTACTACAATCGGGACTTCCTCGTGCAGAGAGCCTGCCCCCTAGTGGATATCAGCTTTAAGTATTCCGATTTTGTATCCATAAATACACCCTGGCTTGGTTTTTGTTTTTTTAATTTGTGGTAAGAAAAAGCAGGTCAAAGGCCAGGAAGATGGCCCAGCGGGTATCAGTGCCACCGTGAGCCGTGATCTAGGGTCGATCCCGGGGACCGATGTTCCACACCCTACACACAGAGAAATAAATGCAAAATCATTGTTTCAAAGAAAAATAGGTCTGAGTTTTAATCCTTATAGCTATATTAACTAATGAGGCTACGTACTTTGCTGTTTGGGGAATGAAAAATAAGGGAAAAATGGCCAAGTGTTCCTTTCCCAAGCCCCGCTTTACCAACTGTAAAGTAGGTTCGCGCACTGCCGCGCCTTTCCGCTCTCCAGCCTCCGCGGCTCTTAATTAAACTTGGAATCTTCGACAGCATTCCTTCACCAAAGACAGCCTGCATGGGAGCGCTTTCAAGAAAGCATTAGAAATGGAGAGGTTGGGACAGTTTCCGTTGGTTTGGATAGAACACTCGCACGGATCCGTCATCTTAAAACATCCCAGTCCACACTCCGTGGTAGCTGTAATTTCACTGATGCTTAATTTATTTAGCCGCATATTATAGTTTAATTAAACACCAGGCAGAAGCTTCCCTGGGTCATTTTTCTAGCCAACAAAGTCGGAGCTTTTGTACTTAAACCCAGAAACAAAAGAGTCAGGCAAAGGAACAGGGGTACGGGTTTCGTTTCACTATTTGGGTCACGTGCGTTTCCATTTTATTGTGCACGGATAGTAGGTGTCTACACTGCTCCCCTCTCGTCCGATTTTCTTAAGTAGGTAGTAAATCTTATTAGTGGTGGCAGCGCCTGCTCTGGGGTGGACAGGTCTGATCACCAGCAGGTGCCCCTGCTGTGCCCCTCAATAGGCCACGCGATCTTGGCCTGCCAGCTACGACTGTTCTCTTTCTCTTTCTTTCTTTCTTTTTCCTCACAGACACATGAGAATTTTGTGGACACTTAGAATTATTTCCTTCTTTTTAATGAGCCAAGACTCTGGTTTCAGGAAGCCCAATGAGATAGATAAACAACGTGTTGTGTTACCTGCATGTTTTAATTACGCGTGTTTGCGATTGCTCTCCCTTAAAAAACGCCCAGCAGAGCGGCAATATCTCTCAACTACACCTTTCCCAGCCTGCCTGTCCATCAGGGTTCTTTCATCTCTCCCAAACACGAAGAGGCAGGAAGAATTCTCTCTACAGAGACCGGCATAAAGCGAAACAGCTTTATCTCACAAAAATATTCGTTCCAGTTCACTCGCAGCGCTCCCGATGCTGGTGTCCGTGGTTAGTTCCAAAGGCCCGGTGACTCCTTAAACAACCCGTCTGTTTGGACAGGATCTAAGATCTTCTTCCAAAATCAAACATTAGCACATCCATTGAGCCAGTAGTTGCGTTTTTAAAAGATACTATGGCGGGCTGGAGAGATGGCTCAGCGGTTAAGGGCACTGACTGCTCTTCCAGAGAGTCCTGAGTTCAATTCCCAGCAACCACACGGTGGCTCACAACCATCTGTAATGAGATCTGATGCCCTCTTCTGGGGTGTCTGAAGACAACTACAGTGTACTTACACATATAATAAATAAATAAATCTTTTAAAAAAAAAAGATACTATGGCAATAAAAGTGTCCAGGGGCAGAGGACCACGTTAGCCTTGAGCCTGGGTTGCCTGCTGGCCCTTTATACATTCTGACAATAGATTAAGTTGCCTCAGTTTCAAAGTCTCCCGCCTTTGCTGCTGCTTTGTTCCACCTGACTGAGATGCTTCTACATTAGCAACTATAGTTGTTTTTCCTTCACTGATTCTTACCCAGTATTGAACAAGGTATATCATTACCCTTTGTTGGGCCATCTCCCAAGCCAACAATATATTTGCTGCATTGATTCCAATATTTCCACATTAGGATAGTACCTCAAATAACTATTTTGGTGCTTATATGCAGACATTTTTGATGCTACAGCATCTTAAAAGCAACTGCAGGCTCAATGGATGTTCTCACATTCAATTTTGGAAGAGGATGTCAAATCCTGTCCAAATAGACAGGGATGTTTAAGGAGACACCAGGCCTTTGGAACTAATCACAGACACCAGCACTGGGAGGATGTCCTAAACTGTTCAGTCAAAATACTGGCAACTCTGTGCAGTATAAAATCTAATAAACTGGCCCAGCGTCTCCTTCTGCACCTGGACTTCAATCCAAATCCACTGACTTCCAAGTCCAAATCTCTACCCAGCATAACACACTTTACAGCACAAACAAACAAGCAAACAAAACCCCAAACAAAACAAAAGAAAAATTAAACCTGGAACTTGAAGTCACTCTTCCCAGGGATATACAGGCAATAAGGAAAACCATTTTCTCGCCCTGAAGTTGTTAGTGGTGGAAAGCACAGTTAGGATTTGTTCAAAATTAAGCGTTTAGAGTAGAAATAACTGCAAAACACAAAGGTAGGTTCTGCTTCAGAACGGTCTGGGTGACACATGTCTACGCTATGGAAGGATATTAGAAAACCTGCTGCTTTGTTTTCACATGCCCATCCCTTTATGGAAGTTCCTGCAATCGTCATACTCCTAGTCTCTCAAATCTCCTTGAATGTGATAATGTTCAGTCGCCATTTTATCGTCTGCCGAAAGTGAGGGCTGGAGTCAGAAGAGGCGTGGCAGTGGCGGCTTGGCTGTGCTGCCGTGCGCGGGACCTCAGCTGGAAGACTCGAGCATGGGGGAGACGCAGCAGATGGGCTGGAATCCTCTGAAGGTGCGCTCGCTCGTGCGTCTGCAGGTGGAGGCTGGCTGTCATCTGGGATCTCAGCTGGGGCTGCTGGCCAGAGCGCCCACACATGCTCTCCCCATATGGTCCTGTGCTACTTCGTGGCAGTGACTGGTTTCCAAAACCAAATGTCCCAAGATTCACCTTCCAATGATGGTATAAGAGGAAATCAGGAGTGTGTCCTTCACAAACATGAGGCTAGAAATAGTTACTGATGTTTAAAACCAGTTTAAGTTGGTGGAAAATGGCCAGTGGTAGACAATAAGTTGAGAAGTATTTACTCATGATGCACACACACACACACACACACACACACACACTCACATACTCAGACATACACATTCACATACACACTCAGACATGTACACACACATACATACTCAGACATCTATACACACATAGTCAGACACAGACACACACACTCAGACACAAGGACTCACACACACACTTAAACCTGCATGCACACTCACACTAACACACACACTCAGACACACACTTACATTCAGACATGCACACACTCAGACATGCACACACACATACTTAGACACACACACACACACACACACACACACACACACACACTATCAGGTAGAAGATTCAATGGCCCCACAGTTTTCTTGTCCTGGGGATTCCAAGTGGAGATGGCAAAGCCCTCAGTTTTTACTGTTGGAGGTGGTAAATTGCACTCAGCTGAGACACATCAGCTGAAAAAAAGCCATCTAAAAGGGAAATAAATTTAGAAAAGCAAAGAGAAAGACCAGTCACATTGCTGTTTGACTGTTGTCAGCATAAACTTGAAGGAAACCCCCCCCCAAAAAAAAAACAGCATAAATGAGGCTCAGGAAGATGTTTGCATATATGTGGGAGGCAGTGGGACCTGAGGGGGCTCTGAGCATCTTTCTCTAAACGAACGGTTGAATGCACTGTGGAGGATTCTGTGTGCATGTTCTGAAATACCCTGCAGCCAACAGAAGCTACAGTCTAGACACACATAAAACAAAGTAATAATAGCTAACACAGATGATTAACAAAGCCCCCAAGGGAGTCACACTAGGAGGATGTGGATGGAGTTTGCTACTTTGTGTTTTTGAGGCAGGGTCTCACTATGTAACCCTGGCTCACATGGAACTTCTATGTAGATCAGGCTGGCCTCAAATTCACTATATAAACAGGCTGGCCTCAAACTCACAGAGCTCTGCTTGCATCTGCCCCCCGAATGTTAGGATGAAAACCAGTGCACTACAATGCCCAGAAGAAATGACATTTTTAATTGATTTCAAAAATCAAGGATTTTTTTCTGATTAATTTCCATTTATTATCCATTTAATCATCGTGGCTTAAAAACCAGTATATTTAGTCAGATGTAGAAGCAGTAAACTAGAGAAATGGATGAATGGATGGATGATGGTAGGTAGACAGGCAGATGAATGGATGAATGAAAAGATGATATAGATAAGTAGATAGATGATAGATAGAAGATAGATAGATAGAAGATAGACAGATGATAGACAGATAGTAGATAGACAGATGATAGAAGACAGACAGACAGATTATAAAAGATAGACAGACAGATAGATGATAGGGAGAGAGAAAGAAAGAAAGATAGATAGATAGATAGATAGATAGATAGATAGAAGATAGATAACACACATTTATTACGAGGAATTGATTTAAATACTCAAGTTCTGTCAGAAAATGAATACAAAGGACACAAATTCATGGGCACAGGACAAAATTCTAACAACTGGCAGGCAGGAAGAGATTCCACAGATGAGCAAGACGAAATTCATGGGCAGGAGCTGAAGCTGTCATCAGCCTAGAGCTTATGACAGAGTGTGAGGGCGGAACTATGAAGGCGGCTCCTGACAGCCATCGAGCCTGTCCTTTAAGGAGCTGTGAAGACACTAACGTGACTGTGGCAGTCTGTCTCATACTTGGGAGATCACAGAAGCTGGGCTGGTTTCAGGTGTCTAGCATGAGATCGGGAGACTCGCTCCTCAGCAGCTAGGAGCGCATCCTGACTGCCTTGGTCATGACCAAGGAAGGTAACTTATAAAAATGTTTACTTTGGAGCTCGAGATTGCACAGGATTAGAGTCCATGGCCATTGTGATGGGAAGTATGCCAGCGGGCTAGCCTGGCACCAGCCTGGCACCAGGACCATGACTGAGAGATTACATCTTTATCCACAAACACGACGCACAGAGAGCTAACTGAGAGTGGATGTTTGCAAACCTCAAAGCCAGCCCTGGTGACACACCTCCTCCAACAAGACCACACCTCCTAATCCTTCCCAAATAGTTCCACCAATCGGAACCAAGTATTCAAACATAGGAACCCAGAGAGGCCATTTTCACTCAAACCACCACACTGCCCTTCCAGAGGATCTGAATTCAGTTTCTAGCACCCATATTAGGCGGCCCACAAATATCTGTAACGTCATGTCCAGGTGCCCAGTGCTGTCTTTTAGCCTATACAGGTGTGAGCACAAACATGTACGTGTACACTCACATGTGTTATATGGTCTCACATAGACACACAAGTATATGTGTAAATAAATATTTGTAATATTTTTATTAAAAAGTAAAGCAAAGAGTTAGCTAAGCATATGGCATATAGTATAATCCCAGTTCTTAAAATGCTGAGGCTAGAAAAGCATAGCATGAGGCTAGCCTGTGCTATATAGTAAAACCGTAACTCAAGTGGAGGTGGGGGTAGGGGTGAGGGACCAAGCATTCTCTTCACCTAGTAGAAAAAAGAAATGAATACATCAGAAAATGCAAGAGTGTAGTTGCCACAAATACAGAGGGGACCGTGTGTCTAAAGATGGCTGTTTTCTTTAGAAGCATAGACCTTTCAAACAACATCAAGAAAGAGGGACACTCCTGTGTCCCCCACCACAAGCAGTGATCTGAGCCAAGACTCCTGGAAATCCACTTAGTCCTGACCTCCCAACGTGGTGGCAGAGTTTCAGATCTGTAAGCTGAGAAAGTCTGAGGGTCAGTCTCACAATGACATGGGCATGTTTAATACTATACTTTTTTGTTGTTAGAGTTTTATTTATTTATTTTATGTATGTGAGTACACTATCACAGTCTTCACACACACCACAAGAGGGCATCCCATTACAGATGGTTGTGAGCCACCATGTGGTTGCTGGGGGCATTGAACTCAGAACCTCTGGAAGAATAGTCAGTGCTCTCCAGCCCCTATTAGACATGTTTAAATAGCCGATAAATTTTATCTTTTAAAAGTCTTGTATTGATTCTCAATATCATTCTACTGTATTCAAAAAGCACAGTCTGTAGTATTCATCTTAAATTCGTGTAGCCTGCTTGTTTGCTGTCCAAATAGAATATATTTTCCATCCCTTAGTCTCAGCATACCTTTATCTTGTGCCTAAATTCATTTCTAAATAGGCACAGTCCTTGTACCTCATTTTAACCCAGACTGACAATCTGCTTTTGTTCTAGTGCTTGGACCATTTGGACCCCGTGCTATTTCTAATGCAAGGAGATTTACACGCTTGCTCTCTCCTGTTTCCCAAGGGTCTGCAGTCACTTCTGTTTCCCCGCCGCCTTCACCTCTTCCCTTCGTGCTAAGAGCTGCCTCCTGTAGCCGTCCGCTGGAGAGCCTGTCGTTATTTTGATGGGGTTGCTAATGTTTGCCCTGAGGTTTCTCATTCATGTGTTCACCTGTCAGAATCCACTTCAGATTTTTCAGATTTCCACTAACTTCATTTCAGTGAAAGATAGAAGTGTTACTTTTATATAATTCTGTTTCTTCTTCCTCGTTTTGTTTGTCACACTATTTTTATAAGTATATACAAATATATTTATGCAAACATATAAATTGCAAACCTAAGAATAAATGTCATGTTAATGGTGTTAATCCTATATTGTTTAAAGAAGCTAAGTGAATAAGCAAGATAAGTGTACACATATAGAGTATTATACTATCATTCTTATTTACCGTGGCTGTTTCTTCTCATTTGTACCTGTTAATCTCAATTACCACTGAGTGTGGTTTTATTCTATGACGCCAATTCTAGTCTGCCCTCATGCTTTGTGCTATTACTACCATGTCTCTCTATATACAGTCAACCCAGCAGCACAGAGACAGATGATAGGCAGTAGATTAGATGATAGATAGATAGATAGACAGATAGATAGATAGATGATACATAGGTAGATAGATGATACATAGGTAGATAGATAATAGATAATAGATGAGAGATAGAGGGTAGATAGGTAGATAGATGATGATAGATAGATGATAGACAGATACACATAGACAGACAGACAGACAGACAGACAGACAGAAGGACAGACAGAGAAACAAAGTACTCAGAAAGCTGAACCGTGTGTGTAACTGCCTTTATAATTCCCTACATGCTCCCTTCACCAGTCTCAGGGTGATGTTTTGTGCAGAATCAGACACTGTTTGGTTTCTTTTTCAAACTCCTTTTAGTGTCACCTTTAAGATGCGCCTCTGGCAACTGGACTTTTTTTTTTTTTTTGATACATTTCATTACTTCACTTTGGGTTTTATGTGGTTTATGTGAGAAATGCCTCCCACAGTCTCGAGCATTGGAACACTTGGTGGAGCCGTTTGGGAGGGGTTTAGGTGGTAGGCCTGCTGGAGGAAGTCTGACACTGGAGGTGGGCTTTGAGAGTAAAAAGCCTCACTTACTTCTGCTACTTTCTCCTTCCCCCTCCCCCTTCCCTCCCTCTTCTTCCCTCCCCCTCTTCCTTTCCCTGCTTCATACTTGCACTCAAGGCATGGGCTCTCAGGTCCCGCTCCAGCCATCAAGCCTGTCGCCGCTGCCGTGCTGTCCCCACCAATATGGACTTTAGCCCTCTGGAACTCTGAGCCAAAATAAGCTCTTTCATCTATAAGACTCCATGGTTGGGTTGGGTTGGGTTTGATTGCAGCCCCAGAAAAGCAACTGCCACGGCCTTGAAAACAAGCAACTTTTCTGGGTGTGGTATTTGGGGTCGGCTCTTCGACCTTCCGTACTTTGACTTACATCACCCACTGCCTCCTGGCTCACATAGGCTCCAGAGAGAGTCAGCTGTGGGCCCGCTGGGGTTCTGTTGCAAGATATTTCCCACCCATTCACAGTGAGGCAGTGAGAGGCCGAGAGGCTGGTGAGTGGAGGGGAGAGAGGAGGAGGAGGAGCTAAGGGAGGTGAGGGACAAAGAGAGGGGAGGCTCGGTGGACCAGAGCAGAGAGGGAGGCGCTGATATCCAGATGGCTTCAGACGAGGCTCTGGTGTTTTTGAGAGGTCAGAAATATTGGGATAAGACTTTATCAGGTTTTTTTTTTTTATCACTTTTATCATTTTTTTCAACCGTTTTCTTCTGCTGTCTGTCTTCTTTCTGACATCTCCCTCTCTATTCCCATTTTACATATGTTAGGTGATTAATGATATTGGACATTACTTTGAAGTCAGATCACTATTAGTCACTCTTCCTTCCCTCTGTTTTGCAGGCTACGTGATTTTATGACTATGTCGTTCAGCTCACACATTCTTACACTGACTCGGACATACCGTCGAGCCACCCTCAGATTTCATGTTGATTATTATACTTTTCCACTTAAAAATACTCAGAGCTTTTTAGATATTTAATTTTTAGTTGTGTGTGTATGGAGTGGGAACTGTGTGCACCTGCATGCAGTGCCCTCAGAGGCCAGAAGAGGGCACTAGCGCTCCGGGAGCAGGAGTCACAGACATTTAGGAGACCGGATGTGGTGCTGGGCCCTACTCAGCTTTGTCTCTGACGGTGAACACTGCACTCAGAGCCCCATGCCTATAAGCCAGGAGATTTGCTGACTTAGCCATCTCCTCAGCCCTATATAATATTAATTATATTATTATATATGTTTATGTCAGTTGCTCAAAATACTCGCTAAATCTAACACCTGGGTCTTTTGTTTTCTGTTCCTGTTCCTATGCTTGGTTTAAACTTACCAGTTTCACCTGAGGACCCAGCTATACCACTTCTGGGCATATACCCAGAAGATGTTCCAGCATGTAATAAGGACACATGCTCCACTATGTTCATAGCATCCTTATTTATAATAGCCAGAAGCTGGAAACAACACAGATGTCCCTCAACAGAGGAATGGATACAGAAAATGTGATACATTTACACAATGGAATACTACTCAGCTATAAAAAACAATAACCCCATGAAATTCCTAGGCAAATGGATGAACTAGAAAATATCATCTTGAGTGAGGTAACCCAGTCACAAAAGAACACGCATGGTATGCACTCACTGATAAGTGGATATTAGCCCAAAAGTTAGGAATACCCAAGATTCAATTCACAGACTATATGAAACCTAAGAAGAAGGAAGACCAAAATGTGGATGCTTCAGTGCTTCTTAGACGGGTGAACAAATTACTAACAGGAGGAAATATGGAGACAAAGTGTGGAGCAGAGACTGAAGGAAAGGCCATCCAGAGACTGCCCCACCTGGGGATTCATCCCATATACAGACACCAAACCCAGACGTTATTGCGAATGCCAGGAAGTGCTTGCTGACTGAAGCCTGCTATGGCTGTCTCCTGAGAGGTTCTGCCAGAACCCTACAAATACAAAGGCAGATGCTCACAGCCATCCATTGGACTGAGCGTGGGGTCCCTGATGGTGGAGTTGGAGAAGGGACTGAAGGAACTGAAGGTGTTTGCAGCCCCATGGGTGGAGCAACAGTGTCAACCAGCCAGACCCCCAGAGCTCCCTGTGACTGGACCACCAGCCAAAGAATACACATGGAGGGACCCATGGTTCCGGCCACATATGTGGCAGAGGATGGCCTTGTTGGACATCACTGGGAGGAGAGGCCCTTGGGCCTGAGGGTGTTCGATGCCTCAGTGTAGAGGAATGCCAGGCGGGAGGACAGGAGTGGGTGGGTGAGGGAGCACCCTCATAGAGGCAGGGGGGGAGGGATGGGATAGGGGGGTTCTGAAGGGGAGACCTGGAAAGGGAGAAATATTTGAAATGTAAATAAAGAAAATATCCAATTTAAAAAAAAAAAAAAAACCTTACCAGTTTCTCTGTACATGTTATCATCACCATTATTATTTGTAAACTGGAAGTGTAGGGCATGGATTTAAAGTTCTGACTCCCCACCACCATTTCTTTGGGTCTTTACTTTTGTTTGTATATATTCTAGACTGAGACTTAGGGTGAAGTCTTTTTCTCCTGAGTCCTCCCGTGGGTGCATTGTGGGGTGCACAGAGCACACCCCCCTTAGGTGGCTCCCACCGGCTCATTCCATGATTCATTTTTAGTCTCCTACTCTTCGGCCTCTATTGCTGTCTCTCCCATCTCTTAAGCACCATCGCTGGCTAGATGACTACTTACTGTTCTTGACAACACTCTGGGCCGTAAATTACCCTACTGTCAAATCCAATTCAACCTGAACCTATTCTCAAGACAGCCTTTGATGTCTCTCGTCCTGGGTGGCGCTTCTCAGCTGTCACTCCTCCTAACTCTGTCCCGGCTCAGCTCTGGGCTGTTGCCGTTGTGAAGCTTCAGACAGACTCTCAAGCTTGAACCCAATTCTAAAGAAAATGGGCGCTCTCTGGTCTTTATCTTTCCCTCTGCAGGAAAGCTCTGCCCTGCGGCTCTGTAGCAGGAAGCAAAGACCTGTCTCTCCCTGTGAGTGAGGGAGGCTTTGGGGGTCTCCTTGGTTTGGCTTCTTCTCTCCTGGAATGACTTGATTCCAGGAATGACTTGGGGTGATAGCAGTTGTGCCTGGAGTCACTGAGACCACCTGAAATCAAGCTTCTCTAGTGTGGAGCTGGGGCTGGGGGGCGGGGGGGGGACACAAACAACCTGTGTGGCTAACGTGGTGGTCGCTACCCCTCTCTAGGCGGAACGACCCTTTCACAGGGGTCACCCAGGACAACCAGAAAACACTAATATTTACATTACAATTAATAACAGCAGCAAAATTTTAGTTACAAAGTAGCAAAAACAAAAATTTCATTTTGTGGTGGGGTGTTATGCAACATGAGGAACTGTTATCGGTCACAGCATTTGGAAGGCTGAGAACCACGGATCTGAAGGAAGCCGGTGTCGCCCTGAGCTACAGCTGAGGGATGAGAGGGCAAAGGAAGCCCATGCGGTCAGTCTTCCTGCCTGCATTCTTCCACAAATGAAATGTCTGCACACCAGCTCAGGGCGAGGGTAAAGGGGACTTGTGACTCAAATTCCAGAACCTTCAACTGCTTTTACAAAGATTTAGCAGATCTTCTTCAATAAATGTTCCTTTATTCACCGTGTATTTTTAGGGAACTCCCCAGAAACTTTAAATGGAAGTTTTTTAGAATATCTACCAATTGGGGCTGATAGCTGAGGGAAAGATCCGGTGAGCTCCTCAGAGCACACTTCAGAAGTGTTCCTCCAGTCTTTCTTTGAACGTTGTAAGGCCAGGACCCAGGAGACAGCCTTAGAAGAAACTGCAAAACCAGAAGGCTCGAGGCTAACGCGAAGTAGGAAGTCACCAGGACAGATAGGCGAAGCCACGGCCAAACTATATATCCACGTAGCTGCGTTGATCTGAAAGAAATAATGCCGTTTCCCAACGCGTGCAGTAATAGAAGCGCCTCATCCTGATTCACACAAGAGCATCACCGTGCACTCACACAGCCCCAGAAGCCACAGAGACTCCAGTTGACAGGTTATGTAGGATGAGGCAGCCATCCAGAGCGGTGGTTCCCAATTCTGGCTGCTCGTTAGGATCACTTGGGGAGCCGTTGAAAAATACCAATGATAGGGTCCCACTTAGACCAATTAAATCAGACTCTCCTGGGACGGGGTCCAGCCGTTGGTGTTTACAACAGCCCCTCGGGGTATTCTAATGTTCACTCCAGATTGAGAACCGCTGATCTAGAGCCTGGAGCCAGGGGGATGGGATTCTTCTTCTCAGGCACCTCGAGAGGAGGCGAGCTGCCTGCGCTGTCCCCATGCTGGCAGCCGTAAAATGCTCCACGTAAATAGTGAATAAAATTGGCAGAGCAAAGTTAAGTCCAATTACAGTGAGCGGTTTCTGTCCTGAAAGACATCGCCAAAGTTGTCCCCAAGCAATAAGAAAAACAGTGACACTGTAAGCGCTGCTCCCACACTCCTCGCTCTCAGACTGACTGATGGCTCACCCAAGCCTGGTGGATTGTGTCCCGGGGTATCATGAGGACATCTACAGTGGCAGACCCCGCCCACACTTTCGGCCACACTCTAATTGTCATCCTTGGCATAGATAGGAATGGAGTCTGTCTTAACAGAAGTATTGACTTTAAAAACCAGAGAACAAAGCACCTTCACCCCAAAGACTGAATGTTGTATTTTAGAAAACAAACAAAAACAAACACGTACACATAGCTACTTGGTTTCTGGAAGGCACGCGTACCCTCCCTCATCCATAAACTAAAATCACTAGATAAAAGGGACTGTGCCAAGAGCACTAATGAAGTGGTAGAGGGGTTTCTGGGTTGCTTAGTGAACTTTCCTTCTTTCTTAGATGCTCAGAACGAGAACTCTCTGTGCCCCACAAAGCTTGTCTTGCTCTCTTTCTTTTTTTTTTCTGAGACCTCAAGAACTCCACAAAAGAATTATGGCATAGTGATGTCTAAAATGATAGTGAGGAATCTTCTAAACAGGAGGGAGGGAGGGAGGGAGGAGAGGAGAAAGGGAGTGTGTGTGTGTGTGTGTGTGTGTGTGTGTGTGTGTGTGAGAGAGAGAGAGAGAGAGAGAGAGCATGTGAGTGTGTGTGTGAGTGTGTATGAGTGTGTGTGTAAGTGTGTGTGTGTGAGAGAGTTTGTGTGTGTATGTATGTGTGTGTAGGTGTATGTGAGACAGGAAGAGAGAGACAGAGGGGTGTTTCTGGGACCCCCTCCCCTATCCATATCCTGACAATTGATCCATGGTCCTTGGTTTCCTGGGCACCTACCTCCTGACAGCCACTCCAGAGATGAGACCTGAGAGAAAAACCTCTACACTATAGTGACTATATAGTGACTAATACCTTGTGACTATTGGATAATCTCAGTGGTCCGCCCCTACAATGTATAAGATACCAGAACCTTTCTTAACCCAGTAGGAGAGGAAAACAAAATTCTTTCTCTACCTTTCTGGACTGTCCAGCTAGGTACCTGGAGTTAGAAAAAAAAGAGAAAAGAAGCAAGAACAACGTGTAGGAACATAAGTAATATGCGAATGCGGGGCGGAAGCTCCACAGAAAGTTCCCTTGTCCATCTTAACTGTGTCAGCTGGCTTCGTTATCTCTGTGACAAAACCCTGAGAAAAACAACCAACTTAACACAGGGGAAGATTTATCCAGACCTACAGTGTCTGAGGTCTGCATGGTTGGCTAATTCCATTGTTTCTGGTTCTATGGTGAGACATAGCATCTCCATGGAAGAATTTTGTTGATCAGGGCTTCTTACCTGTCAGGGAGAAAGGAGAGATGGACCAAGGAAAGGCCTGGGACCTGGAACAAGATACAGTGTTCCAAGAAACACGCTTTGGGCAATGTACTTTCTCCTACTAGTACCTACTTTTCTAGAAGTTTCTACCAACTCTCAGTAATGCAGTCAAGTTATAAACCTACTGATAGATTGATTCATTGATTAGGCCAGAACCCTCATGATGAACTGTCTGAATGAACCTGCTAGATAGAAATCAAGCTGGAGGACACAGCTATATTACTCCTGGACATATACCCAGAAGATTCTCCAACATGTAATAAAGACACAGGCTCCACTATGTTCATAACAGCCTTATTTATAATAACCAGAAGCTGGAAACAACACAGATGTTCCTCAACAGAGGAATGGATACAAAAAAAAATGTGTATATTTACACAATGGAATACTACTCAGCTATTAAAAATAATGAATTCATGAAATTCTTATGCAAATGGATGGAGCTAGAAAATATCATCCTGAGTGAGGTAACCCAATCACAAAAGAACACTCATGGTATGTATGCACTCACTGATAAGTGGATATTACCCCGGAAACTTGGAATACCCAAGACACAATTCACAGACCAAACGAAGCTCAAGCAGAGGATGGCCTTATTGGTCATCAAAGGGAGGAGAGGCCCTTGGTCCCTGAGAAGGCTGGATGCCTCAGTAGAGGGGAATGCCAGGGCAGGGTAGAGGGAGTGGATGGGTTGGTAAGTAGGGGGAGGGGGGATGGGATGGGGTGTTTTTGGAGGAGAACCCAGAAAAGGGGACAGCGTTTGAAATGTAAATAAATAAAATACCTAATTAAAAAAAAAAAAGACATCAAGCTTGAAACACAGTAGGTCTTGAAGAACACTTCATTGTCAAACTATAACATTAGCAAAGAACATTAATTTGTAGAGAAGTATTGAAACACAGGATGAGAGGCTTAGCTCTTATGAAAAGCAAGCCATAAAAAGGTAAATAGATAATTCAGGAGAAAGATATGGCCGGATACGGATGACTGAGTCAGAAAGGTTAATGCTGGGACCTAGTGGCAACACAAAATGAAAACCATCTCTTGAACTGCCCCCAGACCAGCCTCGGGGTCATAGAAACCCCCTCCAACAAGCAAACACCAACAAGAACAAGACCACAATCAAAATGAAACCCAGCGGAGGAGTTCTCTAGGGACTAAAGGAAATGTTGCCCCAAGATAACTTTTAGGTTGCCAGGAGCCACATAAGAGATAATGCATATAAACACTGTCCCGTGCATATGACACAGAGAGCATGAGATCGCATGTGCCAGGGGATATAATGTGACCTATGACTGTCAACAATCTGTGTCAATACCCTGTACTCTATAATTAAAAGTGCCAAGACTGGAAACGAGGAGGGGGGGGGCTGGGCCCACGCCAGCCACAGCTCACCCCTAACCTCTGCAGTCTACTCTTTCCTGATCCTTCCCTTGTAATAAATCTGTTTCCTGGCTGCTTTCCTGTATCTTAGCCCATCCTTTGTTTGATACCACGAACCTGGCCATGTCAGCACAGATGACTGACCACTGAGACTCTCCTGTAGTAACAATGTGGAATTTTAGCAAGTCTAAAGTCGGTGCTGGTGAGTCTAGCATCCTCTCCAGCGATGAAGGCCTACAGGAGGAAGGAGCGAGACTGCTGAGTCCACTTCCACCTTTTCTAGGTTGTTTTTTTGTTTTGTTTGTTTGTTTTTTGTTTTTTATTGAAAAGGGAAGTAAAAACACTTTATGATAAAATTAAAGATTTACATGGAAAATATTTCACATAAAATAGAAGAGCTACATAGAAAAACATATTAAAATAGAATTTTTTTCATGGAAAATTAAAGAGTAAAGTGGTAGACATGTAAAACACTGCTAAATTAATTGAAGTATGAAATAGAAACATTTTATGAGAGAATTGAAGATTTCTGTGGAAAATATTTCTTATAAAATTGTAGAAAAAATGTAAAAAAATGTTAGAATTGAAGATTATCATAGAAAATTTTATATAGATATAATAATGGTAGGCATAAAAGTATTCCTAATTTGATTGAAAGTGTAATTATAAACATTTTCGGATAAACTTGAAGATTTACATGGAAAATATTTCTGATAAAATTGAAGAAATATATAGAAAGACATATTAAAATTAAAGATTATCATGGAAATTATACAGATAAAATGATAGGCATAAATATAATTCTAAGTTGATTGAAGGTGGAATTATAAACATTTTCAGATAAAACTGAAGACTTACATGGAATATGTTTCTGGTAAAATTCAAGAAATATATAAACAAACATGTTAAAATTGACTATTTCATGAAAAATTTACATATAAAATGGTATATATAAAAACTCTTTCTAAATTAATTGAAGGTAGAATTAGAAACGTTTGTGATAAAAATCAAAGATTTACATTGAAAACACTTCAGATAAAATAGAGGAACTATATAGAAAGACATTAAAATTGAAAATTATCATGAAAAATAATGCAGATAAAATGGTAGACATAAAACATTACTAAATGAATTAAAAGGGGAATTACAAACATTTTCTGATAAAATTGAAGATTTACATGAGAAATATTTCTGTTAGTCTATGTCTTTTTATTGGGGAGTTGAATCCATTGTTGTTAAGAGATATTAAGTAATAGTGATTGTTGCTTTTGTTATGTCTGATGTTATTTTTATGTTTGTGTGGGTCTCTGCTTTTGGGTTTGTTGGAAGAAGATTACTTTCTTGCTTTTTCTAGGGTGCAGTTTCCCTCCTTGTGTTGGCATTTTCCATCTATTATCCTTTGTAGAGCTGGATTTGTAGACAGATATTGTGTAAATTTGTTTTTATCATGGAATATCTTGGTTTCTCCACCTATGATGATTGAGAGTTTTACTGGGTATAGCAGCCTGGGCTGGCATTTATGTTCTCTTAGGGTCTGTCTGAGGTCTGCCCAGGATCTTCTAACTTTCATCGTCTCTGGTGAGAAGTCTGGTGTGATTCTGATAGGTCTGCCTTTATAAGTTACTTGCCCTTTTTCCCTTACTGCTTTTAATATTCTTTGTTTAGTGAATTTGTTGTTTTGATTATTATTTGCTGGGAGGAGTTTCTGTTCTGGTCCAGTCTGTTTGGAGTTCTGAAGGCTTCTTGTATGTTCATGGGCATCTTTTTCTTTAG
This sequence comes from Apodemus agrarius, assembly GCA_964023405.1. Taxonomy (NCBI): domain Eukaryota; kingdom Metazoa; phylum Chordata; class Mammalia; order Rodentia; family Muridae; genus Apodemus; species Apodemus agrarius. The sequence continues at coordinate 4,871,276 of OZ030021.1, forward strand.
GTTAGGGAAGTTTTCTTCTACAATTTTTTTGAGGATATTTACTGGGCCTTTAAGATGTAAATCCTCGCTCTCATCTATACCTATAATCCTTGGGTTTGGTCTTCTTGTTGTGTCCTGGAATTCCTGGATGTTTTAGGTTACAAGCTTTATGCATTTTGCATTTTCTTTGACTATTGAGTCAATGTTTTCTATGGTATCTTCAGCACCTGAGGTTCTTTCTTCTATCTCTTGTATTCTGTTGTTGATGCTTGCATCTATGACTCATGAATTCTTTCCAAGGTTTTCTATTTCCAGAGATGTCTCACTTTGTGACTTCTTTATTACTTCTACTTCCACTTTTAGCTCCTGGATGGTTTTGTTCAGTTCCTTGACTTGATTGTTTGTGTTTTCCTGTAATTCTTTAAGGGATTTTTGTGTTTCTTCTTTAAGGGCTTCTGCCTGTTGACCCATGATCTCCTGTATTTCTTTAAGGGATTTTTTTTTTTTTTTTTTGGTTTCCTCTTTAAGGGCTTTTACCTATTGACTCATGCTCTCTTGTATATCTTTAAGGGAGCTATTTAAGTCTTTCTTGAAGCCCTCTATCAGCATCATGAGATACAATTTTAAATCCAGCTCTTGCTTTTCCAGTGTGTTTGGGTATCCGGGACTTGCTGTGGTGGGAGAACTGGGTTCTGATGTTGCCATGTGGCCTTGGTTTCTGTTGGTAGGGTTCTTATTCTTGCCTTTTGCCATCTGGTTATCTCTGGTGCTATTTGGTATTGTTGTCTCTGGCTGGAGTTTGTTCCTCCTGTGGGCCTATAAGCCTGTGTCCTTATCCCTCTGAGCTCAGAAGTGAAAGCACTGCTGGGAGATCACTCTCTCCTGGTGGGCTGTGCACTGAAGGCTGTGGAGTTTCCTGTCTCCCTGGCGCCAATGGCGGCAGCAGGAAGACTTCTGCTTCTGCTCCACTCTTCTCAGCTGTTTTGAGATTAAATTAAGTGAGACACCGAATCGATGTGTTCTAGTCCCCTTCATTCTCTATTCAAAGACACACACAGTTATGACTCTGTCTTAGTCAGGGCTTCCATTCTTGTACAAACATCATGACCAAGAAGCAAGTTGGGGAGGAAAGGGTTTATTCAGTTAAACTTCCACATTGCTGTTCATCACCAAAGGAAGTCAGGACTGGAACTCAAGCAGGTCAGGAAGCAGGAGCTGATACAGAGGCCATGGAGGGATGTTCCTTACTGGTTTGCTTCCCCTGGCTTGCTCAGCCTGCTCTCTTATAGAACCCAAGACTACCAGCCCAGAGATGGTACCACGCACAAGGGGCCCTCCCCCCTTGATCACTAATTGAGAAAATGCCCCACAGCTGGATCTCATGGAGGCACTTCCCCAACTGAAGCTCCTTTGTCTGTGATAACTCCAGCCTGTGTCAAGTTGACACAAAACCAGCCAGTACAGCTTCCAAATATATGCCCATGCAGGCACACACATTTCAAGGAAAGAAAACTAGATGAAGCTCTACAAACTTACACACACACACACACACACACACACAGAGAGAGAGAGAGAGAGAGAGAGAGAGAGAGAGAGAGAGAGAGAGACCAAAGGACGTGAAAATGAATGAATTCCCAGGTAAACCTGCCTGCTGGATAACCACTCTCTTCACTGACAATTGCTAGTTTTCTACAGAAGAAACTCAATTGAGGAGCGACACTTGTGTCCCCCCCTAATAAATGGATTTTAAATGTACCCTGGCTTGGTCTACGGAAAGTAGGCACTTCTGAAATAACCATCTCAGTTTCACTGCCCCACTGTAGCCCCAAGAGTCCTCTCTCAAAGAAGAATCCCAAAGGTTATAATGGAGGGTGAATCCAGGTCACATAGGTGTCTTTCCACTCTACAAATCAAAGAAAGCCCGGATTCCTGGGCCTGGTGGTAGAGCTTCCTAGAAATAACGTAGTCTCTTTAAGTATTTAACAAAGACACTTTCTCAGAGGCTTTGGTGAGGTGAGGTTTCTACTGTTATATTCCAGAGCATGGAGCACATGAAGCTAGGTCCCAGGTGTCCCAAAGCCATTGAGAGAAGCAGCATGCAGATCTGAGAATAGCCCTTCTCACCTCATCCCCGCCTCGCCCTCTGCATTGTTCATCTTCCCAGACCTCCTGTTACTTGCATTTCTAAAAATTTCTTTATATTTATTCTAGCTGTAACCTGCCATGCAACAAAAGAATGAGGAAAATCTCATTAAAATTATATCAAAAGGGGAATGATGGAGTGAACCTTGAAATCCCTGCAATCTACACACAATAACCCAATCAACTGGCACACACAGGTTAAACAGAGTCCGCCGTCGGTGAGCCCAGATGATTAAACCCCCTCAGGAGAATTGCTACCTTCCGGATACCTGGTGGTAGCCATATTAAAATGCAGCCATGGAAATGCCTCGGATTTAGGGTCCTTTTATCCTTCCCACTGACTGGCGCACAGCTATTTATCTTCCTGACTTCTGCACAGGGATCCTGGGAGGTGAGGAAAGCCAGTATGATTATCCCTTTTTGAGAGTTATGACCGAGGACACAGAGAGTCTGCTTTTTGGCCACTTGGTCAGCAGTCAGGCAAACCCAGGAAGAGGCAGCCTGTGTCGGGTCTTCCCATGCCGCATTCCTGTGCATCAAAAGGACGCGGACTGGAAAGAAAGCAGATGTCTGACTGAGTCGTGGTCTAGCATCCTCCTCCCTCTGTGCTTCCTGTTTCAGTCCGGCAGGTGCCTGCAGGAGTGGGAGAGAATGGGCTTCCAGTCATGTTCCCTGACCCTATCTATATCCACCTGGGAACTGAGCATTGGTGATAGAGAAACCCATGTGCGTGGAAACACAAGCAGGAAGTAGGGTAATTTAACGCTTGTTAAATTGTGTTTCCCTTTCAACGCTAACTGCACATCGTTTGGGGCATGCAGAGGGTATGCCCTCAGTCAAAGAACACGAAAATCGAGTGTACGGGACGGGACCAGGCACGGTGGCGCACACTTCTGTCACTAGCGAAGGTGAGACAGGAAGAACACAAGTTCGAGGCCAGCTGGAGCTCTGTCGTGAGGCCCTGTCTAAAAATAAACAAATAAGTAATACGTGGGGTCAGGGGACACTTTAGCATTAAAAATAAAAGGCCTCAGCTTCCAAGAGGTGAGAGGTCACGGCAGACTGTCTTTGCTGACCCTTCGCTGGCAATTTTCCAGGCCTGATTTCCATTCCTACAGAGGCCTGATCTCTGCTTTCAAATGATAGGGAGCTAATATGATAATATAATAGATATTAATAATTTAGTGCTAGCCCTTCCCCGGTAATGTATGTGCATTTTTAAAGTGAGCCTTTTTTGACAACATGCTTTCATCCAAAGCAAACTTTCCGACCCCTGTCCTCAAGCCGCGACCTCTGGCCCAAGTCCCAGGCCTAAATAGTCCCACCTTCCTCAGCATTTCCACTCAGACATCCCAAAGGCACCAAAACCTAATGTGTTCCAAATCAGTCTTCAGGGTTTTTTTTCTGTAACTTAGTGGGTGACGCTGTTGTTCTGCGAGCCACAGACCCGGGGACAGCACAAGTGTGCTCACCATCCCACCCCAAGCCGACCGTAGAGCTGTCTGTCTGATCCGCATTTCCCAAACTGTGTCTCAAAGCTTCGTCTCAAAACGTAAAAAGGTTTTCTGATCACACAGTTTGGGATCTCACGGGTTGGACAGAGTAAATCTTTTAAGACGGGATCTAATGGAATGTCTGGTGTTCCCCTTTGAATTACAAATATCCAAAAGGAAAACACGCTACCCGGGAAAACACGCTACCCGGTGTCTCCTTAACTCGTTGGCAAGGGAACCTTAACTTTTTCTCCTGAATATCTCCCAGGCTGTCCTGCTGGGCTTTTTATTTTCTCAACTTGACCCAAGTTAGGGTCATCTGGGAAGATGGAATTTCAATTGGAAAACTGCCTCTGTCAAATTGGTCTGTTGGCAAATCTGGGGAGGGGAGGGGAGGGGATTTTCGTGATTGATTACTGATGTTGGAGGGCCTTGCCCACGGTGGTCACGTGGTCCTGGGTTATATAAGAAGACAGACTGAGCATAAGTCAGTATTCTTCCCTGACCTGTGTTTCAGTTCCTCCCTCCAGGCTCCTGGCCTATTTCAATTATTGCCTTCATTTTCCTCAATGATGGACTGTGATAAGGACATGCGAGCCAATCAATCTTTTCTCCCCCCAAATTGCTTTGGGTCACGGTGTTTTATCATGGCCAGAGGAAGCAGACTAAGACACAGGATCTACGTGTTCCGGAGTATACTTTGAGAAAAGGTTATGATCTGCAGTCTTTAGACTGTGTCCTGTGGTTGTGAGTTGTCTCCTGCTGTTTCTGTGAGGTGGATGACAGAGGCCACACCGTTCATCACAGGATACATTCTAAGTCCAGGAAGGAATGTTTCCTTCCAAATGGTGATTGAGAACTCCTACTCAAGACGTCACATTTGGGAGTCACACAATGTGTTTACGTGTAGGAGTAGGAGGTCTAGAGAAGGCTGGCCTGCCTGTGTCTGACAGGAGCTGGTAAGCAGGGGTGGGGTAGGGGTGAGAGGGGAGATGTCAAGGCCCTATTTGTCTCTATTGTTTGAATTTGTTCTAGTAAACATATGTTGCTTTTAGAATTTATTTTCTTAGAAAAAAATCAATATAGGAAAAAATAATGCCTAAGAGTGAGATCTAGTTTTTAAAAATCAATCTGGAAGACTCGAGAGACACAAAGAACCAAGACATTCTTCTAAAGATAGACTTTGGGGAGTTGGGTATACAGTTTGGTGATAGAGTGATGTTTAACATGTTTGATCTGCAGTACACGTGCGCGCGCGCACGCACACACACACACACACACACACACACACACACACCCCTGAGAAAAGTGGCATGGGTGTGTACAGTGCACCCCCAGTTTAGGACAATAGATCAGCTTATAGGTCTTAGATTTTATGATGGTGCCTAAGCAATCTCCATTCAGCAGAAACCATGCTTTAAGTTTTGAATTGGGATATTTTCCAGGACTGTGCACATTTGCTATAACTCTACTTTATGATGGTGGGCAGCACCACCAAGCCAGACTCCCAATCTGCCACAAGATCATAAGGGAAAACATAGTACCTCTATAGCATGCCATGCTTCTAAAAGCTGGTGTGTTCAGGAGGCTACAGTGATCAAATGTGTTCTCGATTTAGGCTGTGTCCGACTCAAAATGGATTTATCCAGACACAATCTCATCATAAAACATCCAGACACAGTCTCATCATAAAACATCCAGACACAATCTCATCATAAGCATAGAAGCATCTGTAGATGCACAGAGGAGGGAAACCAGACACATGAGGGAAGGGGATACTATAACCGCACTCTGACCGTCTGAGGTAACCTGCTGTTATGCGAGCAACAAGATGGGACAATTTGTGTAGGAAGAAGGTGGCCTTCAAAGCACTGAAAAGTGATATACCTAATAAACGTTACTTTAAAAACAATACATTAGCTACTACTGTGGTCTGAATGAGAATGTCCCCCGTTGTTCATGTATGTGAATACATGGCCCCCAGTGTTTGGCACTGTTCACAGAGGGTACGAGTTAGGATCTGGAGCCTTACTAACGGAAGTAAACCCCGGGGCAGGCCTGAAGTTTCATAACCTCCTCCTTGAGCCTCTTCACGGCTTCCTATGTTCAGGAGGAATGTCATCACTCAGCTTCCTGACCCTCACTCCAGTGCCACGAGGCCCCATCGTGACAGGGACTCTAGAGTCCTAAGCCAGAAGAAACCCTTTTCTCCTCTACGTTGTTTTTTTGTTGTTGTTTGTTTGTTTGTTTGGAGTTTGGTTTCAGTCAGGGTGTTCTATCTCAGCAACAAAAAGATAATGAATTCAGCCACTTCCCAAAACAAGCTTGGATTCCTAACTTCTTTCTCTTCCCAGTTCTGGGCCTCCTGCACGCTATACACATCCCACACTAAAGGCCACACCCTTGACCCTCTAGCTCACCTCTTACATCAAAAGAAGTTCCAGATCCGAGGATTTATTTTTTTATTGCTCATTTAATTTTCTCTCTCTCTTTTTTTATTTATTGAAAAGGGAACTAAAGGGAAATAAAAACACTTTATCATAAAATTAAAGATTTACATGGAAAATATTTCAGATAAACATGTCAAAATTGACAATTTTCATGGAAAATTAAGGAGTAAAGTGGTAGACATGTAAAACATTGCTAAATTAATTGGAATATGGGATAGAAACATTTTATGATAAAATCGAAGTTTTAAGTGGAAAATATTTCTGATAAAATTGTGGAAAATGTAGAAAAACATGTTAGAATTGAAGATTATCATGGAAAATTTTATATAGATATAATAATGGTAGGTATAAAAATATTCCTAAGTTGATTGAAAGTGGAATTATAAACATTTTCTGATAAACTTGAAGACTTACATGGAAAATATTTCTGATAAAATTGTAGAAAAATGTAGAAAAACATGTGAGAATTGAAGATTATCATGGAAAATTTTATATAGATATAATAATGGAAGTATGAAAGTATTCCTAAGTTGTTTGAAAGTGGAATTATAAACATTTTCTGACAAACTTGAAGATTTACATGGAAAATATTTCTGATAAAATTGAAGAAATATATAGAAAAAACATGTTAAAATTAAAGATTATCATGGAAATTATATAAATAAGATGATAGGCACAAAGATAATTCTAAGTTGATTGAATGTGGAATTATAAACATTTTCAGATAACATTGAAGATTTACATGGAAAATATTTCTGGTAAAATTCAAGAAATAAATATACAAACATGTTAAAATTGACTATTTCATGAAAAATTTTACATATAAAATGGTAGATATAAAAACTCTTTCTAAATTAATTGAAGGTGGAATTAGAAACATTTGTGATAAAATCAAAGATTTACATTGAAAACATTTCTGATAAAATAGAGGAAGTATACACAAAGATGTATTAAAATTGAAGATTATCATGAAAATTAATGCAGATAAAATGGTAGACATAAAAAATTACTAAATGAACTAAAAAGGGAATTACAAACATTTTCTGATAAAATTGAAGATTTAAATGAGAAATATTTCATTAATCTGTCATTTTATTGGGGAGTTGAATCCATTGTTGTTAAGAGATATTAGGGAATAGTGATTGTTGCTTGATGTTATTTTTGATGTTATTTTTATGTTTGTGTGGGTCTCTGCTTTTGGGTTTGTTGGAAGATTACTTTCTTGCTTTTTCTAGGGTGTAGTTTCCCTTCTTGTGTTGGCATTTTCCATCTATTATCCTTTGTAGAGCTGGATTTGTGGACAGATATTGTGTAAATTTGTTTTTATCATGGAATATCTTGGTTTCTCCACCCATGATGATTGAGAGTTTTACTGGGTATAGTAGCCTGTGCTGGCATTTATGTTCTCTTACAGTCTGTATGAGGTCTGCCCAGGATCTTCTAGCTTTCATCGTCTCTGGTGAGAAGTCTGGTGTGATTCTGATAGGTCTGCCTTTATAAGTTACTTGCCCTTTTTCCCTTACTGCTTTTAATATTCTTTGTTTAGTGAATTTGGTGTTTTGATTATTATTTGCTAGGAGGAGTTTCTGTTCTGGTCCAGTCTGTTTGGAGTTCTGAAGGCTTCTTGTATGTTCATGGGCATCTTTTTCTCTAAGTTAGGGAAGTTTTCTTCTACAATTTTGTTGAAGATATTCACTGGACCTTTAAGATGTAAATCTTCGCTCTCTTCTATACCTATAATCCTTAGGTTTGGTCTTCTTGTTGTGTCCTGGAATTCCTGGATGTTTTAGGTTACAAGCTTTATGCATTTTGTATTTTCTTTGACTATTGAGTCAATGTTTTCTATGGTATCTTCAGCACCTGAGGTTCTTTCTTCTATCTCTTGTATTCTGTTGTTGATGCTTGCCTCTATGACTCATGAATTCTTTCCAAGATTTTCTATCTCCAGAGATATCTCACTTTGTGATTTCTTTATTGTTTCTATTTCCACTTTTAGATCCTGAATGGTTTTGTTCAGTTCCTTCACTTGATTGTTTGTGTGGGACGACTTCTGTCCCAGTTGCAAGACCTGTCCTAGCAGGTCCCCTCCAGAGAGAAGGTGGCAATCTCTCCAGAACAGAGTTTTAAAAGTTACCTATAAGGCTTGAAAATATCATTAAATAATTTTTAAAACCATGAGGAAGATATTTAATGTACATGACAAAGGTTTAGCCTCTTAATGCATGAAGGCATTTCCCCTGCAAATTACTGCGATGAGCATGATCTGTTGATCAGAAAACATTTTAACACAAATTCCTTAAATTTAGCCTTAACTAATGAAAACCAAATCCGTGGCCATGGTTTTTACTAGCAGGAGTGAATACAGCAAAGACAGAGCACTAAAGCAAGAACGTAATGCCTTCTTTATTAAGATAAGGGAGAATACACCTTGATGGCGCTAATTCAATCCTACCCATGTCTCAGCGAAAGGTCTTGCCTAGTATCCTTATACTAAATTAGCATCTTATTATGAAACTCTCTCTGTAGGGACAATCTGTAAGAATCTCTCCCATCAGGTCAAAAGCAGTGTCTGTTTTGCATGACTTTTAACCTTCAGATTGTATGCTTATCTGTTTGGTATCGAAAACTTTACTTGTTCGTGGGTCATGTAAAAATGAATTGAGATTGATCCAGCCATCTACTACCTAGCACGTGGATATTATTTTTGGTAATTTCATGTACGTTATGTATAGTGATCATGTGGATCCCCTATCACCCTCATTATCCCCTTCCTTCAAGGGCGGTTGGAATGAGAAGTGTTCCCCACAGGTTTATGGACTTGGTCACCAAATGGTGGTGCAGGGTTTAGGAGGTAGAGCCTTGCTGACGGAAACACATCCCTGGGTGTGAGCTCAACCTACTTCCGGCTTGCTCTCTCCGGTTTGTGTTTGCTATTAAAGATGTAATCTTTAAGTCCCCTGCTCCTGCCACTATGTCCACTGCTGCTGTCATGGTAGGCTCTTTTTTTTCTTTGTAGCCATAAGCCCAAATAACCTCTCTCTTCCCTAAGTTGCCTTGGTCATGATGTTTTATCACAGCAACAGAAGATCAACTAATACAGAAGTTAGCCCCAGAAGTAGGGTATGGCTTGGAAGAACATGACCACATTGTTTTCTGAGGACTGTGCAAGGCTTTGGGCCTTCGACTAAATAAAACACTTGAACACTGTAAGCAGAGCTTAAGTGACCATTTTCATAGAAGCCTGGAGGATAGTGTTCTGAAATCAAAGGCAGCTATAGAGGCCCCTGGTTCAAGGGGTTTCAGAGGGAGGCAAGGACTCAAGCAGCAACGTGGGCAGGTTTCATTATTGGGATTCTTTTGGGGGTTGTCTTCTCTCACCGTAAGAACTTTTCTAGGGCTAAGTTAAAGGTATTGGACTAATTTCCTTGTCAGAGGAAATGTCATGGTAACATAACGTAGAATCTGTGACACGGTTGTTACTGATAATGTTTATGGACGTCTACAATGGAAATGAGCCAGTGGGGCAGAAAGGATATAAATGCACAGTATGCAGAAAAGAGGAGCACCAGGAGGCACACATAGCCAGTGCATGTGCGAGAAGAAAGGGCTCAGTTGTGGGTCTTAGCACCAGTAAGCAGGGATCCGCTTGGCACTAGACAAAGGAAGAGCACTCCGGGCAAGGCCCACCAGCAAGCTTTCAGCGTAAGAGAGAATGCAGCTCTTCTGCTCCTAGAAGGCAACTTAATAAGGTGTTGCTGTTTGTGTGACTTAAGGTGGTCTAGGTCTTTCCCAAGCTGAAGTTGGCAGTGTAGTACTCTTGGCGATGGCTTCAGGTACACGAAGGATGCATGAGTGGTAGATTCTTCCCCCATAGTTCCAAACAGTCACTGGGGCCAGGACTAAAGTCTCACGGGAGCCCTGGCAAAAGGACTAGAGAAAGCAGATAACCTGAGAAGCCATTACATGGAGCTGTGAAAGTGAAGCCTGGACTACAGTGGAGAGCCCAGGATGGTGCAGACATCTGTCAAGGACAATGACATGCAGGGGGTGGAGCCATCCCAAGGAAAAGATGTGTGTTGCATACAGAGAAACTGGAGGGGTAGAACCTTCTCAGGCCCTTAAAGCCAACGTCCCGGACACCAGGCATGCAGCTACAGGTCTTCGTGTTCATCCTGCTGTTTTCATCTTGCCTTTGTCCAGGATTTTCTTACCAAATATCCATTCCTGTCTTTTGTAATGGTAATATACATGTTGTGCTACTATATGTTGGAAGCATGTAGTTGGGAGAACCTTCTGACTCTGGAGGTTTAAACAGTGTTGAGACAAAAAGACCACAGACTTCTTAAGTTGGAATAAGTGCATTTTGTATTATGATGGCCTTGGACTTGCAGGGCCAGGGAATAGAATATACTGGTTTAAAAAGAAATGCCGCCCGTAAGTGTATGAGCTGGTTTTATGTTATTAAAGTTGCTTTACATAAGCTGGAATTGTTTTAGAAGAGGAAACCTAGATAGAGAAAATCCCTTTACCAGATTGACCTGTGGGCAAACCTAAGCTACTTTTTTGTTTTGTTTTGTTTTGTTTTGAAACAGCATTTCTTTGTGTATAGTCCTGGCTGTCCTGGAACTCACTCTGTAAACCAGGCTGGCCTCGAACTCAGAAATCTGCCTGCCTCTGCCTCCCAGAGTGCTGGGATTACAGGCGTGTGCCACCACCGCCCGGCGCTATTTTTTTTTTTTGATTGATAATTGATGTGGGATGGTTTACGTCACTGTGGGAGCTGCCACCTCTAGGCTGGTGGTTCTGGGTGTTATAAGAGAGCAGAGTGTGCAAGCCATGGAGAGCGTGCCACTAAGCAGCACCCCTCCATGGCTTCTGCATCAGCTCCTGCCTCCAGGTTCCTGCCCTGTTTGAATGGCTGCCCTGACTTTCTTTGATGATTCGATCATTACGTGGTAGTGAAATAACTGCCTTCCTCCCCGCGCTGCTTTTTCGTAGTGGTGTTTTATCAGGGCAACTGAAACTAAGACACGTGGGCTTGGGCATTTGAACCCTTGGAACCCGGTTAGTGGCGCTGTTTGGGCGTGTCTGGGAGGCGTGGCCTAGCTGAAAGAAGCATGTGAGTGGGGAGCCAGCTTTGAGGGTCTACAGCGTCTCCCTACTTCCAGTTCACGCTCTCTCCTTCGTGTTTGTCATAGACGATGTGTTCTCTCAGGTTTCTTCTCTGGCCACCAGGCTTGCGTCTCGTTACCACGCCTCTACCTGCTATGATGGGCTCTTAGTCTTCTGGAACTAAAAGCCATGAACAGAAGCCAAAATAAACTCTTCCACAGTTGCCTTTGGTCCATCCCGCTCCTCCCCATCTCCTTCCTCTTTCCACTCAGTTTCACTCCTTTCGTGTGGCCCTCTGAGGTTTACTGTCGCATTGAAGAAAAGGACTCCCCTTTTTCGCGGTCCCCTGATGGATCGCTGAAGGGCCCGCTCTTCCTCAGGCATCCTGCAGGTAATCACCACTGCTGTGTGCTCGTGACTAACAGCCACATCACCCCCAGAGGACAGTGCTTCCCAGCCCTTTCCCAGGCTCCAGGTTCGATGCTCTTTCAGTCCCATCTCCTCAGTAGTCTCCTGCCTCCCAGATGGTGACGCAGATGTCCCTACAGGGCTGAGCACCCAGCATCCCTGGTCTCTCGGCACCTCTGTCCTGACTCTCACCCACCGCAAACGCAAGTTTCTTTAACGGAGATGGAGAGCAGCACGAATCTATGGGCATAAACGGATGACTCGGAAGGCAGTTTGGCTCTAGCTGACATTTTTAAAGATAATTCAACCAGGAAGAAAAGAAGATAGGAAGAAAGGGAGGGGTGTTTTTAAAAAAAAAAAATTCTTCTCCTTCAACAAATTACAGTCTAAGTCAAAAAATTACAAGTGCAGCCAAAAATGGAGTTCACCTTTTTTTTTTTTTAACATGCTTTAATACAAAAATCGACAAAAAAGAAAACCCATTGTATCTGGTAAGATTGCTTTTGGCTAAAAGCTACAGAAATCCTAACATTGTCTAAGCAATAAATACATTTAATTACTTCAGATCACAAGAAGCCTGATAGGAAATTCTAGGAATTGATTCTGCCTCTCACTGATGTCAACTTACTAAGTCAATATCTCTATGATTCTCTTGCAAAATTCACCTCCTTGGGGAAAAAAAAGCAACTAAGATTCTCTAGCTAGAAAATTACCACAAACCCCAAAGGCTAAATTATACACCTAGTCACACACACTTGCCGAAGTGCATTTATCCACAGCACAGACCTTGTCACCCGCTCCTATCCTGTCTCCAGGTTGCTACCTTCTCCATCGGGGACATCGAGCAGCACCCAACAGTGCACGGTAAATGAGGAGACCCTCGTTGCTGCCTCATGAGCATTGCATTGTAACCTCGCAGTGAGCCCACAGGGCAAGGGAGCCACACACTGGTCAGAGCCCTTAGATCCTGCATGCACGCCCTAGTAGAAAACGCTGCACTCAGCAGTAAGGGGATCCTGCAAGTCCAAAGCCGGGGATGACGTCATCGTGAACTCCGAGACCAGAAAAGTCCCAAGAAGCAAGGTTGCCGCTGGGTTGAGCAGAGTCGTGCGTGCGTGGGCCCATTTCAGCACCGCCCTAGCATGCCTGAGAATGCAGGTAAGAGGCGAGAGCGACTTCACTCTGTCTCAGGAAACGGGAGCCATCTTTACTCGCTTCTCATTTCCCTTTGGCTCAGGGAAACCTGGTACTGACCTCTTAGAGGAAATCCACCCCGCACACAATCCACGTGTCTGTCACTTGGGGTTAGTGCCTCCTTCATGAGGACTTTACCGGATGTAAATTTGGCCCAGATTTAGACTTAGGGAGGAAAAAAAAAAGGATTTGCATAGAACACCTCTGGGTATCGCCTGAGATCACTGCTTGATTGCTCTGATTTATTGACTGGATTGATCCTTTGAAGTATTCATTATACAACCACACTGTCTGGAAACGGTGAAGGGTAGAGGAGGCCGGGCCTAACTGGCACATGCTTGGCAAACTTATCTTGATCATTAATGTTCCTCTCTACTTCCTGATCACTGGGATGCAAATTGCTCTGCCCTACTACATTTTCCCTACCACCAATGGACTGACAGCCCCAAAGCCGTGAGCTAAAATAAATCCTTCCTCCACATCTTTGTTAGGGTTTCTAACGTTGTGAACAGACACCACGACTACGGCATCTCTTACACTTACTTGGAGCTGGTTTACAGGTTTAGTGGTTTAGTCCACTGTCATCACGGCAGGAACCTTGGTGGCATGCAGGCCAGCAGACATGGTCTGGAGAAGGAGCTGAGAGTTCTATATCTAGATTAGCAGGCAGCAGGAAAAGAGCTCAACACTGGGCCTGGCTTGGGCTTCTGAAATCCCAAAGCCCACCCCCAGTGACACACCCACTCCAACAAAGTCACACCTACTAAGACTGTCCCCCCCCACATGAGCGTATGGGGGCCATTTCCATCCAAAGCCACCACACTCTCTGGGTTGCTTTTGCCAGGCATTCACCGCAATAGTAAGGAGAAGAGTTGACACAGTAGGCCTCAATGGACTTCCCATCGGTGACCTCTAGGCATGCAGATTAACACACCCCTCGGTTCAGAAAGCCCTCCTCAGTAGAAGCTAGGTGTGTGCCACAATGGTTCATTTTTAGTCCTCAGGAGTCTAGAAAGAAACATGAATGGTCTGGCTTCTCCCTTCCAAAGAGGCCCTCAATCTTAGTTATATTCCTGCCCAGTATAATTCCCTACAACCTTACCATAAACGTGGGGGAATTTGTGTTTCCCTACATGTGTGCAACTGTCTTCTGAGTCTTGCCCTTTCTGGCTTCGGGTAGTGTTCTGCAGAGTCTCTTCAACTGCAGGGCACAGTGTCTCCACAACTCACCGGGTGTCCCAGCCGTGACAGCAGAAGAGACGCACCTGTGAATATATGGAAACAGGTTTCCACTGACACTCTAAAGCCAAGGACTGTCATTCAGAGATAAACGTCCATCACTACTCGTCCTGCGGGGAGCCGAGCTGAAACCCTTCCCTGAAGACTCTCCTTCTGTGACTGCTGATGAGGCATGGCCTTCTGTGTGTAAGCACCACACACAGATCTGTCCCTGCAGGACAACAATGCCTGTCACACGCTAGAACTCTGCCTCCTGGCGGTCTACCCAAACTAAGAGGTCACCTCATCTCCTCCCAAAAGTTTCTCAACCTACACCCTGGCCTTCACCTCAACATGGAGTTCCAACCCTTGAAGGACTGGGATCTTTCCTTTGAAGACTTTGAACACCCCAATCTTTCCCCCCATGTTATCAGTGGAAACTGTGTCAGTAACGTTCTAGTTTTAGAGGCACTTTGTTTTCAGATTAACTCACTTCATTTCTATATTGATACCACTGGTCGTATCAGAATCCTCCCTTTCCCTGATTCTTGGGGTCTTCATAGAATACCCAAATGTGTGATCCTCACGGGGTACCAAGAGTATTTATTTATTCGTCATCCCTTTGCACCTCCATTCGGGCCATCATCTCTCCACACATAAAGACCATAGTACCCAGAGGACCAAGGGCATTTTGTTCTCCAGACGCCATCTTGTGGTCTAGGGCTCTGCAACGCTTCCTGTCCCACCAGTTCAGCACACTGCTCTTCCTCCCTCCATTCTTTCCCCTGGTCCTCTCCTTCACACCCTGGCCTACGAGAATCTTGACTTAGTCTAACCTTACTGTCCCACTCTTACTGGTATCTCAAACCTCTCAGTTATACTTGGCCCTTAGGTTTGGGGAACCCAGACTATGACGTCTAACATATGTGTCACATCACCCACTGAGTCAATCCTTGAGTCAATGATCTTGGAGGCCTGATTAAATGGAGGAAATGGGGGAAATTAGGACAGGAAAAGAAGAGAAAGGGTAACTTATCAGCTCATATTATTTTTTCTTGTTTTAAAAGTTCTTCTCCACCACTCCCTTGGGTTGATATTTTTAAACGGAATCAGATTATGCCTGTTATGACCTGATTTGACACTGTCTGCCTCACATCTCAGATGGAAAGACGCCTTCTCCCCACCGACCCCCTCGGGCTATTTTCCTTCCTTTCCTGATGCCTGTGTCCATCCTGGAAGTGTGCTTTTCCACCAGAGGACTGGGCCCCTCTTCACAGTGCCCCTCTCTCACTGTTATCCATTTAGCCATTCTCTGCCTACAGCTCTTCAGGCCTCTTCACATTTCATTAGGTGCTTCATCAGCAAGGAAGGAAGAAGTGGGCTGGCTCGCAAGGGCTGCTTTCAGTTGCTGAACCCTTTGTTTTGCACCAGAAAGCATTTCTGCAACTCCACTGTTGACTGGAGCACAGACAGGAGGGCCCCCTCTTGTCACCTCCAATTCCACTCTGTTTACTGGCACACACACACAACGGAAGGAGCTGCTTAAGTGGACCTGCCTGTGAAACTAAATAAACTCAAGTTTGCATTACATATTCTTTCGGTTATTTAGTTTTGGTTAGCCTGTATTAGTGACTTTCTCTACCATCCTGAATCATCGGAAGAAAGCTGAAGGAACAGTAAGTCAGCACTTTTGGCCAGATGCAATTGTGATCGCTGCTTACTGTCCTGAACTGACTATCATTAAGAGCTCCACGTCCTGGCTTCTTCCTGTAGCCTTCTGGACTTTGAGAAACACAGGGCTCCAGGGCCACCACTCTACAGAGCTGTAGAAGCATGTTTGATTTGAAAGGTCTCACCAAGTCCCACCTGTTCTACCCTACTGAAATCCCTATTTTGAAGTCACCTTTTAGTCGGTTCTGGGAAAGGTCTTAGATAAACACCAAGTACTTCTCTGGGGATTTACATTGTGTTCCCTTCAAGGTCAATGTTAGGGGTAGGCATCTTATAGCTTCTTGCTATGCTGAGATCTCCTCTAATTTCCCCTCATTATAATATTGGCTAACCATCACCTAGTAAGACCCAAAGACTCTGGCCATGAAATTTTTTAATAAATGACCCCAGGACACAGATTTATAGACAGAAGAACATCCTCTTATTAAACATCTTATTAAGTTGATACACATACTCCAGAGTGTGTGTAAACAGTCCTTTACATCAGAAAGCAAGTCTGTGTATTTGGATATACCAAAAAGGCTACAAAGAAACCTGGTACGCCACCGTGTCATCCCAGGGCTGGCAGGCCACCGTGTCATCCCAGGGCTGGCACTAAATGTATAGATTCAGCCACCCTCCTCTCCATCCAGTTCATTCTCAAACCACTCATTCCCACTGATGTTTATTCAGGCACGCTGGTGATTTCCTTATGTTGTTTTTCTTTTTAAATAAAGGAGGGCAATATGGGGAAATTGGGATGGTGTGTCACTAAAAACCAAACAGCAAATTATAAAGAACTGATACAGCAACTACAAGGAAACTGGAGAAAAAGAGCCCAGAGAAAATGAGCATCAACCAAATGAAAGGGCAGCGTTCGGAGGTCCTTTAATTGCATGGTAATTGGGAGTCAAAGCAGAATCTATTTAGGCTCCACAAGGTCTATTAGGAGTGCAGAGGACCAATCGCAAGTCAACCGAAATTAGGAGAAGAAATCAGACTTTAATTGTAAACAGAAGACTAATCATTAGCTGCCCCTTTCCCAGGAGTAAGCCATGGATGCTTGCCTGACATTTTACATTTCACTTTAAGTTAAAAAAAAAAAAATACACAAGCAGCCTACTCATTAGCAGGCTCTTCTACAACAGAGGGCTTCTAAAACCTAAAGTCCAGAGTTCGAAGTCCAGCGTCCACAGCAGCACACCTCAAAATGACTCTCCACTCACTCGCTGACTGAAGACAGGGCACACTCTTCACATGGGAGCTCACCCCTGCCTGGTTCCCAAGTCGCAACCCAGTGATAGGATCACCGAACATACAGGTAAGGCTCAGAGAAGTGTATCTCAGTCCCTGTAGCTTATAGTTCAAAACAGCAAAAGGCAGGGTTTTAAAATAATCTCACCACACAGAAACAAAACTAATCGGCTAAGCCTGGTCTAATCATTTCACAATCTGTACATGTATAGAAACATCTCATCAAGCTTCCTTCTTCCAACTAAAACGTACAGGTTCTGGGCTGAGGCACACTTGGTGGGTAAAGCATCCGAGGAGCAGACACTGGGTACCCAGAACCCACAGGGAAAGCTGGGTGGACATGGCAGGCCACTTTTAATAACCAGTGCCTAGGAAGTGGAGACCAGATTCTTAGAACAAGACACTTAGCTAGCTGCAGTGGCGAGCTCACCATAATGTCAAGCCCCGGGTTCAGCTAGAAATCCTGCCTCAGCAACATAAAGTCAAGAATTATCAAGAATGCCAAGTTCATACCTACACCCGCCCTTAGATGTATGCGTATACATGCAAACATATACTGGCACATATACACCAGTAAAATGTAAAAGTGTATACATAGATAGTCTGACTGCTGAAAAAGAAAATAATCCTGTCCCAAGCTACCCTAGGCATACGGCAGAGATAAATGAAGTGAGGCCAAGCCACACATATGCACATGCTGGGACAGGACTAATTGATCTTGAAAATGGCAACCTTTCCTAATAACCTTACTTGTCACAAAGAAATCAAACAAGATTTTAATACATAGTATTGATATACTACCTTCAACATTAGTATTGTAATAGCCAAACACATTAGTTACCTGCTGATAACTTAGAAGTTATATATTATTACCAATATTGTCAGAAGAGAAAATTATACTGAAAACTGCCAACTGCTAGTGGGGACTCATATCTTATTTAATTTACTTCAATACCCCGTAGCTCCTTCACCAGACCCAGATGTTAATCTTCTCGGTGAGACTTCTGGAAACATCTGTATGGAACTAGAAAACTAGAAGAAAAAAATAACTCCACTTACATTTCCATTTGCAAAATATTATTTATTAGGTTGTGTTCTTAAATTTTGGCTTACTCTGTTTGCTTGTTTGTTTGTTTGTTTGTTTGTTTGTTTGGTGAGGCACCAAGTTTATATTCCAAGGCTCCATGTTATAAATTTCTTTTAAAAAAAGGAATCCTTCACTAAGATTTTGCAACTGGTAAATGTGTAAACAGCACAGAGACACAGACAGAGGGGGAAGCTGCCAGGGTCCAAGAAACCTTCATCGTGGTGGGGATGAAAAGCTGACCAAGAAAGGTGGGGAAGAATTCTGTTGGTTCCTGTGACCAACAGTTTGCTTGTTTGTTGAACGTGAACTTGCTGACTGTAACTGTTCACACAGGGAGAACACGCACGCGCGGGAACGCTGGTATGCCTACTGACAGACTAACTCAGCAAAAAGCTGTAGTCACCGGGCTGTGAAACTCAGCTGCCCGCCTACAGTGCACTCACTTGGGCATCAACATCAACGTAAGAAATGTAGCCTCCATTTCTGGGCAAGACAAAGCCACTAACTAACTGCTTCCAACATGCATCAGAGGGACAAACGCAGAATATCAAGAGACTAGAAAGTACGAACGGCAAGGAATAGACCCAGCAGTAGAAACACTGGAGCTGGGGAGAAGGGTATCTTGGGTGCCCAGAAAGTAGAGTTTCAAGAGCTCAGGACTGTCCAAACAGCACAAGGAGAAATGGAAGGTGAGCCATTGTGAGCACCTGACGGGCTGGACACAGGCAGCCCAGAAGTTCTGAGAACAAAATCCGGAATGTCGATGAGTGTCGAAGACTGCATGAAAGGAAACCGGAGACCAAAGCCAGGGCGGAAGGTGGGGGAACCCGGCCATGTTTACACCAGCAGGAGGAGAGTTATGGATCCAACAGAAGAAACACAAAGGGTTTCTATGTTGTCAGGAAAGAGGCGGCAGAGAGGGGAGGGGCCAGCGAGAGACGGTTCTACCGACAGAGGTGGAATGTGACTTCTGGGAAAGTCATTAGTACAGAACAAACACCCGAGTCTCCCAGAATCCTCAAAGTGTGCGCCACAGAGTTAAACCCAGTTGGTGCCAGCCTGATCATGGATCTTCACTGTTGGCGCCAGCCTGATCATGGATCTTCACTGTTGAATTGACCCGATTTAGTGTCACCTAGGAGAGATGGGACTTCTGGACACGTGTGAGAGGCTGTCTCCAGACAGTTTAACTGAAGAGGAAAGAACCACCCTAATGCTGGTGGCACGGTCCCATCGACGACGATCTTACAGTGAACACAGAGGAGTAAGACAGGTAGCCATGGGGAGCGCTAATGTTCCCCCAGCGAGGGTGCTAGCATTCATCCAAGTCCTTTCTGGATGTTGACCGTGTGGCCATCTTCCCCTCGGTGACCATCTGTAGCCCCCAACTGTGAACCAAAGGAAACCCTTCCTCCTTTAAGTTGAATTTGTCAATCTTTGGTTTAGGGGTTTGCTTGTGTGACTTTGTCACAATGAGGAAAGCAACCAGGACAGCCAGAAAAGTACTAAATAGAACAGTAGTCTGGCATGCAACAGAGAGAGGCTTTCTTCACGAATCTTTGTCTATTTTATACTCCTCTAACAGTAATTATAAAAATGAGAAATATTCTCCCAGCTCAGGAGGCTTACAAAGTACCTAGGACAAGGTGCCTGCCTCTGACATAAGCTGGTCTACGGTGTCCTTTCACAGTGAAGGCAGAAGGGGCAAGAGCTAGAAAACACCGGATGTCTACTCCACAGAAGAGCAGCAGAGAGTCTCCACTGCAGGAGCCCTAACGCTCTACCTTACCATGGTCGGTCCAGGCAGGGCTCTCCTGTCTGAAATTTCCCCCCATTAATCCCACGTTCCAACTCTGCTGCATTGGAGACAAATTTCCCAGCACCTGAATGTTAAGAAACATGTTTGATTCTAGCAGGAAGGTTGAGCTGAGACCACCCAAGAAGACGGTTGTGTACACTGATTTCTACTGCTGAAATGTTAAAATGGTCCAGCAGCAAGATGAGTTCTTAAACAAGGCGTTTCTTCCCAAGACTGCACTCCGGCTTGCCCCTCAATAAGAGGAATAATCACCCAGCTGTGAGTTTTAGAGTCCAACCAGACACAGAGCTGTGAGTTGCCTCTATGCCCCTACCCTGAGCCAAATTGGTATCATCCTTGATGATATTTTTATTAATTGAGCATTACTTAGACTGTGCTAGTAAAACTTGTCACATTATGCAAATGACTTCAAAGTAGATTCCTCGAAGAATGACTGAAATATTTCTGAGACAATTGTAAGTCTCTGAGGTGACGCGAGTTCTGTCGGACCTCTGCTGCGCAACTTGAAGAGGGCGCTTGTCCCTAGAAAATTCTCAAAGTCAACCCCACTTCCCAAAGGGTATTCCCCTGCATGAACCACTAAACAAGGCTGTGTGGTCAAAGTCTTAGCTGAGGAGACGTCCACAGGCTCTCTAAATGATCCCAGGGCTTCTCGATTTTGCCTATCAGGAGGTGAATCCCAATTTCTGCAAATGAACCAGGTTTGAAAATAGGTGTTTAGGAACAGGACTGGCCCCAATGCCACGGCTCACAAAGCAGTCAGGCAAGGAGCGTGTGCAGCCCAGCGTTCAATGATAATAGGTTCACAGAGTGAAATAAAGGCTAAGTGGGGATGGGGGAGGGCTTTACCCTGTTTGACCTCTTAGGAAAGTCACCTGGTGCGTCCTCAAGGGGCAGGGACTGCCGCAGGAAAATGCAGACATGCCCACTTATCTGGGTTGATAGTCCCTTGCTGCCGAGCTGAACTAGAAAGAACTCCCTGCTTACTTTTAAAATTATTTTTTAACCTTACAAATGAAACAGGGCAAGTGTCTCTTCAAATTGGAGTTGGGCGAAGAGAAACCATGATCAGAATACATCGTGTAAAAAAAATTAATTTCCAATTTAAAAATAAAATAAAATGAAATAAAATAAAATAAAATAAAATGATAGATGAGTATTTGTCTACTTTTCCTGCTCAGTGTCAACATATGAACATCTAAAGGACAGAGACCTGTCCAAATTCTTCCTAGCTCATGTTCCTGTGAGCAACCTCTGTCCCCAATTAACCATAAACACACAGGGACATGTCAGAAATCCCAGTAGCTCTTCTCACTGAGAGGCTGGGAGGGATGGCTATGGGTAGACTAACTCATAACCAGGGAAGCCGAAGGTCCCATTTGGCATATACTGCTGACTTTGTCAAGCCCCAAATTCTGTTTTAAAGAAGAATGTTAGGGGCTATCTGTGCTAAGAAAAAACTGTATGGGCTGCTAATTCTATTCATACCTTTTTATATAAAGATCGCCGGGTTTTCAGACCCCTGATTCTACACATACACATACAACCACCCTCCGGAAGGCTGCACGAGCTGCTTCGCAAATGCCCGGGTCTATTTGTTAATGGGAATTCTTGGGTTGAGGCTGTAAATACACACCATGTGAGTGTGTAAGTACCAAGGCCACGCTTGGGATCCCACTAATTTTCTAAAATAATATGTCCCTGTAGTTGCAATAAATGAATACACTTTTTATAGAAAGTGTAGAAGATGAAGGGAAGCACAGAAAGGAAAGATGTGTCTCTCACAAGCCTGTCAGGACGTACGAATGCGCGTCCTTGCAGTCCCTGGGTCTTCAGCTTGGTTTGGTGTGTAAATACCCCTCCTCCAAAACAGCGCTGCACAGAGCACATTACTCTATGCATGTATTTTTATTTAATGCCTTAAACATTTTTCTATTATTAAATACTCTTCTAGGGGTGATTTTCAAACAATGCCATACAGTGTATGTGCCTAGTTATTTAATCATCCTCTGATGTTGCATAAAGTCTTTTTCCAATATTTTTGCCATCTACCAAATGATGTTGAACAATCCTGCACTCTTGCTTTAAAATTGAACTTGCTCCTTACAGTGAAATCCTTTTTTATTCTCCATGTATGAGTGTTTTACCTGAGTGTATGTATGTGCATACACACTGTTTGTGTGCCTGGTTTCCACTGAGGCCCAGAAGATGGATAGCTGAAACTGGAGTTACCGGAGCTTGTGAGCAGCCATGTGAGCAGCCATGTTGGGGCTGGGACCCAACCCCGGGTCCTCTGCCAGGGCAGCCCGTGCTCTTAGCTCTGGGCCACGCATCCTCCCTCTTTCAGCATAGCCTGAAATTCTACTTGCTGAGCCACTAAGATCTGGCAATTGTTAAGACGTCCACCTACTGTAAAAACGCTGGCTTAAAGATTTCCCAGGTTCCCATTCCCGCTAGCAAAGCACCAAGGTGTCAGTTCCCCTCTTTGCTATCAGCAGGCCTCCTGTCATTTTGATTTCCTGTCCTTTGGGAGTAGGACTTCTGACTATATTCTCTAGAACCATACACGAAGAGCAGGATTAGAGTTAAACACATTCCCGTCTGTCTTCCGGAACACTGTCAGGCACAGCCAGCCATCAAGACACATCACCCAGACCCTCATTTCCCAAGGCTTGTCTATTCCTCTTTATCCGCATACAGCGCTTACGTGAAAATGATGGCAATTTCAAAGGGTCTGGCTAGA
The DNA here is from genome assembly GCA_964023405.1 of Apodemus agrarius. NCBI lineage: Eukaryota > Metazoa > Chordata > Mammalia > Rodentia > Muridae > Apodemus > Apodemus agrarius. The sequence goes on from OZ030021.1 coordinate 4,893,885, forward strand.
GATCCTAAAGACAGTTCTACAAAACGCAGTGGAGCACCGAGTGGAAAAACTCTCAGTTGACGGGCTGGTTCTTCACCGTGGCGGGTGCAGCGACAGGAAGATCTAAAGGATAAACAGCTCAGATCCCTGCATGGACCTCTGAGGAGCGGGAGCTGATGAGGACCCAGCAGGAGGAAATGGAACAATAATAGTAAGTAGACTGTGCCTATTCCAGGAGAACCCAAGAGGTGGGCAGAACCCAGTGTAGTGCTAACACAGCCCCCCACACGGCTACCGAAATGAGGGAGGGGGTGAAGAAGAGATCAAGCGGTATCAAGGAGAGCCATTGTGTCAAGCAATTGGCATGCTTGTGTAAGCCATCCCAACCGTCTTGTTAAAGAATTCTCCCGAAACAGGAGCTGAGCCTGGAAAGGAATTAGAAAATGGACGTAGTGAGGCCATCCACTAGAGCATTGTTGACCTAGTGCTAATCCAGGAAAGTTGAAACGTGTGCACGATCTTTCCCATCTAACACGGCTTGACAGTCACTAGTTAGGACTAGAGGTAACAAAAGATGTCTGTCAGAAAAGCCCCCTGTGACTGTGCGGGGCTGCCACCCAGCCTCCTTGTCCAGAAGAGCGCTAAAGGAATCCCGGAATATTTAGGGAAAGCTGACACTCCGAAATCACCTTTAATTTATTGATTTGCTTCTTCACTGGAAAAAAAAAAAAAGTAGCATGTCGATAAATGGCTTCAGTTAAGAGGTTAAGGTCTAAGGGGGAACGGGAAGGGAGTGCTGGGATGTGCTGGGAACACTGAGGTTTATGGAAAATAACATCAAGAGCTTCTGGGAGTAGATGGACGTGCGGGCGGAAGCCAGCGTATTAGGAAGTGCCATCGTGAGGGCCAGCCATCTAAGATCTATGTATAATGCTCTTCCCTTTTCTTACGCCTTCTTGTTTGTACAAAAATTTAAAAAACTACAGCAATAAACTGGTAATTTTAGGATAAACTAATCTAAAAACAGTGAGCGGAATGAATAATTCAGAACTCTGGGATCCAGCAAAATATGACTTTGTAATTTGTGGCTTTATGCTTAATTATAATGATCATTTAAAGAAATCTCTGTATGAAAATTAAAAATAGGGAGCCCTAAAATGATAAACCTAAGAAGGAAAGTAAAAGAGAAGAAGCAATGATGGAAAATTAAAATAATCCTTAATTCTGGAGATGAAAATGGTCCCTGAACATACTTAAATTACTTTTTCGCTCATGCAGTCTGATATTGTTCTTTTGTTTAAAAAAAGAGAGAGAGAAAGAAAAAAGAAGAAAAGGAACTGAAGGCCTGGGAGATGGATCCGTGGGTGAGGCTGGTGCCACGTGGCCCGGCGGCTTGAGTGACATTCCTGAGACCCACATGGTGGCGGGAGAGAACCGCCTGTTGCACGGTGCCTTCTGACCTCAACATGAACACGCTGGTGCCCACACATGTACCTACCCACACTAAACGTTTCTTTTTAAAAAAGAAATTGCAAAATCTGGAGTTGTGTAAAGGATGATATATTAATACTATTTTAATAATTTGGAGTTTTTTTCTTTTTAATATATATGGAAAGTTTGAATAAAACTTTAAATAAATACATAAATATACACACAGTATAATATTTCAGGTGTTCTGAGTCATGGAGAGATCAACACTTCTTGCCAGGCAGTGGTGGTGCCTGTCTTTAATCCCAGCACTTGGGAGGCAGAGGCAGGCGGATTTCTGAGTTCTAGGCCAGCCTGGTCTACAGAGTGAGTTCCAGGACAGCCAGGGCTACACAGAGAAACCTTGTCTCGAAAAACAAAACAAAACAAAACAAAAAACAAAAAACACCAAAACAAAAAAACCCATGTCTCATCCCTGAGTATAAGTCAGTAAAATAGTTGTGTGGTCCTTTCTAACATTTGTAACACAAATTGTCCACAGTTGCTCTCATAGAATGTGCTATGAGTTGTCTTTGTCATAGAACAGCATGTCAAAAGCATATCTTAGAGTTTTCTCCTGTGCAGATGGGTGTTTTGCCTGTGTGTATAACTGTGCACTGTGTGTGTGCCTGCTGGTCATGGAGACCAGAAAAGAGCACTGGATTCCCTGGACCTGGAGTTACAGACATTTGTGTACCACCACCGTGTGGGTGCTAGGAATCTAAACCAGGTCCTCTGGCAAAACAGAATGTGCTCTTAACCACTGAGCCACCTCTTCAGTCCCATATCCACAGCGTTTGTGATGTTGCTATGTGAACACACTGAGATGGTTACTTCAGGGTACCATCATTTTTACTGGTTTTGTTGGATGCTTAAATGTCATTCATGTTTTTCTACAGTATAGAGAACACTACGATGAACATCTTTGTGCATATGTCTTGTGTAGGAATGCCTAGCCGTTTCCTCCTCCTCTGTATAGGACCTCTTGCTGTGTAATACCCAGTGCCCTCCCATTCTGAATCCAAGCCCCACTACATCACCTCCTTGGCAGTTGAGACACAAGTACTTGCACATCCAGTCTTCGTGCATCATTATCATGGACCCTGTCTCCACATGAACAAACACTGGCTGGCTGGTTTCATAAACCACTACTCCCATCCCTCCTGAAGGGATGACTGGAGCCATCTTACGTCACCAGCCACCAGCCAGCCCACAACTTCAGCACACATCTGAGCAAGTCAGAGACCGGAACAAGGCAGGGTTGGCTTCGACGAGCACTGGCTCACGAGTCAAATGCGCGATTATCATTTGAAGACATCTTGCTCGTTAGCAACTTAGTGTTTTAAAACAGTGAACTCGATTTGGCTTTTTCTGCATTACTTAAGCTAGCATTCCAAAATTAACTCACTGGGCCTAAGGGCAAGAAACGTGGCTTTTTTGGCTCTTGAAAAAAAATATGACAGGTTTTCGCTCACCAAATGGAAGCTAGGTTTTGGACAGACAGACAGACATATGTGATATAAAAGTAGAGGAGGGCACATGTATGGGAAGGAAATGGTATAAAGGGAGATAACGAAAGAGGGTGACGGGGAAGAGGAAGCTAAGCGTGGATGTAAAGCCCACACTGTGTATTCTACACATACAACTTGGAAGCAGAGTGCTATCTGGGGCAGGTGTGAGGGGAGAGAGGACACAGCAGGGGTGCTATTGCTTGAATCTGGATCACCCCTCCCCAACACACGAGCGCGCAGGTTTATTCTCTGAGGTTCGGTTCCGGTTTGTAGGGCTCATCTGAAAACGCTGGATCTGGATGGTAGAGCCGCGTGGCTAGAGCCAAGCCACCCTTGGCTTGCTGGCCTGCATACTCTTCCTCCTGCCTGGCATGATGTAAACGACCCTCAACCTCACGCTCCTGCTGCCACAGACTCTTCACAGCCCTTCCGTCCCTGTGCCCTCGGATCCCGTGACTCAAGAGAAACTCTTCCTCCTCGTGTTGTCTCTGTCAGGTATGTTGCCACGGCAACGAGGAAAAGTAGGTAGGATAGAAAATTAGTACCAGGAAGTGAAGTCGCTGCACAAGACTGATCCTGCCAACGGTCCATCATGAGTTGGGGAAGGATTTTGAGGTCTCATCCTTTCCTGAGGACACATTGGCTGCGGATGGTTACTACGAGAACGGGGATGATTTTCTTCAGTGGTATAGCCGCTAGCAAGTTGTCCATCCCGCACTAAATAACCCTCCACCCGTGCCCATGCCGTAAACCTGATTAAATCCCATGAATCACATGCACAAACACAGGCACGCATGCAAGCACATACACACAAACATACATGAACACACGTATGTACATGCACACGCACACGCATGCACGCACAAAGATATGGAAGTGGACGGAAACTGGTTGGAAAGTAAAGGAAGTTCGCTGGGAGTGGAAAGGGTAAGGGAGGACATTGAGGGAGGGTCATGATCGGAATGTGCTCTGTGCCTGTGCGAGCAATTACCGAAGAATGTACTTCTTAAAAAAAAATAAATGAATAAAAAATAAAAATAAAGTAAGGTCATCACTATGACCAAACCCACCGTGTGCTTGGTAGATCTTTTAAAGTGGTTTCTAGGAAGAAGCTGGAAGAGTTTAAGGATGCAAATCATGCTGTAAGCAGAGTTTAAAATGGACTGTTCTGGTGGACATTGAGAAAAACAAAATGTGTTTGCAGGTACAAAGGCAGGCCGGGAGGAATGTGCTCACGAGGTTTCTAATGGTAACAAGGATTTTACTGGCAGCTGATCAATTTGTGTCACATTCTGATTAATAATCTGACTACATTTCTCCACATCCTGAAAAAAACAATCTTTGGAAGACTAAATTCCAAAGTAATGGACTAATGAATGTGGTAGAGGAAGAATGAAGACAAGACAGGAGGCGGGTCGCAGCAGTCGCAGCTGGCTGCCCAGAGCCAAGTTCACAGTGATAGCAATGGGCAAAAGCCCCACAGAAAGCTATGAACAACGGGGTCCTTCAGAGTGTGGCTGAATTTAAGGTTTCAGATAAAAACACAGACCAGGCTTCGCTGTCAGTTACCGTTCTCCTGCTGAGATGACCCACCATGACCAAGGCAAACTGGAGGAGAAGGTGTACACTTGGGATTATGGTTGCAAAGGGGGAGGAGTCCATCACTGAAGGCAGCATGGGCTATAACAGCTGTAGCAGAAAGCTGAGGCTCACATCTTAACCCATAAGTGTGAAACGGTAAACACTGAGCGCCAGCCTCCAGTGACATACCTCTTCCAACAAGGCCACACCTCCAAGCCTCCTCAGATAGAGCCACCTATGAAGGACCAAGTATTCAAAACTCAAGGGTGTGAGGAACACGGCAACCAAACCCGACATCTTCTGCAGCTGCCGTGAATACTCAGGAGAAGGATGCCATTAAAGAGAAACTCGGACTTTCGCCACTCCGGGATAATAGGAATGCTGTTGCAGGATGCGGCCCCATCCGTCACAGGCTACCTACCGGGGTACAAAATACAAGCCCATTAGTGACTGTTACATAGAATATCTGCATAGGAAGAACCACAGGATAGCCTACCAGAATATTACCTAGAAAAAGCTGTTGCTTGCTATAGTGATCCAAACACTCAGAAACTGCTACAGCCATCATCAGAGGTATTTTTCTTTCTTTCTTTTTTTTTTAAATTGGATATTTTCTTTATTTACATTTCAAATGTTTTCCCTTTTCCAGGTCTCCCCTTTGGAAACTCCCTATCCCATCCCCCCTTCCCTGTCTCTGTGAGGGTGCTCCCTCTCCCCCCCCACCCACTCCGGACTTCCCACCTTGACATTCCCCTACACTGGGGCATCCAACACCCTCAGGCCCAAGAGCCGCTCCTCCCAGTGAGGAGTCCAACAAGGCCATCCTCTGCTACATATGCGGCCAGAGCCATGGGCCCCTCCATGTGTATTCTTTGGTTGGTGGTCCAGTCCCAGGGAGCTATGGGGGTCTGACCGGTTGACACTGTTGCTCCCCCCATGGGGCTGCAAACCCCCTCAGCTCCTTCAGTCCCTTCTCCAACTCCTCCATCGGGGAACCCTGCGCTCAGTCCAATGGTTGACTGCAAGCATCTGCCTCTGTATTTGTCAGGTTCTGGCAGAGCCTCTCAGGAGACAGCCATATCAGGCCCCTGTCAGCAAGCACTTCCCGGCATCCGCAATAGTGTCTGGGTTTGGTGACTGTGGGGGGTGGATCCCCAGGTGGGGTGGTCTGTGGATGGCCTTCCCTTCAGTCTCTACTCCACACTTTGTATTTGGTTCCCCCTTTCTAAGAAGCACTGAAGCATCCACGCTTTGGTCTTCCTTCTTCTTGGGCGTCATAGTGACTCTACCTCAAGCTGGCTCCAAAGCTTACGTCTGCATGGTGCTTGATCTTCAGACATATAAAACATAAGGATTATGAAGTTGTAAAAGCTTATATCAAGGTACTAGAGAAAATTTTGTGGGGGAAGACAGTGTGTAACAGGGTTAGGTTCCCTGCAGATGCCCTCTAAAGGGCTTTGTGGGTGAACCAAGTTGAAATTAAGACACAGACACCATGGGAAGCGGCCCCAGGCAGGAGGTGGCATACCTATTGTCAATGGCAGGGCCATAGAAACAGAGCTATTCAGATTGATGGAGCTCCTGACACTACCAACGCCGAAGATACTGCACATGAAATGCATGATTCAATGCCTGTTCAGGTAGGTTTTGTCCCATCTTCTTTGCTGTCTTTATAATTCTCCCTTTAGGAATGGTAACATTCAGTCTGCCATTGGATATTAAAAGCAACCTTGCTTTAATTTTACAGGGGATCACAGTGACAAAATTATAAACATTCTAAAATTTTGGAAATGTTTAAATGATATTGTAGTTATTAATACCATACGGACTTCTGAAGTGGGACTCGTATTTTGTAATATCAGGTGACCGCACGTCTTTGGGGGACAAGGATGGTATACTACGCGGTTTGGATCTGAAGTGGGAACCATCGAACCTTTTGAATGCTCAGTTGCTAGCATATGCTAATTTGAAGACTGTGGCGCCTTAAGAAGGGATGGCATGGATGGGGCAAAGGGTGGCGGGAAGTCTCTGTAAGCTGCACCCACTCCCGGTCATGGTGGCCACAGTCTGCTTCCAGTTGGCTGCCATGTGAACAAGGCTTTGCTATATATTCCCAACACCACGAACTCCACCGCGCCTTCCCTCCCATAATGAATTACATCCTCTGACATCACAAGCCAAATGAACCTTTCCTGTCAGGTTTTTCTGTCTCCGTGATGTAAAAAAATTACAGCATAAAAAATGTAGGAAGTTGTATATGCAGTGTATAATGTTTCACATGTATCAAAGTGTTTTATGTGTATTAAAATGCATTGCATGTATTAAAATGTTTACATATATTAAAATGTTTTACATTTACTAAAGTAACATCATAAAACCCATTATTTTGCGTGCTCATAAAAAAAAAAAAAAAGAAATGGATAAAAGAAACAGAAGGGTGTTTTTGGTTGTGATACCCAGCAATTGTAAATTGTGGCAAACAGCTTATCTTTTCCAGCAGCCCTAGAAGAGGATTAGCAGCTGTGTAACTATTATCTGACCCAGCCTTTGAGTCTCTGCAGCTTCCTCCTGGAGTCTGAGTGGGGCATTTGAGAAGTCAATGAGGCAAAGAACTGCTTGCCTGAAGACCCAGAAATCCAACAAAAAGAGGCAATTCCTTCTTGTCCCCACTTTGCTAGTACTGTGGAACTTTTCCTGTCCTCTGGGCCTTCTTTCTCTGAGGCCCAGAGGGCTCCCGACCCTTCACAAGAGTGAAGCCATCCTGTCTCTCCTCCTTCATTCCCAACATCTTCATGTACTCAGCGAGTACATACCATGCATGGCCTTCATTTGCCTGCAAAACTCAACGTTGTCCTCCTTTTTTTTTTAAAGATTTATTTATCATATGTAAGTACACTGCAGCTGTCTTCAGACACACCAGAAGAGGGCATCAGATCTCATTACAGATGGTTGTGAGCCACCATGTGGTTGCTGAGATTTGATCTCAGGACCTCTGGAAGAGCAGTCCGTGCTCTTAACTGCTGGGCCATCTATCTCTCCAGCCTTGCTATCCTTATTCTGAATACCTGAGTAGTACTCCGTGGTATAAATGAACCACACCTGCTGTGTCCTTTCTTCTGTTGTGAGACATCTGGGTTGTTTCCAGCTTCTGACTATCACAAATAAGGCAGCAATGAACATAGTGGCGATTGTGCCCCTGTGGCATGGTGGGGCATCTTTTGGGTGTATGTCCAAGAATGATATAGCTGGGTCTTCAGATAGAACTATTTCCAGTTGTGTTGAGTATAGGCTTTTGTAGTAGGATCTGATGATTTTTTGAATTTCCTCAGTTTCTGTTGTTATATCTCCCTTTTCATTTCTAATTTTGTTAATTTGAATACTGTCTCTGTGCCATTTGGTAAGTCTGGCTAGGGGTTTATCTATCTTGTTGATTTTCTCAAAGAACCAGCTCCTGGTTTTGTTGATTCTTTGTATGGTTCTCTTTGTTTCAACTTGATTGATTTCAGCCCTGAGTTTGATGATTTCCTGTCTTCTACTCCTCCTGGGTGAAATATCTTTTTTGTTCTAGAGCTTTCAGGTGCACCATTAAGTTGCTAGTATATGCTCTCTCCTGTTTCTTTTTGGAGACACTCAGGGCTATGGGTTTTCCTCTTAGCACTGCTTTCATTGGGTCCCATAGATTTGGGCATGTTGTGTCTTCATTTTCATTAAATTCTAAAAAATCTTTAATTTCTTTCTTTATTTCTTCCTTGACTAAGGTATCATTGAGTAGAATATTGTTCAGCCTCCAAGTGTATGAGGATTTTCTGTTGTTTTTGTTGCTATTGAAGAACATTCTTGCTCCATGGTGATCCGATAGGAGGCATGGGATTAGTTCGATCATTTTATATTTGTTGAGGTCTGTCTTGTGACCAATTATATGGTCGATTTTGGAGAAGGTACCATGAGGTGCTGAGAAAAAGGTATAGTCTTTTGCTTTAGGATGAAATGTTATATATATATATATATATATATATATATATATATATATATATCAGATATATATATATATATATATATATCAGATATATATATATATATCTGTTAAATCCAATTGGTCCAACATTTCAATGACTTTCCCCGTGTTCCTGTTTAGTTTCTGTTTTCCTGATTGGTCCATTGAGGACCCAGCCATACCACTCCTGGGAATATACCCAGAATATTCCCCAGCATGCAATAAGGATACATGCTCCACTATGTTCATAGCAGCCTTATTTATAATAGCCAGAAGCTGGAAAGAACCCAGATGTCCCTCAACGGAGGAATGGATACAAAAAATGTGGTATATATACACAATGGAGTACTATTCAGCCATTAGAAACAATGAATTCATGAAATTCTTAGAGAAATGGATGGAGCTGGAGAACATCATACTAAGTGAGGTAACCCAGTCTCAAAAGAATACCCACGGTATGTACTCACTGATAAGCGGATATTAGCCTAGAATCTTGGAACACCAAAGACACAATTCACATACCAAGTAATGTCTGACAAGAAGAAAAGAGTGGACACTGGTGCTGGAAAGGATCAAAGCATCAGTGTAGGGGAATACCAGAACAGGGAAGAGGGAAGGGGTGGAAGAGGAAGCAGGGGGAGGGAAAAGGGCATGTGGGACCTTTGGGGGGGTGGAGAACCAGAAAAAGGGAAATGAATTGTAAATATAGAATATATCCAATAAAAAAATTATGTAAAAAAAAAAACTATTTCCAATGTTCTGAGGAATCTCCAGATTGATTTCCAGCGTGGTTTTACCAGTTTTCAATCTCACCAGCAATGGAGAAGTGTTCTTCTTTCTCTACATTCTTGCTAACAGATGCTGTCACCTGAGTTGTTTTTTTTTTTTTTTTTTTTTTTTTTTTTTTTTTTTTTTTTTTGGTTTTTCGAGACAGGGTTTCTCTGTGTAGTCCTGGCTGTCCTGGAACTCACTCTGTAGACCAGGCTGGCCTCGAACTCAGAAATCCGCCTGCCTCTGCCTCCCAAGTGCTGGGATTACAGGCATGCGCCACCATGGCCCGGCTGAGTTTTTTATCTTAGCCCTTCTGATTGGTGTAAGGTGGAATCTCAGAGTGGTTTTGATTTGTAGTCCCTTGATGGCTAAGGACTTTGAGCATTTAAGTGCTTCTCAGCCATTCAAGATTCCTCTGTTGTGAATCCTCTGTTTAGTTCTATACCCCATTTTTTGATTGGGTTGTTTGGACTTTTTGGAGGTTAGCTTCTTGAGTTCTTTATATATTTTGGATATTAGCCCTCTATCAGATGTGCATTTAGTGAAGATATTTTTTCACAAATTGTAGGTTGCCAATTTGTCTTATTGACTGTGTCCTTTGCCTTACAGAAGCTTTTCAGTTTTATGAGGTCTCATTATTATTATTAATTCTTGATCTTAGAGCCTGTGCCATTGAAGTTCTGTTTAGGAAAATTTCCCCCATGCCTTGAGGCCCTTTCCCAATTTCCCTTCTATTAGATTCAGGGTATCTGGTGTTATGTCGAGGTCCTTCACCCCCTTGGACTTGAGATTTGTGCAGGGTGACAAATATGGGTATGTTTTCATTTTTCTACATACATACTGCTAGTAAGACAAGCACTATTTATTGGAGAAACTTTCTTTTTCCATTATATATTTTTTGCTTCATTATCAAAGATCAAGTGTCTATACGTGTGTAGTTTTATTTCTGGGTCTTCAATTCTATTCCATTGATTAACCTGTCTCTGCACCAATACCATGCAGTTTTTATCACAATTGCTCTGTAATTCAGCTTGAGGTCAGAAATGGTGATTGAAGTTAAAGAATTGTTTCTGCTATCCTGGGTTTTTTGCTTTTCCATATGAAATTGAAAATTGCTCTTTCCATGTCTTTGAAGAATTGTATTGGAATTTTGATGGAGATTGCATTGAATCTGTAGATTGCTTTTAATAAGATGGTCATTTTTACTATGTTAATCCTACCAATCCATGAGCATGGGAGACCTCTCCATTTTTTGAGATCATCTTCAATTTCTTTGAGTGACTTGAAGTTCTTGTCATACAGACCTTTCACTTGTTTGGTTGGAGTTACCCCCAAGACACTTTATATCTTTATATATTTTATATTTATATATTTTATAATTGTGACCATTGTGAAGGGTGTTGTTTCCCTATTTTCTTTCTCAGCAGATTTATCATTTTGTATAAAGGAAGGCTACTGAGTTGTTTTATATTCAGCCACTTTGCTGGAGTTGTTTATCATCTGTAAAAGTTCTCTCATATAATTTTGGGGTCACTTATATTTACTATTCTATCATCTGCAAGTAGTGATACCTCTTCTTTGCTAATTTGTATCCCCTTGATCTCTTCTGTTGTCTTATTGCTCTAGCTAGAATTTTGAGTACTATATTGAATAGATGGGGGAAAGTAGGCATCCTTGTCTTCTTCCTGATTTCAGTGGGATTGCTTCAAATATCTCTCTATTTAATTTGATATTGGCTGTTGGTTTGCTGTAGATTGATTTTATTATGTTTAGGTTTGGGCCTTGAATTCCTGATCTCTCCAATACTTTTAACATGAAGGGGTTTTGTATTTTGTCAAGTGCTTTTTCTGACATGATCATCTGATGAGATGATCATGTGAATTCTTTTCTTTGCATTTGTTTATGTAGAGGATAATGTTAATGAATTTTCATGTATTTAACCAACCTTGCATTCCTGGGTTGAAGCCTACTTGATTGTGATGAATGATGGTTTTGATGTGTTCTTGGATTCTATTTGCTAGGATTTTGTTGAGTATTTTTGAGTTAATATTCATAAGTGGATACTGCAAGGTTTACAAAAGAAAAGCAGTAGAAAAGTAGCTTTACATTTTTTAATTTTAACATTTACCTTTTTGTAATCATTGGAGTTTTTCAAAATTCTCTTTATTTAAGCATCTGTTTAGCTCTTTGACCAATCCTTCATCCCACCCAGATTTTGCTTAATAGCACTAAGTTTGGTAAGAAGTACAGTGTTTGGTTATGAATATTTCAGGTAAGATTTATTTCAATTTCAACTTTACAAAATTAACATGGAATTTTAAAGAAAATCTAAATTCTAAACAACTGGAAGGACTCCAGTTACTGAATGTTTTATATGAAGAACCTAAGAGTATAGAAACATGCATGTGTCAAGAGACCAGCCTCATTGTATTAGGTGAAGATCCCATGGGGATGCTAGCCTTGTGAGCCTCCCTTGGCATTTAATTATTGTTGTGTTTGTTTTCACAACTATATACATACACATATACATATACATCATATACATATATGTATATATCATACGCATACACATCATATACATATATCATATGCATATATACAATATACATAATATGTGTATACATCACATACATATATACATGCATATATACATATGCATATACATCATATATATATATATATACATCAATACATATACACATACATCATATACATTGTATACACCCTATTATCTTCCCTCATCCTCCTCACAGTCCTGTGGACCTCCCTTCTTTGTCCCATCCAGTTTCTCTACCTCTATGCAAGTAATCTAGTTTGCACGTGTGCTTTGCAGCACATTTCTTCAGACTTTGCTGCCCCAGGTGCTGAATGAAAAAGACCCTGGTTTAAGGCAAGAAGTAAGGTAATTAATCAAATGAAGATAGCAGTCAAGTTCAGGCTGTATCTTCTTAGGCAGTTGATGAAGGAAAATCACAAGATCAAGACTCATCTACCAGTCTTCATTCAAGGTCATCTGGGCAGTTTAGTGAGATGCTGTCTCAAAAGCAAAAAATCAAAAGGGCTAAAGATGTTGTATCATAACAACACACTTGTCTGGCACCCTCTTTGCCCTGAGTTCAGCGACTAGTATGATCAAAAGTAATTAAATAAAGTGAGCAGTGGTGTGGGAAGAGATAAAGACTCACATCGAACAGCAGGGCTGGACCAAATGTGGGTTTAGGTTTCTGTCTTTGGTGTAGATGCTTGAAAGACTGATTAAACCACAGAGGATGCAGATCTGTTACAGAGGGTTAGAGAGGATATAGACCCACTGTAGAGGATGTAGACTTTATAGAGGATATAACCCTTACAGATGATATAGACCTTACAGAGGATGTAGACCTTACAGGTGATGTAGCCCTTACAGAGGATGTAGACCATCACAGAGGATGTAGACCTTACAGGCAAAGTAGATCTTACAGGTGAAGTAGACTTTACAGAGGATGTAGACCATCAGAGAGGATGTAGACCTTACAGAGATGTAGACCCATCACAGAGGATGTAGACCTTACAGAGATGTAGACCTTACAGAGGATGTAGACCTTACAGAGGATATAGACCATCAGAGAGGGTGTAGACCATCAGAGAGGATGTAGACCTTACAGAGATGTAGACCATCACAGAGGATGTAGACCTTACAGGCAAAGTAGACCTTACAGGTGAAGTAGACTTTACAGAGGATGTAGACCTTACAGAGGATGTAGACCCATCACAGAGGATGTAGACCTTATAGAGATGTAGACCTTACAGAGGATGTAGACCTTACAGATGACGTAGACCCATTACGGAGGGCTAGGGTAGAGCTCAGCTGCAGAGCAACTTCTTGTGCTCAAGGCCCTGGGTTCAATTCCTAACATGAAAGGATTTTTTTAAACACACATAATATGGGGTCTTTAGAAGCCAGGCATGGTGGTATGCAGTCACTGAGGCATGAGGATCTCTTGAGCCCAGGACTTCAGGACATACTAAGAAATGAAACAAGACCCTGTTTCATTAAAAAAAGAAACCGAGGAATGGCACTGGAGAATCATACAGCCCTCAAACTCTATATCCCAGGACCTACTCCTGGACTCAACCCATCCACTGCAGTTCATCATTGTAAGACATATTCCAATAAATACGTAAATATTTGTTTAAAATACAGAATAAAATGGAAATTTAACTAAACAAATCAGAGAACACATTTTTACATTGAACAAGCAATAAGAATCTAAAGTCGAGGTATTTGTAAATGTTAAAATACATTTAAAATTTTAAAATCCTAACTAGTTTTTAAACTTTGTATTTCCAACACACAACATGCAGTTAATTTTAGAATTTCTGGTATGATGAGAACTTTTGAAACATGAATAATACTGAAATACTTTGAAACATTTTTTTTATGTTGAGCATGTTTTATGTTGGTGAAGTTAATGCTTAGACTTGTAAAAGTCAATAATTTGTCAGGCATCCAAAGTTCTATAAAAATACAATAAAATAAACTATAGTAAATGCATTGATGTGCTTCAAATGCATAAGGAATTAAATTAAATTTATAAATGGGACCGGTTTTTAAGGACTCCCAGTCTTTCCATTTGAGTTAATTAAATGTCTAATCCAAGAAAACATGAACTAACTTGTTCTTGCTTTAATAGATTTTTAAGTTAATATTAAAATCTTAATTAAATATATTTCACGGTTATAATTTTATAAACTATTCATTTAAAACTCAAACATTATCAAACATAATTCCTATGTATAGAATCCCTGTTCAAAACAAGAAACAAACTCACACACAGTTGCAAGGGAAGGCACCAAAACTTCTCAACAAAAAGCCAAGCCAATCCTTGTGTTGAGATTATACTTTTCTTGCTATACAGTTTTCTCTATTCCAGAATTTAAAAGCTAATATTATTGTTTTATGTTTGTGTTTATATGCATGTGCATGCATATGTGTGTACATGTGTGTGCATGCATGTGAGCACGTGTACGTGTGTGTGTGTGTGCTCATTCATGTGTATAATTGCTGCCATGCATGAAGAGCTCCAAGGACAACCTGGGTCCTGGCCCTTGTCTTTCACCTTGCTTGGAGCAGGATATTTGTGTTGGTAGTGCTTCATAAACCACACTGGCTGGTCTGTGGTTCCAGAAACTCTGTTCTCACTTCTCACCGTGCTGTAAGAACACTGGGATTATACACATGTGCTATTGTGCTTGACTTTACATAGGTTCTGTGGATTCAAACTCAGACCCTTACCTTTGAGCAGCAAGTGTTTTACCCACATAACCTTCCCAGATATTGAAAGTTCATCTTAAATGAGAGGATAAAACTGAGATTTGATTTCATTTCCAGCCCTAATCTGACTGAATAGACACACCCAAGCACATGTTGGGCCTTGGGAATGTGTTTGTGGATGAGCTTTTAAAATTGGACAGCCAACAAGTTGTGCAAGGCCCTTCCTCTGAATGAGGGGTAAAGGATGTAGAATCTGGAAGTAAAGCAGTCCTCCTGTAACAGAGACGTCAGATTCCTTTACATTGTCACAGGTGGCCGTTAAGGTGTAGCTTAGTGGCTGAATGCTTGCCTACCAAACATACATACATACATACATACATACATACATACATACATACATAAGACTCTAGGTTCAGTTCCCAGACCCCACAAACACACATATGTGATTAGAAGGACCTGTTCTGGGCCTCTCTCTTCCCTAGGCCTATTCTTGGCTCAAACTGTCCCTCAAACATCTAATATGGCCATACCAGCAGTCATGTTGAAACACTGGCCCAGACTTGCCTCCTGCTTTGATGCCCTATTGTCTTCCTTCTGAAAGAAGCAAGAGAGATGACTGCAAATACAGTGGAAGTCCTTAAAGAGCAAAAGGCATTTCCTTTACTTAAAAGGAAATAAGTTGGCATAAAGCAGATAAGTAAATTTGTAATGTGTATTCCAGTGCTACACCATCAAGAAAAGTGATGTTTTCTCTCTAGAGAAAAGACTCTAAAGAGAAGAGTCAGGTCCAGAGGGATCCCAAGGGCTGGAGCTGAAGCTCTGTGGTTTTGAGCGTGAGGCCCTCCCCTATACCGAGGAAAAGCTGGAGCGAAGGCAGCTCTGTAGGTAGCAGCTCTGGCTCATCCTCCAGAGGACTCGGGTGCAATTTCTGGTGCCTACTACACAGCCACTCACAACCATCTGCAACTCCAGTCGTGGAGGACCCAGAACCTTCTTCCAGCCTTCTTGAACACCAAGCCCACATGTGGTACACATTGATAAATGCAGGTGAAATACTCATACACATAAAATAACTTGTTAAAAGCAGGTACTCAAAGTAGAGTGCAAGAGGGGGTGAGAAAGACACACTCAGGATTAAGTATCCTTTAAATGTTTGATTATGAAGGAGGAGGAGGAGAGGAAAGAAGAGAGGAGGAGGAGAAGGAAAAGAAGGGAAGGCGGAGGAAGATGGAAGGAGGAAGAGAGGGAGAGGAGGAGGAGAGGGAGGAGGAAGATGGGGAGGAGGAAAAGGGGCAATAGAAGGAGGAGGAAGAGAAAAAAGAAGAAAAAGGAAGAAAGGAAGGAAGGAAGGAAGGAAGGAAGGAAGGAAGGAAGGAAAAAGAAAAAAAAGAAAGGTATACAAGATAGTCAAGTAGTCAAGCCATACAGAAAACATTTTGTCCAACAAAATTCTAATGTTAATCTCAGAGTCTCTGCCTAGGTCATAAGTACGTAAACATACCTGAATATCATGGGCTCTATTTGTTTTAGAACAAGCCCTACAAAGCCCACCCACACACCTACAGCATGTTAACTTCTGAACATCACTTCCTCACCATACCCTTCAAATAACATGTTGTGGGTTGTATGACCCTTGATGAGTATGTCGTAGTAAGGGTTGCTGCTGCTGAGATGAACCACAGTTACTGGAGAGCCTTGGGGAGGAAAGGGCTTATGCAGCTCGCTTCCATAGGACCATTCATCACCAAAGGAAGTCAGGGCAGGAACGCAAGAAAGGCAGGACAGTGCAGTCAGGAGCTGGTGCAGAGGCCATGGAGGGGGCTGCTTCCTGGGCTTGCTCTCCAAATCTTATTTGGCCTGCTCTCTTAAAGAACCCAGGACCAGCCCAGGGATAGCCCCACCCACAATGGGCTGGACTTATAGGCTTGCTTAAAGCTCCATCTTATGCAGACATCTTCTTAAATGAGGTTAGCTCCTCCCAGATGATTCCAGCATGTGCCAGGTTGACTTATCCAACATACATAGTGTTACGATTTGTTTACATACTACACTGTCTTCTCAAGCCTAAGGTGTCAGGAACAACCTTTGCCTCCTGCACAGCTGTGTGAGCACCTCACAGTGTGCTAAAAACAGAGCAGGCACTCAGTCAGACTCAGGGAGTGATTATAGGACTCTTAGAAAATTCAGTGCTCTGCTGAGGTGGTGTTATGGTTTGTATATGCTTTTCCCAGGGAGTGGCACTATTAGGAGGTGTGGCCTTGTTGGAGTGGGTGTGTCACTGTGGGTCTGGGCTTTAAGACCCTCATCCTAGCTGCCTGGAAGCCAGTCTTCTGCTAGCAGCCTTCAGATGAAGACTTAGAACTCGCAGCTCCTCCTGCTCCATGCCTGCCTGGATGCTGCCATGTTTCTGCCTTGATGACAATGGACTGAACCTCTGAGCCTGTAAGCCAGCCCCAATTAAATGTTGTCATTTATAAAACTTGCATTGGTCATGGTGTCTGTTCACAGCAGTGAAACCCTAACTAAGACATGTGGTTTGAATATAGTTGGGAAGTGGCACTATTGGAGGTGTGACCTTACCAGAGGAAGGGTGACCTTATTAGAGGAAGCATGTCACTGTGAAGATGGCGCTTTGAGGTCTCACGTATATGCACAAGCCTGGCAAGTGGACTCAGAATCTCCTCCTGGCTGCCTTCAGATCAAGATATAGAACGCTCAACTCCAGTGCCACGCCTGCATGCTGCCATGTTCCTGCCTCCATGATAATGGACTAAAACTCTGAAACTGCAAGCCAGCCCCAGTTAAATGTTTGCCTTTATAAGAGTTACCTTAGTCATGGGGAGGGGGAGTGTCTTCATAACAATAAAACCCAAACTAAGACGTCTTCCCTGTCTGTTTGGGACACAGTAATAAAAACACCATGAACAGGACTGCAGCTTGAAAACACCAACTATTATCCCTCACAGGGTTCTGGAGGCTTGGAAGTCTAAGGCAAGTCCCTCAAAGATGGCGGCTTCTCCCTGTGTCCTCGTGTGCTTGGTTGGCTTTGAAAATGTCATATTTAAGGGCACCAGTCCTACTCAAAGCTTGATCACCTCCCAAAGTCATTGTCTTTTCTTCTGTTAAAGCAACCACAAAAAAGCAGTAAGGAAGATCCTCACCACCAAGTTAGATTCTGATCCAGCACAGGAAAAGTGTTTGCAGAGGGCTACAATCAACTCTGTAAAAGGCATAGGTGTGTGTGTGTGTGTGTGTGTGTGTGTGTGTGTGTGACTATACAGTGCTTTGAATGATTTAATTCTAAGGACTCTGCACCTCTGTTCCATTATCCACCAAATGAGAACCCTAACCCTGGCCTGCAGCGCTGGCTGAGAGCTGATGAGGGAATATGAGGCAGCGACCAGGGCATGGCTTGGAGCCTTTCCTCATCTCCAGCCTTCCTTCAAGAGGAGGGAATCTGCCAGAGATGATGTTCTTCCCCTTACTGTGGGAGTTGGTATACATTTCTACTTATCATTGGTGTGTGTGCACTCATGTGCATGTGCATGCATGTGCACATGCATGTATGACATATGAGTGCAGGCATGCACATGCAACAGTGCCCCCATGGAGGTCAGAGGACAGCTTGGGAGCCAGTTCTCTTCTCCCTGTGAATGGAACTCAGGCTGTCAGGATTGTGTAGCAGGACTCTGAGCTGTCTCTCTGCCCCCCTGCGGGAATCTAGAAAGAAAATTATTGGTGAGGAAACACCGTGCTTGAACAGTGCATTAGGTCTGTGTCTTTAAGGGTGCACAGGACTTTGGTGGGAAGAAATGGAAGAAGGGATATGACGTGCATGCATGGGCTCTCGAGTAAAGACCTGGTTTTCTTTGGAGCCTAGAGTTTTATGCTCCACTAAGATGATGATTTGTACAGGGAGACTCTAGAATAGAGAACTGGTTGAAGACCAGCAGATACACTGTGGTTGGAATGACTGTGTCCTTCCCAAATCCATTGGTTGAAGCCTAAACCCCAAGGTCATTCTCTATCCCAGAGTAACTGGAGAATTTATTAAATTCATAGAATTAAAGATTATAATAACAGTAGTGGTGACACTCAAGAGATGGTCTAGTTTGAACACTATATTCAGCAATAGAACCTTTCTTTAAAAATTTCAGACACAACCTTATAAATGCTTTCTATCCCCTGAGAGAGGTTAGGGGAAACTGGATGATAGGAAAGAGAGAATCATGTGCCTAGTGTTACTCTTCTCTCCTCCCACAGGCAAGCACACATACCACAGCCACGCAGCAGCTTCATGAAACACGGTCTGAAACATGTGTATCTAGCTAAACATTCACAGCATATTAAAAGCGCTAAGAAATAAACAGGATAAAAGACCAGTTAGCCAATGGGAAAGTAAAAAATTCACATAAGGTAAATTCTCTGGAAAGGACTTACTAGTGGCTGACAAAGACAGACAAAAGGATTCTCAGGTAGTCCAGAAAAAAATGTCAATTGAAACAAGAAGGGAAGAAACTTTCTAAGACTGGTGAAAACGCAAACACCAAGAAGTCACCAAGAAGTTATGGAAGCGTTGCTCTAGAAATAGTAGTTTTGGGCAGCATTCCAAATTTCATGTGTAATTATTCTGTAACTCAGAAATATTTCTCAGAATCTGTACGATAGACAATCCAAACGTGCACATAGGTAAGATCTCTGAACAAACCTTTGTGCCTTGTTTTTAATGAAGAGAAGGTAGAGGTAAATTGAATGACAAACAGTGGAAGATTTAAATAAAGTATAACATTCGAACTATGGAACGCCATGGCTTAAGTCTTAAGTGATGGCAGCACCAAGAATACTGTGCTGAAGAGAGGACTCAGTGGTTAGGGCATGTGCTCTTCTGGAGGACCTGGGTTTGCACCAGACACTCATGATATGACAGTTCACTAAGTAACTCCAGATCCCGGGGAACTGGCGCACTCTTCTGGCTCCCCTGGGCACTGCATGCATATTATCCATGTACACACATGTGTGCAGGGAGCAAAACACTCACACACAAAATAAAAATAAATCTTTATTTTTATAAGATAAGCTGGGTCATGGTGATATGTATATATATATATATATATACACATATGTATATACATATGTGTATATATGTGTATATAATCCCAGTGCTTACTAGACAGGAGTATTTATGTAAGTTCGAGGACAGCCTGGCCTACATAGGGAGCTCCAGGCCAACTAAGAATATATGAATCCAAAAAGAAGGAAAGAAGGAAGGAAGGAAGGAAGAAAGAAGGGATGAAGGGAGGTAGAGAGCCGGGCGGTGGTGGCGCACGCCTGTAATCCCAGCACTTGGGAGGCAGAGGCATATGGATTTCTGAGTTCGAGGCCAGCCTGGTCTGCAAAGTGAGTTCCAGGGCAGCCAGGGCTACACAGAGAAACCCTGTCTCAAAAACAAACAAAAAACAACAACAACAAAAGGAAAAAAGAAAAAAAGAAGGGAGGGAGGGAGGAAGGGAGGGAGAGATGGGTGGATGGGCCAGGGAAGATAAAAGTCACAGTTGATGCCACAAGATGACAAATTGCAAGTTTAAATAATGTAATAATTCCCAACATGCAGGGAATATAACACGCAAAAGTCATCAACAACCTAATTTTCAATGAAAGTAATACAGAAAACAGTTACTAAGCTCGGACCTTTTGTCCAATTTGAAGATTCAAAATAGGTCCACACGTGGCAAGTTAAAAGGATTTGACAGCTGCTTCTTAGTTGAAAACTGTTTACGTGTGAGCACCAACAGGACAAAGCAGTTTTGGGTACTCCTATAGACTTCAGAGTATGAAAACAAATATTCCTACAAGACTACTTAGAAAGTTAAACCAGCCTTCTCTGGCTTCAGTGTGTATGGAGAGCAAGGACCTGATGAACCACCCCTGACTCCGCCTAAGACGTCTAAAAGGAGAAGCAGGTTGTCTAGCTACTGATGGATTAGCTAAGAGAGAGGAGGCTGCACTGAGGGTGGCCAGAACTCCCAGAGTTCCTGGAGGCAAGACGACCTGAGCAGGCCAGATGTGGACTACAGGGAAGAGACGACCTGCCGGCCTTCTTGGGACTTGTCCAATTGAGCCGACTGGGAAGGGGTCAGAACTCAGGTGAGAGGCGCGTGCTCCCAGAGGCTGCACAGCGGGAAAGCAGCCGGCTGGAAGTGAGGTCATCCTTCTTGTCAGGGGAAACACAGGTGGGAAGTTCCTAGTGCTTGGAAGACATCCCAAAGATGCCTTGCGAACCTCCATGAAAGAAAGAGCCCTTGTTGAAATTTTCCAGATTCAGGAAGTACAGAAGCTTTCAGTTATGAAAGGCGTTCCTGTCATCTGCTGTCAACCCTTCCCCCTGCAAGCCGGAACTCGACAGAAACCATGGAAGAGGCAAGAGGAGAGCAAGAGGAGAAGACGGACAAAGAATGTGGGGTGTGAAGAACTTAAACACACACACACACACACACACACACACACACACAGCTTCCAGTCCACGGCAAATCCTTGCTGAGCAAGGGAAAGATGTAAAACTTGGAAATCAAATCTAAAGGTTTGTTTCTCACTGGGTTCCAGACGTTTCTAATTCCAGAATTACTGCTCATGGTGTTCATTATTCTTGTCATCTATGTGACCATGTACCTGACAGAAATAACTTAAGGATGCAAAGATTTATGTCAGCTCTGGGGTCTCAGTTCACAATTTCTTAGCCCTATGCACTGGAGCAGAGCACCACAGTGGTAGGAGCCCGTGGTGGAAGGCGGGTGTGCGTAGCCCGGCAGCCAGGAAGCAGGTGAACACGGGAAGAGGGGTATTACAGCCCCCGAGAACCCACCCTTCACGATCTACTTTGTTATTCACTTTACCACTTTTCATAATCGTGTGTGTGTGTGTGTGTGTGTGTGTGTGTGTGTATTAGTGCACAATGTGTGTGTTCAAGCCCGAGTATACATGTGTGTATACATGTCCCTGTTAGCATGCACCTTGTATATATATTTCATGTGCATACATGTGTGTGTGAGTCTTCGTTTGTGTCTGTGTGTCTGTGTGTCTAAGGCGATGTTGAGAATTATCTTACTCATCTACCTTATTCTCTGAGGTCGGGTCTTGAAGATGTGGCACTTAAGCAGCTTGCTCTGAGGACCCTGTGCTGCTGGAACTGTAGCTG
The DNA here is from genome assembly GCA_964023405.1 of Apodemus agrarius. Lineage (NCBI taxonomy): Eukaryota > Metazoa > Chordata > Mammalia > Rodentia > Muridae > Apodemus > Apodemus agrarius. Next base: position 4,915,634 of record OZ030021.1, read on the forward strand.
GGTCACCACCATAGGGCATTTATGTGGGTCTCTGGAGATCTGAACTTGGGTCCTCACACATACACTGCAAGCACTCAACACACTGAGCCATCCCCTCGGCCCCTTGTGACCCACTTCTACTCCCTCTCAATTTTCAGAACTCCCCCCCAAACAACACCATCAGCTGGGAGCCAAGCATCCAAAACATGAGCCCGTAGGGGGACATTTCGGATTCAAACCATAACACTGCGTTACAACCAAAAGCGACTTGTCACTGTATAAGGACACTCTGAAGAGTTGCAGGACTCACGGGGCTCACATCCAGAAGAAAGGGAGAAGCAACCCCTCCGGATATAGTGTGCGGAGTGAGAAGGTAATAATAGTTCTACATGGCGGTCCCCTTACATGCCCAGGTAATGATGCGTTAGCATTTATCAAGCACTGACACAGTCAGGAGCAGTGCTGAGTGCTTTATTGCATTCTTGCTAGTTAAAGTGCAGATACTGTCATGGAAAGAAGATGTCAAGAGAATGAAGCAAATCTCAGATTGCAGGGCGATAGAATCTGAAGTGTCTGTGTTTGAGCAGATATGCTAGAGGGTATTGGGGGGGGGGGAGAGGATGCCAAGACGTACTGGGATTCTCCAGAGAAACAAACACCAAGGTGTGTAGCTATATGTTTATATAAGAATAGCATTTCCCACACACATTTGAAATCTAAAGGGAATGAGGAAGAGGGGGAGCGGAAAGGAGGCAAGGAGAGGAGGGTGAAGGAGGAGGAGTCCAGGGAAGCTTAAGGGATTGGTTTGTGCAATTAGGAAAGATTGTGCAATCGTAAATCCCAGACTCTTCTGGAGGGGAGAATCGGAAGCTTTGGAAGACCTGCAGTTCCAGTCCAGGATCCAGCTGCTTGAACCTGGGGTGGGGTGACTGGGGTCACTTTTTATAATAGGGCATTACCTTAATTATAGGAGGCTCTCTGTATTATAGATTGCAATCAGCTTCACTTAAAATTCACCAATATGAATTGCAACTCCACTCCAGAAAACTTTCACAGGAAAATCCAGAATAATGTCTGACTACATACCTGGACTTTATGAACCAGCCACGTTGGCACACAAAGCTGGCCACAGAGGAGGATACACACTGAACTATTGATAATAACTATTGATAATAACTATTGATAATAACTATTGATAATACCTTTGGGGCAGGAAGTAAAAGGGTAAAGTCTGATTCTGTCTCCTACATTCACTGTTTACCCTGAGACCTGCATAAAGGGACCAGTACCCTACTCCTAGTCCTGGCCTAGGACCTCAGACCCCACTGAAGCTTCATGCTGACACTCCTACACCATGCCTTTCTGCAAGGCTAGGAGTTTCCAATACCATGGTCAGACATATACCCAGAATCTTTGCCTGTAAGGGTAGGCAACCTTTCCAGTATGTAGGACTCCAGAATGCCCCTTCTAGGAGAGCAGAGCTTTGTACAGCTCATTCCCAAGACCATACTCAAGAGTAGCCTGCACCACCTCCAGAGACTAAGGCAGCTATGGTGCTGGTGGGGAAAGATGAGGATACAGGAGGATGTAATGATGTGGACACATACGCACATCCTCTTGCAAGAGGCGGCTGTGGTGAGACAGGTCTAGCTCTTACCACCACACTACATTGGTCTGAGAACCCTGAAAATCTGAGAGTCCTTTACTTAAGCCTCATCTTCCAATTCATGAGGAATGGTGTTTGTATAAGTAAAAAAGATATGTTGGAGAAATGCAGTTGAAACAAATTGTCTCTAGTCTAGGAGCACTGGACACAAAGGTAGAGACATTAGTTTGATTACTGCATAAATGTCAAGCCAACACAAGGTGAACATTGAAGACAACCCACTGAAAACTTCCAACAATAGAAACTCACCCTTTATAAAGACAAGCAAGCACATCTTTTTTTTTCATCCATTTTTGAAAGAAAAATAATTAGTCCTCAAATAAGATTTATTAGCATCAGGGGCCAAAGAATTAGCTCAGCAGGTAAAGATGCTTACTGGCAAACCTATCATCTTAGGTTTCTATTCGCTGTGAGAAACACCATGATCAAAACCAGTTTGGGGACAAAGAGCTTATTTCAGCTTACCATCTGTAGTTCATCATGAAGGAAAGTCAAGACAGGAACGTAAGGCAGGACCTGGAGGCAGGGGCTGAGGCATGGAGGGTGCTGCTTACTGGTTTGCTTCCTATGGCTTGCTCAGCCCCTTCTTAACCACCACAAGACCATCTGCCCAAGAATGGCACCACCCACAGTGAGCTGGGCGTTTCTATATCATTCATCCATCAAGAAAATGCCTCCACAGACTTGCTTACAGGTTAACCTGAGGGACGTGATTTCTCAAGTGAGATTCCCTTTTCCCTGAAGTCTAAGTTTGTGTTAAATTGGAAGGCAACAACAACAACAACAACAACAACAACAACAAAACAAAACAAAAAAAACCATACCCAATGACCTAAGTTCACTCCCTATGCACATGAACTGTCTCTTACAAGTTCATGTTCTTTCTGGTTGTCCCCTAGTCTTCATACACATAAACCCATAACATAAACCCATAACATGAACCCATAAAACACACACACACAGAGAGAGAGAGAGAGAGAGAGAGAGAGAGAGAGAGAGAGAGAGAATACATATTAATATAAAGATTTGACAGTTAATCTAATAGAGTCCATTCTAAGTTTACCTGATAATTAGTATAACCATCTGTATTAGTTAACTGCTTTTATATAAATGACTAATAAACTTGTCTTTATGACAAAAAAGAAAATTTGAAACCACAGGTAAGCTGCCACCCAATCAATCTCCTAACCACTCCTAGAATCTGAAAAACTGGCTTGCCAGACCTCAAGTTGATATTTGACATTTTGTCTGTCTGTCTGTTGTGTGCATGTGCGTGCATGTGTGTGTCTCCCTGCATGCCGCCATGCTTCCCACCATGATGATAATGGACTAAACCTCTGAAACTGTCAGCTAGCCCTAATTAAATGTTTGCCTTCATAAGAATTTGAGCCTTTACTCACTGGGTAATCTCACGGTCCCATTCAAGGAGATCTTTGAGAGAGATAGTCTAGGGTCAGGGTATTGGTAAGGTCAGGGTACTGGTAAGGTCAGAGTGTACTAACGTAAGTCCAGTACTCAGAATGTAGTGGCAGGAACATCAGTAATTTAAGGTTTGGGTCGGAGAGGTAGCTCAGTGGTCAAAAGCACTTGCAGAGTTTAGGGTTTGGTTTTTGGAATCCACGTTGTGGTCAAAAGTGTGTGTAACCCCAGTTCCATGGCTTCTTCTGCCCTCTTCTGGTTTCTACAGTCACTGTACGCACGCAGTATACACACACATGCCTTTAGGCAAAACACTCATACATATAAAAATAAATCTTAAAGTAGAAAGAGAGTTTAAGGTCTACCTTGCCTGCATACTGATTTCAACAACCAGCCGGTTATACATCAGAATCAGATCATTTCTCAAGAAAAAAAAAAAAAGCTAAAAACAGACTCAAATACATTTCAAAGAGGCTATGAAAGGCCTTACAATCCCATATCTTCTGTATAAATTCTGTGGTAAAGAGAAAGGTAAAATTTCTTGTTTGAAGCCAGAAGAAATAAGCTTCCTAATTTTAATGTTTGCTCATCATTATTTTTACCTCCACTGTGCAGATTTCTAGACATTTTATACATGGACCTCTCACTTGTTTTCTAGCCAGATGTTAGACTGTCTACTGGCACTGTGGATATTAGAAGTCTGTCAGTGTGGTGGTTAGAATAGGTTTGCCCCCTCCCCCATAGAGTCATGTAATTGAATGCCTAGCCATATGGAATGGCCTTATTAGGAGAGGTGGCTTTGCTGGAGGAAGTGTCACTGTGAAGGGGGCTTTGAAGCCTCCTATGATCCGGTTCCATCCAGTGAGAAGAACCTCGCTTCCTGCCCAAAGATGACAGTCTTCTCCTGGCTGCCATCTGATGTAAAACTCTTGTCTCCTCCAACACCATGTCTGCCTGTGTGCTGCCATGGATCCTGCCATGATGATAACTGACTAACCCTCTGAAATTGTAAGCCAATCCAAATTAAATGTTAGCCCTTATAAGAGTTGCCATGGTCATGGTGTCTCCTCACAGCAATAAAACGCTAAGACAGAGATTGGTACTAGTGATTGGTGTATTGCTGTGGTGGGCCTGACCATGATTTTGTTTGGAGGAATGTAGATTTGGGGACTTCAGATTAAGAAATCAGTGGAATGCCTTAAGTAGGGTTTAATGGGCCATTCTAGTAGAAGCAGGGAAGACAGTAGTGCTGAGGGTGATTTGAACTCTTGCAACCTGGCTCAAGAGGTTTCAGAGGAGAAGAATTTCAGTATGTTGCCTAGAGATCATTCTTGTGATATTTTGGTGAAGAATGTGGATGATTTTAGCCCTTGTTTGAAGAGTCTGCCTGGGGCTAAGGTGAAGAGATTCGGATTAATTGCATTGACAAAGGAAATCTCAAAAGAGCCTGGCATAGACTCTGTCTTGTGGTTCACTCTTAATAAGAGTGTTTTGATCAGATGTAGCAAACTGAGAAAAGAAAAAATACAAAATGTATGATTCAAGGATTAAAGGAGCACCAGGAAGTGGAGTGGAGCTAAATTCTGTGTTCACGGTTATTAAACGGAATTAAGAGAGTGGTGACCTCAGGCCAAGATCCTACCTGGCTAAGCTTATTATTTATGCATTTGCAGTTGAACAAGGGATAGTTATATCATGCCAGGTGTTATTATGACCTGTTTATTGTTTTCATTTGGACTTAAGGAGATTGTGTGTCAGATTGGCCAGGAATGGATTGTGATAGCTATTCTTGGTTGTCAACTAGATTATATCCGCAATGAATAATCCAGAATTTATAAAGAGCTTATGAAAGGAATTAAAGAAAAGCTTGAGTGGAGGCGTGATGGTACATGAATTTAATCTCATAAGACAAAGACAAGCAGTTCTCTGAGTTCAAGGCCAGCCTGGTGCAAAGCAAGTTCCAGATAAAGAAAAGCTTAGGTTCAGGTGTGGTGGTACACACATTTAATCCCAGCACTGAGGAGACAGAGACATACAGATCTCTGATTTCAAGGTCATTATACAAAGCAAGTTCCCAGACAGTCAAGCTTAGGTAGTGAAGGAAACCATTGAAAAGTGAAAACTGGTGGTGATGTAATAGAACAAGGGGGACTATGACCCAACCCCTGCAAGCACTAAAATTCTACAGCTTCAGCCATGTAGCTGTGAAGGGGTAGATGTGGAGGGGGAAGATGGGGGGCCAAGAAAGGAAGGGAAACTGTGCCTGAGGTATAATATATAAGGTGTAATATATAAGAGAATACATTAACAAATAATAAAATGAATGACTGTTAAGGCTAGTTACTGACTTCTTGTCTTTTTGAGACTTGAAGCTTCCCGGTAGAAAGTTTAGATCCCTCTGCTAAAGATGAGGACAATGAGGTAGGGAGTGCTAGTGAGAGAGAGAAAAGGAGGAAGCTAACCTACATCACTTCCTGTTTCTTAGAAAAAGATTTCAAAATTACCTAAATGGTGCACTGCTGCTGTTAGAGGGAGTCTTGGTTGTGGTTTCTATTGTTGTGTAGAGACACCACGACCATGGAAACTCCTACAAAGGAAAGCATTTAATTGGGACTGACTTACAGGTTCAGAGGTTTAGCCCATTATTGTCATGGTAGAAAACATGATGGCAAGCAGACATGGTGTAGAAGAGACAGCCAAGAGTTCTACTTCTGGGTTGGCTACAGCAGAAAAAGAGACTAGGTCTGATTTGAACAAGTTAAAGCTCAAAGCCTACCCCTAGTGACATCCTTCCTCCAATAAGGCAACAATTACTCCAACAAGGCCACATCTCCTAGTAGTGCTGCCACTGCCTGTGAGACCATGGGCTCCACTTCCATTCAAACCATCACAGAGGGGAAAGGCAATATACTGACCGTCTTAGAGTTCTACGTCTTAATCCAAAGGCAGCAGGGAGAGACTGTTCCACACGGGGCAGTGTTTGAGCACTAGGAGCCGCAAGCCTACTCCCACAGACACACTTCCTTTAACAAGGTCACACCTACCCAAATACGTCCAACCTCCTAACAGTGCCACTCCCTGTAGCCAAGCATTAAAACACATAAATCTATGGGAGCCAAAGCTATTCAAACCACCACACACAGTGATAGGTATGTCCTGGGACCGGAGATGCAGAAGCAGGTAAATTCCTAGGGCTGGTTGGTCAGCAAATGTCTTAGTTAGGGTTTCTACTGCTGCCATGAAACACCATGACTGAAAATCAACTTGGGGAGGAAAGGGTTTGTTTGGTTTACCTTTCCATCTTGCTGTTCATCATGGAAGGAAGTCAGGACAAGAACTCAAACAGGAAAGAAACCTGCAGGCAGGAGCTGACGCAGAAACCATGGAGGGGTACAGCTTACTAGCTTGTTCCCCATGGATTGCCCAGTCTGATTTCTTACAGAACGCAGGCCACCAACTCAGGATGGCACTACCCACAGTGGCCTGGGTCCTCCAGGTTACAGCTGGAGCTTAGGAGGGCATTTTCTCAACTGAGGGTCCCTCCTTTCAAACAACTCTAGCTTGTGTGTCAAGTTTCCATAAGACTAGCCAGCACACCAGGCATAGGTGACTTGATGATCTCCACACAGTGAGAGAGAGAGCCACCGCCTCAAAAAGCAAGATGTATGACACTTGAGGACTGACACGTGAAACTGATATCCGGCCTCTAAATGCACACACATGCACATGCATGCAGGAACACTCACAAACAAAATAATTACACCCACCAAGATGGCACAAATAAATCACTCGATGTGGGCTCTACTACAAGGTAGGGGTGCAGGAGATATGAAGTGTGTGAGCTGCTGCTGGTGCAGCAGGGTGTGGTTCTGAGAATGGAACCCAGAACCTTGGGCGTGTGAGGCGCATACTCTATGCCATGTCCCCAACATTACACTCGAAATATAATGATAAAAATATATATCAAGCCGGGCGGTGGTGGCGCACGCCTGTAATCCCAGCACTTGGGAGGCAGAGGCAGGCGGATTTCTGAGTTCGAGGCCAGCCTGGTCTACAGAGTGAGTTCCAGGACAGCCAGGACTATACAGAGAAACCCTGTCTCAAAAAAAAACAAAAACAAAAAAGAAAAAACCAAAATATATATATATATATATATATATATATATATATATATATATATTTCAAAAACACATAGAACAAAACATAACTGCCTGTTACCATCATCAAACATAATGTATTGTACATATTCCAGTGTTTGTTTTATACACACACACACACACACACACACACACACACACATATATATATATATATATATATATATATATATATAAACTCTTCACCAAGTCCTTTTGGTTCTTTCCATACTGTACACTTGGGTTCTTCCCGCCTTCGAAGGGGCTACAGGCGCCATGTTGCCCACTCTCTAATAGCTGTAGCAAAGAGGTTGTTCACTCATTTATTCACTCAGCCAGCTTGCGCCTGAGGTCTGCCAATATAGAAATGTGACTAAGGCATAGATAGCTCTTGCCCTGGGGGACCAGCCCTTCCAGCAGAGAAGATAGGCATGTATAAATATAGAGCAGGAATAAATAACTAGATGGAAATTTATTTTCCAAAAGAAAGTCCCAATGCCAAGTTTCTGTTTGCCATTCCAGGAAGAACAATGCAAGCCCACCCAGCGCCCCTCAGGCCCAGCCCACGCATTTCAAAGAAAGTCCCACTGAGCCCGTGCAGAAACCCACAGCGTGCCAACTTATGCTGTAATCTCTTCGTGACTTCAAAATGCCCATCTATCAGCTCAGCTAAATGGGACTGGGGCTTCAGCTTTAGGTTTCTGTGAAATACATTAAGTCGTGACAGTTATGGTTACCCAGATACACACATGTGAGGGCTTAGAGACGCCTGGGGGGAGGGTTCCAGAGATGAGAGGGCGACTCTGTGGAGATTTAACAGGGAAACTACCCACAGAAGCATTCCAGTAGAAATGACCGTTTCCTGTCACTAACACGGCTGAGTGAGTGACAGTCACAACCAGAACTCTAACTTAGGCTCGGGGCAAAAGAGTTTCCACACATATAATCATTGCAAAATAACACACTACTACTTAGCAAACGTGTTATGGTTTCGTTGTCTATGACTATATTCTATACGCTTGCCTTTAAAAACATTTTTACATTTATTTGCATATAACTTTCTATTTTTTTAAAAAGATGTATGTTTTTTATTTTATGTACATGAGTGTCTTGTGTGCATCTATGTATGTGTACATGTGCACAGTTCCCATGGAGTCCAGAAGAGAATGCTGGACCTCCTAAAAGCACTGTACTTACAAATATAAGCCACCATGAAGGTCTTGAAACCAGAATCCAGATCTTCTGTAAGGGCTCTGAACTCCTGAGACAGCTCTCCGCCTCAATTTTTCCATTTCTGTGATTTTTTTTATTTATTTTATTTTATTTTATTTTTGTTTTTGAGACAGGATTTCTCTGTGTAGCCCTGGCTGTTTTGGAACTCACTCTGTAGACCAGGCTGGCCTCAAACTTAGAGATCGACCTGCCTCTGTCTCCCAAGTGCTGGGATTAAAAGCAAGAGCCACCCTCACCCTCACTCAGCTCAAAGTGATATTTAAATCCCTTTTAATAAAAGACATTGTTACAGTAGAAAGATTTTACAAAGCATGAGAAATGAAGAGACTTGCAACAAAAATTAATTAAACAGATATAATCAATCAGAACTTTTGCATCTGTATCTTCTGGTATCTAAGGCAGCTCACAAACCACCCGGTGTCTCATGCTCATTGCCTGATTAAAAAGAAGCATGACGTTTACCAGGTTCGCTTTTTAAATTCTAGGGAGATGTCATTGTATGATCTCTAGGAACGGGACGCTGAACAGTCTGGGAAGACAATATTCAAGCGCAGATAAATGCATGGTATGTACTTTAGCACACACCAAAGCAGGAGCCAAACTACAGTCTGCATAGAATGGCCTAGCAGGATGACAGATCTCCAGAATAAAGGACCTGTCTTTGAGACCGCTGGAACTCCGGCTAGCCTGTGCTCCCCTGCCAGACCAGCCTAGCTGTTACTTTAAGCGGATGCACACCCTGCGTCCTACTACTTTGAAAGAGAACCATCAGGGTGAAACCTCAGTCAACACTTACAGACAACTAGAGCAAGGTAAGACCGGGAGTCCGTCCGTAACGGAACCCTCGAGGGGCGAGCAGTAAGCTCTGGCAGGGGCAGCCTTCCTCCTGCACCCCTGTGCTTGTCGCATTCCCACAATGCTAAGCGGCAGACTAGGCTGATGATGCCGCTTTCCTTCTTTCTCCAAAAATTTGAGTGCGCGAACTTCTCTGGTTCCCTACATGGGTGGTGGCTTTTCCCTCACACATCTCAGCCCCATTTTTTATCTCAATCATGGACACCATTGCAGAAACATCTTTACTCCTCATCCCTAAAAGCAGCAACTATGCCAGAGAGCGGGGACTCCGGGGCCACAAAATAGACTCTACAGCAAGATGGGATTCCAGCAATCCTTTCCCATGTTTAGCTCTCCAAACGACTTCAGGGGAATTTGTAACCTACTTTTCATATTGAAATCTCCCAAGTTCCATGAAGCAGACACAAAAGCCCCAGAAGGTTTCAAACCTCGCTTTATGCCCTTCAAAGAGCCCAGGGTTAGCAACGCCACCGCGATTCAGGCTGGAAGGTGGGCGTGTCTCTCGCCCTTTACCTGCACCTATTCCATTTAGATGAATCTACATCTCTCTTGTTCATTCGTCAGAAATCCAGATCAGACATCATTACTTCTGGAAAAATATCCTCCAGTCCCTCTCTTCACAAAGTTAGCTCACCCCATCCATGATCTACACCTCAGATCTTACTGTCTCCAGGATCCCTCTGTGCACTTAGGTTTTGTGAGAATGTCTAAGCTCCTTGAGGCAGGAGTCTTGACTGCTCCGTATAATCCTCAATCCTAGGCCGGGGCTTACCAGCTTCTAGGAGGTCGTTTAGAGTCCATTCAGCTATCGGAAAAAGCGAGCCTAAGTATGGATTACAATTCCAAACACAGCGTGAGGCGAGTGTCTAGCACCCAGATGAGCTGGGAAAGTCTGCTTTCTTCCAGTGCTGACTAACAAGCTTAGATTGAGAGATGTTGGGACTGGAGAAATGGTTCACCAGTTACGAGCATGTAGTATTGCCCTTCCAGAGGACCCAAATTCAATTCCCCTGACCCATGTCTGGTGGCTCACAACCACAGGGCCTCCCACCAGGGAGGGAGATCAGGATGCCCCCTTCTGGTTTCTGCTGGCACCGTTCTCACATGCACAAACCACACAGAGGCACATAATTTAAAACAAAACAAAACCCTTTTAAAATAAGTTATTAACTGTTCTCAACTTAAAACCTACATTGGTGATAGTCGGGGTAGGGATGAGCAAGTGGCGCTAAAAATAAGTTATTAACCGTTCTCAACTTAAAACCTACATTGGTGATGGGTTGGGGTAGGGATGAGCGAATGTGTCTCTGTTGTTCCTGCTTACCCAGCCCCGATGGATTATTCAGCTTATTATACTCCAAAACCCATTTCCCCCCTAGCTTATGGAAAAAATTAAAATTCACTAGGAACTAGGAAAAAAAAAAACATTGTACACTTACTTAACTATTACAGGAAAGGGTTCAACTCACTTAAACCCAGGGAGAAAAAAAATGATAATGTGTGCTTTGTTTTCCTAGAAATAAGAAAATGTCCCTTCCCAGCTAGAAAGAAAAGAGAAAGAAGTGGAAGGAGGTCTCCTGGGAACAACTGAGATGAAAATAGCCCAGGTCCATGGTCTGTGGCCACCATGTCACTCCTGGGTATGAGGACCCCAAGCTGATCTCACACACCTCCTCAGCCTGGCATGGTCTAGGTTGGAGGGACTCACACGAGGGCACCCTCCCCTTTCTCCCCCTCTCCTCACAAAGCCTTTATTCTGTGATCTCCCGGACACAACATGTACAGCAGACAACCCACCACCGGGAGATAGTGAGAATGGAAAGCCCTCTGTGGGGTCGGTCGTCAGCGGACCGTCCATCAGCCCCGCAGAGGGACACATCACTCCCTTTGTAACAGCCGGTAATTAGGTGATTATTCTGAAATATGGAACCTTCCGTGTCACACACCAGGCTGCTCAAGTGCCAAGATTCCATTGGTCCCCACAGGACTGTAGTTAAATGATCTATGGCTTGAGGAGGAGACGCTGCCTGTCTCCAGATGACAGAGCTGTCCCCGCGGGAAAGGGTCCCTTCTGATCAGCTTCCAGCAAAGACGCTCTGTGTCAGCATTTTTAATTCTGGGGGAGGGGAGGGGCTCTTTTCAAAACTGTGCTTAAAGTTAAAAATCTAACCTAAAATATACATTTTCTTACTCGGCGACTGAGGTGTGAAATGGAATCATGTGGGATAAGGAGGTAGCTGAGCAGAACAAGAAACAATACCAACAACACAGAAATTAGTGTTTCCCGGAGCTCGGGAAACACACGTTTGAGAAAGTTAATTCCCTGGGAAGCGCTTGCTTCTGTGTTGGAGTTTTTTTCTGTTCTACTCTACCACTTCTGCATCCCATGTGATTCTGGGATGTGGCGAAGCTCAGTCACTGAAAAGAAAAATGTATATTTTAATTCTGAAGTGCGAACGCCGGAACACCTTCCAAGTGTGCACCCGTGCGACAAAGCCGAGTCCCTGGGCCTGACAGCTCCACCGCCGAGGTGAGGGCACCAAAGAGAAAGCTGAGAGCCAGAAAAGTCGACTCAGCACGAACACTCTGGACGGCACCAGTTACTCAAAAACAGGTGCCGGGTACCACCAACACAAAAGCATCTCAGCACAATAAACTGAATGCAGCTAGCTCTGAAAGGCTGACGAGAAAACAAAGGCAATCCTCCACAGTGGCTTTTCTGTAAATGTCGCACCCAGTACTGTAAATGCTGTGGCACAATGAAAGCAATTCTAATATTAATCACCGAGCCTGTGAAGAATCATACGTCCAAAAGGCAGGTGTGTCACTCCCACACTGCTGCTCCATCAGAAGGACAGGGCTACGAGTGACCGGCACATTCTGCGATGGCCAAAGGGCAACAGTTGGTTTTTCAAGATGGTTTGTTCGTCGCTTCTTGCACTGTTTCTTGTAACAGAGAAACTTGTTCAGAGAGGAGGCTTAACCGCTCGTGGGAGAGTCACAAAACACAAGGCATGAGTGAACACAAGAGGCCCCTGTCATCTAGGGGACAAGTCTGTGAATCAAATCCAACTGGAGTAGGAATGTGACTCTGTGTATGTGTGCGTGTGTGTGTGTGTGTGTGTGTGTGTGTGTGTGTGTGTGTGTGAGAGAGAGAGAGAGAGAGAGAGAGAGAGACTGAGTATGCATGTGTGACTGAGAGTGTGTATATGTGTGTGACTGAGTGTAAATGTGTGACTAAGTGTGTGTGTGTCTGTGTGTGATTGAGTGTATGTGTAACTGAATGAATGTGTATGTGTGTTTTAGTGTGTCTGTGTATGACTATGTGTGGGAGTGGGAGGACCCACTGCACCACTGACTCATGGGACATACAGCATAAACTATACCCAACATCAGCCTGGGTTCACCAAATTATCTATTTTAGCAAAAGTTGTTTACAAACTGTTAACTAAGTGTAGGACTCTCTTAGTTTATTTACCACTGTGGGCTTCAAATGCTGTGTGACTGGGGGAGCCAGTTTGGAGTAAGAGTGAGGTCACTACAGGAATAGGACTGCTTCCTCCTCCTTCCGGGCCTGCATGTCCCAGCTCCCCCGCATCTGCCACCCCGTGAGGTAGTCATGTAGCCTGGTGGCCAAACTACAGGTTTAACTTTCTTTCTCCCTATATGGATGTGTCCAGCAAGCACCTGGAATTCCTTTGCGTGCAAATGAAGAATTCCCAGCACCCAGCACCAGCCAATGAGGTACACTCACCCCCAAACCCTTACCCGCTCCTTATATAGCCCTTGTTAACCCCAGTACAGGAGTGCTGTTTCATGAAAGCCTTCTCAGAGAAGGTTGTTTCTCCCCAGCACTCACTGCCCACAGAGGGTCTGAAGAATCCATCTGCCCGCTAGTCCACCTGGTCACCCTGAAGGTAGAAGCCATCCCAAGATTTTTATGTATTCTTTGAGAATCTCATACATGCATAAAATGAATTTTGATCATATTCAGCCCCTCCACTCCTCCCACTAACCCCTCCCAATTTTATCACCTCCTCCTCCTCCTCTTCTTATCCCTAACCCCTTGAGTTCAATTTGCACTGCTCACACACACACACACACACACACACACACACACACACACACGGATGTGGAACCATCCACTGGAACGTGATCAACATACCAGGGACCACTGTGGGGTCCACAGTGTGGTGATGAGGATGCTGGATTCTCAGTCCAACAGTCTGAGTTCTTAGCCTCTTTACGCCATCACCAGATCCCTCCTTCCAAAGGATGGGCTCTCCCATCTGTGTCCACTCCATCCATTCGTCAAAGAGAGAACATTACCACCCGGAATGAATTAGAAGCAAAGAAGACAGTCAAGGGCCCAACACAACCTTCAAACTCAGAACACAGAATCCTCTTGTCCATCTGTTTCTATGCATTTCAGATGGGCAATCTACTCTGAATCTTTTGATAACAGGGGGTTTTAATTATCATAGTGTTTACATTAATGTGCAAATGGACAGACCGATTTCTCCCATCCTTTAGATGAAGTTCTTCAAAGTAAAATAAGAACGTATTGTAAGACAGTAGTAGTAGGATCATATTAACTTTTGCATTTTTGGGTTTCAAAGGACTTAAAAACACATCCCATCATTTTTCCAGTCTGGATATTTTACTAAAATATATTTAGAGTTAGGAAACTTCTTGGTGTAAGTCAGAATTTGATGTCAATGTCAATAGTGCTTGAGTTCAGCCTAACCTGAGTCACTCCAGAGGGCAGATTGTCTCTATCTCCAGATGTTGAAATGTATAATATGGCCCTGGTAATTAGTACAAAATAGTTATTTCTCTTCATGTAATATAATTTCCCTTTCTCCATAATTACCCTATCTTTACAGACTCTCTTAACTTTGAGGCTTGCAGCCCCAATACTTGAGTTACAGGAGCCCCAAGAGCCAAGCCACTTGTCTTTAAAGAAGTTTGATTATCTTACCTTCACACAGCAAGAGACCCAGGTTCCATTTGGCTTGGAAGGCTTAATGCTGCCCTTTGCCTCAGTCTTCTCAGATGCTTCGATCCTATATTCTGGAACAGTATGAACATCTGTTAAGCTCCCATCCTCTTAAGGTCGAGAATCTGATCAAGGAATAGGTGCGATGGGACCCATCTTAAGGTTAAGGATCTGATGAGGGAATAGGTGTGATGGGGCCCATCTTTCATCTTAGCACCAGACTCAGGAGGAGAGGCAGGTGGAGCTCTGTGAGTTGGAGGCCAGCCTGGTTTCCATAGCAAATTCCAGGACAGCCTACACAGACATGGTAAGACACTGTGTCAGAGAGAAAGGAAAGAAGGAAGGAAGGAAGGAAGAAGGAAGGAAGGAGGAAGGAAGGAAGGAAGGGAAGAGAAGAAAGGGAAGAAGGGAGGGAGGGAAGGGAGGGAGGAAGGAAGGAAGGAAGGAAGGAAGGAAGGAAGGAAGGAAGGAAGGGAGGGAGGGAGGAAGAAGGAAGGAAGGGAAGAAAGGGAGGGAGGGAGGGAGGAGGGGAGGGGAGGAGAAAGGGAGGGAGGGGGGATGAAGGGAAGAATGGAAGGAAGAGAAGGAAGGGAGGAAGGAAGAATTTGACATTTATTATTTTGTTTTGCAATTCTAGATTTAAAAGGAATCTATTAATGGACTAGTAATGTTTTTTTTTTAAATAAAACCATTAGCTTGAACAAACAGGACAAGCAGCGGCTGTGTCTCCCAGCATCCTATAAATCAGTTTGTCATCTCTTTGGAATCTAAAGCTCAGATCAAGTTTAGAGCAGAACCCAGAGAACCTAAAGCCTCTGCCTCTTCCTCCCTGCCTCCTTGCCTGCCTCCCTCCCTCCTCCACCACACACACACAAACACACACACACACACACACACACACACACACACCCTCCTCTCTGGTCACAGAAGTGCTGTTGTGTTTATATAAATGGTGAGGGTCTTGAGAAGCAGGTGCTTTTCCAACCAAGGCGGAGAAAGGGCTTTAAGGGAGGGGATGGTGAAAGAGTACCCGTGACCTGTGAGAAGAAAGGTGGAAAGGGGGTAAGGAAAGAGGATCCCACAAAACAAAGTGTGAATGGAAGGCCAAAGTGAAACATGTTACTTTGTACAATATGTATACATATATATATGTTTATATGTATATATATGCTTATATGTATATATATGCTTATATGTGTATATATGTATGTATGTGTGTTGGAGATATATATATATACATATATATGTGTGGAGATATAGATAGATAGATGGATAGATAGATAGATAGATAGATAGATAGATCCCAAAAGGCTCAGTTTCCCTAAGTAGTTATATAGAAATGTATCACAAGCTTTTGTTCTTTCAAGACAAAATTTTCTATCACTCGAAGTCTCCCTCCCTAATGTAAATGGCCTTAGATAGACCAATTCATTTAGGCACTCAATCCTCCAAGATAAACTATGTAATCTGAGGGTGCTCAGGGCCTAACTCTGCTCGTGTGTAAAAGCAGTCGGAGGCAGTAGCTCACTCAGGCTGTCCTTAGCAAGCTCTCAGGCACTGTGATTCTGGAGACCCAGGACTGCCCTTAGCGTGGCTAGCAAAGCCGGCGAGCTGCTCACAGAGACCTAGCAGAAAGACAGCGTATGGCATAAATGTGGTGCCTGTCTCAGTCAGGGCTTCTATTCCTGCACAAACATCATGACCAAGAAGCAAGTTGGGGAGGAAAGGGTTTGTTCAGCTCACACTTCCACATAGCTGTTCATCACGAAAGGAAGTCAGGACTGGAACTCAAGCAGGTCAGAAGCAGGAGTTGATACAGAGGCCATGGAGGGATGTTTCTTACTGGCTTGCTTCCCCTGGCTTGCTCAGCCTGCTCACTTATAGAACCCAAGAATACCAGCCCAGGAATGGCACCACCCACAAGAGGCCCTTCCCTCTTGATCAGTAATTGAGAAAATGCCCCACAGCTGGATCTCATGGAGGCACTTTCCCAACTGAAGCTCCTTTCTCTGTGATAACTCCAGCCTGTGTCAAGTTGACACACAAAACCAGCCAGTACAATTCACCCTTTGTCAACTTGACACACAAACACATCACTATTAAGCCTCAACCCTTACTTTCTTATTCATCCCCAAGATCTAAATAACTTTAAAAGTCTCACAGTCCTTACATATTAAAAGTCCAACCCCTTTAAAATGTCCAATATCTTTTAAAATTCAAGGTCTTTTAAAAATTCAAAGTTTCTTAACTGTGGGCTCTACTAAAATACTTTCTTCCATCAAGAGGGAAAAATATCAGGGCACAGTCACAATCAAAAGCAAAACTCAAAGTCCAATGGTTCAATGTCTAGAATCCAACTCACCATCTTCCGGGCTCCTCCAAGGGCTTGGGTCACTTCTCCAGCTCTGCCCTTTGCATTACACACCTTGTCTTCCAGGCTCCAGCTGCCTGTACTCCACTGCTGCTGCTGTTCTTGGTGGTCATCTCATGGCACTGGCATCTCCAAAACACTGCTGTTTTCTGCTGTAACTAGGCTTTACTAATAGCCTCTCATAGGCTCTTTTCATGGTGCCAGGCCTCAACTACTATGCATGACCCCTTCAGTCCTGGGCCATCAATTGCAACTGAGGCTGCACCTTCACCAATGGCCTTCCTTGGCCTCTCACAGTGCTGAGCCTCAGCTGCTCTTCATGACCCCTTCATGCCTTCAAAACTAGTACCACCTGGGTGACTCTTACACAGTACCAAGTCCAACCACAGCACAGAGTACAACTGTGTCTATCTCTGGAACACAGCCTCTTCCCAGATTTCACCTCAGTGATGCTGGTCTCTTCTTAATCACCACTAATTTCTTAGCTCCAACTAACCAGTATCAATAGTCCCAATAACACAAAGGTTTGCTTTAGTGGTTCTGGTATCTTGTTAATCACAGCTAATTCCTCAGCCAGAGTTAACCAAAACCACAGAATCTTCACAATCAAAACAGCAACAGCCCTGATAAGAGTCTTAAATTTTCCCTCTGAAATTTCACAAGCCAGGCCTCCATTTTCTGCACTGTTCTCAACATTATCTTCCAAGCTCCTACAGAACATTCCACAGAGCTCTTAACACCGAATGGATCTTCTAGCCCAAAGTTCCAAAGTCCTTCCACAGTCTTCCCCAAAACCTGGTCAGGTTGTCACAGGAATATCCTACTATGCTGGTACCAATTTGTCTTAGGGTTTTTATTCCTGCACAAACATCATGACCAAGAAGCAAGTTGGGGAGGAAAGGGTTTATTGAGCTTACACTTCCACACTGCTGTTCATCACTAAAGGAAGTCAGGACTGGAACTCAAGCAGATCAGGAAGCAGGAGCTGATGCAGAAGCCATGGAGGGATGTCTCTTACTGGCTTGCTTCCCCTGGCATGCTCAGCCTGCTCTCTTATAGAACCCAAGAATACCAGCCCAGAGATGGTACCAACCACAAGGGGCCTTCCCCCTTGATCACTAATTGAGAAAATGCCCCACAGCTGGATCTCATGGAGGCACTTCCCCAACTAAAACTCCTTTCTCTGTGATAACTCCAGCCTGTGTCAAGTTGACACACAAAACCAGCCAGTACAGTGCCAAAGGGGTTTTGTCAGCACTTCAGAGTCAGACCAACTCTTGGGAGGTCCTCTCATGGGAGAGTAGGAATTCTCTAGGAAAAAGTCTGACTGTAGTCTTGAGCCACTCACAGTTGACACAAAGCTAAGAGTGCTTGGAAGTTGTCAGGGTTTAGAACACACCACACACACACACACACACACACACACACACACACACACACGGGTTCAGCAATGGAATAGGTGAGTCTTCCTAATAAACCATATATATGCCTAGCAGCCTCCTGGGCATCCGTGAGACCCCAGGCTTCTGGCTGGTTTAATAAGAGGCCCTTACCAGTCTCCTTCAGCTTCCAGTTAACACATGGTTGAGATGACTAAGCTGTAAGCACTCACTCGGGTCACACCTAGCTCCACAGTGACAGCGATATTACACCACTGGAGATGATCTTCAGAACAGGGATGGGAGTATTTGCTCAGTAGGTTTCACTGAGACATCCACCGAGCTCCTTAAGCTGTTTGCGTCCTAGAAGGCAATATCCAGCCTTCCTCCCTCTGTGGCGTTATACGGGGACTGAGAGCTCCATTAGCCTCAGCTTAATTCTTACCAGATCCCTGATGAGCATAGGAGAAGCAATTTTTTTAATTAACTATTTTTTTTTATATTTTGTACTTTCCCCTCCCTTCTTTTCCTCTCTTTTTTGAGTTTATACAAATACTATTGCACAAGAGGAATGAGTCCCTGTGAAGGTTGGAGTTGTGTTCATTAGGATTTTTTTTTTTAGCTGATCCTTTATGTGCATAATTTTATTGAATTTTTTCTTTTTATTGGATGTTTTCTTTATTTAGATTTTAAACGCTATCCCCTTTCCAGGTCTTCCCCCTGCCCCGCCCCCAGAAACCCCCTATCCCATCCCCCCTCCCCTGCTTCTTGAGAGTGTTCTCGACCAACCCACCCACTCCTTCCTCCCTGCCCTGGCATTCTGCTACACTGGGTTATTGAGCCTTCACAGGACCAAGGGCCACTCTTCCCACTGATGCCTGACAAGGCCAACCTCTGCTACATGTGGGACTAGAGCAATAGGTCCCTACATGTGTACTCTTTGGCTAGTGGTTTAGTCCCTGGGATCTCTAGGGGGGCTGGTTGGTTCATATTGTTGTTCTTCCTATGGACTGCAAACCCCTTCAGCTCCCTCAGTCCTTTCTCTGTCTTCTCCATGGGGGCCCCATGCTCAGTCCAATGGTTGGCTGCGAGCATCTGCCTCTGTGTTTGTCAGACTCTGGCAGAGCCTCTCAGGAGTCAGCTACACCAGGCTCCTGTCAGCAAGCACTTCTTATCATCCACAATAGTGTCTGGGTTTGGTGACTGTATATGGGATGGATCCCCAGGTGGGGTAGTCTGTGGATGGCCTTTCCTTCAGTCTCTGTTCCATACTTTGTCTCCATATTTCCTCCCTTGTGTATTTTGTTCCCCCTTCTAAGAAGGACTGAAGCATCCACACTTTGGTCTTCCTTCTTCTTGAGCTTCATGTGGTCTGTGAGTTGTATCATGGGTATTCTGAGCTTCTGGACTAATATCCACTTATCAGTGGGTGCATACCATGTGTGTTCTTTTGTGATTGGGTTACCTCACTCAGGATGATATTTTTCTAGTTCCATCCATTAAAGATTAAAGAACAGTCCTCTCAGCCAGGTAGTGGTAACACACAGCTTTAATCTTTAATCTCCGCCCTTGCGAGGCAGAGGCATGTGGATCTCTGAGTTTAAGGTCAGCCTGGTCTACAGAACAAGTCCAGGATAGCCTGAACTACACACACACACACACACACACACACACCACACACACACACACACACACACACACAAAACTGTCTTTAAAAAACAAAAAATATGGGAGGCAGAGGCAGGCAGATTTCTGAGTTCGAGGCCAGCCTGGTCTACAGAGTGAGTTCCAGGACAGCTAGGACTATACAGAGAAACCCTGTCTCGAAAAAAAAAAACAAATCTGAAATAAATAAATAAATAAATAAATAAATAGATAGATAGATAGATAGATAGATAGATAGATAGATAGATAATCTCTCTGTCTCGTGTGTGTGTGTGTGTGTGTGTGTGTGTGTGTGTGTGTGTGTGTGTTTGTGTGTGTATGCGCGCGTGTTTTCAGGTACACCTGCACATTTATGCATGGGAAAGTCAGATGTCAACTTGGGATGTCACGCCTCAGGGGACATCCACCTTGACTTGTGACAGGGCCCCTCACTGGTTTGGAATTTACAGAGCAGGCAAGCGAGCTAAGCAGCACCCCCAGGCCTCCCCACCCTCCCAGCACTTTCTCACGGGTTCTTTGGATCAAAGTCAGGTCCTCAGACTTCCAAGGCAAACACTTTTGCAACAGAGCTATCCCTTGGCCTTCTCTTTCTAATTCTCTCTAAAACTATACAACTTGTTTAAAATGTATCTCTTTTAGTGACCACAAATATTTTTTTAACAAAGAAAAAAACAGCCCCAAAGAGTTGTCAAATATGAAATTAGGTCACTTAAAACAAACAAAACCGGGTCCTCCTACTATATCACATTGGCTAGCCTAGGAGTTATTATGTAGACCAGGCTAGCTTCACATTCACAGTAATATGCCAAGGGCTGGGATTAAAGGCATGCTCTAACATACCCAGCCTTGCATCTTTCAGTCTGTCACAGAATGGATGAAATTACATTTTTAAATCTGTCACAGAATGGATAGAATTAACTTCTGGAAATGACAGTATTTTAGATTTTTCTTGAAAACATCTTGTATTGAAAATAGCCATCATTGGTATGATCTGTTAATCATAAGCTTGAGACGATTTAGGGCTAACGTGGTTTTGAACTGTGAGCTCCCCAATATCACTCTGCCTTTCTCAACCTTCCTGGAAGACCCGGCATTGGGAATCAGAGATGTTTCAATCAGTCAGTAGTTACCTTCTGCTTCCCAGGATAGCAACATTTCTTGCTGGCATGAGGGCTCTGTGCAGAGCCTCCTTGGGCACTGATCAACACTTCCCATGTTAAGAACTCTTCCTCGATCTACTCTGTCACTGAAAGTCAATGTTATTTTAACAGGTCCCCCACCACAGCCTCAAGTCTCTAGAGGATCATATTCCTTTCACAGAATGGGCATTTTTGCAACTTAATATCTTACATTTGATTACCATTGGTGCGTATTTAAGCTTTGTCTTGCTCGTCTTGTTTATTACATATATGTATTAAAAACTAATAAAAGCAAAATAATACAAAAATGAGCATTTCATTTTGGCGTCCTCCCTCCTACAGAACCCTGCAGATGTTTGGCTGCCTGTGATGTATTTGGGAGGATGGAATCTGCAACTGCTATAATTAAGCAATACTACTAAGTCACCCGAGAGTAAATTAGAAGCTAAACTGGTGCTGTGCGCTCAGGAACCCAAGATTATGGCCTGAGATCCCTTTCCAGCACATGGAGTCAGCCCCCTTCAAATTGATTCTGAAATAAAAGGTGTTATTTCTATTCCCCACCTCCCCCAAATTCATAAGTGTATTGAACATGTCCCTAATATCGATTTGGCATGCCAGTTGTAATCTTAAATTGTAGGGGGAAATGTTTGTGTAAATAGAGCTATTTCTGCTTTGCTGGTACTGTTTCTGCTGTAATGGGCAAGAGAAATGCGTAGGTCTGGATGGTTTCCAGGGGTTTGGCTGGGTTCCATTGACTCAGTAGCAGCTTCAAAGAAGAGAGAGTAAAAGAGAAAGAGTGGGAAGAACATCCTCGTGCATCTTGTTGCGGTTAGAACTGGATAAAGGTAGTGTCGTGTCTTCTAGTTTTCCCTGTGTAGAGAGCGAATGACACCAGCCAAGCACAGCAGCTGTGGGTCACTGGGGCGAAGCGGCAAGGTCGTCGCCCTCGCTACCCCAAGGCACAAACCGTTATCTCTCAAATCCAACAACCAAAAACACACCCGGAAATCACCAAATAAGACACCGTCTTCACTGTGTCACTGTGCAGCCGCCACTCCCAGGACCATTTAAATTGTCCAGATTAAAACGTGATGGCTGCCTAGGGGTCATGGTCAACGTCTGACGTTTTCTTCCGTGATGTGGCCACTGATAAGGTTCCTATGCGTCCGTGAACAGCTCTTCACACTTGTTCCTGTAAGCAGCCCTAAGTAAATTCACGAAATAACACCCAGCAAAAGACACTGGGACTAAGATGAACAGATGAATCGGACAGCGATATACTTTCTATATGTATGAAAAGTCACCCTGAAATCCACTATTGCAGACAATCGGTATAGACTCGTTTTAAACATTTTTTAATCATCCTTTGAAACAACCTCGTGGCCATAATCTTGGGTCTTGTTGAGAATGCTGAACCTCTGAGCCCACCCAAACTTATTGAGTCAGAATGAACATTTTCAGGAGACTCTGTGGGAATCCATGTGCATATTTAAGTTTTGTTGGCGTTAGGCAAAAATTCCTTTTTGGTACGTAAAGGCCTCAGAATCATCCTTAGAAGAAAAGTTTCTGGCCCTTGGCCTGTCTGTCACTCCTGCTGTCCTCTGACGCAAGCAGCAGCCTGGACTTGCTCTTCCCTAAGGCACTGAAACCAGAACCTGTCCTCAAAGCCGGTCACAGGTCACGAGTCTGGAAATCCTACTCTTACCTTGCCTGCACTTCCCTGTGTGACAATGGCCATACAGAAATTAAGATCCTTATTCCAGAAATGCCGATCCTCATCCCCAGGAAAAGGAAACACTACAACTGAGGGCTGAGAATAACCTGAACAGATGGACTTTGCTGGCGTCCCCCTGGCTTGTTACTAGAACAAATATTTTTGTCCAGCTATATTTCTGTATGGCTGTTCATACCTTATAGAAATAAAACATAGAAATGGATAGCTTACCCTGGTCTTTGGACCTTAATCTAACGTCTCTCAGGTCAAACGCTGCTTGTCTTCTGTGCAGAATGTGGGGTATAGGTTTTAGAACAGGCTAAAATGAATTATCTACTGTTTCAATCCTACAGCAGAAGAGCTCCTAATCCAGACCCTTTATTCCCTGACAAACTTAAGGAGGCACTTGCTCAGAAGCACAGAGTCCTCACGTGGGCCCGCGGAGTTACTGGAAGCGGGATAGAAAGCTGTCACCTCTGCCTTCATGTCGCATCTGTCTCCTTTAAGGATCTAGGCTTTTATAACCTCTTGCAGGCTTCCAAAGAGCAGGCTGGAACATGTCCAGTCATTTCTTCTAAATCCGCAGTCATTTTGTATTCTAGGAACAATAGCATTGATCGAAAGATATCTTTACAAGTTGAGTGTGATGACAATACACATCTCTAAGCCCAGCACTCATGAGGACATATTAAAGGTTAGCCTGGCCAGCAAGTTCCAGGACAGCCAGGACGACACAGAGAAAAGGGGGGGGGAGAAGAAAGGAAAGGAAAAAGAAAAGAAAAGGAAGAAAGGAAGGAAGGAGGGGGAAGGGAAGGGAGAGGTGGAGGGAGGAACGGGAGGAGGAAGGGACAGAGGGACAGAGGGAAGAAGAAAAGAAGGAAGAAAGGAAGTGTACTGGCTGGTTTTGTGTGTCAAAGGGGGAAGGGGAAGGGGAAGGGAAGGGAAGGAAAGGAGAAAAAAATCTTTACAATAAAAAACTAAAACTAAGCCGGGCGTGGTGGCGCATGCCTGTAGTCCCAGCACTTGGGAGGCAGAGGCAGGTGGATTTCTGAGTTCGAGGCCAGCCTGGTCTACAGAGTGAGTTCCAGGACAGCCAGGACTACACAGAAAAACCCTGTCTCGAAAAACCAAAAATAAATAAATAAATAAATAAAACTACCCCCAGGCTGTGCCATGGTATACAGGACAGCCCATGCCCCCAGGGATCAGTCATCCATGATAAGGAGGCCACACTCTGAGCTTGAGCGTCATCTTCTGGGGACTTCCTTGGACCGCCTTGTAGATCCAGAACCCAGAAGGGATCGGTCAGACATCTGGATCACTGTCTTCCTTATACCTGCTGTTCCCTGCCATAATCCTTAAACTGCCTTAAACTAGGACACATGCAGGTGGCCTGAAGACGGACTTAGGGCTCACTGAGCCCCCGGGTGTGCTTCCCACGTTGGTTACCTTGACCAAATCTCCTTTTGCTGCTCTTCACCATTACTGAGCCATTCGATTGACATATCAGGACAGGTGGTCCAGTCTAGCTTATGAGGACCCCAAGAACCCCGTCTTTGCTCTAAACCTGTTGCTACAGGTGCATACGCTGGTATAATTTTGCAAAGCCTGGAGTCACTCAACAGTGACATCTGTGCTGTGTCCCCTCTCTACTCCTTCATGTTGTTCACCTTCTTCTACTTTCACAACCTCTGATCTCCCCAAAGCCACACGCCATTTTGCCAGCTTTCCAGAACTCTCCACAAACACCCTCTGGACTACGTCTCCACTCTCTGCTCCAAGAGCGGCTTCCTTGAGCTTCTTGGAGCAGTGTTGACAAGATACGGATGCTGCACCTCGTCTGCTTACTGCTCAGACTGCTCTTGCTTGTTCGGATGAATGGCTTCCCTCTGAGCACCTGACATTTGTCTTCAGACAGCCCAAGTTTATGAAGGTCCCTATTTTTCATTCAGTTCTTTTTCTACACACACTATTCTATTTTTCTCCTTCATTGATCTGAGTTTAATCCATTTTGAAGTGATAGTCTTTACACAAGGGAATCTCATTGTAAAGTAACACTTATAAAATGTTATACATTTATAAACATGGCCATCTTATAAATGTGGCCCATCAGGAACATGTCTTCCCTAGAATAACTCCACACACTTTTCTTCTTCTGTGGTTCCTGTCCTTCCATCCTTCTCTATTACAGTGATGGAAGTATGTTCAGAATTCTTCAATTCTGATGGGAAGTTACAAAGGATTTCAACATATTATGACAGGGAACTGGCAAGATGACACATCTGTAAATACGTTTGCTGCCAAGCTTGATGGCTTGAGTAAGACCCCCAGGATCTACATGTCAGAAAACGCCTACACGCCCCCACATACTATGTATAGACGTGTATGTGCATACACAGAGACAATAAATAAATAATAGATAGATAGATAGATAGATAGATAGATAGATAGATAGATAGATAGACAGACAGATAAATGGAAAGTTGGCTCCACAGTTAAGAGTGTCTACTGATTCCAAGCACCCATATGGCAGATTCAATCATCTGTAACTCCTGTCCCAGGGGATCCGACACACTCTTCAGACCTCCTCAGGCACCAGGCATGCACACAGCACTCATTCATACCTGCTGGTAAAATACACATGGGCATAAAATAATAAAACACTTTAAATAAATATATAAGGACATAATTAAAAGTTGTAAAAGCATATAAACATATGCAAGGTGTGCAGCCGCATATAAACATATGCAAGGTGTGCAGCCTGATCTGTAAGACAAAGGAAAATAAACACACAGACTTAGCAACATGGGGTCTTCAGCCCAGGAGTACTTGCAGATGGCCAAGTGCAATCAACAGCTAAGGTGACTCCAGTGTGAACCGGAAGGTCACAACGGGCTCGGACCACAAGGCCAGCTCTGCACAGAGAGAAAGCAGACGCTGACTCTCCTCATTGAATTCGTTGCCACCACGATTATACTCAGTGCAAGATTTAGCTTTACACTGGGTTGGCTTTATTTCCATCTGGTAGTTTCAGCGTCGCTGTGACTTCTACAATCTCAAGATCATGAGTCAACTGAGCAGATAAAGTCCCAGAAGTCTCCCTCTGGGGGACATTCACTAGCTCCAGCTTCTAACTCTGCTTTCAGAGTCAGGTGTATCTTGTCATGAGATAATCATCTGAGAAACATCTGGCCAGAGTCAATACTTGGTTTCAACTTGCTTATCATTTTATTGTGTTAAAATGAACACCCTGGATGAATTATATAAATACATTATATATATATATATGTATATATATATATATATATACACACACATATATTATACACACACATATATAATGTTTCTATGTTTTATAAAATATATGCATATTTATATGTATTATAAAATTATATATAATATACATGTATATACTTTTTATATTATAAATATATATATTCATGTTTTACAAAGCATATATAAATACATTTATACTGCATACCTACTAAATGCTGAAACAAAAACATCCAAGCGTTTTCTATGATTCTTTTTTTCTTTTTCTTTTTTCAAGATTTTTCTCCTGAAAAATCTATCACAAGGTTTTCCCACCCAGTTGAAAGTTCCCTATGGTTCACTCTACCCGTGAACAGTTCACAGCAGCCCAGAGAAACCGGTCAACTCAATGGAGGAGACACCTCAGTCTCCCCACAGAGGCGCTCTCCGAAGCATCTGAAGGAGCAGAGCTCTTGACGGCAAATCAAACATCATTTTAGTGTAATATGTTTCTCAGTCAACTCAGCTTAATTTTGTCCTTCCTCCACACAGACAGATTTTTCACACAACTTCCAAAGGCATGAACAATTTTCAGGCCTCTTGAAACTCAGTGTGCTCAGCACCGTGGGATCTAATCAAGTTTTCTGAGCCGCTCCATGCTGTGTCTGTAGCACTCGGGGGCAGTAGAAGATAGTTCGCAACTCAACTGGGGGAAAATATGTTTTTGCTTTCCTATTTCCAAGTCTGCGGTTGGCTCTAAACAAGTTTGCTTCCACTCTAGTAGCCAGCCCTAAAACTTGGTCCTCCTACTGAGAACCACTGTCCTCAAGATGCCACAGAGGCACCGAGAGACTCCGAGGACCAGATGGGGATCTGCAAGGACAAGGGAGAGAGTCTCCGTGCCAAGTGCTGAGGTGACAGTGACTGACTGAGCACAGAAGGTGGCATGCTGGGGCTCTGGGGACAGCTCGGTTGCTGAGGCACTTGCCGTGCAGGCGTGGGCTCCTGAATCTGAATCCTCAGAACTCAGAAACTCTGCATCGTGTGCACATCTGCAGCCCTGCCTGTGCAGGAACAGGAGCAGCAGGCACATCCCTGGACCCTGCTGGGCCAGTCTGGTCAGTTGGTGAGTTCCAGGTTTGGTGAGATGCTTCCGTCTCAAAAAAATAAGATGAAGAAAAACTGAGGGAGGCGCCCAACATCAACATCCCACCATCAGACATGTGAGCACGCACATACATGTGCACCTGTATGTTCCTAAGCAAGTATGTGCATACCTGCATGCATACACAAGTGCACATTACTGAAAACCCTGGTGTTTAGGCTACCCACAGGCTTCCGCATAGACTCTATCCAAGCGTCGGGAGTCCTTTCTTCTGTCTAGTCTCCTAAACATTCCCTGGTAAATTCTTTCCTGTGTATGGCAAACACTTTTGTTTGTTCGTCTGTTTATTTCCAGAAACTTTCCTCCTGAACTTGTGTGAAGTTCCCCCACGCCCCCTTTCAGACAGGATCTACTGTGAGAGGCTAAGCAAACAGAATTACAAAGTGTAGACAAATGCTGCCTGGTTCTGAAACTCAAAGCAGGTCGGGTTTGGCTATCCCTCTCTAGAAAGACGAAGCTTATTAATAATAATACCGCGCTTCAGCTACGGCCTCTACTTTATACTTTGTAAATTAGTCTGACAGTCTCATCAGCCACCCTCAGGGTTGGCGAGAAGAGTACTGGCGCCCCAGGTAAAAAATTTTTGGCAACCCCTCCCCAAAACAACAAAGCCAGTCCCCCACTGCTCTCTCCTCTCCGTTCCTCGGGCTGCCCCATCTCTCTAATTGGTATTCATCCGACGCTGAACAGTAGCTATCAGCACTTGTGATTAACAGCCTTGTGAGACCTTGCGCAAGCAGCGAGAGTTGGCTCTCGCAGCCACCATTTAAAAGGGACGCCCGAATATGAGAGTCTTGTTTCAAAGAGGTGCAGATGGATGGTGCTGCGTTCCCACCGTCCGATGGGTTAGAATGGGTCGCAACAGCAAGGGAGGCGTGGCTCAGGGAAGTGGAGGGGACATCCGAGTCCCTCTGCAGGGTCACTCCCAGCACCGCTGCGGACTGGGAAACTTTGAAGGCTGCACCTGGGTCTCCGGCATAAATAAATCACTAGGTTGTTTAGTCAAGTTGAGGTCCCTTTGCCTGTCATTTATTTTTCATTTAATTTTTTTTTTTGTTTTTGTTTTTGTTTTTTTGGTTTTTCGAGACAGGGTTTTTCTGTGTAGTCCTGGCTGTCCTGGAACTCACTCTGTAGACCAGGCTGGCCTTGAACTCAGAAATCCGCCTGCCTCTGCCTCCCAAGTGCTGGGATTACAGGCGTGCGCCACCACGCCCGGCCATTTAATTTTTTTTTAAATTTGTGTGCATGTGTAGTTTGCGTGTCCATGTGAGTGAGCAACACCTGTGTGGGCGTGTCCTCAGAAGCTGGAAGAGGGGGTAGACCCCTTAGAGATGGAGTTACCAGTAGTTGTGGGCATCCTTACGTAGATGCTGGGAACCAAATTCTGGAGCTCAGGAAAGATGAGAAGCCTTAGGATATATTTGCTTTTCTTCCCATATTTTGGCCTGTGAAGTTTCGCTCTTTTTACCCGACCCCCGGGCCCCACCTTACGGCAGTGTCTGTGGGTCATAGGGAATTGGGCATCCTTGTGGACTCACTGTCTTGCTAGAGAACAGCCTGGCTCCCTGCGTAATCCCTCAACCCGGAGTGGCCCAGAAGGTCTGTCTCGGGGAGGAATGTTGCGTGTCAGAGCCTGACCCTCCATCTGGAGCCCTCCGCTCTGCACTGGAGCTGGGCACGGAATTCAGAAACATGTTTGGAGTCTCGTAGAACCACCAAGTATGTTTGGACTGCACCAGATTTTACAAGCTGTGGAGCAAATTGTAAATACTTTTTGGATACTGCTACACATTTTATAAATAATTCTGGCAGAGTTTTAATTCTCTAGGACTTCGGGGGTTTGTTATACTCAATTTTTCATTATTTGTTCATTTCCATGTGGCCTTATTTCTGCAAACATGGTTTCTTGAAACATGGAATTAGGTCCAGATTTAGCAAATACAAAAGGATGGTTTGCAGCATCTCTCTCATAAACTTGTTCTGAGCAGAGGCAAAATGAACTCATCTGTACTTAGTGAAGCGTAATTGCAAATTTATACATAGGCATTGAAGGGAAATTGAGATTCTAAATCGCACCCATATTTACAGCTGCTATCCTATCATCTTCAGGGTAACTGGCTCTCCCTCTCCTCCCCCTCCCCCTCCTCTCTCCCTCTCCTTCCCCCTCCCTCCCCTCCCCCTTCCTCCTTCTCCTCCCCTCTCCCTTTCCTTCCCCTTCCCTCCCCTCCCCCCTCCTCCCCCCTCCCCTCCCCTCTTTCTCCCCCTGCCTTTCCACATGCCCCCCCATAAGTCTTATTCAAAGTACACTATCCCCACCCTGCCCCAAGCCAAGAACACTGGATGAGAGAGAGAGCAACAGCCAAGCAGCCAAAGTGAGAAATTCCTTTCAGTGCAACTGTTTCTTCTCAGAGCTTTCTGTGCTTAGCTGCATTGATTATGCAGATGATCCAAGGTGAGAGAAACAGACCTGCCCACTGTTGCAGCCATTTTTTTCTCGTTGCTGTGACCAGATAAACCTCCCGAGAAGCGGTGATGATGATGGCTCAGTCAGTGAAGTATTTTTTGTAGTGAAAGCATGAAGACTGAATTTGGCCCTCAGCACCCATGCTGGCGTGTGCTTTGTGAAGGAGAGACTGAGTCAAACAGCTCCCTGGGGCTCTCTGACCAACCAGTGTAGCAGTGTAGGTAAATCAGCAAGCTTAAACATGTGGAAAGAAGGTGGGGAGAGAGAGAGGAGGAGGGAGAAGGGGAGGGAGAGAGGGAGGGGGAGGGGAGAGGGGGAGAGGGGGAGGGAGAGGGGGAGAGAGATTAAAAGAAACAACCTAAGAAAGGAAGGCGCTGCTTCCGCTTACTGTTTCATGGGTTATGGTGGTGTGTGTGGTGGTTTGAATGAAGAAAAGTCTCCCATAGGAATATCCTGATATTCTTTTCCATACACACACACTCACTCTCACATATACACTCACACACACACACACACACACACACACTCACACACACACACACACACACACACACACACACACGGAGTCACACACACTCACATGCACTCACTCACACATGCAGTCACACACACACACTCACACACACACTCACACACACACTCACACACGCACACACAGTCACACACGCACTCACACACTCACACTTACACACACACACAGTCACACGCGCACACACACAGTCACAGACACACACACACACACTCACACACACACACACAGTCACAGACACTCACACACACTCACACACACACATACACGCACACACACAGTCACAGGCACTCAAACGCGCGCGCACGCGCGCGCGCGCACGCACACACACACACACACACACACACAGTCTGGGTACAGAGTTGCTGGCAGTCCTGCCTCCCTGGGGTGACTGTGGCCCTCCAGCCCCGCTTGCCTTCTTCACACTTCTGAGCCCCCAGGCACAGTCCACAGTCCTTGGCTAGCTCCAAGGTCCCAGAGGAAAGGGTTTCCATGAGGTCTGATGGCAGTGGAGGCCCTGCTTCAATGTGATTCTAGGTTCAAGTCTCTCCAAAGAGTAAGTCTCAGGTTTCGTCTGCATCTATGTACAGACAGACTGCTCTTTGGAGAAACAAGGGCCTAACAGGCCCAGGTTCATGGTCTTCTCCAAGCTGAGAGTTAAGTCAGCCTCTCCAGGCTTGCCACAGATGAGAGCTGGGTATTTTTCCAAAAGCAAATATCACCATACAGTTAGAGTATAGAAGACCTGTCTTTTAGCCTGTTTGTTGTCAACTTGACTGAGATTCAGAATCACCATGGAGGTAATGATAGTGTTTCCAGGGAGGCTGGACGGAGCAGGGAAGACCACCATCGCATGTGTGGCGCCATCTTGTGGGATAGGCCGTACCACTCACCACAGTCTGGTTTCTGGCTGTGGCTGAAGTGTGACCAGCCGCTCCACTGCATAGCATCCAAATCACAACGCAAGCCCCTCATGCTTCATTTTTTTACAGTTCTGGTGACAGAAGCTCCTGGAGATAAAACCCTTGCACAGGGCCACAAAGGCTAGCTGCCTTTGGAACGGATGCTGCCTAATACCTCTCTGAGACCTTATGGTCTTGTCTCCTCAGCTGTCTAACTCCAAACTGTTCAGAACCTCAGTATGAAGGCTTTTAAATGAAGAAGTCTTCCTGATCTTTGGAAGCGGTTATGCTTGCCGTGTTCACACACACACACACACACACACACACTGAAGTGATAGGACCCAGAAGAACCCCGCCTGCCCCTAGCTTCCCATGAACTTTCTACAAGCCTCCTTTCCCTGTTATTGACCAGGAAACCATAATTTACCCATGCTCCCCAGCACCAAGCAGACCTCCACAAATTTGATGAATAAAACTAAACCAACACAGTGCTTTAATTTTACACACCATGTGACCCAGTTATCTACAGATGAAGCAGCCTGCCTCTGGTACATTGTATACAGCTCCATCCTCATAAGAATTGGGCCAAATCATCTAGGACATATAGAGGTAACCGAAGGTTCATAGGTCACCAGAGGTTGATAAGTCTCTGATGTCAGTGCTAAGCCACCCTTCGACCTTTCACATACATGCCAGGATGGCGCGTGAGCAACAACCTTCACAACAGACAAACACAAAATAATAATAATAATGAATCATCATCATCATCATCATCATCATCATCATCATCACATGATGGCCGCAGAGTAGGGTGGAACTGGGAATGTCAATGCTAGGACACCAAGTGAGATTCCCCCTCAAAGCCAAATATGGTTTACATCGGGAAGTTTTTGGTTGTTTGTTTTTTAATTTTTTCATAACTCCATACTGGCATTTACTCTCACCATGCACCTGCTGTCCCCTTCTTATTCCCTCCCGAGGATTCATGCACAATAGCTCACAGACTCTGCAGCAACACACCTAAGTTCAAGCCAGACAGGGTCCCAGTCCTGAGACCAGGAAGTGGACACCAGGTCAAGAAGCCATTTGCAACCGAGACCTGCTGGCACAGAGAAGATCCATTTTCTGCAATAGAGCGCCAGTGCATGTACATGTTTAAAGGCATAACCCCTCTGATTTCTTTAATCAACTTTCATAAATTATAGAGGTCGGTCTCACGTCGAAGTTTGATTAGTAACTTTCATGCGTGATGAGATATTGGAAAAGGATTTGAGACCGATGGGGAAATGCAGTGCCCCCGACAGCAAGTTGTCCACAGTGCTGTGTGAGTGGCAAGGGGCTGGGAAGCAGCAGAGACTGGAGAGCGCTTGGCTTCCAACACCAGGCTGACCACAAGGACCTTGAGTTTAGTCTCTGCAACTCGACCGGACTATCCCTGCTACGGGGTCTTCGCTGGGGATGCAGGAAGCCAGGACTGAAGACCTATCAACTGGGTCAGGCTTAGATCCACAACCCTTCCGGAAAGGAGTTGATGTTCTGAGCAATAATTTGCCTTCCAAAAAGGTCGAGTTATGCAGGAAAAATGATATTGGGAGAAGGTAAAAACTGTTTACAAGGTGGGAGGTACAAACCCATGTGACTCAATCATAATATTTGGACCTACTGAGCATGTAATTTGGAGGGCTTTTTTTTTCTTTTTATGATTCCCATTGGGAAAGCTAATATGAATTTTTTTTTGCCAAGAAAGACCTAGTACTGTTCGCTAGACTGATTAATTTTACATCTGTTCTAACACAAATAGCCAGCGGGAAAATTATTTCCAGATTCCTAAAGGTTGGTGAACAGCAACCCAATTAATCCTGGAGGGCCTAGGAGGATGCTCTCCCCCCGTTAGGATCCGACTGCATCTCTACCCTGGATGTGGCTCAGAATCAGAGCTTCCATTCTCAGGCCCCTGGTTTCTTAGTAAGATAAATAGATCCTTTTGAAAACCAAAGCTCGGAGGTTTGGAATCTATTATGTAGCCTTGCAAACATCATGAGATTCGCTGAAACTTTGAGCCTGGTTTGAATTTGGAAACGATCCTCCTAAGAGTACCACTATTACAATTTTGCTAACATTTGGTTTTCCTGGTGGGATTTAGTCTAAGATTAGCATCCTCATGCAGGCCTAACCCAATTGTGGGAAGGAGATATACCTATGTGTGTGTATACACATATATGTACACATACACACACACATATTTTAGGTATTAGAATTCATTAGTGACTTTAACATTCAGCTGAACAGTGTTTAAGTAGAAAGAATAGAAGACGCTCGGGCCTTCAGAGACTATAAAGATGAATTAATTATAGTCCTTGCCCCCAAGAAGTTTATAATCTAGCAGGAAGATAAGACAGTAGTCTGATAACGTACACGAGAGAGCTTAAAACAGAATAGGATGTAGATTCAAAGGAAAAAGATGGGCAGAGAGATAGAAGGTACCGCCACTGAGACGGGCCTTGGAGGAGTTTTAACAAGAATCTATTAAGCGGGGTGGGAGGCCGAGAAAGAAGGCTGTGGAGATACCCAAGGGCACGAACGTGTGAGACTTGAGTCCTGTTGCTCCTCAAGCACTGCGCAACTATCTGCTGCCAAGCTACCCTGCATATTAAACTGCTCTACAGATTGAAGCATCTGGCTTGGTCTTCATCATCACTGCTTCTGATCACCCGTTAGCAAGGAAATGTTTCAATCGTTGAACGCAGCATAAAACAGCATAAAAAGAAAGTCCTGGACTAGGGCATCCCTCTAGTTTAATGGCTAATGTGGCATGCTGGGTCGTCTATTGGTCATGCTGTCTGCTTTCCAGTGACCCCATTGCCAGGGTTAACCAATGGGAAAGGAGCACTCAGCGTCAGAACTTGCCCCTGCCCCTGCCCCTGCCCCTGCCCCTGCCCCTGCCGCTGCATTCTTAGGTAATAAATCATCCAACATGACCAGGGATTCTACCCAGCACCACCTACTCTCAGAGACAGATGAGCAGTGGAATTCCTTCACTCCGGTGTATTCATTTCCCATCGATATCTTTCCTTCGAGAAGAAAGCATAATATAGCACTCGTTGTGGTAACTCAGTAGGAACTGGAGAGATGGCTCAGCTGGTTAAACCGTCTCTGAGCAAGCCTGACGACCTGAGTTCAATCCCTGGAACCCACTTGTGTAACAGGAGAAAACTGGCTCCTGAGACGACCTCCACAGATATGACCAGGCACACATCGCCACTACAACAATAATAATAAGTACTATTGTTTTCAACACTCAGCAGAACAAACCATATCCAACGCTGGGGCTTGTACATCCTCAAGTGTATCTCGTAGGTTGCCCTGTTTGCAGAATGAGGCCCAATTCAAGTCACCTACATGAGCTAAACACCATGGGAAGATTAATTGTTCAGGGTTCAGTGAGTGCTTTTTGATATGAAAAGCGCAAAGTGTGTCACAGACAGGGCTGTGACTTTGGAGGACACAATAAACAACAGGCAGAAGTGAGCTTCTGAAACAAAAGCCGCATTCTCATGCAAATGCTCAGCAAGAAAGGCTACAGGAGAAAGCTGCAGGGACGCGAGCGCGGACAAGCATTCTCCAGGAGGAGTCAGCAGATTTTATCAAGTTAATAAATTATTACAATAGTGCGCATAAAATCAGACTCATGCAGAACCAGCCCTGAGAATACAATGCATGGCTCCTGGCACTTATCTGGCAGGGAGGAAAATCTTATTGATTTTTGGAGAGCATTGGATCTGGGGGATTTTTAAATTAGGCAAGGGTGATGACCCAGTTTGGGTAGGAAGGCTTAAAAATAATCCCAAAGAAGAATAAAGCCCAAGGAGAGGTCTCTGAAAGTAGCTATTTTTAACCACCCAGGCCTGTGTGACACGGAGAATTCCAAAACCTGAATGCAAAAGGAAACGTGTGCATGCATGTGTATGAGTGAGTGTGTGTGCATGGGGGGTAGAGGTGGGCAGCGTAGAGTGTACATATTAATGTGGGCTCCCACATAGGCCGGAGCAGGACATCGGACATCTTTATCCGTCACTTACTACCTTTTCCTTTGGGGATAGGAAATAAGAAACCTGAAGCTCACCGTTTTGGCTAGGCTAGCTGACCAAGAGGCTTTCATGATCCTCCTGTCTCTGCCCCCACGCCCAGCTCTGTTAGGGTTACAGGCCACAGCCCACCACGGCTGGCTGGCTTTCCTTCTTTCTTTTTCTCTTTCTTACATGGCTCAGACTCACACTCAGCTTGCAGAGCAAGCACTCTCCAAGAGCAAGCACCGAGCCATCTCCCCCACCCCCAACGGGAAACTTTTAAGGACTCCCCTATGTTATCACAACCTTAGCATAAAATGCAAAAGGCAAAGAAGTTTATTTATAATTGAATTTAAATTGGAAAAATAAATGCCTTGTGGTTTTTATTAGCGTATGAGAGAACGGAGTTGCTATATTTTTTCTGAGATTATGACTTGACTAAGAAATTCTTATATGAGATAAATACCACATCATTGAGTTACAATATATTATAAACAGGTGGGCTGAACTTAAAGATTGGTGTAAAATTTGTAAAAATCAGTAAGAGTCCCAGGCATGGGGAATATGTATCAATTATCTATTGCTGAGATAATGCTGTATAGTAAACAATCACAAAACAGCGCCACACACCAATAAGCACTTGTCTTGATCATCCTGGGAATCGATCCATGTGCCCGTGCTTTTCTGATCTGACTTTACCTGGTCCGCGTGTCTGCGTCCTCCTGGGACCATAGGCTTAGCCAGAACGGCCCCCTCATTATGGCGCAGGAAAGGAAATATGGCTAGGACAAAAACTGTGATCCAGGAGTCTGTGCCATCAAGACCCAGTGAAGGGCGCAGGAGATGAGGAGCTGAACCATAGACCAGACACGGTTTCATTTCGACGTCACAGTTCAGGAAAGCTCAGGGCGAGAGCCAGGCTACAGAATGAGGTCAAGGTGTCCTTCAGGGGCAGGCAGACTCAAACTTCCAGCAAAACGTGTGTTCTAAAGGAGAGAGAGAGAGGGCTCAACTCTTCCTGGGCTGTTCGGCAGGGCTGAGAAGCGTCCCCATAGATACCCTTGAGACTGCGAACCATTGGTCTCACTGCAAGCACGTCTTCGTGTTTAGTCTCCTTTCAAACAGGGCAAGCTGTAAGGAGCCGAGTTGACTCGACCTTTTACTTAGTTTTAATTTTAATATATTTATAAGTATGTGCTATTTATGTGTGTGGGAGCACATGTGCAAGTCGGAAGACAACTTTGGGGAGTCCGTTTTTCCTTTCATGGAGGTTCTGAGGTTAGAACTTATGGAACTACATCACCAGGCCCAGCATAAGAAACCTGCGTCTGCAGAGAGCCATCTCACCAGCCCCAAATTTAACTTTTTAAAATCAGAGTTTAGTTAGTCCAACTGTGGTGGCACATGCCTTTAATCCCAGCACTCAGGGGACAGAAGCAGGTGGATCTCTGTGAGTTTGACGCCAGCCTGATCTACAGAGTCAGTTCCAGCACAGATAGAGCTACACACTGAAACGCTGGGGGTGGGGGTGGGGGAGAAGCAGAAAGTTTAGTTTCAAGTATGTATGGGGTCAAGGGGGAGGGTATTGTGGACTTGAATTCATAGGAGCCAGAAGAGGGCGCCAGACACCCCAGAGCTAAGTTACAAGTGGTTGTGAGCTGCCTGCCGTGGGTGCTGGCAAGAGGGGTGAGTGTTCGTGGGACTGTCTCGACAGCCCAGTGACCAAGAGTACTCACTCTCACAGAGGACACAGCTTTGACACCCAGACTGTGGTTCACAACCATCTATAATTCCAGTTCCAGGGGATCTGACACCCTCTTCTCAACTCCATGGGCACCAGGCACACACACAGAATATATGCATACGTGCAGGAGAAAACAGTCCCACACATAAAATAAAATACATCTTTAGAAATGTAAAGAACCTAGTATGTGCTCTTCACTGCAACCACGCAGACAGTCCGGTCGGACGCTTTAGTTGACAGCTATAGTCTCGTATGTAGCCGACTGGAGCAGCTCCTGTTTGCGAGACTAGTCACCCCGTCGTCATAGCGTTCCATTTGCACTTACCCGATCCTGAACGAGTTGCGTTCTCTCCGTACGGCGCAAGGAACAGGTCGCTAGCCGCATGCGCAGCTCCCACTCCGGGCGACCCCGCTCCAGCCCTGAAGGCTTCAGACAGCTTGTACGGGAAATTATGACCTCAGTGAACTTCTTGCTCCCCAGTTACTCACTGGAAGCTTCTGGCTGGTGCAATGAGAGGCCCGTAGTTCATTTTTAGGTGGGGCTTGTGGTTGGTTCTGGTAGGAGACTTCCAACTGCGAGGAGACGCATTGTCATGATTGGTCCCTTTCTCCTGGCTACATACTCAAGCGGCTTGGTTCACTTTTTAAGCCAGCTAAGAAATACTCCCTGTACGCTGCCTCATGGTAACAGCTCTAGGAAAAGGATTCCCACCGTAGTCTTCCCCCCAACCCCCATGCCTGTGATCCAGGGGTGGAGCAAGCAGAGGCAATAAGCAGAGGCCACGGCAGCAACAGCACTTGACAGGGATGACAGAGTGCCAGAGAGCAACTGGGGACAGAGACATCAGGGAACAGAGGCAGAGATGACGACGGGTAGTGGTAGATACAGAAAGAAGCGAAAGAAAGAGAAGTTAGGTCGCAGAAGATCGACAAAGGTAGGCTGCTACGGAGAGGACAGGGACGCAGCCCCAGATGCTAGAATAATTCCAGGGATCTGCCAAGCCCCATTGGCTGATGGTGACTCTGGTTTGGAAAACTAGCATTCCTCTTACTAGATCACTGTGTCTTTCCTCAGGTGCCACTGTCTCCCGTTGGTCTGGACTTCACCAAGTAGATTAGACTATTGCCTGACCCCAGCTCCCCGGCACTGGGACTGCAAGCACTCACCAGCACTGCTGGGATTGCAAGCACGCACCAGCACGCCCAGTTTTGAAGTGGTGTTTGGGGAAGATTTAACTCTGGCCCTCATGCTAGCAAGGCAAGTACTTTACTAGTCTATCTCTTGAGTCCCCAGAAAGCAAAGTGTGTTACTTTCTCCTCTGCTGTGGTAAGAAAGTCCTGTGACAAATGAAACTTATGGGGGAAAGGTCTTACTCTGGTTCACCAAAGGGTCCCTCATGGAATAGAACCGAGGCAGCAGGAACATCAGGCAGCGGGAGACGTGGCATCCGCAATCAAGGAGCAGCCACTGGTGTGCGATGTGTTCCTCAGCGTCCACTCTCCACTGACACAGCCCAGGACCTGATCCAGGGAATAACGCAGCCCATACCGAATGGGTCTTCCAACATCCGTCAATGAAATCTAAATACCCCTGCAGGCATGCCCAGATGCTGTCATGCTGACAATTAGCACTAACAGTTTATATAAACGTTTATATTTAGTTATATAAGATATAAAAATGTTTTATAAACTTTTAAGGGGCACTCTATACACACATGTCAGTTAAGTGGTGTATAAAAATATGGCACATTCTGACCCAGTGACCCCCGTTCCTAGAAATATGAAGTAATGCATATGCGTTACAAATTTTAATAATCATAAAAAAGAATAGGACTCTTAAGATATCTTCATACATACATCATGGGCTTGGCAAATATTTCTAATTTATATTTTTTCCAACAAAAAATTTACCTTTTCAGTAGTTTTTTGTTTTCTCTGTCGTATCTTTTAAGAAGCATCACATCCGTATGCAAATTCCACATATATAGAAAGCAAACATGGAACCAAGTAAGACGTGATATTGTAAAAAACCAACGAAAGGTTGGAGGAGTCTGCAGAGCTTACCAAAAATAGCTCTGGGACAGATGCCAGATTCAGACACGCCTTGGTTGTGGGTTGTTTGTCTGTGAGTGGTGTGCAGACTCTGGTTCAAATATCACCAGTGACAATTCTGGGTCCCTGGCTGCCTGAGACACCAGCGGCAGTGCCAGTCATCCCAGTCACTTCCTGGTGATTGTTTTGTGTTTCACAGACATGGCGACAGTCTCAGGGATGGCTGGAATCCTGCCAAGTGTTTTTTTTCCATCCTGCTTCCCAAGAGAGATGTCCCAGCCCCTTCTCGGAGCAGGCTGCCATCGACACCCACAGCCACACTCTCTGGCCAATAGACGTTCATCTTCCCACTACTTGGGAGCAAGGGTTGAGTGAGGTTGAGAGATAGCACTGGCTGTTCTGAGTTTGCTCGCTCCAGTGCCTCGTGGTAGGGTTGCTTTCGTGCATTTTCTCCATTCTCTTTCATAGTCTCTCCAGTGAGAGCCTCTTTTCCCATGCCTAGTTCCTCCACAGCCAGTTCAAATCGAGCCTCTACAGGAAGCCCTGGAAACCCCACCTCTTGACCCTGAGAAAGGACGTGGCTCTTCTCTACCACTCTGCTGCTTTGTGTACTCACCACTGAACTGAGCACACACTGTCTCGCCCTGTGTTTTGTTGTGCTTCGCATGCATTCCCAAATGAGTGAAGACACTCCTGCAGTGTCCTGCCTTCATCCTCAGCTATCTTACCCTCTCCTGTTCACACTACATTACTGAGCAAAACTTCAGGACGGGGTCAAGCCAACCAACGGCATTTTTCTACCACTTTCTGGCTATTCGAGAAGATTTGACTAAGAATACTAAGTGTTGATTAAGTGTTGCTGTGATGGTTTGTATATGCTTTTCCCAGGGAGTGGCATTATTAGGAGGTGTGGCCTTGTTGGAGTAGGTGTGTTACTGTGGGTATGGGCTTAAGACCTTCACCCTACTCTCCTGGAAGTTAGTCTTCCACTAGCAGCCTTCAGATGAAGATGTAGAACTCTCAGCTCCTCCTGCACCACGCCTGCCTGGAGCTGCCATGTTTCTGCCTTGATGACAATGAATGAATCACTGAGCCTGTAAGCCAACCCCAATTAAATGTTGATTTTTATAAAACTTGCATTGGTCATGGTGTCTGTTCACAGCAGTAAAACCCTAACTAAGACAGAAGTTGGTAACAGGAGTGGGGTATTGCTGTGATAGGCACGACCATGCTTTTGTTTGGAAGAATGTGGATTTTGGGACTTTGGATTTGGAAAGCCATGGAATGCTTTAAGTGGGGCTTAATGGGCCAGCCTAGTAGGAATATGGAAGACAGTGGTGCTGAGGGTCATTTGAACTGTGTAGGCCTGATGGCCCAAGAGGTTTCAGTGGAGAAGAACTTTAATATGTGGCTGAGAGACTGTTTTGGTGATGTTTTGGTGAAGAACATGGCTGCTTTTTGCCATTGTCTGAAGAGACTCCCTAGGGCTAATGTAAAGAGATTTATATTAATTGCATCTGCAAAGGAAGTCTCAAAAAAGCCCAACAAAGACTTTGTTCTCTGGTTAAGTCTGATGAGAATTTTGAACAAAAAACAAAGATGAAAAAGGAGTTGGATATCTGAAGACTGCTTTGCCATCAGAAGTGGAGATGAAGAGTTTTGACTTTGCCCAGCTGGTTTCCTGTCTTGCTTGGAGGATTACATTTAAGTGATTGGATGAATCTCAAGAGACCTTGAACTTTGGACTTTTAACACTGTTGAGACTGCTATAGACTACGGGGACTTTTGAAGTTGGACTAAATGCATTTTGCATTATGCTATGTTTAAGTATGGCCCCCATAGACTAATGTTTGAACAAGCCTATGGGGGCCAGGGAGTGGAATGTGATGGTTTGTATATGCTTTTCCCAGGGAGTGGCATTATTAGGAGGTGTGGCCTTATTGGAGTAGGTGTGTTACTGTGGGTGTGGGCTTAAGACCTTCACCCTACTCTCCTGGAAGTTAGTCTTCCACTAGCAGCCTTCAGATGAAGATGTAGAACTCTCAACTCCTCCTGCACCACGCCTGCCTGGATGCTGCCATGTTTCTGCCTTGATGACAATGGACTGAACCTCTGAGCCTGTAAGCCAACCCCAATTAAATGTTGATTTTTATAAAACTTGCATTGGTCATGGTGTCTATTCACAGCAGTAAAACCCTAACTAAGACAGTTGCCATTACCTGCTTCATAGCAACTAGCAACTATATGCTAAACACTGCCCAAGATGGCCTCCTTCCCATGCTCTACTTCCATGAAGGAGCTGACCCAAGGCTTCTTCTCCTAATCTCACTCATACCCAACACTTGGTTAATTTGGACTTTCCTTTGAAAGAGAAAGACCTTTCATCTAGAATTGCATTCTTTCTCCTGATTATATATGATGAGTGGTCATTGCTGATTTGACTGGATTTTGAAATCACCTAGGAGACATACCTCTGCATACACATGTGAACTCGCCTGGGGAAGGAAGATTCACCCTGCACGTGAATAGCCCCATCCTGGACTGAATGAAATAGGAAAAGGGAGCAAACCAACTGACCACCAGCATTCATCTCTCTCTGCTTCCCAGTTGCTGATGAGCTATAACTAATCACCTCAAGCTCCTGCCACTAAGACTCCCCACCAGGATGGCCTGTACCCTTGAACTACGAGCCAAACTAAACACTTC
Organism: Apodemus agrarius; assembly: GCA_964023405.1. Taxonomy (NCBI): domain Eukaryota; kingdom Metazoa; phylum Chordata; class Mammalia; order Rodentia; family Muridae; genus Apodemus; species Apodemus agrarius. Next base: position 4,957,073 of record OZ030021.1, read on the forward strand.
CTTCTCTAAGTTGTTTTTCATCAGGTATTCTGGTATAGACACGAGAAACATAACTATTTACATGCTAAGATATATCTATGCAGTATCCTCACTACAGTGGATATTGGTGGCACCCCACTCTGATTCTATTGATGGCAGGCACTGAATCTCTCAGGCACTCTGAGTGGCAGATGTTTAAGTTCATAACCACTCCGAGCTATACTGAAGCCTGGTCCTCATCCAAACAGTCCTAGATAGAAGTCTGAACCTGCTCCTTTGGAAGGCCAGTCTCAGCAAATGAGTGACAAAGTAGAAATATCTCAGGGTGGAGAAACACTTGTGTTGTGGTTTGTGATTTAGCGTTGTTTACCAGGAAATTCCAGTCAGGATCACTTTCTGCTCTCTTCTCTTCCCAGCCTACCTCCTCATTCCCAATAGCATGGTCTCCAAAGTCACTTTAACAAAAATCCCAGAGCCAGGAACGGTGGCTCACATCTGTAATTCTAGCTGCTTGGGGAGTTGAGTCAGGAAGATCATGAGGTCAAGAGCAGCCTGGGCAGTTCAAGGTCAGCCTGGCCTTCATAATGATCTCATCTTAAAAAATAAAAACAAACTAATGAAACCCAAAAAACTGTCCCACGCTCTTCTCCCAGAACTCAGCCTGTCCTTACAGGCAAGGGTCTGAATCCAGGGGGCACCTCTTCCATGTTCTTATGTTTCTGAACAACAATTTGGATAGAGACACATAGATAGTAGCAGGAAAGGAGACAGTGAGACAGTGACAGTAACTTAAAGGAAGAGATGAATGACCTAGGACAGATAGGTCAGAGATGTAGTCCTGACTAGGCTCCTCAGGAGGTCTTGGACCTGGGACCTTTTCTGTGGTTGAGTTTTCTAGTCCTGCTCTGTCTTTAGCATCTTTCCTGTTGATCATGATGCCTTTCTAATCTCCCCGGTACACTATTCTTCTGCCTTACAGCACACACAGATACTGTCCATGTGCAGGTGACTCCTCTCCGTCCGCGTCACCAAGGCCCTCTGGGAACCTGTGCCTCCCAGGTCATCAGTGACCTAGTCTGTGACCCGTGACCAAGCCTCTTCCCTGGAGCACCTCATTAAGTTCACTGGCCTCTGCCGCAAATGAGTCTGTGCAAGGCACTGTTTTCTTATAACTAAACCAACAAACAGCCCCCCACATCTTGTATGCCCCTCTTACCTCCTTTGTAGCATCATACAGAACCCTACTGCTGAAGCCTTCTGCAACCATAGTTTCCACTTTCTCACCTCCATAGGGTAGGGTAATTCTACAAGCTCCAGATACCAGAAGAGTAAAACATGTTGAGTGAAATGCATCCCATTTTTGACACATCTGAGATACCTATCATTTTAAATATGAATTTTCTGCTAAGGAGTTGGTAATGAGGGTCTCAAGCCTCTATATAATGGTGAACATTTACCTGACTCTCTGCTGGAAGGCAGATGCTTCATGTATATGTACATCCAGTTTTGCTCCTATCACTTATGTGAAGGATATAATTTATAATAATAACCAATTATACAATGTTCTTTATGGCAAATTGCATTCTACCCATAGATTCTCAAAGTGACTTCTGCTAAGCTCTTGTATCCACACAAAAACCTGTGTTTGCAGTTGATGGATGCATTTGATGAAGGAATTTTGGGGGAATGGGCTGACCTTTCTTGGACTAGTTGTGTTTGACCACGGGGCCTATAGTGTCAGATTCTGACCATTGCTTAATATCAACCAGGTGCAGGTGTATCGACCACATTGTCTTACATCAGTAAAGATGAAAAGATGCAAGACTCCCATGGATAAAGGCAAAGCAGAAACAGATTTCACTAGGGAAAATTACAGAAAATGTGAGAAGGTAAAAGTTGAAGAAGCATTAAAGAAAGTGAGAAGTTCTCCAGAGGGTGGGAGGGGTTTCCAGGAGAGAAAAAACATCTGACATTCCTTGTACAGAAATATCTATAGGATCATGGAAGAACCTGGGCAAAGGCTGAGGTAATTGATATAAGACTGATTAGTTCTCTGGACTACTGAAGGCTGAGATGACAGAAACTTCATACACACAATACGTGTCCACCTAAGCAAGGGAGCTGCTCATGTTCTAACCACATGCTGTCCACCTAGTTAGGACTAGTCACTGTCTCCTGTTGTTGCTACCTCTAACTTTGTGTGAGTTTCAAGTGCTGCTAACTCTACTAAACCCTCTTTGTTCCCATAGCTTCTGAGAAGCAGCTACAGTATTCTTGTTTATCCCCCTGCCTGTACCATGGTCTAGGACCTCTTTCCTGAAATGGGTGAAGACTTTTAGAAGCCATCCTCACAGACAATTTATACTGTTATATTAGAACATATGCTGCATTAGAAGCAAGAGTATGTAATGACAATAATGCCTAGCATGTGTTCCCTAGGGGTCTCATGGACACTGGACAGCTGGTCTACCTACACTGGTCAACCTTGCTCCTCAGGGTTTGTATTCATCTCTTATCAGATCCACTTGGCTATCCCACCCAACCGTAAGCTCTTTGCTCCTCTTCCCTAGCGTTCCTAGCCTTCTTGTCAGTGTGTGGTCTTTCATCTCAGACCCTTCCTCCTCACTGCCTCCTGTGAGATAGCTCCTGCCTCAAGCTCAGGAAGGACACAAAGGTTGGCTGGTGTTTATGTTAGTGGGTGAGGGAGAGTTCAGCAATGAAGACGCAATCAGAATGTCCCTTGTTCAGTAAAGATACAAGCTGTTCAGTGCTGGTGCTCTCTGAACTATGTAAGCAGATTTTTTTTTTTTTAAATTAGGATACTTCCTTAGTTTTTCATATTGGCCACAGTATAATAACATTATTCAGTCAATACTTTGTATATCACTTTTTTTTTTTTTTAGCATAGAATAGAGTTTATTTAGAGCACGGGGAGGGGAGTTAACAGAGTAGTAGAGGCAGAGAGAAGGAGAGAGTAGAGAAGTAGAGGCTGACCATGACGACATGAAAGGGGAAGGGAATGGGGAGGGGGGTGAGAGGGCAGGAGGCAAGAGAGAGAGGCGAGAGAGCTGCACATCACTTTCTAAAGACAAAGCAATCAACGTCTAAATCGAGCCCTGGTTCGTAGCGTTTCCCAATTCCTCCGGTGTAAACAGCCCCGTTGTAGCCATTCGTTTTTAAGCTTCCGATAATAGCATCACTTGGCTGAGACAGGAGTAGTGCGTACTCTTCTGTCGACTTTCTGCTCCTCAGATGACACACATGGTCTCAGTAGCATAGATGGAAAGGAACACAGCAAAAGAAGCAATGCTTTTTAAGTACTTATTGCCTTAAAATTTCTAAGTTCGTACCATTTAGGCAACAGCTAGAGTTAGCTCACTAAGTTCTTGAAAACGTAAAGACTGGTTTTTTGTTTTGTTTGTTTGTTTGTTTGTTTGTGAGCTGCTTCGTCATCCTACTGGTTTGAAGTGAAACGAAGAGCTCTGGACGGGACTGCAAATGGATTCACAGTAGTCAAACTGGGAATATATGGAATAGCTTCCTACTGGAAGAATATAATTGGGAGAATGGTAACAGAAACGTAGCTGAGGGTGAAACCCAGAAGGACACCAAGTTTAAAGAGTAGACAGCTTAAATGGAGGCTAATAACACGAGAACTAGCAGGTAGGGACGCAGGACCAGTATCAGCAGTGAAGGTGCTCAGAGGGGCTGACAAGAAGGTGACTGTGGGGAGGACAGAGGAGCAGTAGCAAGAGCGAAGAGAGGGGAGGACATCCACAGATGTCCTTCCGGGGGGCATTCTGTTCACTCGGGCAACACTTAGATGAGTTTTCTTACGTTACAGTTTGAATGTGAAATGTACACTGTGTGATCAGCACTCGATTCCCCTACTTGGTGGTGCTGGTTTTAAAGGAGCCAGGTCACTGGGGGGGGGGGGGCAATGCCTTTGAAAGTTATACCTGGAGCTCACCCCGTCCCCTGCTTCCTGTCCACCACACTTAGCTTTCCCTGGAGAGATGGGAATGAACACGCCTTCTACCCAGATATACCACAAACAGACCAAAGTAACACCTCTCCCACCTTGGTGAACCAATAAGTTGATTCGGATTGCGTATAGATCATGAACAAGAAGTTTAGGATAGGAGTGTAGTGATCTCAGAACAGCTGCAAAGTCCTACTCCAGCATAGGTGACAGGCAACCCCACACAAGCTGAGACCCCTTCCATTATCCCATCTATTTTTCTCATATACTCTAGCATCTCCCAAGATCACCTGCAACTGGAAGGAGAGGACGAGGAGTAATAGCCACAGTCTCAGTTCAGGGTAGTGTTCTACGCTCCCTCCTTCTATTAGTGAGGGTCAACAGCTAGCTGCATTATCATTACTGAAGACCCAGCTACCCATGCATTGTTCTACTCAACCCATGGCTATGATTACTGGCCAATAAAATCTCTACCCAAAGCAAGGATGGGACGCTCATGCTATGCCTGGTGGGAAAAAACTACACTGGATACTCCAAGAGGAGAGGAACCCCATATGTCAGTTGCTACTATGCTGCTCTGCCCAAGCAGAATGGGTAAGCACGCATGGACTGAGCCCTTGGAACTGTGTGCAGATGAAACTTCTTCAAGTTGTTCTCCTAGGTATTTTGGCCACAGCTATGCAAAAACTGACAACACACTGGATTGCTTGGAAATCAAGTATATCAATTTTACTTGTTTAAACGTTTTGCCTGCAAGTTTGTCTATGCACCACAAGTGACTCCAGTGCCCATGGAGCTAGAAGAGGGTACCCTATTACCTAAGACTAAAAGTATAGACAGGTGGGAGTCCTGGAAACTGAGCCTGTATCCTCTGGAAGAGCAGTCAGGACTCACTACTGCGCTGTCTCTCCAGCCCCACGGAAATCAAGCATTATGCATAAAGGGTCCACATATTCAAGGGGGGCTGAGATTCCGAGGCTAGCCTGCCTCAAGAGCAGCATGAAGGGAGCAAAGCCAAAGTGATGTAGTGATGAGAATTTTCTCTGAAAATTCAGGAGGCCGTGTATGACAATCTCATGTTGTTCCACTTAATTCAAGCCCGTGCTGTTACCCCAAACTCCTAGCAATGTATCGCCTGAGGTTTTTGAAACACTAAGAAACACTACCTAGGTGGTGTCTGACTCATTTCCCCAAAACAAGACACATCCCACATGAGTGGCAGGTGACATGACAGACAGCCTCAGAGTAGAAGGCAGTGTCTGAGAAGAGGTCTCTGGGATGCCTCCAGCAGGAAGCACAGCCTGGGGGATCTGGAAATGGACATGATTCAAAGGTCTGGGTCAACTCCACAGTGAGGCTGGCGGGACATGTTCGCATGTTCACACTGAGGGAGAGAATGGACAAAGATGGAAGTCCCGGGTGATTCAGACACAGCTGCCCACTCACTGCATGACACTGTCTCCCAGAGAGCCAGGGGTGCCAGCAGACTCTCTTAATCCCAACAAAGGGACACAAAGACAGGTCCAAGCTACTGAGACACACTGATGGGCAATTTCTTACAGCATCTAAAAGTCTGACTAACACAATAAATAATGGAACGTGCTTTTTACACGTGAGTTTTCAAGTGACGCTTTTATTTAAGTCATTATAAATTTGAAAGAAATCGCTCTCTAAGACAAAAAAATGAAAGCAATACTTTTTTTGTCTTTTTTGAGACACAGTCTCACTATCTAGACCTGTCTGGCATTGAACTCACTATAAACTCACAGAGACACACCTCTGGAGCTCTGGGATTTGAAGGTGTGACCATGACGACCAATAGGGTATATTTCTATGACACTGACCATAATTCATCTAGTCTAAAGCACTATCTAGTACAAAGGGTAAGACACACCAGTATTTTATATTAAAAAGGAAACATCTTCTCAATTTCAGAAATATTAAGATATGAGCAAAATCAGTCTCAGTTAGATGAGTAATAGCATTTGTTGTTTCAATTAGTACATCTTACTCTGTCTTTCTGAAGATAACATGTGGTATCTGTGTGTGTGGTGTGAGTGTGTGTGTGTGTGTGTGTGTGTGTGTGTGTGTGGTGTGAGTGTGTATGTGTGTGAATGGTGTATGTGTGTGTGGTATGTGTGATGTGTGTCGTGTGTGTGTGTGTGTGTGTGTGTGTGTGTGTATGTATACTGTCCAGTTTCTTTTTCTGCTATTCATTTTATTTCTAAATGATATGATATGATATGATATGATATGATATGATATGATATGATATATGATATATTATCTTGAATTGTCCTTGAAATTTTTCCTTGAAAATTTTATACATGTACATGATGTGTTTTTAAGATTTTATTTACTTTTACGTGTGTGTTGCTTGCAAGTATGGGCACCACATGCATGCCTTGCAAGAAGGGGGAGTCAGAGCCCCTGTGAAATGGATGTCACAGATGGGTGTGAGCTACCGTGTGGGTGCTAAGAACTGAATGCAGGTCCTTTGGAAGGGCAGCAAGTGCTCTTAAACAAAGAGATATCTCTCCAGGGCCCAGATTATGTATCTTGGTCACGATCTCCCCAGGTTTTCTCCTAACTCCTCCAAGATCCACCTCCCACCAATGTGTGCTTTTTAATCTTTTTTTTTTTTTTTTACTTGTATTACCCACTGCGTCCAGTTCATTATACTCATCACCTGTGCTGTCGCTGGGAATATGGATGAGCTACAAGGGGTGACGACCATAAAGAAAACTGGCTCTCCCTCCCCGTGCAGCCAGCAATTGTCGGTGACAGTTCCACAGAAAGGCTAGCGCTCATCAGTCTCCCCTCGATCCATGCTGGAGTGCTGACTGGCTTGTTCTAGTTTTGGAACCCACGGCCGCTGTGAGGTCATGAACGCCGCCTTCCTGCCGTGTTTCCAGAAGTCCTACCTGACCTCTGGCTCTTAGCATCTTTTTGACCCTACTACTACTGTGTTGTCTGAGCCTTGGGGATATGGGCTACCTTAGTTTTGAGTCAAGTTCTCTCGCTGAACCTGGGGCTCCCTGATTTGGTAAGCCTAGCTTGCCTGTCTCTGTCTCCCCAGCGCTAGGTTACCATTGTGCCTGGCTTTCATGTGGGTGCTGGGATCTGAACTCAGATACTTATGCTTGCAGAGCAAGCACTTTCCTCATGAGCCACCTCCCTATCCCCTGATGCTAATGTTTAATCTTCAGTTCCAGCTGTGAATCCATGCAACATGGCTGCTCCTTCTCAGCCAGAGTTCTCATTCATTTTCCCACACAGAGAGAACCTCATTGAGGTGTTAGCATAGAGGACAATAAAATTCTGCACATACCAAATAAAGAACTCCTGCTGCCTGTTCTGCATAGAAGGGGAGAAATTGCTGCTAACAACCACACTTGCGAGACCAGAAGCGCATCACCCTGAACGTCTACTACAGGAACCTGGAAATTCTTAAAAACCATAAAATGTCTTAAAAGGAAACAGGTTTAATAGATGGTTTGACGGAACACGGCTGAGTGAGCATTGTGCAGTAAAGAAAGCCATTTGGACTCTAACAATGTGTGGGGAGGAGTCTATAAAGGGCTGGGAAATGGAAGGGGCAGTCAAGCCTGTCACACAGCCACAGTGTAGACGTGCATGACAAAGGGAAGCAGAAGTGGCGACAGTAAGGCCATCACACGGTCCTACGCTTGGCGCTATGGATCAACACGTATTAACACGTGCTTTTCAGTGAGTCGTATTCTAACAACTGAGCGCTGGGCACAGAGTGGCACACATAGACCGCTGGAATATCCTGACTCTTCAGTTTCTGTGCTAGAGAGACACCGGTGCTGAACTACAACCAGCTTTAACAGGACATAGCACAGCAGGCCAGGCCGTCAGCACACCCTGGGCCCCACTCACTGCTCCAGAGTATCTAAAAGAGCAGACTCTGAGCCAAAGATTATTTTGGGGATCTAGAATTTAATGTGGGTTTTAAAGCTCCTTGGGACTTTTATCTCCTTTATTTTTGCCCTTTAGAATACCTGTCCTCTCTGCCTACCCCATCATTGTTATCTTGCAGGCATACTGCCTTGTCTGATGGACAGGCTCACAGCTGGGGAGCAGATACTCACATCTGAAAGAACTTTAACTTGCACCCCACTGATCTCCCATTTAGATGATGTTCAGATAATACTCTGGGTTTAAGTTGGTACTGGAATAAGTTAAGACTTTTAGAACTTTTGAGATGTGTTCCAGTTCATGAGGGCACATGTTCTGGGTGCACCGAATATTCTCTGAACGTCTGTACCCCGTCACAATTCAGATAGTATCCTGGATGAAGCATCAGAAAGCAGGGCCTGTGAGCGGGGACTAGGTCCTGAAAGTGCCTGGAATTTATGCAAGGTATTGTGGTCTTCTAAAATGAACTCAGAGCTCCCTTCCCCCTTCTCTTATGTGATGACACATGAAAGTCACCTTCTGTGAACCAGCCATCTGGTCTACCTAGGCATTACCTGGGACTTTGAGGCTTTTAGAACACTGTGGAATAACTTTCTGTTGTTTCTAAGTCACCCAGTTTCTGGTATATTTTTGGACCCTAAGCCTTTGTGCTACAGTTCTTTTGTCTTGTTTTGCTTTAAAATACAAAAACAGCCTTTGGTTCCTTTTGTGATCCTCTTTTAGACCAGGCTAGCTTCCACATCTCTGTCTTCCTGCCTCCACCTCCTGAGTGTAGGGATTATGGTTATACACCACTATACCCTAACTGGTCCTCTTTTTTGTAACAAAACATTACAACTGTTTAAGTGAGAATGTTTGTGTTGTATGATGTCACTGCCACAGCATTCACGTATTCATGCAGATACCAGTTAACTTTTGTGAACATGTTCTCTCCTTCCACCCTGTGGGTCCTGGGGAATCAAACTCCGGCCCTCAGACTTGGCCACAAGCATCTTTACTTAGCGAGTCATATCTCTCCCAGCTTCCTGTTTATCTTTCACATGTGCTCATTTCTGTGTGCATGTGTGTTATGTGGGCACACACATGCTTGTGAAGCTCAGAGGAGCAGCAGGAATGTTTACTCTTTCCGTCACATTGGTTCCAGAAAGGCAGCTACCACTTGTATCTGCTGAACCATTCTACCAGCTCCTGACCCTCTTTTTTTTTCTTTTTAATTGCATGATTCTTGTCTTTATTATTCCTCAATAATGTCCCTAAATATTCATAACTACCTGAATCTAACTTTGACCTCATGTATTCATGAATCGGATCTCAGTCCCCTTTAAATGCATGTATGTGTGCACAACACCTTGGCTCCCATTGAACTGAAGCTATGGAGTTTGTGAGCCGCCATGTAGATGCTGAGAACGGAATCTAAGTCCTCTTCAAGAGCAACAAGTACTCTTAACCAGAGGCATCCCTCCAGGTATTTCCTCAGTTTAACTACAAACACTCAAAGCTTTCCATTCAGTTTTAAGGACCTCACTATCATCTCACTTTTTATTTTTATTTTTTTTCAAATGTGTATGCATGTTGTGTATCGGTGTTCACACGTAGGTGCATGTATGCATGCATGTGTATGAATGCCAGTAGAGGTCAGAGATGGACACTGGACATCTTCCTTGATCGCTCTCCAGTTTACTTACTGAATCCGGAACCTTGTATTTGGCTCATCTAATGACCCAGCTCACCCTGCCCACTTGACTGTCCACGGAGCTATCTCCTCAACCCTCTCCTCTTACATTTTTAAATGTGCAGTAGATATTGTTTACCACAAATACAGGTTTTTGCCCAATAACTTTCAATCTAGCACATTTCCAAATTTTCTAAATTCTTGATATTTCTTTAGCACAAGCTGTTGAATAATGCATTTTCAAGATTCCTGGCACATATATTATTATCAGAGAAAGTGGCTTATATCCTACTGAGCCTTTGAATTGTGATCAGGCAGCTTTTAAGTCAGCAAGAGGTCAGTTTTTTAAAAACTGTATTATATGTACTTGAGAAGTCTGTGAACTCTCAAGTGTGGTTTCTGCTTGACCTATGAGATTCTCAGCACCATCACTCTCCTATGTCATAGCCACTGGCCAGATGAGGGTGCTGAGCACCTGAGACCGGGCAAGAAAACACTAAAGGGACTTTAGACAGCCATACAAAGGATACAGAATGCCTCGTTAATGTACATAATGTTGAACTAGCACTGTGGCTATATTAGATAAAATAGCAAAATAACCTTTTTCTACATTTTAAAAGTAGTTCCTAGAAGTGTACACTTCCGTTGCTATGATCAATGTGGCTGTTTTCATCCTCTCTCAGTTCCAGGGATTAACCATGGAGCCTCACATGTGATCACACATGACCAGCAAGTATCCTTCAACAGCTACATGCGAGCACCCTACCTCCTTTCTAAAAATTTGAGATAGGGTCTAAGTTGATCCAGTAGACCATGAATGTGTGATCCCCTGCCTCGGTCTCCAAGCAGCAGCTGTAGTCACAGTACACCACCAGTCCCAGGCGACATAGAACTGTCCCATGACGTCACTTATCCATCATCTGAGTTCCCACCAAGAGTGGATTCACCTTCCCACCGAGGCTCCAGTTTTATACCACGCTTCTAAGTTTCTGCTCTGTGCCACTCATAGTTGTATCTCCCATGGGCTGTGCTGTTTGGGTTCCTTCTTTACCACTCTCGTGCTTTTCTGCTCTAAGTTGGACTTACCTAAGTTGAACTTACCTTACTCACATAAAAAGCGGTCTTCTTGCTCTAAATCCTTTCAGTGACCTCAACCTGGCTACATTTGTTGTGCCTACAGTCATATACAGACAGAATTCTATTGATCTCACTTATCTTTTTATTTATGTTTGATATAGGGTCTCATGTGTCCCAGGCTGGCTTTGAACCTATAATCCTCCTGCTCCCACCTCCTAAGTGCTGGGATGACAGTGTATGTATGACCATGGCAGCTCTACAAGGCCGGGAATCATACCCAGAAGCCTGTGTGTGCCAGGTAGGTGATACCCGCTGAGCCACAACCATCTTTCTGGCTTTCTAAGGCTCCTTCTACCATTTCTCCTCCTTCACGACTTTCCTCGTAGGAATACATTTTCTCGATTTCCCCCTTTCCTCTCTTCTGACGCTCAGTTCCTGAACTTGCCTTTATATGGTTCTTTCATTTACTTTTCAACCTTTAACATTACTATCTTACCTGAAAAACGGCAAGAACTAGAGATTTCCAGTGGTTGCCCTGCTCACGAGCCGCCCTCAGCACACGGCTCACTGACCACACCCCCATATTGAACCGTACCACTTGAATGTTACTCCTACACTGCTGATGCAGGATGAACACACAATCAGTGGCTTGCACAACTCACAGGAGCCTGCAGAATTCAGGCGGCCTGGGGAGCTGGGCTTGCACGTCCTCAGTAGGGTTGGCCGGGTGATGGATGTCAGCCTTTGCTCGTCAGTTAGTGGCTTCCGGCTGTGTCCACTGGCTTCAGCTTGTATATTCTAGTCCACTCCCACGCAAGCCTGAGAAGACTGCCTGACAGACTTCCACAAGCCTCGGTAGGCATCTGCTAATATCCCATTGGCCACAGCGAGTCACGTGCCAAACGTGGCTGTAAAGTGCAGAAAAATCAGGTCTGTTCCTTCGGTGAAGGGAACTATAAGGGGTCCAGCACTAGGGCTGGGGACTCAGAGGGGTGAAAACTTGAAGCCATTAGGGTGATCGGCCTATTGCATTTAAGAATTTATCATTTCAAAGTTTCCTATCAAAAAAATTGTCCTTTACCAACTTCATCTAATTTCTAGTTTTACAGTTCTAGACCTTCCCTCTGGATAACTGTCAGTATAAGCACACCTACCATGTACGGGTGAGGGATCCTCCGAGTCACTGTTGAGCCCAAGACACCTCTGCCCTTCCCCCACACGGAAGCCCAAGCCCGAGCTGATGGGCTTTTCTTCCCTCTTATGTTTGCAGACAATTCTTGCCCCAAGTTTTACTTAACAGGTTAACATACCTTTTCTTTCAAGCAATTGTAAAGATTTTCCCTCCCAGATACCAACGTAATATCTGGATGTGAAGAAATCATTTTACCGGATCTGACAGAACTACATGGAGCTTACGACAGATTTTTGGACTCGTTTGTAGGAAACTGTCAGCTTTTCTTCATGTCTTGCTTTTATCTTATTTCATTTTTATCTTTTTGGTTTTTAGACCAACCCCCCTCTAGAGGTTTTGCATCAACACTCCGCTCTCAGCTTTCCTATGTCTAAATTGCTCCTTTGTATTTTTTAAAAGAATGTTTCCTGGCGCTCTGGATTAGGACAATTTCTCATACTATCATCTAACATCGCCATCTCCGATCTATAATTTACACCAATTGGGCATTTTTGCAATAACTTTAGTTTTTACTAAATTTTCCAAATGGCGTTCCCAAGTACATTACCTGTTCCCGGTCCACGTGAGGAGCTGACCATCTTCCTGTGCACTGACTTCACAGGGCGTGAGCTCGAACGCCACTCACTCGCGCCTCTGTCCTAGGTCTCCCCCTTCCCACTCACTGTGCTCCACTTCCTCAGAGCAGGCCAGGGAGTCAACAACTAACCGGGAGGAAAGCCGGTCAGCCCCACAGCAGCCTCTATCCACCCACAGGGGACGACTCCCCAAGTGCCACCTCCAGCCTCACCTGTGCTGTACATTTTCTCGCCGCTCACGGTTGGTTCCGCTTCCTTTTGGTCCACACAGACCAGTCCACACGCTCAGCTTTATTTGAGGCTAATCAGACCTCACTCTCTCAGTTTCCCGGCAGCAGCAGCGGCAGCAGGAGACAGCAGCACTTAGTCACTGCGTTAGAAAACATGTACCAGTACATGGAAGTACTCTATCGCACCCCCATGAAATATTCACATACACATATCCCTAAATGAGCCAAGACGTGACTACAGGCATCTTGTTCTACGTCTAGAAATTATTAAGCCTAAAGGTGAAAAACACACTTTTTGGTGACACTGGTAATTGAATATAAACCAGATTTCAGTTCAAAGCCATTTAATCACTAGCACGTTTAGGTAGAGTTTACTTCATCGGACCAATGCATCAAGTGCTTGAAATTTGCTGCCTGGATTAGAATGCTTTTCATGAAAACCTGGCTGTATCTCATTAAAACTCCCAACGCTTTTTAAGGGGGTGGGTGTCTGTGAAGAGGATGAATGACTCTGAGAAGAGCCTGAGTGCCGTGAACAGAGAAAGACATCTCTGTGTTTATTTAGAGCGCGTTACCCCTCGGAGCCGGCGCTGGCACTAATGCAGTCTGCATTGGCGTGCCGCATCAGGAAATCCTGACTTTTTTGGTGCCAAGGGGGTAATTAATATCAGTTCGTGTTTTCAAAATGGCTGTGTTTATGTGGGAATGGGGGCTGAGGACTAGCGAGGGTAGCTTGAAGTGCGACAAGCTTGCTGCGAAGCCTGATCTTGGGAGGGAAAGGCAGACTGAAGCTAGGGAACAGAAAGTCTGTGTGAGTGCAGGAGTGCCAGGCCTGAGGAGAAGACCGCCCCTCCTCGCCCTTCATGTCCTAAGCTCGCCAGGCCTGAGAAGACCACCCTTCCTCGCCCTTCATGTCCTAAGCTCGCCAGGCCTGAGGAGAAGACCACCCTTCCTCGCTCTTCATGTCCTAAGCTCGCCAGGCCTGAGGAGAAGACCACCCTTCCTCGCTCTTCATGTCCTAAGCTCGCCAGGCCTGAGAAGACAGCCCTTCCTCGCTCTTCATGTCCTAAGCTCGCCAGGCCTGAGGAGAAGACCGCCCTTCCCCGCTCTTCATGTCCTAAGCTCGCCAGGCCCGAGGAGAAGACCACCCCTCCTCGCTCTTCATGTCCTAAGCTCGCCAGGCCTGAGGAGAAGACCGCCCTTCCCCGCTCTTCATGTCCTAAGCTCGCCAGGCCCGAGGAGAAGACCACCCCTCCTCGCTCTTCATGTCCTAAGCTCGCCAGGCCCGAGGAGAAGACCGCCCTTCCTCGCTCTTCATGTCCTAAGCACAGACAGGCACAATTCTCTAGTGTACTTACAAGGCTAGAAAAGAATAAGATCTGTGGTAGCTACAAACAATATTTTGGCCAACTCTACGTCTTAAAAAGCTCTAAAACCTAATCATATGTATAAAACAGCATGCGAAAAATGTCACAATCTCTAAGTATTTTTCCACTATTAAGTTCATTCCCCCTCCTCCATGAGGCTGTGTAGACAAGGCTTGCTTCAAACAAAATCTCGCCGCCTCACTCTTACAACTTTTCACAGACTTTAAGCACCCTACTTAGCTATAAAATCAAATGTAAGCTCTGTCTTTAAAAAAACAAAACAAAACAAAGAAAAGCTGACACATGACCTACAATAAATTACACAGATATATATGGGAAGCCAGAGTTAAAGAACAGCAAAGATTTGAAAGAGTAAGAACGAAGCAGAAGCCAAAATAAAAGTGAAAACTCCGAAGGTTTTGAGGTCTTGCATAGAACTCCATCAAGCAAACAAAGTAAGCTGTCCACGGAGTTTACAGTTACCGAAAATATTATAACTCGTAAGTGTATGTTATCCGCATTTTTAAATCGACTAACTCTAGGAAGCCAGGCATCCCACTCGCTCAAATGACAGAGGACACAGGGCAGTCTAGGTGGGCACTCAAGGGCACTGCCACTTTGTCAGTCCAGGACACAGCACCCAAGTCCAGGACTACTGGCCCAAGGGTGGCACCCTCCCCCCCCCCCCCACTTTAAGAAAGTGTACCCCAGATCTTCCCACAGGCTGGTCTTATAGAAGCAGTTTCTCAAACCAAGAGCCCTTCCCAGATGACTCTAGCCGTGAAACCGTCACAATTACTTACCCACATTCTCCAATTATGGGGCCCGTCAGAGAGACATTAAAAATTTCCAAGACTTTTTATTATGACTGGTTTCTTTATGTTTACATAAGTGTGTCTGTGAAAGTGACACACTTATGCAGTATATGTGTGACACATTATGCAGTATATGCATAATGGCATATACTGAGGCCAGAAGATGTCAGCTCCCTCAGAGAGGGAGTTATTTGCAGGAGGGTTTGAGCCACATGACATGGGGTCTGGGACTCAGGCGTGGGTCCTTTGAAGAGCAGCAGGCACTCCTGCTGAGTCATCTCTCTAGCCCCAAACCTTAAAACCTAAACACATTTACCCACAGATATAAAACACACATGCACATACAAAATTCAGGCATACACGTTTGTGTTTATATACACGTATGTTAACGTATATGTATGTATGTATGTATGTATGTAAACTATTTCCCTCTTCAGCCTGCTTACTGCACTCTATTGAACTAGTGGAAATTGCATTGCATCATCTGCTTCTGAGACTCAAACTACTAAATAAAACAAGATTTTCTATCTGAGACTTAGACTAATAAACAATAAAAAATTTTTTTATTGATTTCTTTTTTTTTCTTAGTAATCCAGAAAGGCACTTTGAGGCAGTTATAGAGATAATTAATTACAGGGTACAAAAACCAAACCAAACCAAAAACAAGCAAACAAACAAACAAACAAAAAACACACAAAGAGATTCTAAATTTCAACAAGTGATAAATTTCAATGTGTTCTACAGTCTATATAAAATATCTGAATGACTCCTACTGTTGAAAAGCTACTTACTGCTTGTAAGTTTTGTAAAGCAAGTAATTTTTTATCCAATAAAAAAATTACGGGAAATGAACAATTTAGCTTTGAGGCAATAAAGGAGTGCTAGTTAAATGAACCTAGTTAGTCACTGAAATGTGTACTGAACATACCTTACATTTATTTAAATTGTTAACGAAAGCAATAAATTGGCATCTCAACTCTCTTCAAGAGAATGCCTTACGTAATAAATGACCAAACAGTGGGTTATTTATATGCGGAAGGGCTCGTGCCCTGAATTACAGAAGTGATGTACATTGTAAAAATGAAAACAAATAGGAGGGATGCGCCTATGAATCTGCAGGTTAGGGAGGCTGCAGGCACGATTTGTCCTGCAGAAAACATTTAATTCAGTGAACGATATCATAATCAAAGCTTCTAAGTGACAGAAAGATCTTTAAGACATTAAGAGAGCGACATATGAACACAGCACCCGAGAAATGAAATGTATATAAAGAGCCAAAAGTACAAACAAAGAACTCTGTTGGAAAGTTTCTGAAAACTGTTTCTATAATAATAAAAGAACGAACGGCAACTCAGGAAGGAGCCTCTTGGGTTAAAAGGAAAGAGAAAAAAAGATGTCACCCAACAGGGAAGCACAAGTTTCTCACCAGTAAGGAAACAGGAATATATCCACGTATGCTGGCTAGATGTCAGAAATCAAATCAGGAAAATCTGCCAGATCTTCAATAATCATTTTCTTTTATGTGATAGTGATAGAAAATATTCATTTTTATGTAATCTACTTGTTTATCTTTTGTTTAAGGTGAAGGAAAAGGCGGCAGTCTGAACGTACAGGCTGCAAGATGACGCCGAACTGAATGTTATTACTGAAAATACAGAATTTCAGAGCAAAGGAGTCCTCAAAGCCCAAGGCATTTTGTAAAAACCGAGGAATCCTTCAGGTCCTTCCTGAAATACTGAAGAGTGAAGTGACAGTGCTCATCTCTGCCTGTGGGACGGGGGACAGACAGCAGCAGATCGTTGGCCCAAGTGCGGAGTGAATGGGGTGTGGCTGCAGGTGGGCACATGTCCCCTCCCTGCAGGTCACTGTGCCACCAAGCAACACTGCAGAACGATGCTGACAGCCTCACACAATGGCGCCGGCACGCTTGACCACCCGGAAAGGTTTATCAACAGCTACGCTGCTGATTTTAGGATTTTACTTCTTGGATTCCATGGGATGCTACAATATTTATTATAATTCATTTGATAAAAATAAAATTTCCACTTTTTTCTATATGAAAATGTCAGCTTTGGTAGAAAAGCTACTGGTGAGGTTATTGTTCTTACTAGGTACCAAAGGAGTACGGTAATCTTTGTCACCACCAATTAAAAACTTTTCCGAAACAGGACCGTTATAAAACAATTAAACCTTGCAAATGCACCAGTCTCCAGGAAGACAGTCCTGGAGGAAATTCTGCTTATTAAAATTGCAATTTTAGTTTCCATTAAAGGAGAATAAGACAGCAGAAGATGGGTTGGCAAGACAAATTATTTCTTAATGTCAGTTGAGCTCATTTCAAATGAGATAACGTATCTCCACCAGGTTGGGATCAGCACAATTTTGTCTCTTCAACTCATTTATCTAATTCAGTCATCTTGATTATAGCTTCACGGACTTCATTTTCAGAGAAAAGAATTCTGCAACAAACAGCCTACACAACACGCTGATTACTGAACAGTTAATTCTAATTAACGTGGGCATGGCAAGAGAATTTTGATCAAGTCCTAGGAATACAAATACCGTCTACTCGTACCAGACTAAAAACCCTGAGTGCGGTCTCCAGACAGAACAGTAAGAGTCGAAGAGATCTAATTTAAAGAAACAAATGAGAAAATTAAAATCACAAATAATTTATTCTTTCGTTAGAGTTGATACAGTTTTAAATAGCAATAAAGTACACAGTGGTGGAGAACCTGGCACAGAACTCATAAGCATCTCCGTCACAGCAGGGCTTCCCCCGCCTCGTCTGTTCACACTCGATGCCAGTTGAAGAACCCCCATACTCTGACCTTAGACACACACACTCTCATCCAGACACGCTGCGGCCCCTCCTTTGATTACAGTATGTTGAGAACAGTATGCTTTGCTCCTTTGAATTTACGGCACTCCTCCTTTTCTGTCTGCAGTCAGAAGTGGCAAAAGCTGATTCAATTACAAAGAACGCATGATATTCAGTCAAACTCCCTGGATGCAGGCAACTGCGGGGATACAGTGACTTACCTTTGGGCTAGATATTTTCAAAGTATGCTTAAACGGAAGTGTTTAGAAATCTCTCAGTACGTGTTTTCCTGCCCTATGCCATATCCCCAAATTTAGTCTCAAATAATGATTAAGTATGTCATGCCATGGTGAAAAACAAGAAACCGTAAACTGCCGCCTCTCGGCTTTCAGAGAGAACCGGAGATGCCCAACATAAGCCTTCCTCTGTGAGAACTAAGCCAGAGAGAGAGGAACATGAAGGGCCCCATTGCTTAGACCCAATTAAGAAAGTGAAAGCACAGGCGTGGAGAGGCTCCTGGACTCCTCTCTGCTCCGTCAACCAATTATGTTAATGTTAAAAAAATAAGAAGACGAGATCAACGCTGACTCCTCTCTGATGTGGGTACAAACGTGCTGACAGCACTAAGCTCCCTGATTACCCGGACAAGGTAAAAGCGCCCCGTTTTCTCCCTTTCAGTTATTGCTGTTTTGAGAGAGGCTTCCCTCTTCATTTACACAAACCTGCAAAGTTCACAGATGCAACATAATTATTGCCTTGCATTTGAAAACAGTATTATAAACTATCTTTACAAAAAGGCTTTAATGCACAAAACTGGAAGGCTTTTTAAAAAAAATGTCTTTGTACTCAAAAACTGCATCACAGTGCCCTTGCTAATCTGGTAGATAAGAGATTTGAGTTTCCTCTAAGAACTAACGGCAGGCCTGTGGTGGGCGTCCGCCTCCCCGCGCCTGTCTTCAGAGCACCACAGCCCCGAGCGTCTACCACACTCCACATGAACAGGGGTTCTGATTCTGCCCAGTGTGTAGTGTACCGCTTTGCATATTTATCACACGAAATAAACATAATAGACAAAATATTGCTGCTGTAAAAAGTGTACATTTCCCCCTTCCCCTTACAAAATAATCTGTGGAAAAGTATGAGACCCCCTCAACCTCCGTGAACGCACAGAGCTGTTCACGCCTTTCAGTCTGTGACAGTCCATTCGGAACACAGTTCTCAAGTGGCTGCAAATTCCTTCTGTCGATGCATTTTCTGTCCAATGTTGCCATCTAGAGTAGAAATGTGAAATCGGGTGCAGTGGCGGCTACCGAAGCCTTTACAAACTAAACCATGAAAGCTACTTGCTGAGGACGCAGCCGCTCTGCCAAAGGCTTCTCCAAAACCCAGCTGGAGTGGAAGGAGTCTTCCCAGGGGGTGTCCACGGTGCAGAGCGGTGACAATGTGGCTGCTAGCGGGTACTGGCTACTGGAATGTAAGGACACTTTCACTGCTGGTAGTTTCCATATTGTCCCTGAAAGACAAATTCGAAAACCAGAATTAGCTAACAGCTTAACCTAAGTTAGTTTAACACAGAAAATTACAAACAGAACCTGCATGTCACATCAGGAGAGTGACTATATATCCAGTAAATACAAATGTTTATGCACTATCACTCTAATTTTCCTGATATTATACTCGAATGCAAATGGTCTGCACAGCCGACATCACCAGACGGGTTAATACTTAAAAGCTGGACCGGGCAGCACACTCGTGTAACTCTTGGATTGGGCTGGGGGTGCCAGGGGGAGCAGGTATATCTCAAGAGCTTAATTAATGGCCAATGCAGTCAAAATGAAGTATAACACTCTGTGAGAAACACATCACTCACTCACACACACACACACACACACACACACACACACAAGTGTGCATACATAACTAAACATTACAACATGTAAAACAAGGAGCAGCAGTTTCCTGCAACTAACTCATTGTTCCGACAGTACAGAACCCAAGGCCAACACTGAATTCAAAGGCACCCTGCTGGTGTCTACGCCTGCTGAAAACACTCTTCTGAAAACACTCAGTTTCCCTACCCAGGAACTGGGAGAGGGTAAGCTGCAGCCCCGCACCAGTCTCCTCTCCAGCGAGGACTGACTGTACTAAATCCTACCTCACGTCTATCATGATCCTAACATGTCAGGAGGACATGAAAAGGGTTTTCACAGAGACACGCCATGGCTTACGGCTGCAGTCCCAGCCACCACGGACGTCAAAGAGGACTGCTCCAGCCTAAACAGCCACCACGGACGTCAAAGAGGACTGCTCCAGCCTAAAAATTTGAGACCGGGAATAAAACAAAAGCTTGTCCCAAAATAATTTAACTAACGAACTGATTAATTATAGCACACCAAGTCTCAACACTGGTGGGAAAGACCCCCCAGGCAAGTGTAGAGAGAGCCGCTAATGAAGAAAGTGCATCGTCCACAGCTCACTGGAAAAGGCCTGGGGAAGGCCTGCCCGCCACGAGGCCTGAAGACCTCACCCAGCGCTGGAAGGAAGGAGTCCAGCACGATCTTCTCCTCTCCATGGGTGCGCCCCGGGGCTGGTGTGCTCAGAGTGTGTACACTCAAGTAAACGTAATAACAAGGTCTTCGTTTAGAAAAGCTCTACTGTCTTCAGTTCACACTAATTTTGGGGGGATCTGGGAAGGGCCTTGGTGCTTTACTCTGCTCATTCACTCGCACTTCTGTGTTTTCCACGTCAGATCACTGTCCTATGCAGTCCCCTCCTGAACTGTGCTGTGCGTGACTGTGGCTGAGGCAATCCTTCTCTACAGTGTCTGTCCCAATGCTCGCTATGCTGTGGTGACGGCTCTGCAAAGCCATCAGTGTGTCTGCTGTGGTCACCACTGAGTTGTTGTCACCTAGAAGGCAGCACACAGACTGCAAGGGGTGAAGGGAGGCAGCAGGCTGGCACTGACTCAAGCTAGACACACATTTACCATGCCACACCCACACCTAGGAATTCAGATGAAAAAAAGACATGTGTCAGAAAATTGAACATAGCCATTCAGGTACTTTAACTGAAACTGGGAAGAAAGCTTTATCAAAGAATACTAGTTAGCTATAAAGAATTGTTCACAGTCACAACAATATGAGCAAATACTAAACCAATTATGACCGATAAAAGATTATTGACCACTGGGCTTGCAAGAGGGCTTTGCAGGTGGCATCTGCTACCAAGTCAGATGATCTGAGTTCAGTTTCCAGGACCCACAGACGTAAGAACTGACTATCCCAAGTTGTCTCCTGACCTCCACAAATTCTGTTGCATGCATGCGTGCACACACACATGCGCGTACAGACAGTCTCTCAGTCTGTCTCTGTCTCTCTCAGTCTCTGTCTCTCTCAGTCTCTCTCTCTCTCTCTCTCTCTCTCTCTCTCTCTCTCTCTCTCTCTCTCTCTCTCTCTCTCTCTCTCTCTCTCTCTCTCTCTCAAATCTATAGTGACAGGAAGCCGATCAGTGGACATGCAGGAGAGCCTGAATGGATGTGGCGGAGATTTTAAGGGTGTCAGGAGCACAAAACCCTTGGGGCATGATGATTCATTATTTTGGTTTTGATAATGATGTCACAGGTATATAGAGTGAAAAGACACTACACTGTACAACTTTAATGTGCAGACTGTTAAATTTAAAGTAAGCCTCAAGAAAGTTATTTTGTCTGTGGTTTTCTGAGACAGTCACATGTAGACAAGTCTAGCCTCCAACTCACTAGGTTCTGGAGGATGGCCTTGAGCTCAGGACCCGCTGGGTCCCTCTCAATGTCCCCAGAGCTCAGTCACAGCCCCTGGCTATTCTACAATATGAAAGAAAGACCAAGTAACCCCGGTGGGTGTCCCCCACGGCAGCCATCTGAGGAAGCCAGCTGGGGGAGGGCTGTAACCCTGGGTGGGTGTCCCCCAGGGCAACCATCTGAGGAAACCAGCTGGGGGGGGGGCCTGTAACCCCGGGTGGGTGTCCCCCACGGCAGCCATCTGAGGAAGCCAGCTGGGGCGGGGGTAGGGGGGGGCACTGTGGATAGAGGGAGAAGTCCAGGTACCAGGAGCTGCAAACAAAATGGATCTGAGGGCGCCTGATGCACATCAGATAGAGCAGGCCAGCGGGAGGCAGCGGAGTAGGGAGGGCACCTGCTCATGCCGCAGACACACAGTCGGACCGACCGTACGGCAGGGGACTGCAAGGGGTCAGCTCTCTCTTCCCAGGCCCAACACACAGCTCCTAGCGCTTCTCGAGACTGAGGAGGCAGCAGAAGCTGACTACTGTTATTGAAAGATCACTCCAGGTCCTGTGTGGAGAACAGACTCTAGACTGGGCAGGGGAGGATCAGCTAAGCCAGAAGGACAGATGACAGTTGTAGTGCTGGCTTGAGACAGAAGGTTTTGAAAAATAGCTAGCAGATATATTTTTAAGGAAAGGTAATGAGATTTGTTGCTTGACTCAATGTTCAACTGACAGGGGGAAAAGGGTGTGTTTGCTGAGGCTAACAAGACTGTCAGGCCGAGGAACTGTTTCCAGAGATGGAGAGCACAAACGTACCTTGAAGAGCTAGGTGCATGCTCTCCATTCTCCGCTGTACTTATGTCTGGATATAAACTGCCACGACAGTTTTATCACTATTTTATCACTAGTGTGCTGAGTAATCTGCGCTGGTTTTCATTCCCTCATCCAACCTCAAAAATATCTAGATCAGAGGCTAGACAGGCATGGGCTGTAACCCCAGAGCTCCAGGGGCGCAGACAAAGGGTCCTCCAGCGGGCCGGCTCGCTAGACTACAGGGACTGGCATGCTGAGTTAAGTCAGGGACCCTGCCTCAGTCAGTCTCCAGACACCGATGAAGACACACCACACACACATTTAAAACCAACACATCAGCCAGTGCCTTGTGTGGGATAAGCTGGGAGGCAGGATTGCTCAGGGCCACTAACCACCTAAGTGCTCTACCTTGCTCTTCAGATGGACTGTGGTACAGAAGAGGCAGAGGCAGAGAAGTGCCGGGCGCCAGAGCAGAAAGATGGAGACAGCTGCTCTACCGGCCGGCAACGTCCACCTGTCTGTCTGAGCTGTGCACCATGCCTGCAAGAGTCTCACCTTTTAAAATATTTCAAGTTATTGAATCCGGTTTTTAAGTTTTAAAGCATTTTTCTTAGATTATGTGTCTGTGTGTCTCTGTGTACAGGTGCAGGGCCGATGTGGCCGAGTCAGACCCCTTAGAGGCGGAAGGGAGGGCGGCTGTGCTCCCTGACGCTGCTGGAGACTGACCCAGGGTCTCTGCCGGCCGAGCAAGCGCCTTCAACAGCTGAACCATCTCCCTCGGACCTTCGTCAGGTCTTCTCAAGTTAGCTTAACTATTCAATGGTAACTTTACTTCTTAGACAGACTTTTATTTCCGGGCTGGAGAGATGGCACAGTAGTTAAGAGCAGCGCTGCTGACCCAGACGACCTCGACTCAATTCCCAGCGCCCACATGGCGGCTCACAAGTGTCTGTAGCTGCAGTTTTAGGGCCTAGTGTGCTCTCTGGACCCTCACAGGCACTGGACACGCCTGGTACAATTCCCGCCCTCCCCCATTCTGCTCTGCACAGAAGCAGGCACGTTCACGCACCTCACCCCTTGTGTCAGACTGTCGTGCTCGTCTTTATTCAGAGACCGAGTGTTGGCACAGAGAGCTGCAGGCCTGGCAGGGCAGGAGACACTGCGTGCGGCTCTAAAGCTACTTCTAGCATCCTCAGATTGTGACAGCTTCTCCACCAGCCTCAGATCCCTGAGTCCGACAGTGAGTCCAACCATGCCTGTGAGCTGCACCCTGGTGTGTGTGTGTGGGGGGGAGGTAGGGGGGGAGCCCCCGCATGGGTGCGTAACTCATGAGGGAGGAACACTGGAGAAACACCTATGATGATGGTGTGTCCAGGGACAGAGAGCCGCTCACATATTTAAGCTGTTATAATGAGGCGTGACCGTGAATACCCGTGCTGGCCTTCTCACGTAAGTACTATTATTCAGAGTGAAGTAGTGGCTAGCAAACTTGAGAAGGGGGCTTCAGGCGGATCCCTCGTGGCTGAAACTGCAGTTCATGGAAGCTGATAGACCACTGGCCCAAAACAACATCATAGTGGAATCTTGACTCAGAAATCAGTAAAACAACCAACCGAAGCCCATAGATACGAAGAACCATGCCATAGCTCCGCGGCCGGCAGTTACCTTACCTGGTCGTACCCGTAAGGCCTCTGCTGGGGTGGCTGCGGTGGTCCCGGCTGTGCTGGTCTGTAGCCCCCGTACTGCTGACCCTGGCCCTGAGGATAATTAGGATACTGAGGGCCTGGACCGCCCTGGGATGGACCTGCAAGACAGCAACAAGCACTCAGGTAAAGCGAGAGAGAGTCTCCATAGCTTCAGCAAGAATTTCAAACAGATGATACTAAGCTCTTGTGTCTAAACTGAAAGGGCAGTTAGCACCTTGACGCTCGCACAGTGTGCTGTGAGACCAAAGCTAATGACTGCAGTAGAAGCAAAGCCAGGAGCTGCTGCTTCCGTGAGACGGCTGTGCTACTGTCCACACCGGAGGCTGACAAGGCGGGCTCAGGAAGCAGACAGGAAACACCGCTGTACGTTCTCCCAAACTCTGCACGGTACGGGAGCTCAGTAACCACACCCTTAGCAGTGCTTTTAGCTAGAACGACACACACTGTCTTGAATAATCTTTCATCTGAATAATCTTTCGCTCTGCACTGAAAAGGCAACTTTTCATAGCGAGTTACTTGTGTACCTAATATCTCTTCTCTAAGCTCACACAGAGCTACTTGTACTCACTCACACATGCCAAACAGAGCTGAAAATCCTTTCCTGTTTTTCAAGCTGTCACCTTACCACTAAACAAGGAACCAGCCGTCTTTAGTCTGCAGTTCTTTCTCCACAGATTATTAGTTTGTCTAAGGGGAGCACCTGCATGCATATGTCTGTAACTATGCTTGTGTGTGTGTGTGTGTGTGTGTGTGTGTGTATGTGTGTGTGTGTGTGTGTGTGTGTGTGTGTGTGTGTGTTCACGCTAAGTCTCTGCCTTGTTCTTTGAGACAGACTCTTGGTAGCTGAGTCATTCAGTAAAAAGTAACTGGCCAGAGGCCCCATGGCCCCTCCTGCCTCTGCCTCTCCAGTGCTGTGGCTAAAGACATGGCCTTCTCACGTGGGTGCTGGGGATGACTAAAATGCTCATAAAATGGTAACGGCTGGAGAGGAAGAAGACACCGTGGGTAAGGGCACTTGCCACCAAAGCTGGTAACCTGAGGTCAATTTCCAGGACACACATGGTGGAAGGAACTGACTCACGTGGGCTAGCCTCTGACTTCTACTGAGCACTGTGCTCCATGTGTGGACACGGACACACACAGACACAGACGCATACACAGACACACATGCACATACCACTTTCTCTAAACAGATAAACAGATGATTAACACGTCTCCTGGTAGACAAGCTCACCGTAGCCCTGCTGCTGCCCCGGGTACCCCTGCTGCCCCGGGTACTGCTGCTGCTGGGGTGGGTATCCCTGCTGTGGAGGTGGTCCTTGATAAGCGTCCTGCTGCTGGCCGTACTGCGAGTTTCCTACAGAAGAGATGGAGAAGAGGAGAGCAAAGCCCTGAGAAGTCTGCAGAATTAACGATTTCGTTTTTTTTTTCCCTCTAAGATGCACAGCCAAACAATACAAGAACAAAATGAAATGCCATATCGATTTAAAAAAAAAAACAACAACTTAACAAAACAAAGAAAAAACTCAAACCAAACAGAAGGATTTCGGCCAAACAAACTGCAGTTAAAGCCAATTGTGCAAGGTTGAACTGCAGCTCTGTCAGCGCCTCTGCCATTACGAGCATTACAGTGACTGGAGCACCACAGTCCTAAGATCATGACTACGCTAAATAAAATAAAAAAGACAAAATTAAAGACAGCTACAGGAGCACACACTAGCTACAAAAGATCAGCAAGCTCTTCCCTAAGGCTCTGTGCTGAGATGTAAATAATACACATGTATGCACAGGCACACACACACACACACACACACACACACGCACACACATATGCACACACACACATATGCACACACACACACACACACACACACACACACACACACACACACACACACACACACACAAGGGGTGGGGGAATAGGATTGATGGATTTATGTTCAAAGAGGAAATTTCCACGGAGTAGAAGAGCATTTTTAAATGTTTTAGTCTTTTCACTGCTGTTAGAAGTGACACACCATGGTTACACATTCTAAAAACTTGTCAGGTTGTTTGGGGGACGCCCTGTACCTCTCCAGACAGCCAGCCACTAGTACTCTAAGAGAGCTTTGCATGGGGAGACACTGTCCTATGCAGAACTGCCATTCCTGGAGAAGGGGTGTGCATGTGTATGTGTGAAGGTATATAGATACCTCCTTCGTAGTAATGTTGTGAGGATTCCTCATAAGGCCTATCGTAGCCTTGTTCAGGATACGACGGTTGCTGATAACCGTAATCATTATGACCTACATCAATTCGACAAGAGACAGGAAGAAACGTTAATGGCCACTGAGTGAAAACCCTACAATTAAACTTTAAAACTGAAGAAGAAAAAAAAAAAGAAAAAGAAATGGAAATACATAAAAAATTTTAATTGCATTAGCAAATATTTACCAACGAGAATGCTTTCACCATAAGATTACAAGCACACCATTTCAAGGCACGGAGCAGTAGTAGTCTTAGAACGGTTACACTCGTCCTCAAAACTATGATAATCCTCACTGAGGGCCACAAACCCTTACATTCTGTTTTAAAAAAGGAAATGAGAACATCTAGGCCTCTCGTGTGTAAGTAATCCAAGTCCAATCAGAATGAACAAAGGATGGAAGTTATCATGGCTTCTCAAACCCCTGTTCTGCTGGTCGCCATTTCCACAGCATACACTAAAAACAATACAAAATATGAGGTCTTTGAGTGTGTACCCCGAAAAGAAGCGAAGTGAGTTTCTAACACTCTAATATTTTATTGCATCAAGTACAAGTGTTTCACAGTGTTTTTAGATGCAAAAAAAAAAAAAATCATTTTTTTTTAAGATATGATCTCTCACCCTGGATTCCTGGAGCTCACTCTGTAGACCAGGATGGCCTCAGATTCTCAGGGACCCACCTGACTGGCATCTAAGTAAAAATGTATTTTATAATGCAGTCATTTTAAAGATCTTTAGAAATATTTCTAGAGTATTCTGCACATAAAAGTTCATAGAATTCCTATTTCCTGAGTTGGAGAACACCTTTAAGTTTTGTGACTCAGTAACTTCTACCAGTAGACTAGACTATTTTTTTTTTTTATTCTTTAATGTTTCACTTAAATGTAGGAACTAATTAATGTCTTCAGTTGCTAAAAATAGGGTACTAATATTCCGAAGAGGCCGACTTAGGAGTAGGAAGGACTATATAGTACACGTCAGTACACAAGGACCATTAAGTACACGTCATGCGCATTGTGTGTGTGAAAGCCCTCAAGCCACTTCTAGAGTTGGCAATATTTGATCAACCTGCTTACTAGGGCCAAGGCTGGCTGAGATAAAAGTTCTATTGTGACCCAATCATGCCTGTTCACAGGTCTTGGAATCATTAAAGGTCTGCATGTGACAGCAAGACCACATGCCCACAAGGACAGAAACCTTCGCTGCCTGGCCCTTTGTAGAGAACTCAGCCAAGCGCCCATCCGTGCATCTGTGGGCAAGATCCTGGACCTGAGAGAAGATACTCAATTTTGCCTAAGGAAATATAATCGTGGATAACACTCTGTATGTGTCAAGACCTATGATACATACATCTGTGAAAACAGGGTACTGCGTAGATTAAGGACGAGCTAGCACAAGTAATAAACTTTAAGTTTTAATAGTTACAAAAATAACATGCCTATCTTTAATTGAAAGGTTTAAAATAATACAAATTTCATATTTCAGGAAATGTTCAGAACCCAAAACCATTAAGTCCAACACAACTGCTTAAGAAGTACTTTAAAAGCTTACTTATATTTACCAGGTGGCACCTTTTAAGTTCTTCTGTAAATGTACTATTATTAAAGTCTAAATTTAAGAAAAAAAGCTTAGCCGGGCAGTGGTGGTGCACGCCTTTAATCCCAGCACTTGGGTGGCAGAGGCAGGTGGATTTCTGAGTTCGAGGCCAGCCTGATCTTCAGAGTGAGTTCCAGGACAACCAGGGCTACACAGAGAAACCCTGTCTTGAAAAAGCCAAAAAAGCAAAAACAAAAACAAGAAAAAAAGCTTAATATATCCACAAAGAATTAAGGAGAGGAAAAACGCACCGATACTCTAAATCCCAGTGGCAGGAAACCCTGAGGTAAAACCTCGCAGCTCTAACCAGAGTTGCACAAGTGTCACACCATCATGGGCAAACATGTGTGTGATCCTGGTGTCAGTGTTTAATGCAGACACGCCTTCATGCTTCATAGTCTGACAAAAGCAGCAGCAGAAATGTCATTGAACACAAACTCTATCTTCTTGTTGGTTTGGTTAGGTTCTAGTCAAGGGGTCCTAAACTTTAGCCTGAAGTTTCTCTGCCATATAATTACATTAAAAATAACAAAAGGATTTACTACTCTAAGGATGAAATATTTTGGCAAAACACTTAATTAAAAGAAAATTTACTATGTAATATTACTTTCTAACTGTTAACATTACCTATTATTTTAC
The DNA here is from genome assembly GCA_964023405.1 of Apodemus agrarius. Taxonomy (NCBI): domain Eukaryota; kingdom Metazoa; phylum Chordata; class Mammalia; order Rodentia; family Muridae; genus Apodemus; species Apodemus agrarius. The sequence goes on from OZ030021.1 coordinate 4,985,489, forward strand.
CAATTCTATGTTTAATTTCTCTTCAACATTAAAATATAAAATCTTCAAACAAAAATTTTTTACAATGCCCAGTAAAAAAAAACCTACTGTGCGCCTAGATTATCACTGCATGTACTTTCTTAGCGTGTAGCATTCCTTGGCGGAGTCAATGTCTTACAAGTCATGTTCCCTTTTAAAGGAGGCAGGGGGAAGCCACTAATACCTTATCTATTGCTATATTGTGGACACATCTTTTCTTAAGAGCAAGCATATAAGGCACAATTCTTTCCCAAGAATGGAACATAAAGAAAATAAATACTCCTCAAGCGCAATATTCTCTATAGTCTTATGGAATTATAATCTATATACAGAATGCATAAGAGCAAAACAATGGGTGAACTTTATAGCATATTAATTAAATCTATAAAAATACAAGAGGAGGAGGAGGAGGAGAAGAAGAAATCTGCATTTATCTTGGGTTTAAATGAACAATCCTAAATATAAAAAGATCCTCTTTCACACAAGAGACATTATAGTGATGGAAGGAGGTCCTGATGGCACCAACGGTGATACACAACTATATCTTGAATTAATTACAAACCAATGTTCTTCCTGTCGGTACTATGCAATATGCAATGTTTCTAAATGAAGAGACAAGTTGGTAGTTTCTTTGCTCTTCGTTAAAATGTTGTGAAATGCTTTCTACATAATACTGGGCAGGGATAGAAAACGGGAAGGGTAACATTCGGAGAGATTACCATCAGGGTAATATTGCTGGTTCATGCCTTCTGGAGGACCTTGTGCGCCATGACTGTATTGGTCCCCATAATAATCTTCCTGGCCTGCGTACTGCTGTGGTGGGCCTGAAAAACCACAACCGGTCAAGACATAAGTCATGTGTTCTCTACGTCATCAGAGGCGGTCTTTTCTAATCTGGGTTAGGAGACAGACTACTTCTGAGCTGGAGACTCCCCACAATGCTTTGGCACTATTCCCACGTACACACGTCACATTTATAAAATTAATATAAGACCATACACATATTATCAAGTAATACCAACTCAGGAAGACAGCCTCTGAAACAGAGGCTAAAGCTGGTGGAAAACTGATTTCTTTTTACTTTTTACATTAGTATTAAAGCACTCTGACGTAAAATTGGCTTTGTTCTCTGTCACATATTTAGTAGCTTCTAGAAAATGGAGGGAGCTGTTCCTGTTATAAATGAATAAATCTGACAGAAAAGTTCCTGGTGTCATAGTTCCCTAGAGAACACCAGACAACAGGAAGCTGTGTGCTGGGAAGCTCCTATATGCCTCAGGACCCTCTGTCCCCTAAACCCTGCTCCCTGTGTGGGTGCTAGGGGGGCCAACAAAAGCCCTGGATTCACCTAGAGAAAAAGTTCATTAAAACTTAAAGTCTTTGATTGCTGTTGTTTACATTAGGCGAGGAATTTCCCCAATGGCTTCTCACCCTGCTGCGGAGGTCTGTAGGGCGGCATCTGCCTCTGGCCCATCATGTGACTGCCCTGGCTGACTTGGCCCATCAGCCCCATGGGCGCCTGCTGTCCCTGGTAGTGCTGTGCCCCTCCGGGTGGCATGTTGTACTGCTGAGAAGGAGGCTGCTGGTGCATCATGGGACCTGCGGACACACACACAAAAAATCACCATACAGTATTCTGGCACAATAGTTCATCAGTTTATGATGGATACAAGAACTTCTTACAACCTAATACGCACTCAAAGTGTGTAATCAAACAAGAAACACTGACTTCAAGTATATATTTCAAGTATATATAAATGAGTCTTGGCACAAAGCTCACACTCCCAAATTTATCTGCAAATAAGGACAACAGCCAAGCCCTGGCGGTGGCCCTCAGGTCCACCGGAGTACTCCAGTCATCTGTAAAAAATCAAAATGGAGACAAGCTCTTTCTGGCATGTACATCTCTGTCCGCATCACCTCACTGTCTCTCTGACAAAAGCATCCTCCTGAAGCATGAGGAAAGAAACGGAAACAAAACCAATACAAGAAATCAACTTCCGGGCTTCTGCGCCCTTCTCTATGTAGAGGGAGGAGAAAGACGGATTTCTTTGTATGTGTGTGAGCTTGCATGATTTATTTATTCTGCATGCACGTAGGAGCCCAGGCTAGACAAGGGCGGGCATCCGGAGAGCAGGAGTCACAGTACTGTGAGCTGCCCACTGTGAAGGCGTGGGACTGGACGCAGGTCCTCTGGAAGAGCCGCGAGCTCTTCTCACCCTGAGCCATCTCGCCGGCCCTTCGCTTTCAGTCCTTTTAGTAGACATTTATTCAATAGTGCTAAGCAGAAACCTATAGCAGCCCTTCATAAACAGACCAGCTGAATTTTATAAACTTCAACTTTATGCAAAAATTTAAAAAAGAAATCATTCCCTTTTCCAAATCTCTTACAGGCTTTATAAACTTGAAATCAATCGTCTATGGTGTTTTTTTTTTTTTTTAATTTCATGTACACGGGTGTTTCACCAGCATGTGTGTGTCTGTGTACTATCTGTATATATGCCCAGAGGCAGAGGAGGGAAGGCACTGGATCCCCTAGAACTGGAGTTACAGACATGAGAGTCTGCCAGGTGGGTGCTGAGAACTGAACCGAGGTCCTTTACCAGAACAGCTGAACCACGCCTCCAGCCTCCAGGACCTCGGCGTTCCTTAATAACTAAAATCCTCTCACCTTGCTCACCCTCTAACCCACCCCCACCCCCGTCTCCCCGTCCTAAAAACTACCAGGAAAAGACCTGTAATAAGGCAGGGGCTACACAGTCAGGGTGCGAATACAGTAATTGCTGTAGCACACACAGTGAAGACTGTAGCCACATGACCAGCAGAGGCCATCTCGTCCCTGCTGTTGCCACCTAGCGGTGGAAGATGCTCTCATCCTACCCCTCCACTCCACTCCCAACCACCACCCACCCCTGCCTCAAGCAGTATTCTGCTTAAGTAGTGTCAAAAGGCAAAGGCCAGAGCGCTTGGAGAAGTTCTGCAGGTCGCAATGACACAGTTGAGTCACGGGCTCTTTATGAATTTAAGCAAATATCTAAAGACCACGCGGCCGCTTCTGTAAGCCTCCAGGGACAATGTGAGTACGAGGCTTTACCTCCCTGGCAATGTGACCGTCCGGATAGTCGAAAGAAATGCTTGTTCAGAGCTACCACCTCCCTAACTACCTTTGTGCTTTCTGCTTTCTCCTGAGTTCTCGCTCTCATTTCATCTTTTCAGTTTTTATAACGGTAAACGGTAATTCTCCAACACTGACTCTGGGGCTCTTCAGCACAGACATGGCTCAGGAGGAGTGTGGAGGAGGCGGGGCCTGGGCACACTGCAGGTGCCCTGCACGCTTTCCCCTGCACGGCCTCGGCAAGCAAGGGATCCACAGAACATGGTCTTGCTAACAGTCCGTGACAAGACTGCACACGCACACGCCAAGCCCGAGTTCAAAGAGCAGCTCCGCGCCTGTCCTTGTCACCTGCACTTCTAAGCGTTGGGGTTTGCGCCTGCCCGGATGGGTGTGAGCCATGCACACGGCTCGAGTCCCGGGAGCCCACCAGATCCCCTAGAGCTGGAGTTATGGACAGTCATGAAATGCTGTGTGGGTACCTGGGAGCCGAACCCAGGCCCTCCAGAAGAACAAGTGTTCATAACCTCTGAGTTATCGCTCTATTCATGAACTTTTGATATAATATGATAAAAATATTAATGCTGTTACTCATAATTTATTGTCAACCTGAATGGGCCTTTTAAAATTTCATTTTCAAGAAATGAAAGGTTAACCTTATTTTTAATATCAAAAAAAAAAAATTCCGCTGGGTGGTGGTGGCGCACACCTATAATCCCAGCACTTGGGAGGCAGAGGCAGAGGCAGAGGCAGGCGGATTTCTGAGTTCGAGGCCAGCCTGATCTACAGAGTGAGTTCCGGGACAGCCAGGGCTATACAGAGAAACCCTATTTCGAAAAACCAAAAAAAAAAAAAAAAAAAAAAAAAAAGGAACTCCTGACTTAGAAGTAACAGTGCAGTTAGACCATATCTGTATACTGGAGCCAAAGTGAAAGTCATAGCTAGGGGAGGGGAGATTCCCAAAAACCTATCACAACAAAATTCTGTCTCACTTGAAAGTCCTTCCAGGAGAAAGAAATCCCAGCACAAGGCATAGCTGGGCAATGCCACTTGAGCCCTGTCCCTTGGGACTGCCGGCGGCTCCGATCCAGCCACCTCCTCCCCACCTCCTTATCCCCCCCTCCCTGCTCTCTGTCACTTCCCCAGGACCCTCACTTCACTCAGGATCAGCCTTTAATCCAGAGGGAAGGGGACAGGGTGGCACCGCCCCCACCAGGCATTCTGCACCACCCCCTGAAGGCGAGGCCGTGAAGAGTTTCAAACCTCAATTCTGATTATCCAGGACGCATTCGGCTTTCCTAACACTGTGATGGAGACAGGTTAAAGGACAAAGGCTAGTCTACAGATGCACACCCCAGACTAAAGCAGGGGTTCATGATGAAGGAACGTCACTGCATCGCTGCCGCAAGGTACAGAGGCACGCGCGGTCACTTCAGTTTCCTTGTTTCTCTATAAATAAGGTCGATATTAGATACACTACAAAGTAGATAATGCATACACAAAGATGTATAATACCTCACTAATCTAAGATATAATTTTTATGTATTTTGCAAAGTTCATAAACCAGATAGATATTCACCATTCCCACACTAATCCATTTTGAATTTTACAATTTACTATGTAGTCTACAATAAAAATTCTACATTAAACACAGAAAATAGTCCAAAATTGCTATACTTCATGTTACTGAAATCCTGACCTCCAAGAAAATTTTGTCAAGAAGAAAATTTGAGTGTTTCTTATTATGTACCAGGTCCAGGGCAAGGCCAGGGTGACAGACAGATGTGACGGGGGCTGGAACCATCTCAGGGCTTTACACTTAGACCAAAAAGAACTTACAGGCATTAACAGCTCATTAACTTGGTGTTATTTTAAAAACATTCTTCATACATGCACATACATGTGCACACCCACTCATATCTTCACACACGAACCACCTTCCCAGACAGTTATTTAGTTAGTTATTTATAGTAACCGTTTCTTAATGGCCGTGATTCTCAGCCCCACTGACATTCACCATATTTCTGGAGTCCCCAAGAGGGGCTGCCCCTGAGAGCACAGGACAGACACACAGCTGAACAGTTCCACAGTGTGTAGCCTAGTCCCCACAACAAGGGACCGATCACGGCCACCCTGGGCAGCGGGGTGACACTCTAGTCCCCACAACAAGGGACCGATCACGGCCACCCTGGGCAGCGGGGTGACACTCTAGTCCCCACAACAAGGGACCGATCACGGCCACCCTGGGCAGCGGGGTGACACTCTAGTCCCCACAACAAGGGATCGCTCAAGGCCACCCCTGGCAGTGGGGTGACACTCTAGTCCCCACAACAAGGGATCGCTCACAGCCACCCCTGGCAGTGGGGTGACACTCTAGTCCCCACAACAAGGGATCGCTCAAGGCCACCCCTGGCAGCGGGGTGACACTCTAGTCCCCACAACAAGGGACCGCTCACGGCCGTCCCTGGCAGCGGGGTGACACTCTGCCTCTCTCATGGCCATTGCACGCCTTTCACAAGCTAGTCTGAGAACTATATTATGGATTCTGCTTCCTAGTGATTAAAAAATTAAAAAAAACATGAGTATGCTATTGATTAATAGATGTAGCAACAAAGCTAGGGCATATTTTAGTTAGCAACCCCTCAAAAAATTACTTACAGTTTGAACTAGACTTTACAGTGACTCATAAAGACATTCATTGGTAAACATCTGTTGGTGACTGAACAGAATTCCAAACCTCTGGATTGGATGGCACAGTGACAATCTGCTGTGAGGGACCCTGTCTGCCTAAGGACGGGCGACACCAGGACGCCTGGCTTGGGTCACGGGTAGAGCGCAGCTGCTACACTGTTTGCCTAGAATTCACAAAGCACCAGCCTGGATCGGAGTTTTATACAAACCAGGCTCGATGCTGCGTGCACGCCTGTAATCCCAGCTCTCAGGCGGTGTAGAGGAAAGGCTCAAGAACTTCAGGCCACCTTCAGCTAGCTGAGCTACAGCCCGGGCTGCAAAGCCAGGAGGGCATGGACGGGCTTGTAGGGAGTGGAGGGAAGGGGGAAATGCGTAATTATTTTAAAATTCTAAAAAGTAACGGCCGAGGGACTCCAATGGCACAGAGAAGGACGCTGGTTTCCTCATGTGTTACAGCAGACGGGCACACAACACATGACACACATGATACCGTGTGACCGAGGCACACAGAGCATCTGACTGTCATGAACAGAGTACAGAGGAAAGAAAAATAACAATTACATCATGAAAACTACTGAAATTTCTACCAAGAGCCTAAGTCTAGGTTACTGTGCCGATAGACAGTGTGTGGAATAGTAATTTAAAGCATGTATCAGGTGTGGCAGGGTTATGCTACCGTGCCTATTAGACTACACGTATGGAATAATCTAAAACATGTATCAAGACTGGCAGTGTTTCCTAGTTCACGCTCTAGGCCTCTTACGTCTTCCAGAGCTTTCCTATTAATCAGAGGTTAACTCTTCTAACTAGAAACTGGTGCATTATAACAAAATATCTGGTCTGGACTACAACAGAAAGGCTGCAATACCCCTCAAACCCTTTATCACAGCAACCGTGGTATCAGTGCTACTCTGAAGACGGTAAGGAAGAACAAAGATAGCATGACTCAGTCGCCCAAAACACTAGTTACCAAACAAGACATTCCCAGGGGATACTTCAATAACTCTAGTGAGTGAATCATGATTTGCGATCTGCTTCCTTTAACTGCATAGTGGTGAGGCCAGCACTGAAAACAGTCCCCTATGGGCCCATAAACTACGTTGTTTTAATTTCTATATTGGAGGTCCTACAGCTCCTAAACTTAGGTCGAGTTTGGAGAAATAACTAGATGTATCATAGAGTCCACGACACAGGTAAACTATGTGTGCATCTTCTCATAACCATGCCAGGTGAGCGAAGTCTCCTGGTGCTGAGGGAGACGACAGCAGGCGCGTCCTACTGCCCCTTCGGATGCCGCCTCTGCACCTGTCCTGATGTGATCTGTGCCCTTGGGACAATGACATGTAGAATGGCATTCAGTTGTGCTCCACAAGTTCTCCCAAAAGTCACAAAACCTAAAGGGGGTTAGAAACCGCTCACGCTTGCTCTCCGCTCACACGTAAGCTGAGCCTCTGTGTAACCCTGGCTGTCCTGGCTGACCAGTGTCCTGGTCACTCTGTAGACCAGGCTGGCCTTGAACTCAGAGAACTGCCTGCCTCTGCCTCCCAAGTGCTGAGATTACAGGCGTGCGCCACCAGTGCCCGGCTCAGTGTTTCTTAATACAAAGATAAACGTGAAAATCTGAGGCTTGTCTAAGGATTTTTGCCATTTTCAATGCGAACAAAAACATTAAATCAACCTTTATTAAATGAGACTTGGGGGCAGGGCAGTACCAAGGACTGACTGAACTTTTGGTCATGGAAGAAAAAAATTTTTTTTTAAATTTATTTATTTATTATATGTAAGTACACTGTAGCTGTCTTCAGACACTCCAGAAGAGGGAGTCAGATCTTGTTATGGATGGTTGTGAGCCACCATGTGGTTGCTGGGATTTGAACTCAGGACCTTCGGAAGAGCAGTTGGTGCTCTTAACCTGCTGAGCCATCTCTCCAGCCCCAATGGAAGAAATTTTTAAGAGATAAATACGAAAAAAAAAAAAAATCCCTTTCATTTTTAGAATTTTTCAAGCTTCCTAAAATAGGACTATTTGCAATGTAGTGATGTAGTGTGCTCCAATCTCTGCTGTACTTTCCAATCTCTGCTGTACTTTTAAGTCTAAACAGGAAAAATATTTATATATAGCTCACTGTCATAAAAAGTACCTAAAAAAAGGTTTTATGGTGAAATAAACAAGCCAAACAACTTTTTAATGAAACTTTCATTTGCCAAATCAGCTTTTGATTCGATAGGGCCCAGGTAACTTGAGCACCTCTGATCAAAATCATGTAAATGTATTCGTATTTTGAAATTATAATATTTCATCATAAAAAATTTTAGCACAAGCCCAACTTCCTTTATCTGAGTAACTCTGAGCAATCTGATTTTTTTTTTAATCAAATCTGAGGCTCACTACGTTTATAGTGAAATAGCTTTATGGTGGCAATGTGCCAAATGCTTTGACACAGCAATTAGCAGAACAGAGCGCCACTTACTGGCTTTTAGTTACTATTTGCAGGATACTTAAAAGAGAACGGTGGTAACAACTTTACTAAGACTAGTAATAAACTGGAGGGTGCCCCAGCATGCATAGCGGCTAGCTGGGGGTACGGGCGAGCCCACTGAATACCAGGCAAACCCCTCCCTGCCTCAAATAGCAGAAAAGCCATCAGACTTACCAGAAGTGGCCCTGCAAGTGAAGGAGAGCAGGCAAAGGGTGTGCCCGTCTTCTTCGGGACTTACCCAGTGGCCGGCATTACGCAACAAACCAACACAGAACCCCAAATAAAGGTGTGAAACAAACAACATGCAATTTAATTTCCAAGCACAAATAAAAAGACTCAGAGCAGCCTCGACTCCACTCCACGTCATTTCTCATGTGCACAACTGTGACTCAGTTCACACTTAAGACAAAGGCTGTCTCAAATGACCAAGACAAATGCACATTTGACTCAAGAAAAGCATAAACGTTCAGTCCTGGGCCTTATGCTCGCAATCCCTGCAATGGAGAGGCTGAGCAGAACCTCCACAAGCTGGGCCAGCCTCAGCTACACAGCAGAAACCCGTCTTTAAAAGCACCCCCTTCTCACCAGACTGGCGGGAGGAGCCAGAGACTTAGGGTAACTGGTGACAGACACAGTAGGGAAATGTACCTATGAAATCGCAGTAAAGCAGTTGCCTACAGAGGACCAGCATGACCATGCCTGGGGAAATGCCACTATGCAGAGGATTCCACGGGAATCCCCGCACCTAGCTGAGGAGCTGGCTACCAGTGCACAGCAGCTGCTGAGGGACGGAGACGAGGCCAGACTCCCAGGTGCTCAGCCCGAAACGCAAGCAATGCAGATGGACTCCATTTATATGCATGTATGTGTTCATATGTACATGTGCACTCACCAGTAGTAAGAAAGAGCCTGAGTTGGGGGAGGGGTGTGAAGGAGCTGGAGTGGGGAAGAGGGCCGGGAGTGCCGTGGTTACCTTGGCTTGGTTGCATGCTCATGTTTGGTCTGGGAGCATAGTTTCCCATTGGCTGCCCCTGACTCATTGTCATCTGGTTCTGCGCGGGCATGCTCTGGGATGACGGCACGGAATGGTTGTAACCTCCCATGGAGCCGTGGCTACTTGAAGGCATGTTCATGGAGCTGTTTGTCATGCTGAGCTGATTGGGTCCAGGTCCCTGCATTGGCATATGGTTAGGCCCTTCAAAGAGAAACGGTCAGAACGGACAATCAGCGTTACGGAGGCGCATGGTACGAATGGTTTTCCATTACTGAACTAACGGCCTAAGCAACAAGCGGAATATTAATCAACAGGAAGTAGGTAAACAGTTTAAACGGTAACTCTGAGCAGGTGATGTGGCTATCTCCCCAGTTCAGTGATGAGGAAACTGATCTTGGAAAGCCAGGACTTGTCTGGAGAGGGACAGGGAGGAATCCTAGCCTGCTAGGACAGCGAGACTCGCAGAGCAGGGCTGCGCAGGAGCAGACACAAGCGAACGGATGAACAGGCCTGTGAAGCAGAATGCCAAAATATGCCAAATGCATAACACAGTTCTATCCGTGGGCAACGGCCTCGGGTTCAGGAAGAGGGCGGGGACAGCTGGACAGAGCATCCGGGAGGGTCCCTACTGCATTCCTCCCATACAACCAATTTCAAATGTATAACAAATCTAAACTCCCCCTTCCCAGAGAATGGGAGGCGAGAGGGAGAGACTGGGAGGAGAAGGGGGCCAGATATTGGGATGTAAACAAATAAATAAATTAAATAATTAGTGAAAAATTAAACATTAAAAGAAAACACAAAGCACGAAGGTAACTTCAAACGAGAACTTCAGAAGCGATCCTGGAGAGGGAAGGCCTTAAGAGTGCTCAGAAGCATGTGTGAAAAACGCAGAAAGAGACAGCACACTCCCGAAATCCCTGGGCTTGCTGGTCAGCTAGTCTAGCCCAGTCAGTGAGGTCTAGGGTCGGAGGACCCTGCCTCAGAGCTCTGATCCAGCACGTTATGAAGAAACACTCCGTACACAGCTGAAGGAATGCAAATCTAAGCAGGTACTGTTTTATACGGAACAGTCTGCAATGACTAGCAAATTTGTAAAGTCCTGGTTTTGGTTTGGTTTGATGACACAAATATTCTGTAGCACAGACTGGCCTCAACTTCACCAGGCAGCAAAGGATGACTACGGACTCCGGGACCTCGCCTGTCGGGTGTTGGGATCACAGGCTTGCGCCACTGCACCCAGTTAACATGTAGCTGGGATCCAATCACTTAACTTCTAGGAACCTACAGGCAGAAAGCCTTGGGGTATACGTATGTATGGATGCAAAAATGTATACATGTGCATAGACATACCAAAACACTCTAAGCTTCATTTCTGTCCCCAGAAAATGACATCCAGATTAGACACATTCCCGAAGGAGGAGGTGAGACTGGAGAGATGGTTCATGGCTAAATGCACTGGCTCCTCCCGGAACACCGGGGTTAGATTCCCAGAACCCACCACATGACTCACAACTATGGGTAGCTAGTCCCAGGGGATCCTATACCCTTTCCCGGCTTCCTCGGGCAACACACACACACACACACACACACACACACACACTGGGAAAACATTTTTATTTTAAAAAAGGGATGCAGTGTGGCCACCAAAGAGAATGAGACAGCTGTCAATACACTGAATGAAGAGCTTATGTAAAGGGAGAGAGGGAGGGAAGGAGGAAGGGAGGAAGGGAGGAGGGAAGGAAGGAAGGAAGGAAGGAAGGAAGGAAGGAAGGAAGGAAGGAAGGAAGGGAGGAAGGAAGGAAACCAAAAAATTACATGAGCCCTTTTTCTTTCTCCCCAGACTCAGAACCAAGCATCTGGAGAGGCAAGGGGTGCAGGAACGTCTGCGCCTTTCGATTTTGCCTCCACGGGCACGGGGACTTACCTTCTAGTCTTAACAAAAAAACAAAACCCAGCAATGACAATTTTTTTTTTGATAAATCTGATTCGAAGAAAAAAAGCTGATTGATTTTAATAGCCAAGATCAAATGATGTAAGTGACCCTAAAATTAAGATTATATAAAGGAACTATTAAAACTATGCTAGAAAGTTAAACATATGAAAGAAAATATAAGCTATTGGCCTTCCAAATTCTCTTATACCAAACAGTAAACTTTGTACTTTTAAGATAGTAATGGGTGTTTTAGAAATTGCTTTAGAAGCTCTAGAATATTCTAGAAAATCTTTTCATTAGTTGACAATCTTTGCTCTTAAAAAGAAGTTCCTCATGGGTGTGCGAGAATGACCTAGCAGGTAAAATTATTTCCTGCCATGTAAGCCTACTGATCCAAGCTCAGTGCTTGGAATCTACATAAAAAGCCGGACACTGCGGCAACCCAGCATTCTTCGCGTGACGTGAGGGGAGGCAGAGAGAAGCTCACAGGCTGGCTAGCCTGGAGAACGCAGCTGCAGCAGAAACAGACCCCGCCTCAGCGAGGCAAACAGCGATGCCTCAATCTTCCTCTGACTTCCGAACACATCCACATCCACAATAATATTTAAAACTTTTAATAAAAAAAACAAACCACTATTATATAAGGCTTTATAAACCAGTATGTATGCCAAGCTACTCGTCATTATTTGCTTCTCTGGGGTTTCCTTGGCTTTGGGCATCGCTGTAATCTGGAGAGCTGGCTAAGAATTCTAAACCTCAAACTCACAGAGCTAACTAAACTGGCTAACCTGGACTAGCACGGTGTCCCAGTTCTAAAGCTGCTGTCCTGGAGAGCCAGGCACGGGCTTGGCAAGCAGCTTTCTCTGCTTCCAGCCTAACTGGAAGCTAAAAGGTGGTCTGTCTGCACTCCTGCCTCCACGCTGTGTGGGGACCAATGTGCGAACCTTGGTGGGAAACGCGTGAGAGGGACAGAAGCACCATCCACCTCCTGCACTATGGCTGCACACGCTCTTCTAAAGCAGGCTACCTGTCTCTCCGCTCACCGCTCGCCCCCTGGATTCTTTTAGCATGTCCGTCCTCCTTGGACACCACCGCAACCCAAGGCACAGCCAGCCGAGTAAGAGCCTATGCTGAGCATTTCAATTATCAGGCTAATAATAAAAATGGGTCTGTTATGTTAATTTACTCTATTGCTAATTGAACAGTGCTCTTTTCTTTCTGGCTAATGAAAATAATCTTTGTCCCCAGAAAGCAAAAATATTCTCACACTAAAGGGAGAGTACACTTTATTAAAACCGACGCTATGGGCTACTTATTATAAAAACACAATAGTTTTAAAGAAACATTGTTTAAAAGGCAACTAGAAAAACACCCAGATGGCCTCAGAAGGTCATTACTGTCCTGCTGCCACAGCTAGGCAGGTAAAGGAAAGGACTCAGTGCAAAAGAAAGCTTACATTAGTCCTTAGCTTGTAATACTGCTTCTAAATCAACTTCCATATTAGTCATTATCTATAAACATACGTACAATAACAATCTTGATTTGGCTTCAGAAATATCTGCAAGGAAATACTAAATACCCTAGGCACTTCGGGGGCAATTCTGTCCCTGTCCCCATGTGGTCTTCGCAGTGTCCCTACTTCTGAGATCAATGCATTTTCAGGTAAAGAAACATGGTACTTTTTGACGAATAGGTTTTAATTCTTAAGCCATGGCACAATCCCTCCCCTGCCCCCAAAAGCTTCTAAAGCCGAATGCATTGCATCGTCTCAGACAGACTAAATTTAGCCAGTTCTGTTCATCAGAGGAACGCTGTGTGTCAGCCACATCAAAGCCCAAGGGCGGCCTGATAAACACTGAATACAGGTCACGTCGCTCTGCAGCTAACAAACTCGAAGCGAGCTTGGACTCGGGGGCATTCGAAGCAGTTTTGTCATCAACAATCTAGTATCCCCGGAGCCCCCATGTCGTTTCAGTTGCTAAGCAACTCTGGTGTTAATGTCTTAGAGGAGAAAAACTTACCAGGCATCTGGCCGTTCATCTGGTTCTGCATGTGCGGTGCAGGAGGGCCCCCACCCACCATTCCGTCGGAAGGCATGTTGTGAGAGCGGGGAGGGGGCGGGGGGCCACTCTGACTCATCCCTCCAGGACCCATAGGCATATTCTGTGTGGGCGGCTGAAAGAAGACAGCTTAGTGAAACAGGAGAAATGGCAGAATAACGTATTAAGGATTCATACGGAATCGCTGCTGTCTATATTACTAAACTGGATATGAACAAAACAATAAATGCATTTCAGTGTCTTCTGATACATTTTAATGATGCATTTATTAATCCCATATTTAATATCCCTCATAACTTCAGTGCCTTGGAAAGTAGACTACAGTTAAGGGGTATTTTAACTTATAAAATCTCACAGGGAAAGGAATTTTCTAACAGGCTATACAGACTTTCCATTTATTTATTTATGATCTCGAATGTGTCTATTGTTATTTAAGTTACATTTAAAAAGCTAAGTGCCCTTTCCTTATGAAGATGTCTGGATGTTTACTAATAGTAGATTTTTACCTGCAAAGGAGATAGCAGCAGTAAAATACGTAAAAGGAACAAGAAGTCTCACAGAACACTGTCTTACACTTAGAGGGTAAGTGCCAGAACCAGAAGAATGCTTTGAAATAGGAGCTGACAGCTCGCCTCGGCAGGTCTGTGCCAGTCACTACTATAGGTTGGGAATGTTACTGATGGCCTCCCAGGGCACAATGCTAATGCAAACCACTCACTAAACCTGAGAGTTCACAAAAGTGTTTCTCTCTCACTCTCTGTCTCTCTCTCTCTCTGTCTCTCTCTGTCTCTCTGTCTCTCTCTCTGTCTCTCTCTCTCACACACACACACACACACACACACACACACACACGCACGCACATGTGTGCGCATTCAGTTATAATGCACACATCTGCCCTGCCCTGCCCTTCCAGACCTGCCAGTAGAGTCAGGTCCAGCAGTCCCTCCCATCTGCCCCCCCCCCAGTTACCCTGCAACTTTGCAGATGAGGACGCAGCAGCGCACAGAAGACAGACACACTGCGCTTCAGACAACACCACTTAAAAACCTCACAACTTTGAACTTCTTTATTAGTAAATCCAGCAAATCACTAACCTTTGGAATTTTTAAATCTCATCTTCAGGTCTTTGTCTAACTTTATACACTTAACAATTTAGTTCTGATTTTAAAAAAGAAAATAAGAAAAAAAGGAACACCAAATCGCACGTCTTACTGTTAATTACATACCTCCCTCCAAATCTGATTGGGATTCAGCCTCCACTCCACCTTGAATCACTATCGTCATTACAAGGCACAACAAACAAACAAACAACCCCTCCTGCTAACGAGAGCCCCGAGGTGCTGGGGAGCACGAATGCGCAAACAACAAGACACAACCTGAAGGATCTAAAAAGCAAGTCTGGGTGAAGGAATGGAAGGCTACCCCTCCAGAAAGAGGGGTCAAATGCAAGACCACACACCAGACCTCGGCCTTTTCCTCGACTGTGCTGTACACAGGGTGAGTCCAGCAGAAAGCTAGAGTTCTCTGGAACCTCTGACAACCAGAAAAAATGATAACTTAAGTATAAAAGATCAGAAGAAGCCCGGAAGCGGAGATGCAGAGCCGGAGGTGAGAGAGGCAGGTGAGTGGAAGGTGACGGACCGGCTGCTGGTGCAGGCGCCCAGTCACAGGGGCTCTCGGGAGGAACTCAAGCTCGCTGGAGAGGGCACCATCTTCTCAGGCTAATGTCAGACTTAACAGATCAGCCTTAGCAAGTCTAACCCGAGCCTCACTAGACTTAAGGTAATCTCTGGATATCCAACACTGAGGGCACAAGAAAACAACACGGGTGTGTACCGCTGCTGCTCAGCCACACGCCACACACTGTTAAAGCCACCGGGCATTATGAAAAACAGGAAGGAAAGGGCCAACAGCACCAGGTAAAAACTGGACGAAACAGCAAATCCTAGAGGGCCAGAACCCACACGTGTCCTGGTGGGGACGCAGGCGCCCTGGCAAACGTCACCACGCAGCAAGCTTAGCACGGAGGCAGTGCTGAATCCGGCAACCCCGAGTCCTGTACAGATTCTAGAGCTGAAAGCACATCGTCTTGGCACAACGTGTAGATAAAGCACTCACTCAGGGATCCCATGGAAGAACCCCCACGTGACAAACAGAACACGGACGACCATACAGTGGGCTACTATTTAGTCACACAGAAACACCGTCTGTCGTCTGTCGTAGGCATGCCTGAAGGTCAGCAAGGGAGAAAGGCTGCACGGAAGAGGCCACCACGTGACTCCGGTTTTACAAATGTGCAGGACGGGTAATCGCAGAGGCAGACGGAAGGCAGGCTAGCTGCTGCCCATAGAGGAGAAGGGAGAACCGAGATTTAGTGGTATCAGATATGAGGGGCTTTTCGTTTGTAAGATTTTGTGTGTGTGTGTGTGTGTGTGTGTGTGTGTGTGTGTATGGGTGTTTTACCTGTATGTATATATGTACCCAAGGAGTCCAGAATGGAGCACTGGATGCTGTGGCCCACCAAGATGGCCGGGAACTGAACCCAGGACGTCCACAAAAACCGCTTGTGCTCTTAGTCACTGAGGCAGCTCTCTGGCTGCTGGATTCGTGTTTTTTGAAATGACAGTGGCAAACGTTTGCATGACTGTGAGCGTGCTGAAGGGCGAGCTGTGTGCCTTACGGGGCTAACACGGTGACTATTACACAACTCTTATTTCAACCCAAAAGGATAGACGGGAAAGAAACAAGAGCAACAGTAAGTTTAAAAAAAATGCATTATGTGTGCGTTAGAGATGGGGGCCACTGTCAGAAGGCAGTTTGAGGGACTTGGTTTTCTCTTTTTCACTGGGATCCTGGGGACCAAATTCACTGTCAGCTTGGCAACGAGCCTCTTTACACCTGAACAACCTCCCCAATCCACAAGTAACACAGAAAGCACTTAAAAATAACCATGCTTGATACTATCAGGAGTGGCTGGGGGTGGGCACCAAGAAAACGGAAAATATCTATAAAGTCCTAGAAATCTTTTAAGGGAGCCAGAAAATAAAGTTACTGAAATTAAGAGTGCAACAGACAGAAACAAAAAAAAAAAAAAAACATGGCTGGAGATAATTTACAGAAACAATACAGAGAAAGAGAAGACACAAGCAGAGAGGACAAGGCTGGGACACAGGGCAGGTGGGGGCGGCGGGGCGGGGCGGGGAGCTGCTCTAACCCGCACTCAGCCCAGGTGTGAATACACATTAGAGAATACACACTAAAACACAGTGATGCATCCAGACAATACTGGCTGAGAGTTTTCAAAGCCAATAAAACGACTCCTTTAAAGTGGTAAGACAATACATAGAAAGTCAACAAGCTAGCCCAGACTCTATACTAAGATAGAATACTCTCTGTCCAACTTGAGAGTGAAATAAAAATTATTTAAGATGAGCAAAAGCTAGAATTTGTTAAAAGAGGTTCACCAAAATAATCAGGGTCTGGAGACATAGCTGAAGACTGCCGAGCCCTGGCTGCTCTTCCAGAGGTCAGTTCCCAGAACCAGAGGGCAGCTCAAACCTCAAACTCCAGCTTAAGGGGACCAACAACCATCTTCTCGCCTCTGCCGGCAACAAGTACATATGCAGGTTAACCCTCAAACATGCAAAAGAAATTAAACGCAAAAGAAATGAAATAAATCTTTTAAGAAGCAAGTAACTACACAAGAACATGTATTTGGGCGAATACAGAAGAAATGAATGAATAAATGAGTATGTCGATAAGCAAACATTACTATTAACATCCAAAGTAACGATAACAGTCTGCAGGCCCGGGAACAGCTCAGGAGCACAGCACTGGAAAGCACAGGGCCCTAGCACGGGAGAGGAGAGCTGCTCCCGAGGTGAAAACTCGCATTCTACAGCGAGGGCTGGCAGGAGCGTGTACACTTCCGTACACAGCTTCAAAGAGCCGTGAAGCAAAAGCAGGGAGGGCTGAGACTAGAGAGGGGGCAGATAATCAGATGACGCAGTCAGGGCATTTGAAACATTAGCTTAAGGAAAGTGACAGGAAAACAAAGTCTGAAGGGCTGGGCAGCTCCTGAGGGGCGGGGCAATGCAGCTCCTGAGGGGCGGGGCAATGCAGCTCCTGAGGGGCGCGGCAATGCAGCTCCTGAGGGGCGGGGCAGCTCCTGAGGGGCAGGGGTAACTCAACACTAGGGCAACTAGCACACTGCAGGCCCTTGACTGTCCCAGCACCAAGAAAGGAAGAAAGATGGGAGGCAAATGCAAAAATTTCTGTATAAAAAAAAAAACAAACAAACCTGATCCAGGCCCTTGGGAGGCAGATCTCTGTGAGTTCAGCCAGACCAGTCTATAGAGCTAGTTCTAGCACAGCCAGGACTACACAGTCAAACTGTGTCTTGAAAAACCAAACAAAAACAAATAAACAAACAAAAACCACCTAATCCATGATTTAAAACCTTTCCTGAAGAAATCGCATGAGCTTTTATTGTGGTTTCTTGTCTAAATCACTTAGGAATAAAAAGAAAAAAATAGAAATTCATATGTAACCTTTCAGAAATCAAAAATAAAGAGAGCGGGTTCCAATTCTTTATGGGCTCATTACTCCCTGACAAAGATATTTCAGGAAGGAAAACTATGGGACGTGTTTTCAGACATTAGAAACCACTGAACAAAACCAGGGCAAATCAGGGCTAGAGCGTCTTTACCAATGTCACTCCAGGGATGCGGGTCAACACAATGACCTGTGGACATGACCCAGTGCACCCAATCAAAGAGAAGTCTGCAGAGTTCTCACGAAGAGAAAGTGTCTGATAAACTCAATACTTAGACATAACAGCCCTCGGCAATTAAGAACAGGAGTGGACCTGGCCAGGTGGCTTAGTAGCTAAGGGTGCTTGAGCCCCAAAATACGAGTCTGATGAACAGAGTGTGACCCCAAGGCTCATTTAAGTTAGAAGAAGGGAACCACTTCCAGTGTCCTCTGGTCCCATGGCACACCGTGGCCCCCACAACCCTACTTACATATAAAATAATCATTCTTTTTAAAAAGAACAAGAGAAGCATTCACAACCAAATAAAACTTACAAAACTTTTACAACTAACACTATCTTACTAGTGAAATACGGCACTCTTGCCCCTGCAGTTAAAAAACAAACAAAAATATTTACTAATACTGATACTCGGTAAACAAACCATCGAGCAGCAAGCGTCAGAAGTAAAATAGGAAAAAAAACAACAAAAGACTGGGAAGGAAGGCACGCCACCGTTTCCGCCCAGCGCACGACAGAGCACGTGAACGCACGACTGAGTAATCTGCCACCTGACAGCACTTATCATGAGAAGAGCTGTACGGTGTCTGAAGATGACACTGTTGAAGCCTGCGACAGAAGGATGTGCCACCTTTGCTCAGTGTTTAAGGATAACGGATTTCCCTAACGTCAACCTGCAGGTGACACGGAACCCTTGTCCCAGAAAGTCAAAAAATCATTCTGACATCTACATGGATACCTAAAGATTCGGAATATCTAGGGCAATCTTAAGAACAATTACTAGCAAACACGACGGCTAAGTACGATAGTAAAAACATGTGCTTGGTGCAAGGACAGACGAACAAACCCAAACGAGAGCCCAGGTGTTGCGTTGTAATGGAGAACTCACATGTACAGTAAGAAAAATGACAAGGGACACCCGGGGGTAATTAACACTTTCCAAGAAATGGTGCTGATGACGGTGATATGGGGGTAACTTCTCTTGTCCTACCAGAGATCCGCCCTGGGACCTCATGCACGCTGGCCGGCTGCCACCAAGCCTCACTCCCCAGCCGCTGGATAAACTTTGAAGGAAATGTAGGTATAACTTCATAACCTTGATATAGGAAAGGGAACATTTACATCAGAGAACTATCCATCCAACGATGCTTCCGGCAGCCCACGGCAAAGTTCAAAGTAGAAAGCATGTACACAGATAACAAGGCCTTGCAGGGCCCTGGGTCTGAAGCCCAGCACTGAGGCCTGGGTTGGAGGTTCAGTTCTTATTTTAAAAACTCCCACAGTCAAAGAATGAAAAACTATCCAAGAAAGGGACACTGGAAACTCTGGGGATGAGAGCATCATTCTGACGGGTAGTAAGGTCACCTACGCCCTTCAAAGGCTGGCTTCACTGAGTATGAGTGACAGGTAAAGGGCATCTCACTTGCTCCTTTTCCCGGCAGGAGGATAACTGGCCTCACTGTCTACTCCCAGAAGCCTCCGGTCCACTGCGTAGCTCACTTCTACTCCCCAGGTGGGTCGGTGCTCACTGTATCAATTCTACTCCCGCAGCAGGTTCGAGAGGGGTGAGGGCCACAGGTCAGGCCCCCAGTCATCCAGCATCAACTTGATTATGAAACCTGGATTCCAGGCCTTTCACTGAGCGCCTGCCAGGGCCCTGAGCATGCTCAGAGCACTCGTACACCAGCCCTCCTCCCACGCCCACCACTGCTCTACCACTCCTGGAAATCCACAGAGGCAAAGGCTTGAGCCTTTCATGTTCAAGTCTCTGGAAGCCAGTTCCACCCTGAAGGCGGTGGGGCCACCCCATGCCTCTCTCTCTCATCCCTGCTGGCACTACCTTCTCGGCGCATCCTTGGGCCTCTACTCTAACCTGGGATGTGCCCTCGTCTACCACTTCCTGGACTTCCCTCTGGGTGCGGCCACTGCCACATCTCTGGTGTAACAGCTGCCTCCTGACTCTGTACCAGAGTCTCCAGAGTCTGCACTGGGTCCTGTTATAACAACTTTTCAACTTTCAGAAGAGAAACTCAGGCCCTTGAATAGCCCTTGAAGCAATCTTCTGTTGGCATGCTTCCTTACTCTGTCCCAAGGTCCCCTTCTCAATGATGCAGCATCTGTCCGTGCATATCCCACCCAGCGACCCCCAGTGCCCCAGTCTACCTCTCCTGCTCTCTGCGTCCCTGTGACCCCCAGTGCCCCAGTCTACCTCTCCAACTCTCTGTGTCCCTGCCACCCCCAGTGCCCCAGTCTACCTCTCCGACTCTCTGTGTCCCTGCGACCCCCAGTGCCCAGTCTACCTCTCCTGCTCTCTGCGTCCCTGCCACCCCCAGTGCCCCAGTCTACCTCTCCTGCTCTCTGTGTCCCTGCCACCCCCAGTGCCCCAGTCTACCTCTCCTGCTCTCTGTGTCCCTGCCACCCCCAGTGCCCCAGTCTACCTCTCCGGCTCTCTGTGTCCCTGCCACCCCCAGTGCCCCAGTCTACCTCTCCGACTCTGTGCGTCCCTGCGACCCCAAGTGCCCCAGTCTACCTCTCCAACTCTGTGCGTCCCTGCCACCCCCAGTGCCCCAGTCTACCTCTTCGGCTCTGTGTCCCTTGCCACAGCCCACACCTTTCAACACCCAACAGGGTCTTTTACTATGCCTGCCTCGCCTGATGGAACACAGACCCAAGAAAGTAGGACTTTCTGGTTGTTTTGTTCACTGACACTTCAAAAGCACAAATCACTACAGCCAAACATAAACAATATAGTTTTTTTTTTCTTTTTTTTGGTTTTTCGAGACAGGGTTTCTCTGTGTAGCCCAGGCTGTCCTGGAACTCACTCTGTAGGCCAGGCTGGCCTTGAACTCAGAAATCCACCTGCCTCTGCCTCTCAAGTGCTGGGATTACAGGTGTGCGCTACCACCGCCCGGCAATATATTTTCAATTAACTAATGAGCTCAAAAATTTCGCAGTTTTTCACAAAAACTATAAATCATTATATCAAATTACCTTCAATATCTCTTTTAGAATACAAGCAGCACTACAAACAAGAACCTTAGCTTCCTCAGTTGTAGTATAACTGTCATTAATAAAGCCCCCACAAGGAGGCACTAAAATGACACAGAAACATGAGAATCAAAACCAAGAGCAAGAGGAGACATGTGCATGTACCATGCCTAAAACCGACAAAAGCCACACACACACACACACAAAGGAGAGGCTTGGTTAGTCATGCACTGAGGCATGCGGCCTCCCTGGGGGCTCACTCGCCTTACCTTCTGGCCCTGATTTAGTCTCTCTCTCTCTCTCTCTCTCTCTCTCTCTCTCTCTCTCTCTCTCCTCTCTCTCTCTCTCTCTCCTCTCTCTCTGTCTCTCTCTCTCTGTCTCTCTCTGTCTCTCTCTCTCTCTCCTCTCTCTCTCCTCTCTCTCTCTCTCTCTCTCTCTTCTCTCTCTCTGTCTCTCTCTCTCTCTCTCTCTCTCTCACACACACACACACACACACACACACACACACGATGAATACACACACACACACACACACACACACACACGTGTGTACATATATTCATCATCTGTCCACACACATCCATCTTAAACAGCTTAGGAAGGTCTCCTCTCGAAGTCACTCATTCTCACAGGAAAACACAGGATGCCATCGTGACCAGTATTGAATTTCTGCAGGAGTCAGGTGTCACCAATTAATTCTCAAAACTGAATCATCTTAACCCCTGGACTAGAAACCTAGTTTAAAAAAAAACAAAAAACAAAAAAAAAAACCTCAGCTAACCACAGACCTGACTGGGCGGCTGGGCAGCCAGAGCGGAGGTGCCCTCTTCTACCTGTGGGGTGCCATTCTCCAGACTCCCTGGGGCTCAAGCTCAGTGGGGGAAGGGGTGCTTGGTGCTTAGTTTGCTACCTGGACACTCCCCAGATTTAGTACCAGGTACCAATCAACTCACTCTTTCTCATTCCTGAGATCAGGTATTTCCGACATCACAAACTGACAACCTCAGTTTACCCAACTCCAACATACTAGCAACTGAACAGACATTCTCAACCCATTACACTGGGAGTGGGTCTACTGCTGTAGGCCAGGTTGTCACGGAATCTGTGACCCTCCTAGGTGAGCCTCCCAAGTGTCCGAGTGTCAGGTATCACTGTCACTTAATTTTAAATAAGAATGCAAACCCATACATTGGAATGTTTGTTCCAGCTGGTGAGCAGTTTGGGAATAATTAGGTATGCCCTTCCTGGAGGAGGTGTGCCACTGGGGTGAGCTTTAGGCATTAAAAGTCCATGCCACCCAAAGTTTTCTCTGTGAGTTCTCAGGTACAGTTCCAGAACCTGCCTGCCTGCCTGCCTGCCTGCCCTGCCTGCCTGCCCTGCCCTCCCTGCCTGCCTGCCCTGCCTGCCCTGCCCTCCCTGCCTGCCTGCCCTGCCTGCCTGCCCTGCCCTGCCCTGCCCTGCCCTGCCTGCCTGCCCTGCCCTCCCTGCCTGCCCTCCCTGCCTGCCCTCCCTGCCTGCCTGCCCTGCCCTCCCTGCCCTCCCTGCCCTGCCTGCCCTGCCTGCCTGCCCTGCCCTGCCCTGCCTGCCTGCCCTGCCCTGCCTGCCTGCCCTGCCCTCCCTGCCTGCCCTCCCTGCCTGCCTGCCCTCCCTGCCCTGCCTGCCCTGCCTGCCTGCCCTGCCCTGCCCTGCCTGCCTGCCCTGCCCTGCCCTGCCTGCCTGCCCTGCCCTCCCTGCCTGCCTGCCCTGCCCTCCCTGCCTGCCCTGCCCGCCCTGCCTGCCGCCATACTCCTGACCACGGACTCTAGCCCTCTGCAACTGTACACCCCAATAAACTTTTGTATGCGCTGCCTTGGTCACGGTGTCCTATCACAGCAATAGAAAGGTAGCGAAGGCTCCGTGCTCACACAGCAAGCTTTCTTCCCAGTGAGCCACCTCTCCAGGCCCAAGTCCTTCGGATGTGCATGGCTTTAGATGCAGGCTGGAATCTAACTCGCAGCCTTGGGCATATGAGACTCTTAAATGCTCAGTGGGCAAGCAACGTGCAGGCCACACATTAAGGAGATGAGAGAGAGCACGTGGGGCAGTTAGTCCCGAAGGTCAGCTTGACTGCTTGAGCGGAGCAGGAACATGCAGAGCATGCTTGTGGGTGTCTGCAGAATTACTTCCTAAACACCACACCACAAACCTTCCGGCCTACCAACTTGAACCCAATGACAGCTGTACATGTGAGTGGACGGTTGGAAGCACTGACGCAAGGGACTGTGGGAACTAGCCGGAAGGAGCTAGGCAGGAGGCTGGTGCCCTCCCGGTTAATTCTCCTGGTTTCCCGACTGTCCGGAGGTGAGTGAAGAGCTTCCTTCCCCGGCCTCTCTACCACTTTCTCTCTACACTGCGGGAAAGCAGTGGGGCCAGCTGGCCGGTACACTCCTTTCTCTCAACACTTGTTGTCTAAGCAAATCTTTAATCCGTAAGGTGGTTCCTTGGGTATTCTGTCACAGTAACAAAAACAACTAGCACATTTATATTCATTCTTTATATTATTTTTACAACTATCAATTTGCTTAAATTACAAAAGCGATGCTTTTATAAACATGATAAATAAATACAATTAGGAAATCTAAAGGCTTACTGTATACATGTATTGAAACAAAACAGACTTAAATAAATATATGTTGAATTTTTAAAACTAGGGCAGTACCATTCTGTAATTTTTAAAAATTCTACGATGCACATTATTTTCCATCATTGTACAAATCAACCTTATTCAAGTGTAAAACTCTCCTCAGCAGCCGTGTCTGATTGTGTGACTCAGCCTCAGTACTGACCCTTGTTCTGATGGTTGGCTTTATTGATATAAACAATGCTTCGGTAGACAGCTTTCTACGAAGACTTTTGTGTACTTGCACACATAATGCAATGCGGGATGGGGTGAGGGGGCTGGGAGCTGAGTGAGTTGGTAAGGTGTGTGTCACTTTACATGAAGACCTGGCTTTGATCTCTCACCCATGTACGCCTTGGGAGTCGAAGTGACTGGTAGCGAAGTACTTTCACTATTTTTTACACCCATGCCAACAACACACACAAACACACACACACACACACACACACACACACACACACACACTATTCACAGAAAGATACAGCCAATTTCTTTACATATCTAGCTAGATTCAATTGCATAGGATTCTGAATTTGATACATGAAAGTCTAGGAGGCATCATATAGGTCTTAAATAGATCTGAAAAGTCAGCAGCATGTTGGTAAAACGCCGCCTGTGATATTAACATTTAAAACACACGCGCGCAGAGGGATCAGCGCCCACAAACACAGAACGACTTCCTCACAGAGAGGTCCCGACTTCCTCACAGAGAGGTCCCTAATTGAACAAAGCTAGTAATCTCATCTGCTGCTTAAAATGCATTTTTAACACACAGAGTATTTCTAGAACAGTACATATTGTTCTATATCGAATACACATTTAAGCCATTTGGCTATTAAACTTTTAAGGCATATAAGATTCTTTGTTTTACATTTCTGAAGGAATAAAAAATCAATCTTTCTAGTGTTTTCTTTTTTAGGCTAACAAACAAAACAAAAACCATCCTCCAGAAGATCAGGTAACTACTGATGCTTTAATCTGTACTGAATGTAATGTCCGCCCCTCCCCTGGAATTCACCAGCAGGGAAGACTAGGAAGAGTCAGTCTCAAAAGAGCCGGCTGGGCAGAAGACCACGATAGCACGTAGAGCATGAAGTCAAGCAGCAGCGTGAATGCAGCAGAGAGCGGCCAACTCCGTTTAAAAGAGACCAGCCGAGCTGCTCAGAGGCTCAGTACAACTGAGCACCGGGAGGGACCGCCCCCCCCAGCCTGCATAGCTGCCTGTGGGCGGTAGGGGCCCCCAGCTTCTGTGAGCTGTCTGTCACCCACCCTGGGGTGGGCTTGAGTGATCCAGGTATTCTGAGTCATTTCTGCTCCTGTAAGGAACCCCACCCACCCATATTCCCATAAGGAACCCCAATAAAACACACTGGTTTACCACAGCCATACTTTGGTCTGTCATGGGCTCCCTTTCTGGGGTGAACGGATGTGTGCTATGTCTCCCCAGGAAGTCTGTCACACAACAGTCACAAACAAGAGTTCTTGTTTGTTTCTGTCATACAGTGGAAAGGCCTGTAGGATATGCAAATGGCCCTGTCTAATGGCAGTTGGAGTCCTGTCTCACACTCAGGCAAGAGACTCCTTCTTTGGAAACCATCTATTTCTAGGGAGAAATTAAAGCACAGGAAAGTGGAAGCATAAATGGACCCTCCCTGAGAACTGCGCGTCCCGAGAAGAAACAAGAATGGATGTACACACATGCATGGGCTGAGCAGCCAGAGAAGGTAAGACTAAGAGCCGACAGAGGAGGGGAAGAGGCGGCTCAGTGGTCAAGGCTCCTGCTCTTGCGGAGGACCAAGTTCAGGTTCTACACTCATGCTAGCAATCTTATCAAGGCCTGCAACCGCAGGGCCAGGCAACCCGACACCCTCTGTGACTCCATGAGCACCTGTACTCACACATGCACACACCGAGAACACGCATAATTTAAAAAGAGAAATCAAGAAGTCAAAGAACAAGTATGTCAGGAAAAATACTATTTTGTCGACAGACACCACGACTTAATGTGCAGACTTCGGGCTCTGTACCATAACTTCAGACAAGAATACAAGCCTTTCATTTAAATGCCAAATTAAACAAGGTAGAGCCGGTGTGGAAAGGCAGGGCCAAGTAAAGACTGCCATGTCAGCATCAGGTCCAGAGCTCACAGGCACGCTGGCTGCCCAGCCTGAGCATCTGTCATCCCAGCTGTCCCACGGGGAGCTGTGAGGCAGAGATGGGAGAACCCCAGAACAGCCTAGAGGATTTACACCCAAGCTTGTCCTGACGGCCACATACGCACCGTGGCACATACACACATGCAATGTGCAAATGCACACACAGACACAAAACCAAGTGCAGGTGCCTCGTCATCGGAGAAAGCTGACTCTGGATTCACTACACAATGGCAGAGGGCATGAGAAGATCAACAGATGTGACAAAGCAACACACACACACACACACACACACACACACACTGCAGTCTACATGTGGCACGGCAATACACACACACACATACTGCAGTCTTCATGTGAAATGACAATACACATACACACACACACACACACACACACACACACACACACTGCAATGTTCATGTCACATGGCAACACACACACAACCCTGAAATGTTCAGAACGCCCCACAATACATACCGCGTGCTCTTTTGTTACTTCTTGTACTTATAAAAACGGCTACATGACAGTTTACTCACGAAGGGCCTTAAGTGACGCTCTGCTGGAGCACTCATTGAACTTAAAAACTAAAACTCAGTTTTGCTAAAGCTTTCAGAAAAAAGAAAAGCCATTAATTATCACCCAAGGGCTTTTCAGATATTAAATGTAACATCACCTAAAAATCAGAAGCCAGAAAATGAAAAGTTTTGTTTAAAATATAGAACTATGCACTCTAAATCAATTTTTCCTCACAGACCAGCCTTTCAGTCTCTGCATACAAGTAAGTCATTTACAACAACTACCCTTAGTAAAGTTAAAATCTAAGGACTCTAAGTGGCTAAAGTTATACTATTAAAAACTTGAAAAAGTGAAAAGCAAGACACACAACTGCCAGCCGCCTTCTTTTAAGATCAAAATGTGCTTTTATGTACTTAGAAAATGACCATCCACTGGGTTAGCAAGTACCCGTCCCCAGCCCTTTCCTGGCCGTCCTCCTACAAAGGCTTCTGAATCCGCCCGAAGCCTGTGGTCCCAGGAAGGCTGCAGGTGCGCACTGCCTCCACCGTCACCACATACATCCACGGCTCATAAAGTATTACATTTTTTTCTTATTCACTCGTTTCATGTGTCTGAGTGTTTTACCTGCATGCTTCTGTGAGTACGTTGTATACTGTTCCTCCTGGATTGAAACACTCCAATGGGTAGAGGTGGTCTTTAATAAGCAGGGAGATGAACAACTCAACACAACTTTAGGAAGTCCCTGAAACTGACCAGATTCACTAAGCCCCTCCCTGCCGGAGTAAGCAATAAGAGCCGTGCGGACGCTACAAAGACAACTGTAAGGGGCAACTCACAGCAGATGGGCTGCCTGGAAGCAGCAGAAACCCGCCAGGCTGACTAGGCAAACTGAGTCACATGGAAACAACACGCACGCTCCAGCCTACGCAAGCTGCCTACCAGCTACACAGTATGCCCCGGGTCCCCAGCTCTGTGGGCTGTCACCCGTGCTGGGGTGGGCTTGGGTGATGCAACTGTCTTCAAATCAGTTCTGCTCCTATAAGGAACCCCAATAAGGCTCACTGGTTGACCAAGCTAGCCTTTGGTGGTATTTAGACTTTGCTGTCCTCGGTTTCCTATCTGGGTGAGTGGTGTGTGTGTTACACCTGGAAAATGTTCGTCACACAACAGTGTGCCATAGGCACGCCTGTACAAGTGCATGGCGAGCTTGAGGCCAGCCTAGACTATCTGCAATAATAGCATGATGACGTCGGTTGTATGTGTGATGGGGTTCTGAGTCTAAAACGCTTAAAAAAAAAATCCTTCGATACAGAAAAATCAAAGCCAAAAATTGATTATTTAAAAAGATTTTTGATTTTTAAAATAGGTCACCTATATCTGTCAAGACCAACAGAAAAGTCACAAGGAAATATACAAGTCAATTATGCTAAACAAATTAAGATTCCAGCCGCGCAGTAATGGCCCATGACAGTAATCCCAGGACTCAGGAGGCGGAGTTCAAGGCCAGCCTCCTCTAAACTGTAAGGCTCAGGACAACCAGGGATGCAGAGAAACCCTGCCTCAAACAAGCAAACAAACAAACAAACAAACAAACAACCCTATTATTATTTAACAATTATTTCATCAACTTTATAGAAATAAATTTAAAATGTTAAGGAAACTAAATGCAGACACTGTTCTACAGAGCACGCCAATCATTTAAGGTCATATTCAGCACACTCTTTCACAGAAGAGGCAAGAAAATTCCATTTCATTTTATGAAGTCTGCAACCATCAATAATAATAATAATAATAATAATAATAATAATAATAATAAACAGATCAGTTACAAAGATGCAAAGACCCTGATAAAGCCAAATACAACAGGTATTCTGTACAGTGACCAAGCTGGGTGTTCTCACACCTGTCATCAGGCACCGAGAAAGCAAAAGCAGGATTCTAAGAGTCAAGGCCAGCCTGGGATACACACACACCAAGCGCCACACCAACCTCAGCTACAGTAAGATGTCTCATCTCAAAAAGATAAAATAAAAACAAAAATAGAACAACGGCCATGACCAAGTGAGTCAGACACAGCGAAGTTAACCACTAAGTAGGAGTCACTGGTCTGTTTACCATGTAAAGTGCCACACTGACAGACTGAAGAAGAAAAGCACAAGATCACCTGGTTAAGTACAAGTCATCTGAGATTCACGCGCTAATTAGCACACCAGAAACCAACGCAGACTTACTTTTACTTATTCCGACAAAAGTTTCCTACAGAATACTACATCACACTTACTGGGCAGCTGACTCTCTCCCTCTGAGACTGCAGCAGACAAGGCTATCCTGGGTGGGCTATCACTTCTAAGAACAGAGGGGTCAGGACTGGCGGGGAACAAATGACACAGCTGCGAGTGAATACAGAGAGCGAAACGCCAGAGGCGAAGACTCAAACCCCACTGCACGCACGCACGCACACACGCACATCCGTGCAGATGCTAGACACTGAAAATCAAAGACGGGTCAGAGACTCTGTTCAGCTTAGAGGCGCTTGCTCAGCAGCACAGGCTTGGAACTCATGAAAAGGTGGAAAGAACTGGGTTGTCCTCTGATCTCCACACGAGTGCTGTGGCGCACATGCATGTACACATGTACACACACACACACACACACACACACACACACACAGGCACCTGAAGTACCTAGCACTAAGTCTATGAAAGCAGAGCCATGCTTCAGGAGAAAGCGTCAGAAACATCCCTCTTGAGGAGGGGAAGAAGGAAGAACTGCATGATCAGGTGTGACGACATCATGACATTTACTTACAAAGACCAATAGAACAAAGGTCAGACACAGATCCGCACATACACCAATGCTTGATAAGCCGGATGAAAAAAGAGGCAATTTCCAAGCATACTGAGAGAGAAGCAGCCACACAGAAGTGACCAGAAGCAGGCCGAGGGCTCCCACTGTCTGCAAAAATCACTCAAGGGTGATGAAGTTTATGGTCATACCCATACCAACTATTTCTTGCTCACAACTATCCCAGCAGAGTGCAGCTCAGGGCAGGAGTCCTGCTGTCGGGGCCCACACGGTCTTGTGCACGCATTATCACATGATCTGCTCGCTGCAAGCTTGTGGATGAAGACAGGAGACACTAACCACAAAATCAAAACCAGGGAAAATAGCTTCTCGAGTGAGCATGTGGGTTGGTGCGTGCCTTTAGGAACCAGAGGCAGGTGTAACGTAAACATAGCAAATGCTGGGCCAACCTCGGCTATATAGAGAGTCCTCGTCTCAGTAAAAATAAAATAACTAAAACCATTTCTGGAAGTAGAAATATCTCTTAGATCTCAGTATTTTAAACAAAATTTTCTAGTTCTGCCAACTAAAAGGGCCCAGTAACCATGAAGATCTTGTAAGAACAATGTCCAAGCATCCAAACTGATCTGAGTCATAATCCCCAAATAAGCAAAAAGGAAAGGAAACAGCTTGAAAGCCACTGCTCCCTCCCATGCCTTGAGTAAAAGATGACTACTTTGGTATCTCGGATCCTGAAAGCATCATCTTCCTGACTTGGCCCAACAGAAAACCTAGAACTTCAAGCCCGACCGAGTCTCCACCGACGTACAGTGTGTGCTACTGAGATGCAGGGTCATGATATAGCTACAGAGTCTGTGAGACGGAACCCAGACTGCGACAGAGGCTGCACAGCAAGTGACTCAGTTTCCTCAACAAACAGATGGAGACAGAAAAGCATAAACTGGCAGGTAAAGCAGCCAGCCAGCGCCACCCCAGGCTCTTGTCTGGCCTCGAGGCAAGCACACAAGTTTGTTGAGAAAAGTGACGAGAAAAGGTCAGTCATTCTCAGACACCCGGGGATCTGGCTTACTAGACTGTGAAGGCCAACAGTCCTAATAGCCACAGAATCGGGTGAAAGTAGTTAACGCTGAAACAAAATACCCCAGACACATTAGCGACCTACTCAGTAATTAAAAATAAGCCAGAGAGCGTTTGGGGAGGACTCATTCAAGTCAGACAAGTAAAACAACATAGCATTCAGGAAACAAACCCCGTAACACCACACAGCTGCAGACACATCACCGACTGATGGACAGGTACTTACTGCTGGTAAGAGAGACTGCATATTTTGATTAGAGTCTGCTATTGTAGCAAGGTATACCAGGTTTGTATGCAAGATCTGCTGATACCTATTAAAACAAAACAAATACCAATATTAAAATCAAATCTTCCAACCTGCTTAAATGCAAAGAGCACTATAATTACTTTTAGAGCTTAATGAAAGATGCTACCTGTGTATCAATAGCACTTCACCTTTTCTTATTTCCTCTGCAAAATAACTCCAACTGATACGTAACACATTGAAGGTAAGGGAAAACAGGGCAGTCTCACCACGCGCTAGGCATGCATTTTCTACGTGCTGGTTCTGTGTCAACCTGACAAAGGCTAGAAACATCAGCCAGGAAGAAGCCTCATTCAGAAAATGCTCCATGAGACCCAGCTGTAAGGCATTTTCTCACTCAGTGAGCTCTTGTGGCTGGTGCCACCAGGGTCTGGTGGTCCTGGACTTTAAAAGATCACAGGCTGAGCAAGCCATGGGAAGCAAGCCAGTAAGCAGCACCCCCACCCAACCCACCTCACCACGGCCACTGCATCAGCTCCTGTCTCCAGGTTCCTGCCCTGACTTCCTTTGATGGCTAAGAGCAGTGTGGAAGTGTAAGCTGAATAAACCCTTTCCTCCCCAACTTGCTTTTTGGTCAAGGTGTTTCATCCAAGCAATAGAAACCCTGACTGAGGAATTACACAAGACTCCAGGCTGGTCGCGTCCAGCATCTGACACTCAGCACGGCTGGTTTTACAAGAGCTGGAACGCAGGAATTTGGTGTATGCTCACTGTGCCCACACTTCCTTCTGCTTTCCTTGTGTTGTTGGAGTCTCGTTATACATCCCTGACCGGCCTGGAACTCACTCTGTAGACCAGGCTAGCCTCAAACTCAGAGACCTGCCTGCCTCTGCCCCCCAAGTGCTCCTGTGTCATTTGCATTTTACCAAAACCTTTAAACCAACACACTCCCTCTTTCGGTGTCACAGCTGATTTTAGCTAACATTACACTCTTCTATAAGGACATCTTTACCAACACAACGGGCAATCAATCAACTTAAAAATGCTACAGCAGTTAATTGTTGTGCTAGTATTTGTGAGAGAATTTTGGTTTGCCATAATCTATTCTCTGAAACCATGATAGCAATTATTTATAATATGTAAGTCTCAACACCTTATCTCCAGTAACAGTTTCTAATTTTAGGGGATGGTTCTATATATTTCATTGTCATTGTAAGTTATGGAATAGCCCTATTATTATTTTGTAGTGATAACTGTAAACTGCATAAATCTGACTACAATATTTTATAATATAACTCCAACATTGTCCAAACTGTATTTTTTCATTCTTTTATGTACACATAGATTCAAGGCCAGCATGAGTTTCCTATTATAAATAATAAATTTCCTTTATATTTCCTTTTTTAAAAAAGGCTACAGCAGACATGAACAAAATGCCAGAAGATTAAAATCATTAACAATTCACTTTAAAACTATAACGCAAACTCTTAAGACTCCATTAAATACAGCTAGAACAATGGCTTTTAGTAATTCTGCTTAATAATTAGTTAAAGTCACTTTGTAATTTTTTTTTAACGTTAATTCATACAAAACCAAAAATTGGCAGTGATCTAATTACTGTTTGGATTCAGTACATAAATACAAATTTAAAATCTACACCAAAATAAATGTTACACTGCTTAAAGACTTCATTTTCTCAGGCCAGGCATGGCGGCAGAGGCCTGTCTGTGGCCCCAGCTCTTGGGAAGCTGGCATGGAAACGCAGGCTAGCCTGGGGATATAGCAAGGCCATGACTCAAAAGCTGGAACTCATTTATTATAGATACTAGCTATAAATTCAAATAAGTATGTCAAAAGAATTTTATTCAAATAAATGAAGCATTCTAATTCAGATCCAAACTGAAATAATTCTCTATTATGAACCACCAACTGCAGGTTTTCTAACAGGAGGAAAGCTTGGCTCTTTACTGACCACGAGCCCCTCCCTAAGAAACTCCTCACATACACCGAATCTGAAAGGAGACCTTTTTATAAGGCCTCAGGTAAACAAGGACCAAGAGTAGCTCGTAAAATTAATTATGTTTTTTGCAGAATTTGCAGTTCTCCAGACCACGTGACTGATGGCAAGCAGCAGTTGGGACTGTCTCATTCCTCTACACAAGTCTTACCTGGAA
Source organism: Apodemus agrarius (assembly GCA_964023405.1). Taxonomy (NCBI): domain Eukaryota; kingdom Metazoa; phylum Chordata; class Mammalia; order Rodentia; family Muridae; genus Apodemus; species Apodemus agrarius. Next base: position 5,018,170 of record OZ030021.1, read on the forward strand.
CTTAACCTTGCACTGAAGACAAAAGTAACCAAACCGCCTCCCCCAACCCACTCTCAGTTAGTCACACACTGACTTCAAAGTTTTCAAGTCTCCTTTCTTCTCTGAGTTTTCTTACGTTCGTATGATCCTCAAGTGAATGCTTGTGATGAACCAACCCATGGCAGGAGAACACGACTAACTACATGACTACCCCACGGCAGGTGAACACACCCAACCCGAAAACTGCCTGTGTGTGACATAACAAAAGTGCTTACTTAGGCCGCTCAGCCCTTAGAACATCACTGCATGCCCCGTGCTAGCTGACGCCCGGAGAGCCTCTTGCAACTTTAACTGTATATCCACACAATAACTCAGATTTTCAAGCTATTTACCTAACTGTGCTCAACATCAAATCTAACTTTTGAAGTGATTTTGAATTTTCAGAGATGTCAGGGGTGGGTAGGGAGACCCTTTACACCTTTCTCCAGATTCCTGAGCCGTACTTTACAGCATCTGTCCTTTCATTCTGCCACATGTCTACACACATATCTGGCCTGTCAAAACCATTTAACAGCTGCAAACATACTTCAGTACCAATGCACATCAGACAAGGGAAGCACCCACGAGAACATGGACACCCATCATTAACAGAGAAGCCGCGCCACGGCACCCACTGCCTACAAGTTCTTTTCCTAACACAAGAAGGTGGATAAATGCAAGTTTATTTGTGGTTTCTATTTTTTTGTTGCTTTGTTTATTTGTTCAGGTGGTGTCTTAGTTTAGTTCAGGCTGGCCCCAGAACTAACTAACTAACTACATAGCCCAGACTGGCCTTTCAACTCAGCAATTTTATCTCACTTGATTTTAGACAGATCTCCGTCTGGATTAGTAATCCTCATGCCTCAAACTCCAGAGTGTTGAGATTATAGGCAGATACCAATAAACCAGGCTAGCAGGTGCTCTTCAGAGTAAGACTGCAGTAAGAAAAATAAGTAATATTCATCAAAAAGCTAAGACAAAATAAATCTCAAGCTGGGTGCTGGTGGCGCACGCCTTTAATCCTAGCACTTGGGAGGCAGAGGCAGGCGGATTTCTGAGTTCGAGGCCAGCCTGGTCTACAGAGTGGGTTCCAGGACAGCCAGGGCTACACAGAGAAACGCTGTCTCGAAAAAACAAAACAAAACAAAACAAAACTAAACAAAAAACAAAAACAAAAAAATCTCAAAAATGATTAACAAAAACCTAGTTACTTATATTTTTTTCTCATTCTCTTCTGAGTTTACATGTAAGTCACCTAAGATATAACTTAAAAATCAACAACAATGACAACAAAAACCCATAAGAGAATCTGAACTCAGATTATGGGCATGAAAGACATTTTCCTGTGAGATTTCATGTTCCAGTGTAAACACACCATCACACTTGCTACTGCAGCCTTACGGGTGTGGGTGCCCCCAGTGCTGCCACAATGCCCGGCCCCCCCTCAGCCTGTGCAGGGTTGTGCTCTGTACTGGTCACGGTGACAAAACTGGCTGACGGTGCCTTTATGGTTTCTTATCTTTAAACAACACTGCACCTGTTCTCATACCACGTCAACACAAGAAATACAAACATCTAACTAACAGGAGATTACCAATCACACTCACATCTTATTTTTGAGGATGGGAGGCTTCGGAAGGCTGCTGCAGCTACGAGATCCATTAAAACCTTATGTCTGGGGCTGGAGAGAGGGCTCAGCGGTTAAGAGCACTGGCTGCTCTTCCAGAGGTCCTGAGTTCAATTCCCAGCAACCACATGGTGGCTCACAATCATCTGTAATGGGGTCTGGTGCCCTCTTCTGGTGTGTCTGAAGACAGCTACAGTGTAGTCATAATACAATAAATAAATATTTAAAAAAAAACCAAAACCTCATGTCTGATGGCTGTGTGGTCCTGACAAGTTCGAACAGATACTTCCAAATGTCTGTGCTCACTACCAAAGGCGACATCAGTCCCTAAAGACACCACTAAGGACAAGATGTATTACTTATCATAATGCAAAATAACCAGGCCTAAAATTTATTAATTAAAAATTAATTTTAAAAATAACTTTAGCACAGCATGTTTATTCGATGGTCAAACTACAGTTTGCAGGATAAAAGTTGGTTTGGTGAGCAGAGGTTTAAACTAAGATTCCATTAACTGATGACCAATACTAGCTTTGGCATTAAAATTTATAAAACACTTTGAAATAGTTGTAGCCTTCCTAAAATACCAAAGGGGGTGGGGGGAGCTTCTGATTAAAGCAAAATCTGGATTGACTTAGAAAACATCCAAATCACATAGAAGGAAGCAATCACAGCTAACATACGTGTTAGCAAGCCAGGCCGGGCACTGCCTGAGCACACAATGCTTCCGACCGCGGACTACAGAACACCACAGGTTAGTTTTGTGTCTTTTGAAGACCACGTGGTAAGGGTGTGCTTGTTATAAATGTATTTGCTTTCTAGCTGTTTTACAATGCAAATACTATCAACAGTTTTAAAATGGTAAGGACTTATTTGTTTGCTTTTCTTGAAATAGGCTCTCATTAAGGTCTAGGCTCACCTGGGCAATTCTCCTGCCTCAGTCTTCTGTGTGATGGGATTACAGATGTGAGCCATCTAGCTAAAATTCTTCTTTTATGTGTGTGTATGTGTGTGTGGGGGGGTGATCACTGCATTAATCAGGGTTGCTGCAAGAGCGAGAGGAGAACACTGACTCCTGCAAGGCAACTTCCAGCGCTGACACCCCCGGGGACGGGCCTCCCTTCTCCCAGCACCACTAGCTGTGGATGGCACCTCAGGACGGTGGGCCTCTCACCCACAATGGAAGTAAATTACGTTTAATGCACAAAGCTGATTCAAGGGAAACATTTAATCAGCACCGACTCTAATTCCCAGAGAGCTGTCCTTTACTAATGCCTCTCCGCACTTTCCTTTCCCTTCAGCATGAGGAGGAGCAGGAGCAGGAACATGGGTCGGGCTGAGGGCAGGGGTGCTTTTCTCTTCATTCACAAGCTGCGTCAACAGCAGCCAACAGTCCAACAGAAGGAAGCCATCAAAGCAGAAACTGCAGCTCGGACCTCTGATCTAGACAGTAACAGGGGACACACATACACAGACACACACACATAAACACAAAGACACAGACACATACGCTTGCTCGCGTGAGCATGCACACGCACGCACACACAGACACAAACACATACAGACACATACACAAACACATACACACGCAGACGTACACAAGCGCACACACAGAGACACGTACACAGACACACACAGACACAGATGGACACACAGAGAGACACAGATGGACACACACACACACACACACACACATGAAAGCCACAGTAGGTCTTGGTAGGAAGAAGGGTTTGGAAGGAACAGGTAAGAGAGGATAATGGGGGAGAATCCTATCAGAGCACATTGTAGAAAGGTGTGAAATTGTGAAAGAATACAAGAACCTGAAAAACATAAAACACAACTCCAACACCCAAGAATTAAGGGCGGTCCTAAGTGACATAGCAAAACTCCACTTGATTCAACGTAGAATGGAGTCAAAAAACTCCTAAGGGAAGGCAAGATGCAAACTTCCGGCTGAGGTCAACCTATGCGCCAGCAGCAGCAGGCGCGGTGAGGAACGGCTGTGACGTCTAGGCCATGTGGAAAGGCGGAGTGGACAGATGGCACACACACAGATGACAGAGCTTCAAACACAAACCAAACAGGACCCACCACAGCGGGAGCGCCTGGCCGCCATTAGCACCGCGTCAGATACAAAAATGAAACCTCTCCTACAGCAGCTTCCTAAACGCCATTCGTGTGGAGAATTACTGTGGCAGTGCCTGCATGTCTGCCTTCAGGGAGTGACCTCACCCGATGATCACCCGTGACCAAACCACAGAGTTAGATCACCACCTTTTAAAAATAAAATTTCAAATATCTACCAACAAAACGTATTGGGGAAACAAAACATATAACTGGAAATGGTCATACACAATGCCAAATGTGTGATTAGAAAATAAGATAATCTGATATCAGTGTTTTGGTTGCTATATTTCAACCGCATATTTAGAAAAAAGAAACAATCGCCAATCTGGTCTTAAGAGAAAGAGATGGATCCGGATTTGTACAAGGAGAAATAAAACATTTCATGGTGCAGGGAAATAGAATGCTGAAAAATTTAAGAGAGATGTCAAGAAGATGGACAGAAAGGCTTCTATCTAGTAGCCAGATCTAGAACAGCCCAAGAAACCAAGGTATTAGCCGGAGGCACCGTTAAGACAGAGAACACAGAAGGAAGGGAAGACTCCATTCAAAGGCAAAGTGAAATGCTGAGGGAAGGGAGAGCATGAGAGGGGGCCTCCTCACTGGCTGGAGTGCTGAGGAGTGAGAGGGTGAGAGGGACCTCCTCACGGCAGGAGTGATGGACCTAGGCATCACTAGACAACCACAACGGTAATAACCATGGGGGCAGGGGGGGAGGGATCATTAGTGGCTACTAAAATTAATACGCTGAAGCCTAATGAGGAAAGGTGTGTGTGTTTCAAGGTGCCTGCCCAGGGATGTGCGTATGAGTCACAAATAAACCAGTGACTCTTTCTTTGGTGAGGAGAACAGCAGGCACCAGCTTAACTAAGAGATCAAAGCCACCACAGTAACTGGAACAGGCTGCTAGGGAGGGGACAGTCACACTAATGCCACCGTGGGAACCTCATTATGCAGAACATAAATTAGAACTTAACTGAGGCGCAGGCCACAGAATAACTGCGTTCTGTGACAAAGCCAACGCCACACCGTGAAACACTAAGTCTGAGGAGCAGCTACCGTTAAAGCATACCCACAAGGTGCAACCACCAAATGCAAAACTCGACCCACACTGGGATGTGGAAAGAACACTCTAACTGGGGAAACCCGAAAGCTCAGCAGGGGACAGTCCAGTACTCGTGAGTGCATGCTGGACTTTAGGAGAATGGGGTTACTAAACAGCCCATATCCGCAAACATTCTTGAATGTCTATGAAATAAAGTGACTGGGCTACTCTGTTAACATCTAAGGGATTTCAGTAAAGGGTATTGTGATGGTTTGTAGAAGCTCGGCCCAGGGAGTGGCACCATTAGGAGGCGTGACCTTGTTGGAGTAGGTGTGTCACCGTATCTGGGGCAGGCCGTGGTTGGTGGACTCCGTGACAGGGTGAAATAATGCAAGGAATTTTTGGCAGGGCGGTCTGGCAATTTAGCGCGGTCTCTGACCTAGTGATTACTTCAGAACAGCAGCCTGGGTCTGGCCGCCATCAATGGGCACAGCACTTGCCAAACAAACACTGTCCCAAATTTGGTCCTTGGCCAACAGAAGAAAAAAATTACTTCTATAAACATTAGAACATCATAATCTGTATATGTATTGACATAATTTCATAGAGAAGGAAATAAGATAATGGGAAATTAAGAGGTAGCCATAACATTTTTATGATACTAAACACAGAGTTTTTTATTTTAAAACTTACTTTGGGCAAAGGCAAGAGAGACCAGGAATTCAGATGCTGTGACTCGAAGGAGGGCGAGAAACCAATAAAGGTGGAAAAGCTAACCAGGTGGTGGTTGCTGGGGCTATCTCCCAAGAGCTGCCTACAGAGACGTCAGGAAGGGGCAAGCCAGTCACCGCGGCTGGGTGAAATGCTCTAAAGCAGTGCTCTCCTGAGCAGCGGCCACTGGACTCAGGAAAATCAAAACACTACACACAGCCCAGGTCGGAAAGGGGGCGTCAACTCTCTCAAAGCTGTGATGCTAGTTACATACTGAGGTGATGGCATTTCTGTAAAAACATAGTGTCACTTCTTCCCCATGGCATCTACTAGAAAACTGTCTCGTCTTTACCTGGACCCGCCAGACACTGCGGCCTCAGAAGCCTCACTGACTCAGATTTCTTCTGACGGTGTTTTTATGGGTTTTTCTTTTTTAAGGCAGGTTCTTGAGGCTCAGGCTGGCCTTGAATTTATAATCCTCGGGCCTTATGTGTGCTGGGATTCCTGGTCATGCCCAGCTTCACATCTGAGAGCACGTCAAAAGTGCTCTCTCTGAAGTGCTCTTCTTGCAAATGGTAACTGGTTTCTCTGCACGTCAAAAGTGTGGTCCCTGCAAATGGTAGCTGGTTTCTCTGTGTAGTTCTAGAACTTAATCTGTAGATCCAGCTGGCCTCAGCCAGCTTGTACCTTCCAAGTGCTGGGATTAAAGGTGTGTGGGGCCACACCACCACTAGACTAAGACTATACTTTTCCATAAATGAGGTTCTGTACAAGTTCAAAGTCATTCTTTGGGAGTGTGTGTGTGTGTGTGTGTGTGTGTGTGTGTGAGAGAGAGAGAGAGAGAGAGAGAGAGAGAGAGAGAGAGAGATTATTTTGGTATATAGGATAGCTCCCATCACGAAGGAATTTTCTTTTGTAAAATAAGTGAGGAACAGACAGTGTCACATGAATGACAAATGACAGGAGCCCAGGGAGAGCGCTCGGCTCTCTAAGGAAGCAGTAGTGCACGTGTCAGCACCAGTCAGCTGTGTGAAAAAAAAAACAACCAGAGCTGGGGGGGGGGGGTCTGGCACACCCCTTCACGTGAGCCTGAGAGGCAGAGAGGGGGATCTCAAGTCTGACACCAGCCTGGACTTCAGGAGACTCTAATTCAAAGAACAAGAGGGAGGGGAGGCAGAGTCAGTGGAAACAGTCCACACACTGCTGGGCTCCACGCACCCACAAGGGCCTCAACAGTCAAACCTGCACCACTAGAAAGTAGGTTATGGGGACAGGAGGTTGGCGGGAAAGATGCCCAAACACGTGTGTCTCTTTGGGGTGGTTAGAATGTTCTCACCCCAACCAGGGGATAGCACCACAACCCCGCAAGTGCACTTTACAAGACTGGAATGATCTAACTCACTAAGGCTGCTGCCCAAAGAGAAGGTAACAAGTAACAAGCACAAAACCCAAGACAAAGAACGTGTCTGCCTTACTGCGAGCACTCCGAGGCCTTCCCTTTATTCTGATAGTCCATTATGCACTGAATAAGGTGGTTATTTTCATCCAGCATCTGAAATAAAAACCAGAGAGTTTATTATAAACCTGGTACATCGAGTTAAAATTAAAAATTAAGAAGCGGGAAGAGAGAAGATATTTATGAACGCTACGAAGGCACTTCAAAGAAACAAAATATCGTTTCCTCGAAGCCATCATTACAGACTACAAAACCATCTGGGTGAACCTGGGAAACACCACCCTCTTAGAATTATTTTGTGATAGTGTTTCTACTTGCTCTAACAAAATATTTTAAAATTCATTGTAAGAAACATAAGATTGAATTAATTTAAAAATTTCCACTGCTGTTAAAATGTATAATCACTTGTGAAATATGTTATACATGACTAGATAATTCTAGTCATAGATAATTCTGCAACAATTGATTTTTCATAATTTGAATCTTCTTAGAAATGTCTACATAGAAAGTGAATCTACTGGAATCTTCTGATAATATACTGCTTATAACCTGCTGCTGCGCGCACATACATACATACACACACACACACACACACACACACACACACACACATCCTATGAGCTGGTTGAAAGGTAGCACACACCTTTAATCCCAGCACTTGGGAGGCAGAAGCAGACAGATCTCTGTGAGTTCAAGGCCAGCCTGACCTATGAGAGTGAGTTCAAGGACAGTGAGGACTTCACAGAGAAACTCTTTCTTGAAAATGGAAAAAAAAATCTTACTTTGTATATGTGGAATGATATCACATTTAATCAATTATGTTTAATACCTATTTCAATTACTCTCTTTGAAACTCAGAAGGGAAAGTGGGTGTTTCTTTTGACTTAGTTATCATCAGTGTGTATTTATATCTCTTTCTCTCTCTCTCTCACTCACACACACACACACACACACACACACCCCACCTGATGCCATGGTGCGAGGTCAGAGGACAACTCTGTGACTCTGTTTCCCTCCTTGACCCCAGCTGAGCCATCCCCTAGGCCGTTGTTTTTGGGTGTTTTGTTTTAAATACAGAAACATTTAATTACCTCTGCTATCTGTCACAGTAGTCCACTAGTTGAAAGCTGACTCCCAGTTGCTCTGGGGGCATTCCCAAGCTCCGTAGTGTGAAGGAGAAAATCTGTCCTTCTCAGGAAGGAAACAGGCTCACAGCAGTGAGCCCACGGGACCTGAGGTAACTGGTTAGCTCCTTTTCTAACTACATATTCGTGAGTCTCCAAAATGACACGTATCGATGACCCCACACGCATGTATAATAAATATTTAATAGAATTTAAGTGTGTAATACAAAATGAGGTATCTCAGAAAGTTTAAAACCATAAGATACATCAATTATCATTTTATCATCTTAGAACAATCTAAGCAACCTCGGGTTTGAGGGTTAAGTAATTCATCTCTGCCAACGGCACTAAACAAGGAACCCTACATGGAGCCCCTAGCATACCACCCCAGTCTGTAGGAGCTTAAGATTTAGGGGAGGGGGCATCCTGAGCATGCCCCACCCTTCAGAGTTTAATGAATAACCTGGAGACAACACCAAAGATCATTTAATGTGGTTTTCAATTAAAAACAAAATCCAACTACCATTAATTGGTATTTCCTGCACATTTATCTTCGATTGCTAAGAGCAAGCACTTTTCTAAAGTGTGCTTCTTAAATATAATCACTATATACAAAATAAATCTTTTGTTTTGTTTTTTTATTGTTGTTGTTTTCAAGAGAGGGTGTAGCCTTGGCTGCCCTGGAACTAACTCTGTAGACCAGGCTGGCCTCGATGTCACAGGAATCTGCCTGCCCCTGCCGTCCGAATACCAGCAATCCAATATTCAACCAAGGAATCCACCACACGTTAAACAGCACCAGCCGTCTGTCTCCTGTCTACAACATCTGACACTGCAAATAAAACTTGGATTGGAATACTTTTGGGGGGGCTGGAGAGATGGTTCAGAGGACACGAGCACTCCATGCTCTTGCTGAGGACCCGGGTTTGGTCTCCAGCACCCAAAGGGAGGCTGTTAACTCCCGTTTCCAGGAATCGGATGCTTCTTCTGACCTCCCCCTGCACCGCATGCACACATACGCATAAAATAACAAAAGAATTCTAATCCATTTTTACTTTTCATCTGAAAATGAAAAGCACCTAGATCAATCACTCACGATAAGCAACTAATAGACTTATATAAGAAAAAAAAAAGCTACTGAGAAAAAGGGAAGCGCCAGACTTTTTTTCTAGAGTTCAAAAAGAATCCCTTCAGATACATTCTCCCTGCACGCGTGTCCTTAAAGAAAAGCTGCTCACCAGACTACTGGCTCAACCTGGCACTCTAAAGAAACCAACTGCGCTTCCAGGCACTGCCAGGCGGGTTTCTTCAAAGAAAAATAAAGCAACAGTTGGGCAAATGTCAAATGCCATACTACAAAGACCCTGACAGTAAACAGAAACCGATGGCCGTAACCCATTGGTCTGCAAGGGTGCCCCGATTGGTACTACGGGTTGACTTGCTCTCCTTAACCTTACTCGAGGGCAGGGAACAAGATGGAAATACTCAGGGCAAACTGCTAAACTTAACAGGCGGCTTTTTAAAGTCCACTACGCTGAGATCTAGAATAGTGCCTTGCTTTTCGACACAGGCTCGGAGGATAATAAAGAACCTTTGTGTCCCCAACTGGCAGCCCCGGAGCGGCGACTGGGTGGCACTCTCCGAGGACCCAGCTCCCAGCGCTTCTATCGTGACTTCATGAAAACCGCCCGCGCGTCGGTGCAGACGGCCGGGCCAGCGAGAGTAGGCTCGCCCTCCGGGAACCCCAGCGCCCGCCCTGCGCGCTCGGGCGCATCTATCTGCTACAGACCGGAACGGATCCCGGGTGCGACCCCGGCGAGCCCCGGAGCCCCCCGGCTCCTTCCTCGCCTGCCCCGAGACATCGCGGAAGATTCCCAAGTTCTCCGGAGAGGGCCTCAACTCCGCGGAGTTGGCCGCGCAAGCACTCTCGGTGCGAGCTTCCGCGAGAGGGGTCCCGGCGGGGCGGGGCGGCGCCGGAGCCTCGGGGCCACTCCCCTCCCGGCCCCGCGGCGCGAGGCCACCCGGCCCGCGGGGAAATCGGGCGGCGGTTGCCGGCGCTTTTGTGAGGGCAGAGCAGGCGCCAAAGGGCTCCGTCGGGAAGCCGGCGTCAGCCCGCCCCCACGCCACCCCGCCCCGGCCCGCGTCCCGGAGCCTCTCCCGGCTCACCTTCTGGATGGCGGCGGGCGTGATCTCGCCCTTGCCCCGCTGCCTCGGGGCTGCGAACGCTACGGACATGTTGCCGCCGAGCCCGCGATCAGCGAGTCCCGAGCGCTCCGGGGCCCGCGGAGCTGGGGGCCCGACGCCCGCCTCCGGGCAGTCCCACCTTAGCGCGCGCAGCGGGGGGAGGATGCTCCGGGGCCGCGCCGCTCGCTGCCCGGCTCGACCTCCACGCGGAGCCGCAGCTCCCAGCAAGGCGTCCGAGTGGCTCGCTGCCGCCGATGCGGCTGGAGCCTCGGGTCCCGCCGCGCTCGGCCCCGCTGCCCTCGCGCGCTCTCCGCACGCACCCCCGCGGCCCTGCGCTGATGGTAGCGCCGCGCCGGCCGCCTCCGCCCGGACGCTCAGGAAATGGTCCCGCCACGGCGGGAGGGAGCGGCCGGGCGGCGCTGTCACAGGAAACGCGGGGCCCGCCCGCCACACTGCCACTAACTGTGCCCTGGACCCTCTAGGGGAGAGGCTCGCCCCGGCGGGACAGTCGGGACTCGGGAGCGTGTACCGAGGCGGCACGGAGAACGCGGATTCGCTAGTTTAAATGGCTCCCTGCGCCCCACGTGCGCACCTCGGAGTGCACGCTTGCCAAGTCTAGCCTAACAGTAGAAAGGATCCCCGGACTCTGTTTGCCTAGAGACAGACCCTCCCCACACTTGTGGATCTACTTGATCTGACTTGGGGCCTTTGGAACTGAGCTGTGAAAAGCCACCCTCTTCTCCAGTTCAATACTTAGTGCTTAATTAGGCCCAGGCTTCAAGTCAGTATGGGGGAAATAAAGTCAACAGCTGCAAATTCAAAAGGATCACGTTGTGGGGGATTAATACTGCAATGTAGACTTCCTAGCCGCACAAAAGGGAGGTTTACGTGAATCGTTACCCAACATCACTGATGCTCAAAAATTAGTGCCTAGCCGGGTGGTCGGGGTGCTCGCCTTTAATCTCAGCACACGGTGGCAGAGGCAAGCGGATCTCTGTGAGTTCAAGGCCAGCCTGGTCTACAGAGTGAGTTACTGGACAGTTAGTGCTACACTGAGGAACACTGTCTGACAAAACCAAAACAAAAAAAAAAAAAAAAAAAAAAAACCAGTGTCCAAATTATTAATAAAGTCAAAAATAAACATAGTTTTAAATGTTATTTCAAATAGATTTCACGGGTCAGTTTAATGGATTCAGCGGTTCTAGGAGTCTGCCCTATACCAGCGGTAGAACTGCCAGCTGCAAAGGAAACTAAAAGATTTCGTGCTGTTTTACAGAAAAGACGAACAAAAAGTAAACAAAGGCAAATACGCATGTAAGTAAAGTTCAACAGCTAGCAGTTGGGAACCCTTGATACATTTGAAGAAACCTAAAGGGTGAAGAGTAGGCTTTCAAGATGGCTCCTGGCAAGGTGCTGTGGCCAAGCTTGACGCCCTAAGTCCAGTCCGTGGGCCCAACATGGTGGAAGGAGAGAACCAATGCAGTCAAGTTTTATTCTGACATCCACGTGTGGTTCCCCTACCCCGTGCAAGTGAATGCGCGTGAGTGCGCGCACAGACTCTCTCTCTCTCTCTCTCTCTCTCTCTCTCTCTCTCTCTCTCTCTCACACACACACACACACACACACACACACACTCACGCACCGCACGCACGCACGCACTAATGAAAGAGGATGAAGACTCAGGCCATTCTAAGAACAAAGGATGGAACCTTCTCTCCCCCTTACAGTGGTAACTGTTCTTGGGGAATGACTTGCTGCCTTTCACTATCCTAAGCCTAAGGAAACCACTGTGATCCAAAGGGATCCATGTAAGCACACCTGAAAATCCTACGGAAGCCTGAACAATAGCCAGTCCCTGTCCACCGCTAAACACCGCGTGTCTGACAGTCGGCCAGGATGGTCACATTTGGTCTTCAGACAACATCATAGTAACCGGGAACCGCGGTTCAGCCGGAAAGCTGACTCTGAGACAGTCCTACAGCTCCACTTGGCAGATAGCATGGAAATCCTATAAGCAAACCAAATCAGCGCTTGTCTGAATCTCTACATTCCAGTGTTTAAAAGGAAAACTAAATACATGTGAAAAGCTCTCACATTCTACACAGGACCCAGATAGATACTTTAAATGGAAGCTTACTGGGGACTAGAGAGATGGCTCAGCGGTTAAGAGCACTGACTTGCTCTTCCAGAGGTCCCGAGTTCAATTCCCAGCAACCACATGGTGGCTCACAACCATCTGTAATGGGATCTGATGCCCTCTTCTGGGGTGTCTGAAGACAGTGACAGTGTATCCGCATAGATGAAATAATGAAATCTGAGGGAGAGAGAGAGAGAGAGAGAGAGAGAGAGAGAGAGAGAGAGACATTACTAAGAATAGAAAAGGGGACTCTATAGACCGTAGGTTATAAGCCTCAAGTATTTGGAGTACTGGGAAAGGGCCTAGGACTCTTAAGGCCCCATTCAGGAAACAGCCACAGCCTTTTCTGTGGTTATCTGATTGACATTACTGTATGGTCTTTGTATTACATCTGTTGCAAAGCATTGATCAAAAGGGCCATACAAAATTGCAAATGATCTCCAGGAAAGAAGCCGACTAGAAAGAGCCCTACTTGTAATGGTTTGAATACACGTGGCCCACGTGGTGGCACGGCTTGGAGGCGTGGCCTTGTTGGAGGAAGCGAGTCACTGTGGGCGTGGGCTTTAAGACCCTCCTCCTGACCACACAGAAGTCAGTCGTCTCCTACCAGCCTGTAGATGAAGATGTAGAACTCTCAGCTCCGCCCACACCATGCCTGCCTGGATGTTGCCATGCTCCTGCCTTGATGATAATGGGCTGAACTTCTGAACCTGTAAGCCAGCCCCAATTAAATTACCGTCCTTATAAGACTTGCCTTGGTCATGGTGCCTGTTCACAGCAGTAGAACCCTAACTAAGGCACTACTCTAAGTTCAAACTTCTTTGGTAAAAAAAAAATCCAATCAGTTAGCATTCCCTGGAAAAGTAGAGAATTTGGAGAGAAGAAAGATTGAAGTCCAGAGAAGGGCTGAACTAGGGAGCACTGGCATTGCAAAGCCCGTTTCCACTGCCATCAGCTCTTTGAGAAATCCTGAGGCAGTTTAGTAGTTTGACTAAGAATGGCATCCACAGACTCGTGTGTTTAAATGTTTTGCCTGTAGAAAGAGTGGCACTGTTAGGAGGCGTGGCCTCGTTGGAGTGGGTGTGGCCTCGTTGGAGTAAGTGTGTCACTGTAGGGGCGGGCTTAAGCCTGTGCCCAAGCTCTCCTATGCTCAAGCTATGCCCAGAATGTCAGTCTCCTGCCGCCTTTGGATCGAGATGTACAACTCTCAGCTCCTCCTCCAGCGCACGGCCATGCTTCCCACCATGATGAAAATGGGCCAGACCTCTGAAACTGTAAGCCGCCCCCAATTAAATGTTTCCCTTTGTATGTATTGCTGTTCTCCTCAGAGCAATAAAACCTAACTAAGACAGGCAGTGAATGGGCAGGGGGTGAGCAGTAAAAGAAGAGACGCTAATAGAAACCAATAATGAAAATGGAAATCTTCCCAAACGAGAAAAATGGCTTTGGGGACCTAAGAAAAAACTCACCCCAGGAGCCATCTTCCCAAATACATACATCAGCCCCATTATTTAATCTGCTAACAGAGTAAATAATCCAACTCAGGAACTGAGAAGAGTTTTGCAGTATAGTTCAGCAGACATCACAAATCGATCAGATTGAGTATGAGCACTGTATTCCTGACTACACACACTAACCAATAGAGAAAGAAATGGACATGAAAAGGCAAAGCTAGTACTGACAGTGTAGTGATAGAAAACTTCAAGTTTGACTTCCAAATGTTTCACTTTTTAATGTTTCACGTAAATTTGTTTGTATCCCTTAGATATATTTCAGTGAACTGACAGAATGAAGAATTCCTGGAATATGCTCAATATTTAGGGAAATGAAAATTGTGGGGTCAGAAATTGTTTTAATCTCCCTAAAAATAAATCCTGTACATGCAGATGTCAGAGATAACTGTGTTTGCATAGGAGAATCTGTTAATGTTTTGTCACTAATAGAACATCTGTACTACAAAATTCACTGATCTTTTAAGCCTCTGTCTCCCATACGTTTTTCAAATATCCTAAAAAGGCATGGCTCGTAACTGGGCTCAGAGCAAACCCCTCAGGGGGATAGTCTTCAAACTATTTCCACCCGCAGTCTTGTTGCATTGGGTGAGACAATGTGAGCGGTGGCTTGCCACGGACTTCAAGGCTATAGAAAGAACAGCATACAACTTTATGCACGATCATTATTCTAGTCAGAACAAACCCACCTTTCCCGATCCTCTGACAAAGATTTTATTTTTAGAATATGTGCTGCCGAAGTGAGCACAGATTTTATTTTATTTTTTTAACTTTTTTTTCCCGTTTTTTCGAGACAGGGTTTCTGTGTGTAGTCCGGGCTTTCCTGGAACTTACTCTGGAGACCAGGCTGGCCTCGAACTCAGAAATCCACCTGCCTCTGCCTGCCAAGTGCCGGGATTACAGGCGTGCACCACCACGCCCGGCCTCGATTTTATTTTTAATAATCTAGACATTTTTATTCAAAGCAGATTCTTCCAAAAGCCTATCTGGGGCCTTTTCTTCTGTAATCACACACTAAAGAAGGATGAACTGAATCAATTACATGTTGAGATTTAGTCATTCAGAAAAATATTTCTTAAGTCAGGTATGGTGTTCCACACTTAATATCAGCACCCAGAAAGCAGAAGCAGGAGTGTCGGGCCACCTTCAACTACCTCAGTTCCCAATGAGCCTGGGCTGCACTCTGAAACCTTGTTACCAAAAAGTAATCAAAAACAATTTTTTTGGGGGGGAGGGGTTTCAAGACAGGGTTTCTCTGTGTAGTCCCAGCTGTCCTGGAACTCACTCTGTAGACCAGGCTGGCCTCGAACTCAGAAATCCGCCTCCTCTGCCTCCCAGAGTGCTGGGATTACAGGCGTGTGCCCCCACTGCCCGGCTCAAAGATTTCTAAGAATATGTGTGTGATTCAGTGGCTCTGAGCTTAGTAAAACTGCTTTCCTTTTTATAGAGAGGGTGAAATATAACACCTGCTAAGTGGTTTTCATGTGAATGAGGACAGCAGACAGAATTCTATACCCCAAAGAGGACTACTTCCTATACGCTGTGATTATATGACATATACAGACTCCATGTGGAATTAATGTGATTAACCAGCTGAGTTTGAGACCTGAAGATTAGCCTGGGTGTCCAGCTAGGTCTTCATGTAGGGAATGGAATTACAAGACTGATGAGCAGGAGGTCAGAAAGAAGCCATCTTGACAAAGACTTGAGCGGCCCTTGCTAAAAGTTACTTGTACCTTTACCTCAGCCTATTTCAGATATCTACTCTCCAGTACTCTAATGTATCAATGATGTTTAGACTATAAGCTGCATGAAAACTTGTTAGGATGTCACTAGACAGCCAGGCATAATGGCACATCCTGTCAGCCTAGCAATTAGGAACCCGGGGAGGGAAGTTTGAACTCAAAAAGCTACATAGTAGGATATCTCAATAAAACTAGCAAAAAATGAAGCAACTGGAAACCAATTCATTATTATTTTCTAATATAATATCGTGCATAAAATTGAGAATAGTTAGTAAAATATTTATAAGTTGTTCATATCCTACCCCAATATATATTAAAGCTTCCAATTATGTTGATATATGTCCTTTAGGTAGTATAAATCAGTTGTAGACTGTTTGCATAGTGTAGATGAGGCTCTGAGTTCAATTCCTAGTATGAGCAACAGAGACAGAAAATGAATGCTAAAGAGATTGTAATACTTAAAAGGACAGTGCACAGGTTCAGACTCTCGCACTTTGCAGCAGACACACATCTGTGTGCTACTTAGCTCAAAGGAGCCAGTGTCTTCCTCCGACCTGGAATCAGATCCCAACACACACACACATCATCGTGGTTCTAAACTGCCCATGACCTCAGCTCCAGGGGGATCTGCTACTCTTTCCTGGCTTCCGTGGGCACGACACATAAATGAGGCTGACACACAGAAATATATACATGCACATAAATAAAAGTGAAATAAAATAAATAAAAGTTACAGCTGTGAGGTTGCTCGGTGCCAGGAAGCACTTGCCACCCAAGTGTGATGACCTGAGTCTGAATCCCAGAACCTACATAAAGTCTTAGTAGCCTGCATCTACAACACCTGAACTCTGGAGGCAGATGGGAGGAGACCAGGGCGTTTCTGGAATCCTGTGGGCCAGCCAGCCTGGTATGCACAGCCTCAGGCGAGGAAGAGACTGCTGAAAGCAAGGTGGAAGCTTTGCCTGCACAGGGTGGTTGGAATAAGAATGCCCCAGAGGCTCTTGTATTTGAATGCTTAGTCATCAGGGAGTGGCACTACTTGAGGAGGATTAGGATGCATGCCCTTATTGAAGGAAGTGTGTCACTGCAGCTTCAAGGTTTCCAAAGCCCACTCCAAGCCCAGAGTCTTTCTTCCTGGTGCTTGTGGATTTTTGCTGTAACAGGATGGAGAACTCTCAGACCCTCTCCAGCACTATGTCTCCCTGTGCACGACTATGCTTTTCACTGTGGTGGCCATAGACTAAACCTGTGGAGCTGTAAGCAAGACCCAATCAAATGTTTTCCTTTTTAAGAGTTACAGTGGCCATGCTGTCTCTTCATAGCCGCGGAGTGTTATCTGACAGAGAAGTTGGTGCCGGGGAGCAGGGTATTGCTGTAACTGCCCTGACCATGCTTCTTGTTGGGAGAGTGTGGACTTTGGGTCTCTGGATTGGAAAGCAGTTGGCTGCCTGATGCAGGCTTAGTGGGCCAGCCTAGTAGTAGAAACACGGAAGACAGTAGTGCTGAGAATAATGTTGATGACAACCTGGCTAAAGATGTTTCAGAGGAGGAAAAAAATAATAGTAAATGGTGTGGAAACCTTTCTTGTGATACTTTGGTGACAAATGTGGCTGTTTTCTGCCCTTGTCCAAAAACAAAACAAAACAAAAAACCCAAACAAACAAAAAAACAAAACACAAACAAACAAACCTCTGCCTGAAGCTAAATAAAGAACTTTGGATTAATGTCATTGGCTGAGGAAATTTCAAGATAGTTTAGTGTCTTAGTTAGGGTTTTACTGCTGTGAACAGACACCATGACCAATGCAAGTTTTACAAAAGACAACATTTAATTAGGGTTGGCTTACAGGCTCAGAGGTTCAGTCCATTGTTATCAATGCAGAAACATGGCAGCATCCAGGTAGATATGGTTCAGGAGGAGCTGAGAGTTCTACATCTTCATCTGAAGGCTGCTAGTAGAAGACTGACTTCCAGGCAACTAGGGTGAAGGTCTTAAGCCCACACCCACAGTGACACACCTACTCCAACAAGGCCACACCTCCCAGTGGTGCCACTCCCTGGGAAAAGCATATACAAACCATCACAGCCTAGTATAGTCTCTGTCGTGTGGCTATTAGCGGTCACTCTTATGCAGATCTTAATTCAAAGGAGCAAGCTAAACAAGGCAGCTTTGGCAGCTTTGACCACAAGGATTCCTAGTATTAGAGTCAAGGGTATAAGAAAGGGATTTTAGAATCTCCCTCTGTAGTTAAGAAAACCTAACGAGGACAGGTATCATGTGTGTGTGTGTGGGGGGGGGTGTCCCTTCACAGAGACCCAGAGAAGCTACTGTGTGAAGCTGTAAAGATAAAGCCTGGATTGTATTGGAAACCCCACGATGTCGGAGACGCCAGTGCTGTAGGATCCCTGCCAAGGAGAGCTGCTCAAGGAGAATCAGCTTAAGAGGAAAAGAGTGTGTTGAGCCAACAAAGCTGGAAGGAGTTGGAGATCTGCAGAATGCACTGACATCAGATGAGATGCAGAGTTTGGAGTTTGCCCTGCTGGATTTTGGTCTTGCCTTGGTCCAGTGAAGACCGTGCTCCTTTTCCTTTCTTTTGGAATAGTAATGCATATTCTGTACTATTGATTGTTGGAAGTAAATGATCTGATTTGTTTGTTTGTTTGATTTACAGGAGGTTGCAATTAGGAGACTGTGATGAGTTTCAGAAGAGACTTTCAACTTTGGACTTTAAAATGGTATTGAGGCTGTGGTATACTTTGGGGACTTTTGAAATTGGACTGAATGCATTTTTGTATTATGACATGGCTACAAGCCTGTGGGCCCAGGGAGTGGAATGTGGTGGTTTGAATACAAAGAGACTCCATAGGCTTATTTGTTTGAATGCTTTGTCTTCAGGGACTGGTACTACTTGAGAATTAGGAGGTGTGTCTTCACGGCTATAGAACACCGAGGGTGGTTGTTTGAATATATATGGCCTCTACAGATTACTGTGTTTGAATGCTTGGCCATAGGGAGTTGCACTATTAAGAGATGTGGCCTTGCAAGAGGAAGTGTGTCGTTGTGGAGGAGGGGCGTTAGATTATTAAATGTTCAAGCTATGCCCACTGTGACTCACACAAAGTCCCCTCTGCTGCCTACCAATCAAGATGTAGAACTCTTAAGTTTCTTCTCGAGCACCATGTCTGCCTGGACATGGCCATGCTTCCCACCAAGAAGATAGTGGACTAAACTTTGAAACTGTAAATAGCAATTCTTTTTTGTTTTGGTTTGGTTTTCTTGTTGTTTTTTTGTTTGTTTGTTTTTGTTTTTTGAGACACGGTTTCGCTGTGTAGTCCTGGCTGTCCTGGAACTCGCTCTGTAGACCAGGCTGGCCTCGAACTCAGAAATCTGCCTGCCTCTGCCTCCCAAATGCTGGGATTACAGGCATGCCCCCCCCACACCCAGGTTGTAAATAGCAATTCTTAAACTTTTTGGACTCTTTAAAACTTCTGTTCTTTCCACTCTTGTGAGATTATTGTTTTGTTTTGCTTTGTGTTTTCAGAGTTTTTTATATTTTTGAGTACAGGTATTTTGCCTGTTTGTATGTCTGTGCAGTACATGAATACCTGGTGCTCTCAGAGACTAGAAGACAGCACTGGGTACCCTGGACTTGGAGTAGCAGATAGTAGGTAACCACTACCTGGATGCTAGGAATCAAACTCAGGTCCTCTTGAAGAGTAGTGTATACTCGTAACTGCTAAGCCATCTCTCCAGCCCCCATTTTTGTCAAATTGAATGGAAAGAAACTTAAGCAATTCCCCCAAAATCAGGGCTGTCCACTCTCTTTGTATCTCTTCAATACAGTGATTGAACACCCAGCTAGAGCAATAAGACAATTTATGGAGATCAAGGCAATATAAATTGGAAAGGACGCTGGTTGTGGTGGCGCACGCCTGTAATCCCAGCACTTGGGAGGCAGAGGCAGATAGATTTCTGAGTTCGAGGCCAGCCTGGTCTACAGAGTGAGTTCCAGGACAGCCCGGACCACACAGAGAAACCCTGTCTGAAAAAATAAATAAATAAATAAATAAATAAATAAATAAATTGGAAAGGAAGAAGTCAAAGTATTACTATTCTTATGCACTATTATAGTATAAATAAATGACTCCAAAATTCACCAGAAATCTCCTACAGCAGATAAACACCTTAAGCAAAGTGTCTGGATACAAAAATTAACTCAGCCGGGCGTGGTGGCGCACGCCTGTAATCCCAGCACTTGGGAGGCAGAGGCAGGCGGATTTCTGAGTTCGAGGCCAGCCTGGTCTACAGAGTGAGTTCCAGGACAGCCAGGACTACAAAGAGAAACCCTGTCTCTAAAAACCAAAAAAAAAAAAAATTAACTCAAAGAAATTAATAGCCCTCCTTTATACAAATGATAAACTCACTGGGAAAGAAATTAGGAAAATAACACCTTTTACAATAGTCACAAATAATATAAAATACCGTGGTGTAACTCTAACCAAAAAGGTGAAAGACCTGTATAACAAGAACTTCAAGTTTCTGAAGAACAAAATTAAAGAAGATATCAGAATATGAAACAATCTCCCATGCTCATTGATCAGTAGGATTAATATAGTGAAAATGGCCTGATCTCCCTGCTCATTGATCAGTAGGATTAATATAGTAAGAATGCCATCTTGCTGAAGGCAATCTACAGATTCAATTCAATTCCTATCAAAACTACAACACAATCCTTTACGGACTTTGAAAGAACAATTCTCAACCTCTAATGGGGGGAAAAAAAAACAACGTATAGCTAATCAATAAAATAACTTTCTGGGGTATCTCCAAACCTGACTTCAAGCTTTACAACAGAGCAATAGTGATTTAAAAAACTGTGTCATATTGGTATGAAAACAGACAGGTTGATGTATGGAATGGAATCAGATCAAAGACCCAGAAATAAACCCACCCACGTATAGACACCTGTTTTTTGTTTTTTTTTGTTGTTGTTGTTTTGTTTTTGTTTTTTGTTTTTTGTTTTTTTTTTTTTTTGACAAAGGCGAAACCATACAATGGTACAGGGAGAGTATCTCCAACAAATGGTGCTGGTCTAATGGGATGTCTGCGTGTACAACAATGCAATCCATCCTTATCACCCTGCACAAAACTCAAGTCCAAATGGGTCAAAGACCTCAATGTAAAACCACATACTCTAAATCTAATAGAACACAAAGTGGGGAATAATCTTGAACTCACTGGTACAGGAGACAACTTCCTGAACAAAATGCAAATGACTAAGATTTAGAATTTATAAATAGGACCTCATGAAATTGAAAAGCTTCCATTAGTCAAAGGACACTGTCAATAAGACAAACTGCAGACTACAGACTGGGAAAAGATCTTCACCAACCCTATATGTTACAGAGGGATAAATATCCAAAATATGTAAATAACACAAGAAGAGACACAACAACCCAAATAGCCCAACTGAAAAACAAGGTGCAGAGCTAAACAGAGAATTCTAAACGGAGGAATCTTGGCTGAGAAAACACTTAAAGAAATGTTCAACTTCCTTAGTCTTCAGGGAAATGCAAATCGAAACAACCATGAGATTCCACCTCACACCCACGAGAAGGACTAAGATCAAAAACTCAAAAATGGGGCTGGAGAAATGGCCAGCTGCTAAGAGTACTAAATATTCATCCAGAGGGCCTGAGTTCAATTCCCAGCAACTACATGGTGGCTCACAACTACCTATGATGGCATCTGATGTCCTCTTCTGGCATGCAGGTGAACATGCAGATGGGGCAATCATAGAAAACACATAAATAAATCTCTTTTTAAAAAAACTCTCAAGGGGCTGGGCGGTGGTGGCGCACGCCTTTAATCCCAGCACTTGGGAGGCAGAGGCAGGTGGATTTCTGAGTTCGAGGCCAGCCTGGTCTAGTTCCAGGACAGCCAGGGCTACACAGAGAAACCCTGTCTCGAAAAAAGCCAAAAACAAAAACAAACAAACAAACAAACAAACAAAAAAACAACTCTCAAGGGATAGCACATGCCATGCTGACAAAGATGTAGAGCAAGGGGAAAGACTTGTCCATTGCTGCAGGAGTGCAAACTTGTACAAACACTCTCGAAATCAATATGGTGGATTCTCAGAAAATTGGAGCTAGTTCTACCTCTAAGCCCAGCTATATCACTCCTTGGCATGATAGATTTGTTTGTTTGTTTGTTTGTTTGTTTTTTCGAGACAGGGTTTCTCTGTGCAGTCCTGGCTGTCCTGGAACTCACTCTGTAGACCAGGCTGGCCTCGAACTCAGAAATCTGCCTGCCTCTGCCTCCCAAGTGCTGGGATTAAAGGCATGCGCCACCACCACCCAGCCCCTCTGTTACTTTTTATTAATAGCTTTGCTAACTTTAAGATTTTATTGGATTTCATATATTCATATATATACATACACACACACACACACACACACACACACGCGCGTGTACATGCGTGTGTGTGTGTGTGTGTGTGTGTGTGTGTGTGTGTGTGAGAGAGAGAGAGAGAGAGAGAGAGAGAGAGAGAGAACATCAGATTTCCCTGATCTGAAGTTACAAGTAGTTGAAAGCCACCAGAAGTAAGTTCTGGGAATCAAAATTAAGCCTTCTAGAGGAGGAGTATATACTCTTAACCACTGAACCATCTTTTTATACCACTAATTTTGCTAACCTTAGATTAAAAAATAATGAAATGGGATGGAGAGATGTCTCAGAAGAAAAGAGCACTGTATGCTCTTCCAGAGAATGTGTTTGATTCCCAGAACCACACGATGGCTCACAATTGTCCGTAATCCCAATTCCAGAGGATCTGATATCATTTACGGAACTCTACAGGCACCAGACATACATATGGTAAACATGTATAGGGAAAAAAACCAATATACATAAACCAAAAATAGTAAATCTGTTTTTTTTTTTTCTTCCGAGACAGAGTTTCTCTGTGTAGCCCTGACTGTCCTGGAACTCACTCTGTAGACTAGGCTGGCCTTGAACTCAGAAATCTGCCTGCCTCTGCCTCCCAAGTGCTGGGATTATAGGTATGTGCCACCACTGCCCAACAGTAAATCTTCTAAGAAAGATGACATATCTACATAATCTATTTTAGCTTGAAGGAATTTTCATTAGAAAGTGAGAGAGAGCATGTGTGCGTGTGCACATGTGTATACACTGTGGTTCCTATGTATAGGCTGGAGAACAGCCGAGTTCCCAGGACTTGCTTCTCCTTCCACCATGTATATCCAGTGGAACAAACTCAGTTTTGTCAGCAAAACTTGGCAGCAAGCTCTTTTGCTCACTAAACCACTTGGCTGTCCGAGTCTACAGTATTATAGTTATTTAAAATCTGTGTTTCTTAAAATAAGAAATTAAAGCAGGACAAGTATATCAAAGAATTCCCTTTTTATTGAAAAAGGAAGTAAAACGTTTTATGATAAAATTGGAGATTTACATAGAAAATATTTCTGACAAAATTGAAGAAATATAGATATAAACATGTTAAAATTGACAATTTTCATGGAAAATTAAGGAGTAAAATGGTAGACAAAAATCATTGCTAAGCTGGGCGGTGGTGGCGCACGCTTGTAATCCCAGCACTCTGGGAGGCAGAGGCAGGCGGATTTCTGAGTTCGAGGCCAGCCTGGTCTACAGAGTGAGTTCCAGGACAGCCCGGGCTACACAGAGAAACCCTGTCTCAAAAAAAAAAAAAATTGCTAAATTAATTGAAAGTGGAATTAAAAACATTTCGTGATAAAGTTAGAGATTGACATGGAAATTATTTCTGATAAAATAGAAAAAAATCTATAGAAAAACATGTTAAAATTGAAGATTATCATGGAAAATAATACAGATAAAATGGTAGACATAAAAACATTACTAAATTAGTTGAAAGAGGAATTATAAACATTTCCTGATAAAATTGAAGATTTACATGAAAAACATTTATGCTAGTCTATATCTTTTTTTGGTTTTGTTTTGTTTTGTTTTGTTTTGTTTTGTTTTGTTTTGTTTGAGACAGGGTTTCTCTGTATAGCCCCGGCTGTCCTGGAACTCACTCTGTAGACTAGGCTGGCCTCGAACTCAGAATTCCACCTGCCTCTGCCTCCCAGAGTGCTGGGATTACAGGCATGCGCCACTACTGCCCAGCTAGTCTATATCTTTTTATTGGGAAATTGAGTGCATTGATATTAATAGATATTAAAGACTAGTGATTGTTGCTTCCTGTTATTTTTGTTTTTTGTTTTGGTTTTTCAAGACAGGGTTTCTCTGTGTAGCCCTGGCTGTCCTGGAACGCAATTCACTCTGTAGACCAGGCTGGCCTTGAACTCAGAAATCTGCCTGCTTCTGCCTCCCAAGTGCTGGGATTACAGGCGTGCACCACCACCGCCCAGCTTCCTGTTTTGTTTTGTTTTGTTTTTTTGTTTTTCGAGACAGGGTTTCTCTGTGTGGTCCTGGCTGTCCTGGAATTCACTCGGTAGACCAGGCTGGCCTCGAACTCAGAAATCCGCCTGCCTCTGCCTCCCAAGTGCTGGGATTACAGGCGTGCGCCGCCACGCCCGGCTTGCTTCCTGTTATTTTTTGATGTTATTTTTATGTTTGTGTGGTTACCTTCTTTTGGATTTGTTGGAAGATTACTTTCTTGCTTTTTCTAGGGTGTAGTGTCCCTCCTTGTGTTGGCATTTTCCATTTATTATCCTTTGTAGGGTTGGATTTGTGGACAGATATTGTGTAAATTTGGTTTTATCATGGAATATCTTGGTTTCTTCATCTATGATGATTGAAGAGTTTTGCTGGGTATAGTAGTCTGGGCTGGCATTTGTGTTCTTTTAGAGTTTGTATGAGATCTGCCCAGAATCTTCTAGCTTTCATCATCTCTGGTGAGAAGTCTGGTGTAATTCTGATAGGTCTGCCTTTATAAGTTACTTGCCCTTTTTCTCTTACTGCTTTTAATATTCTTTCTTTGTTTGGTGCATTTGGTGTTTTGATGACTATGTGCCAGGAGAACTTTATCTTCTGGTCCAGTCTGTTTGGAGTTCTGTAGGCGTTAAAGAAGAATTCTATACCTAGCAAAACTATCCTTCAGAAATGAAGGAGAAATGTAAAGCCAGCAAGGACTTGTTACACAAGTCAGAGGACTTGAGTCTAGATAATTAATACTCACATAAAAAAAACCAACAGGGATATGGCAGTGTACATCTTTAATACCAAGACTAGACTAGAGAGGCAGGAACAGCCAGTTCCCTGGAGTTCACAGACCAGCCAGCCTGGTCAAATTTGTACACTGTATGTTCAGTCAAACATTCTGTCTTAAAAAATAAGTTGGAAAGTGATTTAGAAAAACACAACCAATGTCATCCTTTGTCCCTCCCCACATGCAAATACATCTGCATGCACACACACACACACACACACACACACACAGAAAGAGAGAGAGAAAGAGAGAGAGACAGAGAGAGAGAGAGAGGGAGAGAGAGGGAGAGAGAGAGAGAGAGAAAGAGAGAAAGAGAGAGAGAGACAGAGAGAGAGAGAGAGAGGGAGAGAGAGAGAGAGAGAGAGAGAGAGAGAGAGAGAGAGAGAGAAGGAGACATTAAGATACTTCCTACAGTTTGGCGGCGGTGGTGGCGCACGCCTTTAATCCCAGCACTTGGGAGGCAGAGGCAGGCAGATTTCTGAGTTGGAGGCCAGCCTAGACTACAGAGTGAGTTCCAGGACAGCCAGGGCTATACAGAAAAACCCTGTGTCGGAAAAAAAAAAAAAAAAAAAAAAAAAGATACTTCCTACAAGCAACACTAGAATAGAATACACGACTTACAAGAAATAACAAAAAACTTTTTTAGACAAGGTCTCATGTACTCTAGGCTGCTCATGTACCCTCAGAAGGTTGACCTTAATCCTCCTGCCTCATCCTCCAAATGCCATCATTACAGGTATGTATGTACTAGTACACACTGCTCTGAAGGGGAGCCTTGATGTTAAATTGATACTGTTCTAGAAAGTAAGGTTAAATCCATAAAAAGAATGTTTTTTAAAGCCATAAAGTTAGCCTCATAGTAAACATGACAGAAGAGGCACATGTACACTTCTGTTACAAATCTATCATGCTAATCCCAGCACTTGGGAGGCAGAGGCAGGCGGATTTCTGCGTTCGAGGCCAGCCTGGTCTACAGAGTGAGTTCCAGGACAGCCAGGACTGCACAGAGAAACCCTGTCTCGAAAAAACAAACAAACAAACAAACAAACAAATCTATCATGCTAAAAGACAACTACAAAAGTCACGTTATGTTTTTGGAGCTGATAATACTTAATGACAGAATTTTGAGTGTTAAAATAGTATCAGGAAAGAGAAGGGCTGAATGTGGTGTGAGGTGGATCTCTGTGAGTTCCAAGACAGCCAGAGCTACATAGTGAGACCCTGGGCATGGAGAAGGGAGAAAGGCAGCAAAGGAGGGAGGGAGGGATCGAGGGAGGAAGGGAGGGACAGAGGGGGGGGCGAGAGAGGGAGGGAGGGAGGGAAGGAAGGAGTTATACAAATGTGAAAATTGATCGCTTCAAGTTATTAGTTATAATTCCCATAAAAATGATAAAGTTTTTGAGGCATGATGTCAGTGTAGCCTGCCTGATCTGGACCTTGCTACATAGATCACGCTGAGATTGACTTTGCAGAGATCCACCTGCCTCTGCCTCTTGAGTTCTGGGATTGAAGATGCACATCACCACACCTGGCTAAGAAAATGAGATTTTAGTGTAGTAAAGAAGTAATTTGTTTAAAAAATTTCTCTGTCAGCTTAGGCTATTGTAACACAGTACTGGAGATTACATTGCTTTTAAAATATCACTTTTAAAATATTTTTATTTAAATTAATATTTTAAAATATAAATTTATATGGAGGTTGAGAGGTTGGAATACTTATCCTTTACTCCAGATTTACTGCCCACAAGAAGAGTTTAATACAATGATACAAAGCTGGAAATAATACAAATACTCAGTGCAGGTTAGTGGGCAGTTGTAGTCCATACATACAACATAATACTTGTCAGCTGTTTAAAGGGAGCAGCACATTGTTAGCAGCAATAAAATGCATGAACCTTATAAAGAATTCAGAATAGGAAAGAGTATAACCTGTTGATTTCCATCTCTGTAAAAATTGACATGGGCAAAAATGAGTTGAGCCAGAGACAGAATAGATCACTGACTAGAAGTGAGGATGGATGAGGAACTACGAAAAGCACAAGGGATCTTCTGAGGATGATGGACATCCCCTATTTCTTTTACTAGGGCCATGGTTCCAAGGGTAGATGCATATGTGAAACTTCATTACACTGTATTTAAGAATCGACTAAAGTACTTCCTGGGAAAGAAAGAAAGTATTGGAATTCTTGTTGGTATTGCATCGTGTGTCTAGAGGTCAATATGAGTCATTTACTCAGGAATCTGGTTTCCCCTCACTTGGGTTTCTTTAGGTTTTCTCAGTAATGTGTTATCGTGTTTGGAGTAGAAATTGTTGGTTTTGTTGGAGACTCGATTGTGTCATGTGATTTTTTTCCTTTGGAAGCTGCTTGGTGAAAGGGCATGTGATGTTTTGCTGGAGCAGACGGTTGAGAGGACACATGATGTTTGGAAAGAGGGTAAGTATAACCCAACAGACAGTGGGTGGTGGTCTGGCATTGGTTCACCTTGCTGGTCTTCCCTGGGCTTTGCTGATGCTGGTCTTCGCTGATGAAGCACTTGAATTGGTTTGCCTTGCTTTCTTCACTGATCTTTGCTTGTTGTAACTTCATAGAGAGAAGAGTAAGCAAAGAACTTCTGGTGGTGTTCAAGCTGCTCCTTCCTGCGTTAGTGGACTTGTGCCTATGAGCACAGCTTTTCAGTTTCTTCTGGACTGAGATGCTGCTGCTGATTTGGGTTTGTTGTTTTGCTAGTGAACTGGATTGTAGACAGCAAAGATTGGAATTGCTCCAAGGAACTACTTCTAAATAGGTCCAAGTCCTCTTTGTCCTATCAGCTATCTTCCTCCCATACCTTTGGTTGATGGGGTATAGGGGAGGTTGAAGCATTCAAGACCCTTATTAAAGTCCATGTTTGGAAAGTATAATTCTACCATACTTAAAGCATAAGCATGCTAGTTTTGCATCAGGATGACAAACTATAAGGTAATCAGATTGTACAGAGGAAAGAGTCACAGCCACAGGCTGCAGAGGCTCTGTTCTGTAGTATTTGGCCCTGCTGCTTTTGAGCTTATGAAATATAACATCTTAGAGATGGGCTGTATCTCAGTGGTACGGTGCTTGCCTGGCATGTATAAGTGTTGGAGCTTGGTTCTACAGCTTTGATTCAATCAGGAATCTGCATGTCCAGATGCTAAAGGTCCTTGTCCCCAGTTGGTTTTTGATCTATCAATAAAGATGCCAATGGCCAATAGCTGAGCATGGTGCGGGACACTGAGAGTTACACAGGTAGACCTCAGAGAAGAACAAGAGAAGGATGGGACACAGGGGCAACAGGAAATAAAGCCACTCTGCCATGTGAGACTGCTGATAAGTGGCCACTGGCCACTTCCTTGATTGGGACTGGGGTAGCAGGGGAAGATTTAGGGGTGCCCAGACTTTTTGGGAGCCAAAGCATTTTAAAATTAAGGGTGTGTGTGTGTGTGTGTGTGTGTGTGTGTGTGTGTGTGTGTTTCATCCAAGCATGTGCATGTGACTCACCAGGAGCGAAACCAGTGTAGAAACTCACCTCAAGAGATGGCTCTCAACATGATAGGCCATGCACTATTAAAATAATTTAGAGATTCCTGAATGAAAGAGACAATACACAGGAGATAAGTTTAGAAGGGGGGATGTGCCGGGCTTGGTGGAGCATGCCTTTAATCCCAGCACTTGGGAGGCAGAGGAAGGAGGATTTCTGAGTTCAAGGCCAGCCTGTTCTACTGAGTGAGTTCCAGGACAGCCAGGGCTACACAGAGAAACCCTGTCTCAAAAATTTAAAAAAAAAAAAAAAAAAGTTTAGAAGTGGGGGGATGTGATTTATCAGCTGCCAACCTGAGTCATGTGGATCCTTTGCAAGCCTGGAAACTGGAACAAAGGAAAGTGGCTGATGGCAAGGATTCACCCCAGGCCACCTGCTAGGAGGGGACAGGAAGAAGAAGAAGACAATAAAGCTGCCTGCCTCCAGCCACCAGGTAAACCAAGGATAGGGATTTATAAATCTGATTTAATTTTTAAACGATAGAAGGGAATCTACAGATTTTTGTCCAAGCCACATGGGGATTTCTTCCCATGGTTCGAAACTGATAGAAGGATCTTAAGATGAGAGGCAGAGGGCTGGGTGGTAGGTGCAGCAGGTATTAAGCTCCACAGAAGGGAGAAGGTAGGTAGAATGAAAGAACAAATGCATTAAATGTATTCTCTGGATACGCAAGACACAATTAACATATCAAATGATTCCCAAGAAGAAGGAAGGAGAGGGTCCTGGTCCTGGAAAGGCTTGATCCAGCATTGTAGGGAAGTACCAGGACAGAGAAATGAAAGGAGGGTGATTGGGGAGTGGGCGGAGGGAAGTGGGCTTATGGGACTTATGGGGAGGGGGGAACGGGGAAAGGGGAAAGCCTTTGGAATGTAAACAAAGAATATAGAAAAAAAAGTCTTGAAAGGGCAAATTCTAGGGATCTATGAACATGGTCTACACAGGATTTCTGCGATTGTCAGTAGCCTGGTATAACAAAAATTAGGGCCTATAAATAGGCTTATACAGTAAGTAGGAGGGAATTTAATCAGAGTTAAATACAGAGATGTATAAAGATTGAGGATTTAATCTTATAAAAAAAATTAGACTGAAAGCAGGGAGTAGGCAGCTTAACCTAACTCAGACAGTAGAAGATCGGGCCTTGAATAAAGAGAAAGGGGCAACTACCATATGTACCCACAGAGATAATAATCTTCATAGTAGGGAGAATTTAAATACACATAATGTATAAAACATTGAGGCTTCTGATCTTAAATTGTAGGTCGAAAAGGAGGAGGTGGTGAAGAAACACTGTCTCGATGGTTAATATTTCTTTAGATTGCTCTAATTGCTTTGAATTGGTTTAATTATCAAAATGCATGTGGTCATGAGTTTGGCAGTCATATTAAAATTCCTCTGGGAGAGAGGTCAAGCTATACCTTTAGCTTGATTTCTGGTTACTAGACAAAGGACATGCTATTTTGGGAGAGAGACTCTGTATTTGTGTTGACAGGAAAGGAGAAAAAGGTTTTGGACCCCTTCCAGAGTGATATGGATCAGATATGGCAGGGGAATACCTCCTGAGGATTTTGAAAAAATCAAGAAAATCAAACAAGACAGGTAACCTGATCTGCTGATTTCTCAACATGGTAACAGCCCAGTAACTGGCTTAGGTAAAAATGTCTCTAGCTATAATTTCAGTTAAAATGAGACAATAAATCTTTTTTGGTTATGGAATCCTTAAGATTCTTCATGCCCTCCTTCATATGGCATGAATGAAGATTTATTACATTTGGTTATCAATAAAATTAACTCATAAAAAGACAGTTTCCTTTAACTTACTCAAGAGCAAAACTTCATCCTTAACTGATCTGTGCACCCTGCACAGTCTGTATGAATAACTTGCGGGTGCTAAAAGTTTGGTTGTGAGATTCATATATTGTAGAATGTGCAGCTTTGACAAGATTCATCCTCAGAGATGCTGAACTGACCTGCTGTTCCAGAGACTTACTTCCTGAACTGCTTCAGGAACTGACATCGATTCCAGATGGTCTTGTCTCATCCAGACTTTCAGATGGATCCAGTCAAAACTTACGTCAAGCCCTGAGCCTGCTAAGCATTCAGAGACTGGATAACAGATGCTAAAGCTAGCTTTTATATGTCTAACCAAAGTTCTAATTTTCTTAGCCCCTCCCCCCACCCCTTTAAACAATTTCTCGCCACACCAGTTCAGCAGGAAAAAGCCATGGAGTGTCATCAGCCCGATTCCTTGGTTTGGGTGTCTGGTTACAATTATTTTATAAATCATAGATAGGTTGTCATTTTAAGAGATAATTTGGGAATGGTCATAATTTTGAACAGGGTAAATAGATGGGATGGATTACTAAATTTATTCTTTTTGTTTGTTTGTTTGTTTGTTTTTGGTTTTTCTAGACAGGGTTTCTCTGTGTAGTCCTGGCTGTCCTGGAACTCACTCTGTAAACCAGGCTGGCCTCGAACTCAGAAATCCACCTGCCTCTGCCTCCCAAGTGCTGAGATTACAGGCGTGCGCCACCACGCCCAGTTACTAAATTTATTCTTGAATGAAGCATTGTGTAACCATAATCTTACATTGATAGAAGTCTTTATAATTGGTATAGAAATTGATGTTATAATTTCTTACATTGGTACAGAATGTGTATATTGATATAGAATTAAAGTTTCCATATAGAATTAAAGTTTCCAATATATATAAATCTATATATTGATACAAAATTTGAAATTAATAGTTACTCTTAGATAGGCATTGTGCTATGCAACTCACTTAAGAACACAAGACTTTGACCCAGTCTCTTTATAACTGCTATCTCAAACTGTTTAGGATGATTAAGTAACTCGTTAAGGGCCAGATTAAACTCATGGTTAGGTTAGATTCTAATTTAATTATAATAAAGTGCTTTTGATTTACTCAAATCGAAATGACTAAAAGCAGCTAAGGTTTAACATTTCACATATATTTTACATAGATAGTCTTCAAAAGCATCAGAAATCCACAGATTGTGACATTTAATGTTATTTCATTATTAAGAATCATTTGACAATGAGACATGTCTGATCTGGACAGTTTTCCCATTCTCCTTCAAAGAATTGAGCATCTTCACCTTCAAGTGAGGTTGCTTATCGTGGCAAGGTTGCCACAGGGCAGAATTGCCTTTTTCATCTGCAGACAAAATACTGTCCAAAAAGGACAAACAGGTGGGATAATAGATTACTAATCTCTGCCAAGACAGGGTAAGGTAGTCCTTCATATTCCTACTGCATTTCTGAGACTGCCAGATGGCTCTGGGCTGAAAGGCTGAAGACAGATGTTCCAACGTTATTAGAAATTAGGGGACTGTCCAGGTAGTCGGCTCTCTCTACAATTTGTGTAAGTTTGAGAAGCTATGTTTGGTGCTTCCTATATACCCAGGCAATATTTCATTTATTCTCAGATTTCTGATAGGGTTGAAGACCAATTATATTCCCATAAGCAAACTTAAGTTGTTTAACATTAACGATATGTTAAAAAATTAAAAACATGGTTTTCAGATGGTGTTAGAGGCTAAAATCAAAACAGATCAGGTATAGAATTATGAACTCTTTACGTTAGGAATGATGGTAGAGTACTTTATCTAATAGCCAAATATGATGGACTGGATGTTAATTGAATGTCATACTCTGAAATTTACATAATTGTTATGGTTGTACTCAATTTATGTCTGAGAGAAGAGGTTTTTGTTTTTGTTTTCCAGAAAAGGTGAGGTGTTGGAGATTTGTTCTAACGCTTTGATTCAATCAGAAATCTGCATGTCCAGACAATGAATGAAGGTCCTTGTCCCCAATTGATTTTTGATCTATCAATAAAGATGCCAATGGCTAATAGATGGGCATAGTGCAGGACACTGAGAGTTGTACAGGTAGGACAGAGAGGAACAAGAGAATCACCATGACTTGGGGTAGAAGGATGGGACACAGGCACGGCAGGAGACAAAGCCATTCAGCCATGTGAGACTTCAGATTAAGTGGCCATGGGTCACTTCCTCGATTGGGTCAGGGTGGCAGGGGAAGGTTTAGGGGTGCCCAGATTTTGAAGTAGCCAAGACATTTCAAAATAAGGTAATGTGTGTGTGTGTGTGTGTGTGTGTGTGTGTGTGTGTTTTATCCACAGACCCAAAAGTAGTTCCTGGGTGGGTGCATGTGTGCAAAAGCCAAAGCAGTGTAGCAAAACCTTACTTCAAAATAAAATTATTGGTTTGCTTTCCAGCACCATAAAATTAAATACAATCAATAGACAAATCATCATGACATTCGTGTTTGGGTGATTGACTTTTATCTTTTCTTCTATTTTAAATTTTTTGTTTGCTTATTATTTAATTAATGTATATGTACATTTATGCATACTGCATGCATACAGGAACCCAGAGGGGCCAGAAGATGGTATGAGATGAGACACCTCACAACGGAGTTACAGGCAGCTATGAAACACCATACAGGTGCTGGAAACTGAACTTATTCCTCTGAGAAAGCAACATACACACTCTAACTGCAGAATCATCTCGGCAACCCTATTTTCTCCCTTTCTGCTTATTATCTCCTGCTTAGTTATTATTCTGGCTATAACACAATAGGTCTAACACATTATGTTTTTACAATGATTGTCAATTAATTTTTTTCAATTCCTATTGTTAATTCTTCTGTGATGTGTGGGTTTTCCTAAAAATTTAAATAAATTATATCCTGCAATTAGGCGC
Source organism: Apodemus agrarius (assembly GCA_964023405.1). Lineage (NCBI taxonomy): Eukaryota > Metazoa > Chordata > Mammalia > Rodentia > Muridae > Apodemus > Apodemus agrarius. Next base: position 5,051,366 of record OZ030021.1, read on the forward strand.
TTACTTGTTTTTTATTAATTTCATTTCTGTCAGCGAATATACTCTGTCTCCTTATAATGTTTGAAAATTACCTCAAGTTGTCCCATACAATCAGTTTTTGTCAATTTTCACAGTTGCTTAAGTCATAATAGCTACTTGCCACAGTGATAGCATGAAGGAAGAAGAGAGCATGTCAAATATGTTACACATGCCACTAAATATGACATATTGTTTGATTTGGGTAGTGCTTATGTCATTAATCACCAAGAAGGCTATTGTAATCTCCACATAAAATTTAAAGTTGGTAGGTCATTTTGATAAATTAAGCTAATCTTAACTATCACTTGCTCTTCATCTTAAGAATCCTTAACCACTGAGCCACCTCTCCAGCCTCAAAACCAACATTTTAGTAAAAAGGTGGCACTGCCTCTTCTTCCTTCTCCCCCTCTCCTCTCCCTGTCCTTGGGATTGAACTCAAGACTTCACACGTGTTAGGAAATACTTTGCCACTGAGTCCCTTTAATGCCTGGCTTAATTACAGACAGAGTCTCATATCTGCCTCTCTATCTAAACTACTACAATATGGTATTCTGGTTGAATATATGGCTAAAATATTCTCACAACAATATTAGCCAGCAAAGAAGTACTTGAAGACTTTCTTGAGCACTTTGTATCAATAATTCAGTGATTTCATATTATTAGGCGTTCTTTGGTAGTAAACTAAAACCCAGCAAATTGTTTTCTACAGATTAGTTGATATCCATAATCTAAAATAACATCAATAAATTTTTAGTACTTCGTTATATTAAAGTTCAATGATCTGTCTGTTTTAATGTTTCTTTTACTTCTATGTACTTTCATATCAAACTTTAATTACTATAAAATACTAGGACATATGCAAAAACTATGCATATCTTGAAAATATACTACATCAAGATCATACTTAGGGCAAGGTATCATAGTATATACTTGCAATTCCAGCACTTGAGAGGCAGAGGCAAGCAGATCATCACAAATCTGAAGCCAGCCTGGTCTGTGTATCATGTTCTAGAACAGCCAGGACCGCACAGCAAGACTTTGTCTCAACAATCAAACAAACAAAATTGCTGGCTAATATCCTTCTCATTCTATCCTAAGAGTCTTTGGTGATCGAGAACTGGCAAGTTCATAATCATGAGTAAAGCTTTTCAAAATCCTATGTGTTTGCCTGAAGGACTGCATTTTGTCTTTGGAATAGATCCTATTAGTCATTACTTTTCGCGAAGCAGCAGGCTCACTCTGTTCATGTTCGAATGTCTGCTCGCCCAGACGGATAACCACAGTCTGTCAGACGTTCTTTCAAGGACAAAGTGAGCATTCCAGGAGAAAGGAAGTGTGTTCATTCAACTGAGGGGTCTACGCAGTGCTTTCTTATTTTGAACCAATAGAATTTATTTGGGGGCAGTGGGATTGCTTTCTATGTGCTATCCACTTGGGTGTTTTGAACAGTAAGATAGCTATTCAATGGTCGAAAATGTAATAAATAACCTACTGATTGTTGAATGACATTATAAATTTAAGCTGCCTATTTTTCTCTCATGAAGGATAGAGGGTGAGGAATAATGTATGTTCTAGTTCACGTTGGCTGCTACTGTCCTGATTCACACCAAGGCCCGAGTGGCTTCCCCTATTTCCTCTGTTGCAAAATATGAATATATATATATATATATATATTCAATATATATATATATGCAAAAACATAAATATTGAATTAGTCGGGCTAGAGAATGACTCAGTGGTTAAGAGTGCTTGGACTCATGGTTGAATCTTTCTCAGAAGAGGAAACAAAATAGGTTTCGGGGGGCCGATGGAAAGAGGAAATTGAGTGGGAGAGGAGATGGGGAGGGGAATGGGCCAAGGAGGGGAGATGTAGGGAGTGCAGGGAGAGGGAAGTGAAGTCAGTGATGGGGGGCAATCGATAGGACATGCCAGAGGTCTGGGATTGGGGGAGTCCCCAGGGGCTCCATGGCAGAGACTCTAGCTGACACTCCTAGTATGGGGGATATGGATCCAGAAGTGGCCACTTACTGAAGCCAGGGACTCCCAGTGGAGGGATAACGATAGCAACCCACCCACAAAATCTTCAACCTAAAATGTATCCTGTCCACGAGATGTTCAGGGACATAGTTAGAGCAGAGACCGAGGGACTGACCAGGCAACGACTGGCCATTGACCAAACTGAAACCCATCCTATGGGTAAGAAACAATCCATGACACTATTAATGATACTCTGTTATGTTTGCAGACAGAAACCTAGTATAACTGTCTTCTGAGAGGCTCCACCCAGCAGCCAATGGAAAGAGATACAGATACTCACAGCCAAACTTTGGATGAATCCCAGAGAGTTGTTTTTTTTTTTTTTTTTTTTTTTTTTGTAAGAGTTGGGGGAAGGACTGAGGGACCCGAAGAGGACAGGGACATCACAGGAAGACCAACAGATTTAACTAACTTGGTCCCTGAGGAGCTTCCAGAGACCGAATCACCATCCAGAGAGAGAGAGCATGGGCCGGACTTGGCCCCATGTACATGGGTAGCAGACGGACAGCTTGGTCCCCAACACCGGGAGCAGGTGTTGTCCCTGAATCTGCTGCCCGCCTGACTGCGGACCCTGTTCCCATAAATGGACTGCTTTTTCTGGCCAGTGAGAGAGGATGTGCCCAGTCCTACAGCATCTGATGTTCTCCGGAGGTGGGGATAGTGTGTGTGGGGGGATAGCTAGAGGGGGGGGAGTCCCCCTTCTCAAAGGAGAAAGGAAGGGAGGAACGGGGAGAGGTTCTGTATGAGGGTGTACTACAAGGAAAGGGGGGCTGATATTGGGATGCAAAGTGAAAAAAATGATTAAAAAAGAGGATTTGGGTTCCTCCTACATAGGACTCACGTTGGGTTTCTCACGCACACGTGGTGCTCACAAGAATCCATAACTTCAGTTTCAGAGAATCTAATGTCCTCTATTGGCCTCTGCATGTACCAGATATGTACGTGGTACACATATACATACACAGGTAAAACTCTCATGCATGCATATATATGTACATATATACATATATAATATATATAATATATAATAATGTATATAATTAGTAGTCTACTCTATTTTTTTTTTTTTTTTTGGTTTTTCGAGACAGGGTTTCTCTGTGTAGTCCTGGCTGTCCTGGAACTAACTCTGTAGACCAGGCTGGCCTTGAACTCAGAAATCCGCCTGCCACTGCCTCCTAAGTGCTGGGATTACAGGTGTGCGCCACCACGCCCGGCTCTAGTCTACTCTATTTTTAACAATGTAAAACCCCTGGAAGTTCTCTAGGTGTCTTCAAAGATCAGGAAGTTTGAGTTTGATAACTGATTTTCTTCAAGTTATAGATTGAAATTATTTAAATCTTCATGTTACTTTGTGCAAGAAAATCTCTGTCTCCTTTTTCTAGGTCTGAAAATTTTTTTTATTTTGATATTTTAAAAACCTGTTAATTTCAATTAAGTTCTTTGCGTTAAAAAAAGAACCAGGAATTCCAATGACAGCACATTTTACTGAGTATAGGACATCATGGAGGATTTTGAGTTTTATTCTAAAATATTTTAAAGATTTATTTCTTATGTATTAGTATTGTGCATACGTGTGTGTGTGTGTGTGTGTGTGTGTGTGTGTGTGTGTCTACAGGGGCAGAAGAGAACACTGGCTCCCCAGGAAATGGGGTTACAGAGAACTGTGAGATGCTTGGTTATGTGGGAAGTGCCCTTAATGGCAGCAACATCTCTCCAGCTTCTAATTTTTATTCTCAATTTCAGTGACCACTCCCCTTCTTCCTATACCAACATAAGTGTTTCTTTCCTGCCAGCGAGTCACACAAATGCAAGAGGCAAGCCAGCTTTCCAGCTGAGTCTGATTTAAGGGGCAGCAAAGCCGCCTAGACCTGACCCATTCTCTGTGCATCTTTCAAGGTTAAACAGTTAAAATAAGCAAAACAGGCTAATGCCCGTGGGTTGTTCAGTGGATATCAGTGGCACGGGCTTCATTACAATTTACCTCCTGTTGCTCCTGTACATTTCCCTTCGGGCCAGGACGTGGCTTGGGGATAAAGTCTACGGGCCTGAGTCTGGATCCCCAATGCTCACGTAAAGTTAGATGTGGTAGCCAACTCTGTAATCCCGGAACTTGTATACTGAGATGGGTGACAAAGTCAGGAGAATCCCCCAAATCTTGTTTGCCAGCGCCCCTGGTGAGTGCAGCAGTAGTCCAGACCTTATCTCAAACAAGGCATCAAGTTCAAGGACTGCTGCCCGATGTTCTTTGTCCTCTACGTGGTTGCACGCCACAGCACATACTCATATACGACAGGTGCGCGCGCTTCCCCACGCACGCACGCACACGCTCACACGCTCACGTGCGCGCATAGGTCATGCATGTACACATGCACCAACCTTAGTGTTTATTTTAAAAGACCAGTCATGTTTGTAGAGGGCATGTGAGAGGCAGTCCCTGTGGCACGGAAGACACAGAAGAGAAGCATGTTGGTTGTACTCATAATCTACGCCATAGCTTTCGGGACGACACCAAAGTCTAAATGTGTACCATAACATTGTGACAGGCGTTGGACTTCTATTTTGTCTATCAAGGTCTACTTTGGTTTCTTAACTATGCTATGAGAGCAGGCAGAGTAAAAGCCAAGGCTATTTTTTCTGTGTTTATCAGAATCATGGCTCCACAGATCTCCATTCTCTGTTAGCTCTTTAGAGAGAACACAGACCTTCCTTAAAGATTTATTTTAAGTTATGAATATTCATGCGGGTATGTGCATGTGTGTATAGGTGCCCGTGGAGGATAGAGGTATCAGGTGCTCTGGAACTGTAGCTACATGAGTCTACTTGGGTTTTATGCAGGCACTCTTAACCACTGGGACATTTTGCCAGCCAACATAAAGGTTTTAAAAGTATTTTGTTCGTATTTTAAATGGTTTTTTTTTTTTTTTTTTTTTTTTTTTTTTGGTTTTTCGAGACAGAGTTTCTCTGTATAGCCTTGGCTGTCCTGGAACTCACTCTGTAGACCAGGCTGGCCTCAAACTCAGAGATCCACCTGCCTCTGCCTCCCAAGTGCTGGGATTACAGGCGTGTGCCACCACCGCCCAGCTAAATGGTTCTTAATAGAGTTAGCCCTAGTCTTCAAGACTGATGTTAGAAACCTCTAGGAATTAAATTGGTTCGTTTTGTTACTTTTTTGTAAGCGAAAACTAAGCTATGCTCAACAAAATATTGTAACACACACACACACACAAACACACAGAGGGGGATGGAGAGCAAGAGGAAGAGGGAGACAAAGGGTTTTTTTTTTTGTTTGTTTTGTTTTGTTTTGTTTTTTGGGTTTTTTTGTTTTTTTTTTTGTTGTTGTTGTTTTGTTTTGTTTTGTTTTGTTTTGTTTTGAGACAGGGTTTCTCTGTGTAGCCCTGGCTGTCCTGGAACACACTCTGTAGACCAGGCTGGCCTCGAATTCAGAAATCCGCCTGCTTCTGCTTCCCAAGTGCTGGGATTACAGGCGTGTGCCACCACCGCCTGGCGAGACAGAGTTTAAAAAGGCAATTTCTCCCTCATCTCCCTTTCTAATCTCTAGCCTGCAGCCACAACTACCTTTGTTAAGCTGACATGGCTTTCCCCTCCTTTCTCTATACAGTTCCAAACGTGTATTTGCTCAAAGATCTTTGAACTTTGCTGACTTTTTGAGGTACGATCACATGAGGCTCAGCTTCCGGGAGTGATCCCCTTTGTAGTCACCTTGAACTCCTGATCTTCTTGCCCCTGCTCCCACCTGCCATCATGCCTGCTTAAACATACAATGCAGAGAGGTAGACACTGCTTAAACATACAGTGCAGAGAGGTAGACACTGCTTAAACATACAGTGCAGAGAGGTAGACACTGCTTAAACATACAGTGCAGAGAGGTAGACACTGCTTAAGCATACAGTGCAGAGAGGTAGACACTGCTTAAGCATACAGTGCAGAGAGGTAGACACTGCTTAAGCATACAGTGTAGAGAGGTAGACTGCTCCTGCTGTAGCTGTGCTCTTTATGATTTCCCTCTTAAGAAGTATCATCTTTTCTCAACTCAATAATAAATAATAATAGTTAATATTTTAAAGAGCTTCCTCTGTAACAGATTGTTATGGGGGACTAATTCATTGATTAATTTTCTTTCATTGCAACAACCTTGTGAGCTAGGTATTATCCCAATTTTATAAGTAGGAAAATAATGTATTAATGAATATATATACATATACCCATGAACATATCTACAGAAAGATACCAAACTCTTAAGATGGGATTTGTGACACACTTGGATGTATTAATTTTGTCTTGAAGCAGGGTGTTTCTGTGTACTTGCTCACTAGGCTGGAACTCACTCTGTAGACCAGGCTGTCCTGGAACTCACAAAGACCCACCTGCCTCTGCCTCTGCATGCTGGGATTAAAGGTGTACTTCACTATTCCTGGTCAGTCATTCCTAATATTTCTGCAGTGCATCCTCTAATACGTTTGCTCTTTACAAAATGCTTTAGAGTCAAAACTAGAGATAGGACTCGAGAGATAGCTCAGGGTTCAGAGCACTTGTTGCCCTTAGAGAGAGAAGACTTGAATTGGGTTCCCAGAACCCATACCAGGCACCTCACACTGTCTTGTAGGCCCATATTCTGTGACCCGACACCCTAGTGTTGCTATTAGAAGCCTGTGCTCATGTGTATACACACACCCTCCCTCCAGGCTCACGATGCACATAATAAAAAATAATTTTTTCTTTAAATGGTATATATATTCCCTATACTAATGTTAACGGCTGGCTTTTCTATCGTTCTGGGATTTCAAAGGTTATGCCTGGCCATACAAGGGAGCACTCTGTCATTCTCTAACTTCCTGTGAATCTATATTTATTTTTTAAAATTAAAAACTCATAAAACATTTACATCCTATATATAAACTTTTTGTAGAGAAAATTAAGAGATGGAGAATGGATTAGTGTTTGTCAAAATGACTGAAGCGGGAATAGGTGTGTTTCCCAGGTGGACAGACAGCTCAGGGGACCTTGATTGACTACGGTGGTGGGTGTGGTGGCGACCTACACCTGATAAATTACACAGAAATGCGTATGAGGAGTGCAGGGAGTTGTTGAAATCTAGACAGGCTCTATGAGGTGCTCTATAGTGTCAGCTTCCTGGTGTTGATAGTGTACTTCCTGTGGGTAGGAAACCACTGTGCTCAGACTGAACTGGTAAAAGAGCGCCCCCGCCCACCCCCACCCCCCACTTCCCCACCCCCCACCCCGATTTTGAGACTTCCTGTGAATCTATGAGTATAACAAGTTTTCTTTTTTTTTCTTTTTTTTTTTTAATTGGATATATTCTATATTTACAATTCATTTCCCTTTTTCTGGTTCCCCACCTCCCAAAGGTCCCACATGCCCTTTTCCCTCCCCCTGCTCCCTCTTCCACCCCTTCCCTCTTCTCTGTTCTTGTATTCCCCTACACTGATGCTTTGATCCTTTCCAGCACCAGTGGCCACTCCTTTCTTCTTGTCAGACATCATTTGGTATGTGAATTGTGTCTTTGGTGTTCCAAGATTCTAGGCTAATATCCACTTATCAGTGACTGCATACCATGGGTATTCTTGGGTTACCTCACTTAGTATGATGTTCTCCAGCTCCATCTATTTCTCTAAGAATTTCATGAATTCATTGTTTCTAATGGCTGTATAGTACTCCACTGTGTATATATACCACATTTTTTTTGTATCCATTCCTCCGTTGAGGGACATCTGGGTTCTTTCCAGCTTCTGGCTATTATAAATAAGGCTGCTATGAACATTGAGGAGCATGTATCCTTATTGCATGCTGGGGAGTCTTCTGGGTATATTTCCAGGAGTGGTATGGCTGGGTCCTCCGGAAGTATCATGTCCAGTTTTCTGAGGAACCGCCAGACTGATTTCCAGAGTGGTTGTACCAGCTTGCAGTCCCACCAGCAGTGGAGGAGTGTTCCTCTTTCTCCACATCCTCTCCAACACCTGATGTCTTCTGAGTTTTTGATCTTAGCCATTCTGACTGGTGTGAGGTGAAATCTCAGGGTTGTTTTAATTTGCATTTCTCTAATGACTAATGATGTTGAACATTTTTAAAGGTGTTTCTCAGCCATCCGAATTTCTTCAGGTGAAAAGTCTTTGTTTAGCTCTGTACCCCATTTTTGGATAGGGTTATTTGGTTTTCTGGGGTCTAACTTCTTGAGTTCTTTGTATATTGGATATTAGCCCTCTGTCAGATGTGGGGTTGGTGAAGATCTTTTCCCAATTTGCTGGTTGCCGATTTGTCCTTTTGACAGTGTCCTTTGCCTTACAGAAACTTTGTAATTTTATGAGGTCCCATTTGTCTATTCTTGCTCTTAAGAGCATAAGCAATTGGTGTTCTGTTCAGGAATTTTCCCCCTGCGCCAATGTCCTCAAGGGTCTTCCCCAGTTTCTTTTCTATTAGTTTTAGTGTGTCTGGTTTTATGTGGAGGTCCTTGATCCACTTGGAGTTGAGCTTAGTGCAAGGAGATAAGAGTGAAAACCATTGCGCTCAGACTGAACTGGTAAAAGAGCGCCCCTCCCACACACCATTTTGAGACTTCCTGTGAATCTATGAGTATAACAAGTTTTTTTTTTTAAGTGAATATGTAACAAGAATAATCAAACACATCTCAAAAAAAATCTTTTGGCAAATGATGGTTTGTCCTGATACTGTAAAATAACCGCATAGAGAAAAATAATTTTAGTCAAGAATGCCTTTCCAGTAGCTCAAACTTTTTTAAGAGTGACTAATATGAATGAAAAGTGCTGAAGTGGTTGGGGAGGGATGGACACAACTAACTCTCAGAAATCAACTAAAATCTAGGATTTTGAATAGAAAGAAATGAGTTTCTTTGTTCTCTCTCTCTCTCTCTCTCTCTCTCTCACATACACACACACATACACACACACACAGAGTTAAGGTTGATTTCACCAATTTTAAGATCTTTCCCAATGGAAAACGGTATCTAATAAAAAATACATGGCAAGTAATAATAGCTAAATGTACCTGCCTGTTAGTGCCCATCTGGAACCATTTTAAGTTATGACACCTATAAACACATCTTAACCTCAGAACACATTCCTGCAGATTTTTAAATATTCCCGTTTTACTGATGAGGACAAAGACTTGTTTTGTAGGCAGTAACATTGCACCAGGTTATATACAACTCTTGCTACAGCTCAACTTCAGACACGTTTAAATCATATCTTTGAACTCATTTCTTTCTTTAATTAAAACAGGATTATATTAATTCTTGCCATCCGTATTAATTTGATGGAGTATGTTCTTGAGTTAATGTCTTATTTGTCCATAAGCTCTATTTTGTTTACGAAGCTGGGGGAGAAGCTAGAAGAAACTGTAACATTGGTGGAATTGTAATTTCCTTGCAAACCTTGGCATCCTAGCAAGACTGTTTCAAATTTTAAAGACAGAGCTAGGGATGGATGTGTTTCAGGGATGTGATGTGCAAGATGGTATATTCAAAGTGTACTATCAAAAAAGAAATTCACTTTAAAAAACAAACAAACAAACAAAAAAAACAGGGCTTCTCTGTGTAGCAGTGGCTGTCTTGAAATTCAATCTGTAGAGCAGGCTAGCCTCAACTCAGAGATCTATTGAAGAGCATATATATATAAGTCATCTTTCCTATCCTTCAGGACACACAAGCAGGACTTTTTGTTTTGTTTTGTTTTTGGTTTTTGAGACAGGGTTTCTCTGTGTAGCCCTGGCTGTCCTGGAACTTACTCTGTAGACCAGGCTGGCCTCGAACTCAGAAATCCACCTGCCCCTGCTGCCAAACAGAGCATGCGCACCACTGCCCAGCAAGGTCCTTTTGGAGACAGCCAAAGGCGCTCAGACTTGGGGGATGGGAGGACCGAAGTCTGGAACTCCGGGACTTCCGGAGGCGGTTGGGCGGGAGTAACCACTTCCGGGCGTTAGCACGTGGCAGCTGTTCTGCTCCTGTCCTAGGCAGCTTCTGAGGCCTGGTAGGATCCTCGAAGGCCTGCGCGATGGCTTCTCGTTATGACAGGGCAATCACCGTCTTCTCCCCGGACGGACACCTTTTCCAAGTGGAGTATGCGCAGGAAGCGGTGAAGAAGGGCTCCACCGCGGTAAGCTGCTCCCCAGGCGGCTGCTGCTCCCCAGGCAGCTGCTGCTCCCCAGGCAGGCAGCGCCGCCCCAGCCCTGGCTCTAGGGCTCTGGGGTGAGAACCGGCTCCTTTACTAGGTTGGCACTGGAGGTTTCAGAGTTCAGCGTTTTCTCTTCCTGCTACTGCCTTTGTTTACCAACAGCGACAGACCCTGTGAAAGTACAGCGCGGGTTTGTAGTAACTGACAAAACACCTAGAACATTCTAGGTCAGTGCTTATGGCCGCTTCTTTGGGAATCCACTGACCCAAGGAAGTTAATAGTTCTTTAATAATCCAGATCGTTGTTTAATAGTGATAAAACTTAAAACCTTCCAGCGCACCCCCACCACGTCTGCAATCCCAGAACGGATCAAAGACTAACTTCCTGCTAGTGAGAGGAACAGCTAGACATGATAATCCAAATGGCTTCAATAAAAGTAATTGTCTCAAATTTTAATCTCGGTATTTAGCTGTGTTTGAAAGTCCACCCCCTCCCCCCACCCCCACCCCACCCCACCCCCCGCACCCCCAGCCTAACTTTTGCACTGCTCTGTGCAAAAGTGCCTGCATGTGTGGGTGTTCAGGTAATACTGGAAATTTGATGAGATTCTACCCTGTTTTAGACTTATGACTCCACATTACCTAAAAACCTTTAAATACTCAGGACAGCTGTTATACCGCTGCCAAATTTTAACTGCGTTCAATAATCATCGAAATTTATGAAAAATTTAAAGGACAAAAGTGCCCCAGTGAAAGATCTAGCACCCCCAGGCTTCTGAGCCCTAGTCTATGAATACAGGATATGATTTTTTTTTTAAAGTCTCTCAAATTTCATGAGTATGTTTGTGTGTGTTTTGGAAATTGAGACAGTAGCTACGAGAATACACAGAGTATCTCTCAGTCTACAAGTATCTACTTGCACTAATGTGTCAACTTGATAATAGAAAGAAGTTAATTCACTTTTATTATAAACCTAATAAATCTATCAAGTGTAAAATGGTAAAAAATAATTACAAAAAAAGATGATTTTAGACATTTAATTGGGCCCACTAGTTAAGCTCTGTTAGAAGTGGAAGTTTCAGGAAAGCCTGGTGTTGTTTAAACCAAAAGGGTACCATTTTGATAAAAACAAAAAGTTATATAGTCCCCAGCATGGTGTGTAGCATATGGTTAGGAAATAATGCCCAAGTTTTAGAGCCTAAAATAAAGGGAGTAATGGGAGAAGATGGGGGTGTAATAAGAAAGCACGTTGGCTCATTTAAGGTGTTTTAAGAATGTTATAGAGCTGATTGATAGTTGCTTTTAATGAGCTGTAAAAGGGTAAAGATATAAAAACACCTGTAGTGGGCACTTTTAAGGATTACAGCAAGGATAAGACTCTCACCTCAGGATTCTGAAATTAAAATTTGCATCTTTTTATGGAGTTATTCATTGTGTTTCCTTGAGGGTACTATGACCTTTTGCATGGAATAAAGTTACGCTGCTAAATATTTTGTCTATGAACAGTAGACATGAATTACAAGCAAGCCTGCCTGGTCCGTTTTGACCACTCTGTAGACATGATATTTCTTGGTAATATAATATAAAAATTATACGGGCCATAATCAGAGAGCCCAGGCCCTGCTTCCTGCTTGATGATTAGCTGACGGCGCAGACGGCAGCCCGGAGACTCCTATCTTTTTGGTTCAGTTTCTTTTTCTATAAAGACGAAATATGTTTGAATGACATTTTGGAAAAGTACCGCAATCTTGGGAGAGCACGTGAATCACAGCATTATCATAAAAAGTTAAAATTTATTCTCATTCTTTGACTTACCCTTTCCCTGACCCCAGATTTTTACAGGCCTATATTTTAACTTGTTGAACCTCAGCTCTGCAATCTAGCTTTCAGAGTGTTCCTGAGTCACCATCCACACCTTTAATTAAGAGGTGGATTCTTGATTTCACTAATAAATGTTTCTGTCAAAGTACAGAGAAGAAGGGAAAACAACTGCTTTTTTTTTTCTTTTTTCAAGACCAGGTTTCTCTATGTAACTGTGACGGTCCTGGTAATCTGTAGACCAGGTTGGCCTCTGCCTTTTGAGTGCTGGGGACCAACGGTGTATGCTACCACGCATATCTTATTTGTCTCCGATGCTGATTGTGTCTTCTATTTCTGGGTGCTGCATCTCAGGCCCAGGGCAGTGCGCATGCCATGTATGTGCTCCGCTGGTGGGTGACACTCCAGCCCTTCCTGGTCCTGTGAGCATCTCCATTCCTAGGCCGAGAAATAGCTCAGTAGAACCTGTGCAGACCTGAGTAGAACGCTGTGCAGGCATGAGGCCTGGCGTTCAGGCTCTGGAACCTGTGTTTATAATACACAGGATGGAGTTACGCGCTTGTAATCAGAGTGGAAGCAGCAGGCTTCCTGAGCTCACTGTCTAGCCAGCCGAGTCTAATGGAACAGAGGTTATGGGTGTTCGTCAGCCGCCCCGTGGGCGCTGGGAACCCATGCGGGTCCTCTGTAAGAGCAACAGTGTTTTTAACTAGTGAGCCACCTCTTCATCCTACAGTTTCTGTGTTTGTTCCTTGTCTTTATGTGAAAGATCTGTTTGTTTTATTTCTGTGTATGATTGTGTGCCCCTTCATAAGTTTATGTGCGCTGTGTGTGTTAATACCCCCAGAGGCCAGGAGAGGGTGCAAGATCCTCTAGAGCTGGAACTGCAGCAGTTGTGAGCGACCAGATGTGGGTGCTGGGAACCAAACCTGAGTCCTTGCCGGGCTGTGGTGGCACACGCCTTTAATCCCAGCACTCGGGAGGCAGAGGCAAGTGGATTTCTAAGTTCGAGACCAGTCTGGTCTACAGAGTGAGTTCCAGGACAGCGAGGGCTACACAGAGAAACCCTGTTTTGGGAGAAAAAAAAAAAAAAGACCAAACCTGAGTCCTCTGTGACAGAACTAACGGCTCGTGACTGTTTAGACCAAACCTGGGTCCTCTGTGACAGAACTAACGGCTCGTGACTGTTTAGCCAGAGCAGTGGTATTCTTTTTAACAGTGAAATAAACGCTAAAATAGCCCGGTTCTTAAGATTGATGTGTGTAAAGAAGTGATACAAGTTAAGATGTAATTCACATAAACTAATTATTAATTCTAAGTCTTAATCTGTATGACTCCTCTCTTTTTTAAATTCAGCTTATCTCTGTTCCATCCAGCATGCCAATATTTTACGTCTTCAAAAAGACTTACATATGCTAACCTGGACTGTAGGATTTCACTATGAAAGTGGTAGATAATATCTTAGTTTTTAAAGAACTGTTTAGAAAGAAATTTAGAAAAATAAGGGAAAAGTCCGATATAGGAATGGTGGTACATGAACACTCAGGAAGACTGTGAGTTCCAGGCCAGCATGGGTATGCACAGATTCACTGAGTTCCAGGCCAGCATGGGCTATGTACAGATTCACTGTATTACAAAATAAAGTCTGTACAAGGCCTAGATGAATATAATACTAGAGGTGGTATGGGATGCTCCAGAAATTGCAGTTCCAAGAGAAACCCTCCTTAGAAAGCGTGTTTAAGGAACCACTGGAAAGACAGAAGGTGAGCCAGGTGAGGAGGCTGAAAGCAGAGGAAGGAAGAGTCTCAAACAAAGAGACTATGATGTGGGAAGACAAGACAGCTCCATTGTAGAGCGGAAAGACATTCAGAATGGCCGAGAAAACAAGAGGAAGGGCTGAAGCTAGAAATCTAATGGATCCTGAAAGGATTTTTGTATGACTGTTGTCCCTTTTGAGGGTCTCAAAACAGACTGTATGTATCCACTCCACTGTTGGTCATGGACTCAGTCCTGCAAGTCCATCACTAGAGATATTGGTAACTTTTCTTCTCTGGAGGAACTGATGAGATATGAGTCCAGAGATGGTGGTAAGGGTTTGTTTCCCTCGCGATGATGCCTGTCTGTTTCAGAGCAAAGGACAGGTATTATGCACAGGGTGAATGTTCACGGATCCTTCTGTCCTGAGTCTTGCTGCTTAGTGAGAAACTGCTGTACATACTCAAAGTAAGAGGCAGAGAATGGCGACTGAGACACACCCCGCCCGCCAGTCCTTCCCTGCTTCCTCCTCTTTTCCTTTTCTTCGTCCTGTCTCCTCTCCTTCCTGCATCCTTTCCAAGATTTCTCCAGCTATACTGTGAACACTGGATTGGATGAGTTCCTAACTAGAATTGGAGAGACACTCCCCCTGCCCCCGCCCAATGGTAATAGTATAGATAAAAGCTGTTGCTAGGGTTGGAACAAAAATGGTAATAAATGGTAATAAAGCAGATTCCAGAGAAACATTGTCTGATTATCTCTTGAGTATTGGCCAGGAAGGAGTAAGAATCTAAGATGGTGCCGGGCGTGGTGGCGCACGCCTGTAATCCCAGCACTTGGCAGGCAGAGGCAGGTGGATTTCTGAGTTCAGGCCAGCCTGGTCTACAGAGTGAGTTCCAGGACAGCCAGGGCTACACAGAGAAACCCTGTCTCCAAAAACCAAAAAAAAAAAAAAAAAAAAAAAAAAAAAGAATCTTAAGATGGTGGCTCAGCCTCTGAGTTCAGCTACAGTTTTATTTGTGAATGTGAGACCTGTGAGACTATAACCGACTTGGTGAGGGTAAGGTGTTCCTGAGTTACCTGCTCCTCACCTGAGTGCTCATGCTGTGCCAGGGCCCCTCAGCTGAGTGAACGAAATAGAAGTGGTGGAGTGCCACTCTGGAGAGGAGCAGCACCGAGGCACTGAGGCAGCTCCTTTTTCTCCTCTTTGTTTGCCTGCACTTGCTTCCTGCTGCTCTCTAGTGGAGCCCACTGGCCATGCTGTGAGTGGCCCTGCACAGAGAGTTCAGAGGAGCAGCTGTTCAAAATACAATACAGAGTATGGAGGCACTTGAGCTGGAAGGTTGTGAGTTCAAGGTCAGCCAAGACTACATAGGCAAGGCCTTGAGTCAAGTCAAGAAACAAATAAATCTAGTATACGACCAATGTACATGTTTAAAGCTCACAAGATTGATCTTGGCTGGAGAGTATATTAATTTAATTTAATTCACTAATTACATTAATTAATAATATTAATTACTAAAATAATAAAATAGTGAGAGCAGTGCCTGTGGAGGACAGCAGAGAGCATTTTGGGTCCCCTGGAGTTCTAGCTGTTTGTAAGTTACTCTATGTGATTTCTAAAAAAGAGACTCCAGTCTCCTGCAAAATCAGTAGGCTCTTTAGACTTCTAAACCACCTTACGAGCCTCTTTGTAATTTTTTTAAAAGAATCAGTTATGTATATGACTACACTGTTGTCTTCAGACACACCAGAAGAGGGCATTGGCTCCTATTACAAATGGTTGTAAGCCAACATGTGGTTGCTGGGGATTCAACTCAGTATCTCTGGAAGAGCAGAGTATGACACATTATAAAATTATTTATTTGCTTATTTACTTTGTGTGTGTGTGTGCATACACTCACTTGCATGTGCATGTTCCCAGCACCCACCATTTTTTTTTTTTTTTTTTTTGGTTTTTTGAGACAGGGTTTCTCTGTGTGGTCCTGGCTGTCCTGGAACTCACTCTGTAGACCAGGCTGGCCTCGAACTCAGAAATCCGCCTGCCTCTGCCTCCCAAGTGCTGGGATTAAAGGCGTGCGCCACCACCGCCCAGCTTACCCACCATATTTTTAAAATAAGTTATTTATTTTTCAGTGTATGGCTCACAACCATTTTGTAACTCCAGGTAATGGAAAAGCTTTGAGAACTACACAGAATTTAGCAAGATGTAAAACCAATTAAAGACAATGTCTATAGGGGTCACAGACTCCAAGTGGCATTCCAGACATTAGGAAGAACTGCCCGGACCCAGGGACCAGCATTTGCATGAAGAGTGGGTCAGTATTATAGTGCCCAGCCTCACAAAGGTGTCCTTAGAGAGCACCATAGGAACTGTCCAATACCATGGAAACCAGCTTTCTGAAGGGATGCCAAGAGATTTCACCAGCGTTTGTCATGAGACCTCACAATGGTAACGGACTACTCAGAGGCAAGAATAGCCTCCACCTACTGGACTCTGAAGGACCAAAAGATGTGTGACCAGCACATCTGATCCCCACTGTGGGACAAGCATCTGTGACTAGGCCATCCTCATGATGTGATCAGTATCCGGATCCTAGGAATAAATGCTAAAAGAGTTGAGGCTTCAACTACCAACCAGGCAGTATTTATTTGTTTATTTTGTATGGATAGGTATTTTGCCTGCATGTGTGTCTATGTCCACAGAGGCCAGAATAAGGCAACTCTTTTTTCTAAAAAAAGAGAGGACCAGGGACTGAGCCTGGTATTTAGAACAGAAGCCTAGTAGAGAAAAATGGCCCTCAAATGTACTTCAGTCTAGTCCCTCTTGAATGTAACAGACATCTCCACTAAAAGAAGAGCAGTGATAAATAAAAATATTCTGGCCTTAAGAGATGCCTCAGTGGTAAGAGTACTGGCTCTTCTTCCTGAGGATCCTGGTTTGAATCCCAGGACTCACATAGTGGATCGCAAGCATGGATCCCAGCACTCACACAGTGGATCACAACCATGGATCCCAGGACTCACACAGTGGATCGCAACCATGGAGAGCTCCAGGCCCAGGGAATTTGATCCCTTTGGTACCTCCATGGGTAGCAGGGATGCTTGTGGCGCCTAAACACACATGTAGGCCAAGCCCAGACACCTAAAAGAAAAGTACCTTAAAAATTCAAACGATTTATCATTGAACTCCCATCAAACTCAAAAAAACATGAAACACTAAAACTTCATGTCTCTTTCCAGAAATTATTAATCTCAGTAATGTACTAAAGTGAGAGTAAACAAAATGCCATCCTTGATAAAAAATTCTAAAGGATGTAAGTATGTTTGAAGAAATCAGAGAGTATACAAACTCCTGAATGAATTTTAAACACACAAGCAACTGGAGAGAATAAGAAAGTAAAAATAGGACATGAAAATTCACTAAAGAGAAATAGCAAAAAGAAATGCAAATTAAGATAGTGTAAGTGACATAGTCGAGAAGGCTATTAAGATCCACAGAGTCCTCATCAACAGCAGATGAAGGCAGGACTAAGCATCTGGGCATAAAGTAATGAACAGTTTTACTGTTCAGACAATGGCAAAGATAAAGGGAAGGTATGTATAAAACATTGGAGATCTATATGTCTTAATTAAGGTTTCTATCACTGTGAATGGACACCACGACCATGGCAGCTCTTACAAAAGACAACATTTAGTTGGGGCTGAGTTACAGGTTCAGAGGTTTAGTTTATTATTGTCATGGTTGAAAGCATGGCAGTTCATGGGCAGACCTGGTGCTGGAGAAGGAGCTAAGAGTTCTATATCTGGATCAGCGATCTGTAGGAAGGGAGAGAGAGCTGCTGGGATTGGTTTGCGCTCCTGAAACCTCAAAGTCCACCCTGAGTAACAGTTCTCTAAGGCTACACCAATCCAACAAGGACACATGTCCTAAGCCTTCAAACAATCTCACTCTCTATGAGCCTTAGGGAGCCATTTTCACTCAACCACCACATTCCGTTCTCTGGCCCAGTTTGCTTGCAGCCATATCAAAATACAAAATTCATCCAGTCCAACTTCCAAAGTCCCCATAGGCTTTGACAGTCTCAACAGTGTTTAAAAGTCCCAAGTCTCTGATACTCATGACAATCTGTAAAATCAAAATAAAAAAGCAGATCACATATTTGCGACAAGCAAATGGCACAAGTTAAACATTACCATTCCAAAGGAGAGGGAAGGGAGCCCTAGCGAGGAAACACTGCACCAAAGCAAGACCGAAAGCCAAGTGCACAACTCTAAACTCTGCACCTCCAGGCCCGATACCCAAGTGCTCTTCGGCTCTCCACCTGTCAGCTTTGTGGACTGCAGCACACAGCACACTTCTTTCCCTCGGGTTGATCCACACACCCTCACCAGCTCTCACTGGCAATTATCCCAAAGCTCTGGCATTTCCGGCATCTTCTGCCAAGGCAATCTAGGGTTTACCTTACAGCCTCACACAGTGGCCTCTGTGCCTCATGCAGAGACACCCCTGCATGGCCCTGGCCTCAGCAGCTTTCCTCAGTCACTGAAGGAGTCCCTTTTCTTTATCCTTGACTCTAAAGCCAAAGCTGCCAGGTTGGTGCTAGCTGGGGCTGGAACGTGGCCCCTTTCATTCAGTTACATATCAACCATCAGCTTTCTGTTTTCAGTTGTTTCCTTCACTGCCTAAGCTTGGTTGGCCTAGAATTTGCTCTGTAAATGAGACTGACTTTGAAGTCTGAAATCCACCTGCCTCCACCTCCTACGTGCTGGGATTGAAGGTGTATGCTTTCTTTAATTCTTTTCCACAAGTTAGACATGTATCCGGGTGCCCTGTAGTCAGCCCTCCCTTTGTGCTCGTTCCTTTTCTCCTCGCACTGCACATTCTGCATTTCCCCCTGCTCAGCTTGCTCCTCTTCTTTATAGAGCGTCATAGACGTGCCACTATTAACCACGTAACGCAGCTGATACTAGGCTGTCTGGAAATTTCCCCTGCCAACGTTCTTAGTTCAAAACTCTCCAATTTAGCCTCAGGCCTATTTGTTTGGTCAAGGAGAGAAGAAAGCAGCCACATTCTTTGCCAGAATACTACAAGAATGATCTAGGTCACACATCAAAATTCTCTTCTGAAACCTTGTGAACTGGGCCCCTCAGTTCAAATCACCCTCAGTACTGCTGTCTTCCATGCTCACACTAGTGGAGCCCCATTAAGCCTCACTTAAAATGTTCAGTGTAGTCCAAAATCCCAAAATGTTCCATAGTTCTCCAGGCAAACACATGGCCAGGCCAATCACAGCAATACACCAGTTGCTGGTAGCAACTTCTGTCTTAGCATGTCTATTGCAGTGAAGGGACACCATAATCATGGTAACAATTTTTTTTTAAAGACAGGGTTTCTCTGTGTAGCCCTGGCTGTCTTAGAACTGATTCTGTAGACCAGGCTGGTCTTGCGATCATGGCAACTCTTATAGAGGAAAATATTTCACTGTGTCTGGCTTATAGGTAGGAAGCATGGTGTCATGCAGGCAGACATTGGGCTAGAGCGGAAGCTGAGATTTCCACATCCAGATTGGCAGGCAGCAGGGAGGGACAGTGAGCCTGGGCCTGGCCAGAGCTTCTGAGGCCTCAGAACCCACCCTAGTGGCACACTCCCTCCAATGAGGCCACAACAGTCCAAGGCCAAATGCCCCAATCCTTTTGCCACTCCCTATGAGCCTATGAGGGCCATTTTCGTTCAAAACACCACACTATGGGACACTAAATAGGCCAGACAATCTCCTCTCATCATACTATAGTCAAATCATTAAATATACAAAAGAAAAAAGTATATTTTGGCAAGTATATTTCTCTGTAAGAGAGAAACACCAGTTCACACACAAAAGCAAGCTATCATAATAACAGCAGATTTCAACAGAAACTTTAAAAGCTGTGAGTTCTTAGAATTATTTATTTCAAATTCTGAAAGAAAACAGTTACCCAACCCAGACTACAATACACAGTAAAAATGTTGGTCATACATGAAGGAGAAAGAAACAATAATAATAAAAAAAGGCTAAAGGAAGTTATGACCACTACACTAGTTCTAAATGGATTCTTAAAGGAATCTTCCCAACTTAAAGCAGAAATACGTCTATGAAGCCAAAGAGAAGACTGAACCACACGAGAATACAACATAAGCAAGTGAGGAATAAGGAAACACGCAAAACATTGAAAAGTATCATTCTGGACTTAGTAGCAGATTTCAATATTAGTAGTCTAAATTTCTCCGCTCAAAGACACAAACTATAAGATTGAATTAAAAACAAAACAAAACAGGATCAAGCCAAATGTAATAGTAAACTCTTAACTCCCTGCTCTCAGAAAACAAGGCAAGGGGATCACTGTTAGTTTTGTCATTCAGCGAAACATTAAAATCACAAAATCTTTTTTTTCATCAAAATGTATATAACCTCTGACTGAAAAAAAACTGGAAAAAAGTATTCCAAGGAAATGAAAATAGAAAATTTGTGATTAATATCTGACAAATAAATTTAAAACAATTTTAAAAGTAATTTAGGAAACAATCACCCAGAGAACATTATAGTTTTAAACATACATGAACAAAACACAAGTGGCCTTGGTTACATAAGACATATGCTACCAATGTAAAGGCACATGTTAACCTCAACAAAATAATAGCTACCTAGACTCACCAATGTGTCATCCTAACGAAAACTGAACAGAAGCAGCAGTTAAGTGACACCAGAGATTACAGAGACTTCACAGGCATCCATTGACTGTTCCATCTGAGCACCGTAAACTACATACTCTTCTCATCAGTCCATGGAAATAGATTTAAAATAGATCATATAATCGGAGGCAAAGTAAGCCTTAAAACACTGGGAGATTTTGATCAATTTTTAATGTTATTTGACCATAATTAAAAAAACATAAATAATAGTAGAAGCTTGAGTATATATAGACTTGTGAAGATTAAACATGATGAATGTGGCCGGGCAGTGGTGGCACACGCCTGTAATCCCAGCACTTAAGAGGCAGAGGCAGGTGGATTTCTGAGTTTGAGGCCAGCCTGGTCTCCAGAGTGAGTTCCAGGACAGCCAGGACCACACAGAGAAATCAAAGGGGAAATTAAATTCTTAGAAGCAAGTGAAAATGAACAGTGTACCACGACGATGGGGGAGTGGGGAGCAATGGTGAGAGTTTATAGCTACAGATGTCTGTGTTGAAGAGTCAGATCTAAAAAAGAAGCAACTTAATGATGGTTCTTAGAGCCTCGGAAGAAACGCAAAATCAGTAGAGAGGAAGAAAGAATTAAGGTCAGAGCAGAAATTAATGAAATATTTTTGATAAGGCAGACAATCAGTGAAACAAAGAGTTAGATCTCTGAAAAGGTAAACCCTTAGTCAAACTAACTGAAAGAAAGAGAGAGGTCCGGGATGTAACTCAGTTGGTAACGTGCCTGCCCAGCATTGCGAATGCCTGAGTTTGCTCCCCAGGACCAGATAAACCAGGCATGATAGTTTTCTCTTGCAGTTATAGCTCTTGAAAGAGATGTAAGGATCATGTTAAGATCATCTACAGCTACTACTAGTGATTTTTGAGACCCAACGTGGATAACATGAGACCTTGTTGCGATTTTTGTTTTTGTTTTGTTTTGTTTTTCAGTGAAGAAACAGGATGTATTATTTACTTTTCTATTGCTGTATAAAATGCTGTGACCAAAGCAACTTATGGAAGAAAATATTTATTTTAGCTTACAGTTCCAGAAAAATAAAAGCCCATCAAAGTAAGGAGGCATAGCCACAGATGCCAGACATGGAAGCAGGAAATGGAGTACGCATCTTCAAACCACAAGCGTGGAGCACAGAGAATGAACCAGAAGTGAGGCCAGGCTTTGAGCTCTCCAAGCCCACCTCTGGTGACCTCCCTCCTCTAGCAAGGTGCACAACTTCTCCAAGCAATGTGGCACTGGACACCAGAGCTGAAAACCCAAGCCTGGGGAACATTTCTTATTCAACTCACAGATTGAAGAATAACACATTCTTCATTCAGTGTACATTAAATACTTGTATTCAAATGTCTAAATTCGTAAAAATTAGAAATGATATGCAAGTGAGATTCAGAAAACCATTATGATTGTTAGAGACTCAATATTCCATTAGATTAGAAAATCTTAAATGTTATTGTACATGACTTACCAAAATTAAGCCATGATGATAATAAAACCAGATCTGTAATACAAGAAGATTGAAATGGTAATAAAAATTCTCCTAACTGAAAGGGTTCAGGCCTAGATTGGTATCAGTGCTGACTTCTAGACCATTAAAAACAAACTAACATCACTGTTTCTCAAACTATTCCATAAATTAGAAAAGAAAGGAATGCTTCCAAACTCTATTTACAAAGCCAGTATTACTCTGATACTAAATAAGATAAAAGATCTCACAAAGGAAATTACAAACCATTCTTCCCGATGAAGACAGATACAACATTTCTTCATAAAATACTTACAAACTCAATTCAAGAACACATCAGGAATTTTATTCATCATTGTCATATTGACTTAAATTCTGGGATGGTTCATATGAACAAAGCAATAAATGTAATAAAGAAAATAAATGGACTCTCATCCAAGTATTAACCAGGAGTGATTTTGCTTAGCTTCTGAGATAGATGATTTTGGGCCAATTCATTGTGAACCACGTAAGCTACAACCATGGCCAGCCTGTTGAGACATTGTCACTGATGCCATAGTGGCACACACTTCGTGGGAGTAACCAACCACATTCTGACTGTTTAGGGCCTGCTCCAAAAGATGAAGCCTACATTTGGCCCTGATACCTAGGCTGAGAACCTGTAGCTAGTTAGGTCTTGGGTTCTATGGGAGAACCTATTGTTATTATTTTGTTAAATGAACATATTAGTAAAACAACTCATGGTGGCTTAAGCCATGTCCTAAGGCCTTAGCTAGGGTGTTAAGACAGAAGAATGAAATACACATGAGACTGACAGGAAGAGAAGTCAGACCCTATTTGCTCACAGTCCATTGGGGTAGGGACGTCACAGTGAGGAACTTGAGGAGCTGAGCACATTGCACCATATTCAAGAGGCAGAGAGAAGGTCTGTAGGATGTCTCTGTAGGTAAAGGTGCTTGCTGCCAAGCTTGGTACCCTGACAGCCCCCAGGAACCAAATGGTTGTAGGAGAGAATTGAGCCCCCAAAGTTGTCCTTTGACTGAACCTGCCAGCTTGCTGTTGTGTCCACCTTTCTTTGTCCCCCAGAGGCTATAGACACTCACAGACATGCCTGGTATTTTATGTGGATGCTGTCTTCATTCTCATACAGCAAGGTTCTTACCAGGAGAAGCATCTCCCAGCCCCAGCCTTCTATCCTACCTTGTCAGGATTAGTTTTGCCACTAAAAGGAATCTGCTTGGATCATCATCATCTTCCTTCATTCACCCCAAAGTTGTATATTTAGGTATCGTTTTCACGTACCACTGATTACATTTTCCTTGTAATTTCTACCTCTTTGTCTTGTCTTGAGACTGGGGACTAGGCATCTAGTCAGCCAGCACCTGCGCCATCTTATTTCCTAGATGGCTCCTTTTCCATTTTATTGTTTAAGAGAAACCCTTTAACTGACACATGCTAGAATAATTAACCAGTTTTGACTTTACTTTTTAAAAAATGTCTTTATAGGTTGGAATTCGAGGAACTAATATAGTTGTGCTTGGGGTAGAAAAAAAGTCAGTGGCCAAGCTTCAAGATGAAAGGACTGTGAGGAAAATCTGCGCGCTGGATGACCACGTCTGCATGGCCTTTGCAGGTGTGTGCCGACTCTCAGGGGTGCCCATGAGGATGGAACATAGGAGAGTGAGGTGACAGGTACCCTCTTCTTTAGTTTTGCTTCCGTTACTTCTTAAGTACAAAGTGTCACCTGTATTTTAAAGGCCACAGCCCTATAACCTGGGAACTGTAAAACAATGATTTTTGATGGTAAAGAATAAATGTTGAAGAATAAATTTCTCTTCCATGTAATCTATAGAACTTATTATTCATGTAATTTATAGGATTTTAAAAGATTTTATTTACTTTTATTTGTATTATATGTATATATGCGTAGGTCTCTGCATGTAAGTGCAGATACCTGCAGAGGCCAGAAGAGGGTGTCAGATACCCTTCACTGAAGGTTGTGAGCTGCGTGGTGTGGGTGCAGGTAACTGAACTGGGCGCCGTGCACGAGGACTCTGGCATAATTGGTGAGCCATCTCTCCAACCCCAGTTTGAGAGGGCTGAGAGGAGGAAGAGAGGGAGAGAGAGGAAAGAAGGGGGAGGGAGGGAAGGGGGGAGGGAGAAAGAGATGGAGAAAGAAAGGGAAGGAGAAAGGGAGAGAGAGATCAGTGTGCATGTGCTGCAGACATGCTAAGTTTCAACTTCCTAAACTGTGGGCTGTGACCAAACTAAATGTGAAATTGGAAAAAATTAACAGTAGTAAAAAGTTTCAGAGAATATGACAACCAGAAATTGACACCGCTACGAATCAAGAGCTGCTTTTGGAGGTGCTCCCCTGAGCTGCCTTTGGAGGTGCTCCCCTGAACTGCCTTTGGAGGTGCTCCCCTGAGCTGCCTTTGGAGGTGCTCCCCTGAACTGCCTTTGGAGGTGCTCCCCTGAGCTGCCTTTGGAGGTGCTCCCCTGAGCTGCCTTTGGAGGTGCTCCCCTGAGCTGCCTTTGGAGGTGCTCCCCTGAGCTGCCTTTGGAGGTGCTCCCCTAAGCTGCGTGGAGCATCTCTGCAGACATGGCTGTGTACACGTGCATTTCGCACTGTGCGTGCCACCAAATACACACCACTGTCATTTATGCCTGAAGCACTCGAGTATACATATATCTGTATGTATATGTAATACACACACACACACACACACACACACACACACACACACGTAGGAGTTGCAGTATTTTTACCTGTATGTAAAGCTTTTAACTTGAGGGTAGCGTAACGGCTTCATTGTGGGAGACAAAGAAAATATTTTCTACTACCATTCTTCAAAATATATCAAATTGGTGTACCTTTGAATTATGTGTGCTAGAATGTCTGATTTTAAAGGGTCTCTGAAATGTTGACTTGAGTTTCATAAAATATTCAATGAATTTGATTTAGTGTCTGTGTTGGTTTAGATAAGAATGACCCCAGTAGTCTGATACATTTGACTGCTTGGTCCTCAGGGAGTGGCTCTACTTGAGGATTAGGAGGTGTGGCCCTGGGGAGGAAGTGTGTCACTGGGGATGGCCTGTAGGGTTTGCACCACTCTCCCTGCTGCCTGTGGGCCTGGCTGTGGCAGCCTCAGCTACCTCCCTGACCACGCCTGCCTGTGTGAATTCTGGTCACTGTGGTAACTAGCTCAGCCTCTGCAGCTGTAGGCAAGCTCCCAGTGTAGATAGTTTTTTATAAGAGTGTCTGTGGTCATGGTGGTTCTTCATAGCAATAGAATAACGACTAAGACAGAACAGAGTTTCCAATTATTTCTGAAATTACTTGAATTATATGCCATTTTGTTCTATGTATTTATATGAAGTTGTGGCGACTGTACCTTTTTTTTTTTTTTTTTTTTTTGGTTTTTCGAGACAGGGTTTCTCTGTGTAGCCCTGGCTGTCCTGGAACTCACTCTGTAGACCAGACTGGCCTCAAACTCAGAAATCCGCCTGCCTCTGCCTCCCAAGTGCTGGGATTACAGGCGTGGCCCCTACTGCCCAGCTGACTGTACCAATTATTCAGCCAAGATGTAACTGTGTGAAAATAAACAAAACAACTATCTCAGCAGTATGTAAATTTGCTTTCTTTTAATGATAAAACTACATGTATACCAAACAATTATTGTCAGAAAATATTTGGTTTGTGCACTTGTCTTCTATATCTATACATCTAGATCATATAAAAATTTCTCTGGTCAGAAGGAGTGCTGAGTAACAGTTTTAAGAAGCCCCATGCCTGGCAAACACTCAACCATTGAACTACCCTCAGCCCCAAAATTGTGTTGGAGGGGTGGGGTGTGTATAGGAGCATGTGAGCATGCTATGGTTGTATATGCATGTGTGATTGCACGCATGTGGAAGCTGGAGGTGGTTGTTGGATAGCTTCCTTTATTGCTTTTCCACCGGATCTTTCCTGAAAGCCATTGATTTCAGCATGAAGGAAGCAGAGGCGTCTCTGTGGGCTCCAGGCCAGTCTGGTCTAGTGGGCTTCAGTGCAGCCAGGGCTCTGGGGAATCAGCATGGCTCTGCTTCCTCCAGCGTTAGGGTCACGGGGCCGGGTGCCGATGCTGGCTTTTGTGTGGGTGTCGGGTGGGCTAGCCTTATGCTACGGGTGCTCTGCAGCTGAGCCATCTCCCATCCTCTAGTATTTTGTAAACTTTATAAAGTCATATAAAGTTTCTAAGAAGCACAGAGGAGTCTTTCACGCTTACCCTCACTGATACCATCTTTCAAAATCACGTGTGTAAGCTAATATAAACTTGAGGAGCTGTTTGTGCACCGTTTGTATGTGTGTGTAATGTGCTGGTGAGCAGAGGTGTGCTGTGTGAGGTGTGCTGTGTGAGGTGTGCTGTGTGAGGTGTGCTGTGTGAGCAGAGGTGTGCTGTGTGAGCAGAGGTGTGCTGTGTGAGGTGTGCTGTGTGAGGTGTGCTGTGTGAGGTGTGCTGTGTGAAGGTGTGCTGTGTGAGGTGTGCTGTGTGAGGTGTGCTGTGTGAGGTGTGCTGTGTGAGGTGTGCTGTGTGAAGGTGTGCTGTGTGAGGTGTGCTGTGTGAGGTGTGCTGTGTGAAGGTATGCTGTGTGAGGTGTGCTGTGTGAGGTGTGCTGGTGAGGTGTGCTGTGTGAAGGTGTGCTGTGTGAGGTGTGCTGTGTGAGGTGTGCTGTGTGAAGGTGTGCTGTGTGAGGTGTGCTGTGTGAGGTGTGCTGGTGAGGTGTGCTGTGTGAGGTGTGCTGTGTGAGGTGTGCTGTGTGAGGTGTGCTATGTGAGGTGTGCTGTGTGAGCAGAGGTGTGCTGTGTGAGGTATGCTGTGTGAAGGTGTGCTGTGTGAGGTGTGCTATGTGAGGTGTGCTGTGTGAGCAGAGGTGTGCTGTGTGAGGTATGCTGTGTGAGGTGTGCTGTGTGAGGTGTGCTGTGTGAGCAGAGGTGTGCTGTGTGAGGTATGCTGTGTGAGGTGTGATGTGTGAGGTGTGCTGTGTGAGGTGTGCTATGTGAGGTGTGCTGTGTGAGCAGAGGTGTGCTGTGTGAGGTATGCTGTGTGAGGTGTGCTGTGTGAAGGTGTGCTGTGTGAGGTGTGCTGTGTGAGGTGTGCTGTGTGAGGTGTGCTGTGTGAGGTGTGCTGGTGAGGTGTGCTGGTCTATGTGAGGTGTGCTGTGTGAGGTGTGCTGTGTGAAGGTGTGCTGTGTGAGGTGTGCTGTGTGAAGGTGTGCTGTGTGAGGTGTGCTGTGTGAGGTGTGCTGGTGAGGTGTGCTGTGTGAGGTGTGCTGTGTGAGGTGTGCTATGTGAGGTGTGCTGTGTGAGCAGAGGTGTGCTGTGTGAGGTATGCTGTGTGAGGTGTGCTGTGTGAAGGTGTGCTGTGTGAGGTGTGCTGGTGAGGTGTGCTGGTGAGGTGTGCTGTGTGAGGTGTGCTGTGTGAGGTGTGCTGTGTGAAGGTGTGCTGTGTGAGGTGTGCTGTGTGAGGTGTGCTGGTGAGGTGTACTGTGTGAAGGTGTGCTGTGTGAGGTGTGCTGTGTGAGGTGTGCTGTGTGAGGTGTGCTGTGTGAGCAGAGGTGTGCTGTGTGAGGTATGCTGTGTGAGGTGTGCTGTGTGAAGGTGTGCTGTGTGAGGTGTGCTGTGTGAAGGTGTGCTGTGTGAGGTGTGCTGTGTGAGGTGTGCTGGTGAGGTGTGCTGGTGAGGTGTGCTGGTGAGGTGTGCTGGTGAGGTGTACTGTGTGAAGGTGTGCTGTGTGAGGTGTGCTGTGTGAGGTGTGCTGTGTGAGGTGTGCTATGTGAGGTGTGCTATGTGAGGTGTGCTGTGTGAAGGTGTGCTGTGTGAGGTGTGCTGTGTGAGGTGTGCTGGTGAGGTGTGCTGGTGAGGTGTACTGTGTGAAGGTGTGCTGTGTGAGGTGTGGTGTGTGAGGTGTGCTGTGTGAGGTGTGCTGTGTGAGGTGTGCTGTGTGAGCAGAGGTGTGCTGTGTGAGGTATGCTGTGTGAGGTGTGCTGTGTGAAGGTGTGCTGTGTGAGGTGTGCTGTGTGAAGGTGTGCTGTGTGAGGTGTGCTGTGTGAGGTGTGCTGGTGAGGTGTGCTGTGTGAAGGTGTGCTGTGTGAGGTGTGCTGTGTGAGGTGTGCTGTGTGAGGTGTGCTATGTGAGGTGTGCTATGTGAGGTGTGCTGTGTGAGCAGAGGTGTGCTGTGTGAGGTATGCTGTGTGAGGTGTGCTGTGTGAAGGTGTGCTGTGTGAGGTGTGCTGTGTGAAGGTGTGCTGTGTGAGGTGTGCTGTGTGAGGTGTGCTGGTGAGGTGTGCTGTGTGAAGGTGTGCTGTGTGAGGTGTGCTGTGTGAGGTGTGCTGTGTGAGCAGAGGTGTGCTGTGTGAGCAGAGGTGTGCTGTGTGAGGTATGCTGTGTGAGGTGTGCTGTGTGAAGGTGCGCCTTTGTTAAGGCCTGGCTGCTAAAGGGTATTTGGGCCATTCCCAGTCTTCACCAGTACAGACGGCGTGTGAGCACCAGTGTCCCAGTGTCTGTGGGAGAGGGTCTGTTCTCCGTAGTGGCTCTGTTGAAGGTTTGCACACACTTGGCCCACCTGTAGGTTCAGGCTCCTCCCACTCTGTTCCCTGCAGGACTGCCCG